>OZ024776.1:7829589-8482307 GCA_964017025.1 Stenichneumon culpator | reverse complement strand
CTACGAATCCACACTAAAAAGAAAAAAATTATCGAATTAAACTCGCTGAAATATAATTAAAGTTTATTCTTATTCAACGAAATATCAATTGATACCATTCTAACGCTGAATGTTATTCCCATGCAGGTTGTTCCAGGTCGGCCGAGGGCATGTCAGCTGTTCGTCGTTTATGTGAGATATATGGGCGTGGTACGTATATTTAAATGCCAAACATACATTTGAAAGTTTCACTTTTTGTTCCGGAGATTAACTTTTCGTGTTTTCAGGGTTTTCCAGTGGCGTTCGCTCTCTGCGAAAAGCGTACCTCCGGCGTATACGAAGCAGTATTTCGTTTTTTGTTGAATTTGGCACCTGGATTACAGGAGCGCCTACAAATTGTCACCAGCGATTTCGAGAGGGCCATAATTGCCGCCGTCCGAACTGTTTTCCCGAACGCCACACCTAGAGGCTGCTGGTTTCACTACTGCAAAGTAAAAGATGTCGATGCTTTACGTACGATTTTTCGAACCAGTTGTATATACTAATAAATTATACTGCGTGCAGGCGGTGTTCAAAAAATGGCGGAGCCTTCTGCATCGCAGTACTCCCAAGGAAATTTTGTGGCAATTAATGGGCATTCCACTCTTGCCTGTCGAACGTCAAGCGGAAGCTTTGGCTATCGTCGAAGCTGCAGGGTATCGAATGGCAGAACGGTCTCCAGCGATTCTTCGGTTACTGCACTACTTTCGTCGCCAATGGGTTCCGCTTGGAGACGTTATATCGGTACGAAGAGCCCCGACTCGCACAAATAATATTTGTGAAACTTTTAATAAATATATTTGTGGGAGGCTTGGTGGGAGCCATCCTAATATCTGGATTTTCCTCCGTACGTATACCAATCATATATATGAATGACATGAATTTATTGTAATTGCACAACGTTATCTATTTAATCACAAATATAATTTTTAATGATTCAGGTAAACTGACCACTTTGATAGCTGGACAGAACATCGACATCAGACGTCTGGAAAGAGGGGAGCGTATTAGACGCGGGCGCAGATCCCGGCAACGTCACGATGACGCCCGCTTGGCCTACCAGCAGGAGGAGTTGGACGCGGGACGGTAACTAATGCTTGCGATATTTTCATTCAGTCAAATATCCACAAATAATTTTTCTTCGCGAAGTAATTATCTAAACTCTGAAAAAATATGATGTTGAAAACACTAAGTCTTATTGAGTATCAATTATTTCAGCCCAGGGCAATGATGCTGATCCCGTGGATCTTCCAGGACGTAACGACTTCCATCCGCCGAACAACCCAGTGGCTCATGAAGCAGATTTGCCGAACGAGTCTGACTTAATAGCAGTCCCAGAGATCGCGCCTGTAATCGGTGTCGCCGTGGAAAGAAATTTGGAACTCGGTAAGCGTACCAAACATCCTTGCGTGCCTCTATAACGAAATAAAAATGAATATACCTTGAATTTACTTACAACTTGCCACGCTTCTCTCATTCTTATCTTTTTCGTAATCATCATCTTTTCCCATTGCAGATAATGACGACGCAGATCTGAATGTTGACTTTGGGCTGCCTCCTACGCCACCGATCGCACGAAACAACATTATAGTAGCAGACGGCGACAATGTCGATGACGATGTCGAGGATGTTGCCGATGCAATAATTTTATCAAGTGACGACGAGGATGATGATGACGACGACTTCCATCTAGGTATGACGGACAAAATCTTAGACAATATGTAGGATTATATGAAGCAACAATTATTATAATATAAATATAAATTTATGTATAGCTAAGGCTCGTCGCATTTAAACTGTGCTGCAAGATAATTACACTTTTTATTACTGATCATATTATATTGCGTTGTCGTTTCAGTTTGGGAACCGATCGTCAAAATTGGCGAACCGGAGGCGAACGTACCTGTAGCCGCAGAGCCTGTTGTGCCTGTAGCACCACCCGCACCAATCGTCGAGGCGGTTGCAGCAGTGTTGCCATATCAGGGGATTTCCCCCTAGATTTAGGGGTTTTTCACTTGCGTCAGGGGACAAACAGGGGGAAAAATTATTTAGGGGATTTTTCAGGGGATTTAAAATTTCCGAGAATTCTTTCAAATTCGGCCGCATTCGGTGTCTGTTCGGTTGGATGTTCGTGTTCCAATTGCGAACCCCGACAATGTTTAGGAAATTATATATATAAAAAAAATTTGGTTTCGTTAAAAATTATATTTTTAATACAGATAAACATTTATGTACAGTACAAACATATTATGTAACATAAATATATATTAAGTAATATAAAGATTTGCATAAAAAAAACGACAAGTACTTTTTTTTCTCAATCGTCATCGGACAATGTGTCCAGTACTCCGACATCGTCGTCGTGTGTCATCTCGTACACCGTTTGAGAATTGAAACGTTTCAGCAGTCGTTGGTTTAAAGTTGCAGCACTCCACGCCCAGAGTGCAACGGATATGTAAAATTGCTTCGATCATCTTGATTGCCATTTTGTTGCGCAATTTATCTTTGACAATGTTCACAATAGACAATGCTCGTTCGACAGCAGTATTAGAAAAGGGTAGAGAGAGTAACCCGAGTACGAGCTTCGAAATATTGCCGAATCTTTTGTTTCCACCTGCATCGGTGAGCTCGTTGATCTCAACCCAAAACTGTTCAGTGCTGATGAGATTGGTTACTTCAGCTCTCCACCGAGTATTCGATAGCTTCGCGATCTTTTTAGGTAACTTCCCTTCGAGAGTACGATAAACAGCAGCATATTCGATTTGGCGTTTCGTACTAACGGAAAACCATGAATGAGTTTCGCGTATCATGAAATCCAGATGCCTTGACAAAACTTTACAAGCCTCCTCAGCTGCAAGATGTAACGAGTGACAAATGCACTTGATCACGGCGAGGTCAGGGTTGATGCTTCGCAATATCGTCGTCACCGAATGATTTACGCCTACTTTGACGCTAGCTCCGGCTACGTCCAAACCTAATAGCTTATCCGGCTTCAGGTTATCGGCCTTTAGTTGCCTCAATATGGCGGCGGTAATGGCGTCAGCAGTCCCGGCAGCCATTTCGATCACCCGATAAAATGTCGTAACGATTTTCTTCTTCGACCGACTGCAGTACCGAATCATAAGGCAGAGGACTTTTTTCGTATCAATCGTTGTAGACTCATCGATAATCAACGAATAAAATGAATCGCCAATGCCCTCGAGGACATCCTCCGCGAGGCAGGGTGATAAAATATTTTTTATCAGAGCTGAGCATTTCGTTCTGTGCAATTTAATGTCTTGCAGAACTTGAGGACCGGCGTCAAGCTGCTTGATCACGAGTGAGAGATGGTCGACTGCTTTCATAGATGAGTGCTCAGATACATAAACAGCTATCTTCAACTCGGCCATTTTCCGTTTTTGTGACTGTGTCACTTTCGCAAAGTGATCGATCTTCAGTAGTTGTGCAACAATGTTGCGATTTTTTTGACACTGCACGTGTTTCTTGGATGCAGTGTGATCTGGCAATCCTTTTTTTGTGCGCAATGAGAGCTGCATTGCAGAATGCACAAAACGCTTTACTCGTGTCTCCGTCAGGCGAAGGTTTTAACCAATCTATAAGGATAAAAAAGGACCCACTCAGACTAAACATCTACGACTGCCATTTACACTCTTAAATAATTCAAGATATAGTACAGTCAGAATTATTTCGAATTTTGGTGATATTAATTAGTTTTCATTTTTGTCCAATTAGGTTAGATCACCTTTGAAGATTGGTTCCGACTCCCAACTTATTATGTACTTTTGTACATACTTCTTTGTCTTCGGCTCTTTAGGCATTTCGCAATTGTTAACTCGTTACATCGCCTGAGCACTCGAAATAACAATTATCTTTTTGAAAAAGTATCTAAAGATGATCTGACGCTGGCTATAATATATTTCGGTACTTCCCAACGAATGTAATTGGGACTAAAAAGGCGATGTAAAGGCGAGTAAGTATGGTACAACAAACAACCACCAGATGGCGCAGCTTGGTTGTAGACCATTCGCATAATGTTATAGACACGGGCTAAAAATGTCGACATGTAAAACCTATATCAATATCTGCTGAGGCCTCATAGAGGCAGCAGCAAAAATTAGAAGTCGAACGACTAATAAATTGATCGCCTTTTATAACGCCAAATGGTTGTATGACCGATTACAAATATCTATAAGTGACCGGCAATTGACCGTCACTTTCGAAAACGATGGTCACAAAGTCCGGTTTACCACCGTGGTGTTGGGTTGGGTTGTTTAGGGGATTTTTAGGGGGAAACGAGATTGGTTTAGGGGATCGTCTCACGGACCATCTGGCAGCACTGGGTTGCAGCGCAAAGACCCGTGGGGGCAGACCCGGGCAGCGACGAAGAGCCCGATCTCGCGCTCAGACCATGCACCGTTTGCTTATTGAGGAGACCGAACATCATATTCCTAAGATGCGGCCAGTGCATAATATGCTCGCAATGCGATCGAGTGCACACGACGTATGCGAGAACATGCGTGGTGTGCCGCGCACGCATAGAGCGACGTGCGACAGTATTTTTTTCGTAGTTGGTCTTTCCGTAAGGACGGAAACAAACGAAGGGTCGAAAGAGTGACTGGTTGATTGACGACCGGACATTAATGACTACGTGTACATAAATGCACCGTCTGTGATTGATATCGTTATATATACTTTATATAAGATACAAATGATAAATTAATAGATATTAATATAATTATCATCCTAAAAATAACACGGTACAGTACATTCAAGTTACTAACAAGCGTCGCGTAACGATCCTCGATCTTTCGAAACAAAACTGATTTATGTGGGATGGCATATAGCTTCTTCGACAGTATTTCTTTTCTTCGTATTTTGTATCCAATAACTTCGATATATTTTTACGAAACGACGTATATATGTGTTACACGTATTTTATAAGAATAATCTAGTTTGTTGATCGAACAAATGCGTGCACCTACGAGAACGTTCCATTCCTTGTATCTTAAAAAAAAAGCTGAAAATTGAAATTTTCATATCGCTTCCTCATAAAAGTTGAAAGTTGAACGTTGAAAGTTGAAATTTGAAATTTTTATATCACTTTCTCATAATGGCCCTTTATTCGCAAAGCTCCTTCTATGAGAAAGCATTTACTATATTTTTGGCTTCCTCATAGAGGAAGCTTTGCGAATAAAGGGCCATTATGAGAAAGTGATATAAAAATTTCAACTTACAACTTTCAACTTTTATGAGGAAGCGATATGAAAATTTCAATTTTCAGCTTTTTCAATATCAACGTCGTATTTAAATTTTAAGCAAAACTGATGGCCGACTCAGGTTAAAAACCAACCTTACGCTTTTGGTCAAAACGGCTGTCGAATCTGTACTCCAGACGAAAAAATACATAGTGTATCATAGAGTATTCATCGGGAAGCAAAGAAATTGCTGTTTGAAAATACCCAAAATCACTCTTTTTTGTAATTTTAGCTATAAAAATGCCCGATAAACTTTTTCGTTAGCCGTCACTCCGGGATTGTATTATAAGTATTTTTTCTCGCTGATCACGAATCTGACACTTTTTTATTCGTAGATTAATATTTAATACGGAAAAATGCGTCTTGAAAAAAAAAAAAATTTCATGAAATTCAAAAAATTCAAAATGACATAAAATTTAAACGGCTCGATCGATTTTCTTGAAATTTTAATGGGATCATCGGGTGATCATATTCCATCTGTGTACGCGTTTGTAGCCTGATAGCTAAAAAATTGCGAGCGCTACGGTGCGCACAGATTTTTTCGAAGAAATTAAAAATGGCGTACAAAAAAAACAACTGAACATTTTTGGATGAAATTTGGCAGAAACATTGACTATTAACCACACAAGCTGTGTGCAAAATTTCAGCCCGATCGGTTGAGGCGTACCCGAGATATAGCCATTTGAATTTTTCGCGTCTGACACACACACACACACACACACACGCACACGCGCACACGCGCACACGCGCACACGCGCACACGCGCACAGGCGCACACGCGCACAGGCGCACACGCGCACCCGCGCGCACGCGCACGCGCACGCGCACGCGCACGCACACGCGCACGCACACGCACACGCACACGCACACGCACACGCACACGCACACGCACACGCACACGCACACGCACACGCACACGCACACGCACACGCACACGCACACGCACACGCACACGCACACGCACACGCACACGCACACGCACACGCACACGCACACGCACACACACACACACACACACACACACACACACAGACATACATCCGGACATTTTTTCTAAATGTGATTTTTCGATGTTTTGGAACATTCTGGACACGTTTTCATTAAAATCTCGAAAATTTTTTTTTCACCATCATAAAGCTTCCTCTATGAGGAAGCAAAAGAATATACATTCACAGAGTTTCTAAATTGTGCAGCATTTAGTGGAAAGTATCGGTAAAGCTAAACTGAGAGCGAGAGATAGAAAGAAAGTGAACGAGAGAGCTTTAATATATGCACGTTTGTTTTCTATGTAAAATGTGTATTGTTGTATTGCCAAAAATATATTATAAATACTGTTCATTTTATAAATTGCAAATGACTACATGGAATTTACCCCATCGTTTCTCCTTATTTCACTTTATCTGACACGTGTAATCAATGGTTTGCGCAATGCATCCAAAAATTCGTTACATTTGTGTATTTCTTCATTAAAAAATCGTATTGGCAATCGTATGCCATGGATTTCACGTATGGCTATCCCGATAATGTAAAAAAGCTGTGGATACTTATACTTATAACACAACGTGTAGTTTTATTTAAATAAGAGAAAATATTATTGACATTTAAAAAAAATTATTTTGAATTAATAATAATTTCTCTTCGTGTTTTCTATAAAATAATATTGACGATTCCCTCTCGATCGTTTCGATATACTTTAGAATGCCGGGGCTCATATGCACGGATGACTGCAAATTGGATTACATCATTTTTTTTAATCGCTTTCCGAAAGTACTGCTAGCCGAGATTGCTCAGGTTTTACTCAGACGCATGTGCTGAAGCATGGTAGCATGAATAAAAGTGGAACTCTCTCGTGTGATTGCCCAGTAACTAATTACGATGTAGCCTACACTAATAGAATCGCGTGAGAACCTCTGCGTACGAACCAAACTCTTCAGCGCTCTACCTTACCGACTTATGATATTCTCATACAATGTATCGACAGCGCTGATGTGGAGGAACGACATGCGGAAAAGTTTTTGGTGAAAAGAATGTGGTGAATCGAATTGCGTAGCAATGAACCTGTGGATAATCGGGTTGTGTAGTAAATTTGGTGTGGACATTCAGGGCTGTATCGCAAGCAATGTGGACCATCATAATGTGTACGATCGAAATGCCCTGAAAAAGGCGAGTGAATATTTAAAATGTGCAGGAATAGCGATGTGTATAATCGGATAGGTGGAGGAACGAACGTGTTGGTACAAGACTGTGGCGTACCGGGTTGTTCGGAAAACCAAGCGTGATCAAACAGTGTGAAAAGAAATTAATGTGCAAAATCGAAATGTGTACGAACGAAATTTAGTGGAAAAAACAGGTGAACATTAAAAATGCAATGGAAAATCTATGCGCGGGATAGAGTTTGTGGAGGACCAAATGTGTTGGATCGATGTTGTGGTGGATGGAATTGTGTGGGAAAGTAGGGCTGCCACTGTTCCCATTTCTCGGTCGAATTCGCAAGGGCTCGGTAGCTTTAAGACAATAGATTGCTAATTTTCATCGAATATTTTCCATGTACGATTCGTCGACGGCGAGACTCGCGGGTCGAACGAGGTTCAAGGTCGACCCATACCGGTAGATGGAACCCCCAATTTGCCACCAATCGGCTTACTCTGGACGCAGCAAGGAGGATTTATCTCCGTCCCTGTCAACCGAGTGAAAATATTGGGCCTTATCTTCTGGAACGCTCTATCCGGCTGGCTGTCATCTGCTATCGCACCGCTTCTTCGTCGCCGTGTTCGCGATTCTGCGTCGGCAGACGGCACCGAATTCAAATATCTACGTGCGTGCCGGGCGAAGGAGTATAATTGCGAGGCCGTCCTGCGAGGCGCCACCTAGCATAAGCTAGGCCGTGGGAACTAGAGCGGGAGGGGGTCAAGCGATCGCGATCGACGTGCGTTAAGAAATATTCGGGGATTCTCCTGGGGAACGGTGTACGTGACGGTGCGTCGTCGTCGGGCTCTCTCCGGCGTATATATTTTTGAGGGAAGGAAGGACGTTCGAGACCGAGGAGTGTAAACCCGAATATTCGAGAGAAGCCGCTGACCGGCTTCTCGACGGGATTTTCTATCCGATCTTGTACCGGTAAGCCCATCGCAACCCGCGCTAATTAGTTATTTGGTCGTTGGAACGTGCTGGCTATACCGGGTGGCCCTTTATTCGTGGTGTAACTTCGGTCAAGGCGTCGAATAATACCCCAGGCGTAGAATATTTCGCTCGTCGATTAGTGTTAGTTCGTCGAATGAATGTTGTGCGCCGACTTTGTTTATTAGTGTTGCGTCCGGGAAAAGCGTCGGAAATTGACGCTCGCGTTACCGGTACTGAGCTCGCGAGCGGCGTCGGCCGGGAAATCCGGGGGAATCCAATCCGTCGTTATGTCATTGTAACGTAGAGTCACTCCGAGTGTGCGACGTGCGGGTCTCTGTGCCGTTTTCTCGCGTATGGAAAATTTCGCTACCTCTGTCGACGGCGTCAGCCTTTCGACGGGTACAACCGCGAAAAGAAAGCGAAAACGGCCCGTGTCCGTATCGCCCCGGCTTCACCGGGAAACGCACTCGTTTATTGTGCCGATTGGCCCGTGCACGTTCGCATTACCGGTAGGGAGAGCAGGCGCTTGGCTAGCTTCCTACGCGCACGGAGATTCTCGCGTCGCCGAGCGTATCGCGACGAGCCAGGGTCCTTCTGACCTTGCCGCGTGACCGCTGCCGCGATCGGCGGAACAACGCCGCCCGTGCGTTGGTGATTGTCGAATTTTTTTGTCTATGATTCGTTTGTGTCCGCGCCGTATAATTTAGTCCGAAATTTAGTAGGGAACCAGGGAACATTATTGGTAAAATATTTTATTATCTTTGAACGAATTATTTATTTTCTTTTGCACTAGGCACCCCCTTCCGACGGTGAACTGAGTAGTCGCCGGGAGTGTATTAGGGACTTGATGTACCGGGTAGCGTGTAAGTTTGGATAAAGAGAAGAGAGAGCGAGAGATCTTATTTTATTTATTTCGATTGATTCTGTTTAGATTGATTCATCTTGAATAAACCATTCTTTTGTGACTCTCGTAATTAATTGTGATATTAGTTGATGATATTAGTTACTCAGCTCGAATTCACTGGACCGCCCCTCTACCATTCCCCCATGGCTGCAGCAAGTCGACCGCAACCTTTTCCTATTGTTAACATCTTTGCCGATCGGGTCGCACACCGGGTGCGAATGGCGCCCATTGTTAATAAAAATAAACCGATCGAGGGTTTGGGTTTTGTGATGTTTTACCGGTACCGGAGGGTTCCGACGAATGGCCCTCCACCCGGAAATTCCTCTCACAGTACATATATTTTTCTCCCCTTTCTCGGGAATCATTTTTCCCATTTTCCACTGTATACCCGGCCTTACGCGGGGTATGCTTGGCCTTTGTGAAAGCAACGTAACGAGAGCCGAGACTTCTCGGCACACACTTCTTCGAACTACCAAATATATAAACTCTGAAGAGAGTCATCCGAGAGGCTGACGAAGGTTCCTGATCGAGACAAGGGAGCTTTGTCTAAACAAAGGCGAGCTGGTGACTCTGAGGGTTTCGTCGTCATCGATCGGGCGATCGATGAGCATTCTGGACCGAGACCGCGACTTGAGCAGTCGCACTTCCTTACACATATTTTCATTAAGACATATTGTACCAAGCTTATTGAGATTTCTGTCAATATATATATTCTACAAGAATATTTCTAACAGCTTCAGAAGTGGGATCTGAACTCGGTTTTCGTGTTACCTGTAGTCGAGATTTCTTTTATCGAACTACGTGGTTAGTGTCTTCTTTATTGTGTTCGTGCTAATCAAGTGGCATATATTAGTGTGTATAACACTATTGGATAAAAGTGTAATTAACGATGGGACGCTCACGGCGAGACCGACGTAGATCTCGATCGAGATCTTACTCGCGAGAACGGTCACATTATACGCCCGAAAGACGATCTCGTGCCAGGCATCGCCGTGATAGAGGAAGTTGTTCGCGTGAACGTGGACGTAACAAAGTGCGCGAGGACTATCGACGGCCTAGTTTGTCTATTCAGCCGCGGACACCGAGTGTCGGTAGTTCGTCGAATTGGCAGGAGGCTTTCCATAAACTGGTTGAAACAGTGAATATCGCCGTGGAACGACCATCTTCACGGCCCTCGCGAAACTTCGAAGGGAAGAAGTCGATCCCCAACTTTGATCCTAGTGTGAAAAATCAAACAATCGAAGTGTGGATTCAAAAGGTAGAGAAATTGAAGAAGATTCATAACTGGGATGAAACAATGGTAACCAGCTTCGCACTCGAGAATCTGTGTGGTGTAGCGAAGACGTGGTACGAAGGGCTAGCGTCGATCGACTTCACTTGGCCGGAGTGGAAGCGAAAGCTGGTAGCAGCATTTACGGACCACACGGAGCTGCCGGACCGACTTACGGCAATGTTGGCCCGAACGAAGACTAAAGAGGGAGGGATGATGAAATATTTCTTTGAAAAAGCTGCGCTTGTAGACGCATGCGGCATACGTGACAAAGACGCGGCAGCGTGCATTGCTCATGGCATCCCCAATTATTCGCTGCGAATGACAATTAAGCGCAACGATTTTCAATCACCAGAGGAGTTGCGTATCTTTCTCAGTAAGTCCGACGATTCTGAAACTCGAACTGATAAACCTGCATTCAAGAAAGGCAACGGTCGCCCGGATCAGCAACAAACAAACGGCAAGCCTCAGGTTCCGAAAAAGAACGACTCGAATGGGAAGCCGAAGCCAAATAACACTGCGGATGGCTCCGCGAACCGGTTTGCGTCAGTTCAATGTTACCGATGCAATACTCTTGGGCACATCGCTAGAAAATGCCCAAATATGAAGCAGGGCACAGGTGGTGATAAAAAGGTCTTGAGCATTGGCACATCAGCGCAACCAAGGACCGCGCGATTTCATGAAGCGACACTCGACGGCACGACTCTGCGTGCGTACGTCGACGCCGATAGTGAGTGCGTCACCCTACGCAAGGCAGAGGCGGACGTGTTGCATCTGGAGCTACAGCAGACAAACGACGTCCTTCGAGGCTACGGAGGGAGTACCGTCCATCCATTTGGCGTCGCCAAGGCCGTCCTACGGGTCGATCTGGCCGAAGGATCGGTTAACGTTCACGTGGTTCCAGACGAACTCCAGGACGTACCGCTGATAGTGGGTCAGCCCTTCCTCGACCTACCAGGCATCACAACGGTGCAGCGGGACGGTTCTCTACGAATCTTCGAGGAGTCTGTGGCAACACTGCCGGGCATAGACCAATTACCACCGCAGAAGCTGGCGCTATGGGCTGCAGATACAACAGTCATCCCTCCAGGCCATGCTGCAAACGTCAAGGTGGCGGTGAGAAACGATTATACAGGTGACTTATACGTAGAACTCAGCGTACGCGGCGAGA
Organism: Stenichneumon culpator; assembly: GCA_964017025.1. Taxonomy (NCBI): domain Eukaryota; kingdom Metazoa; phylum Arthropoda; class Insecta; order Hymenoptera; family Ichneumonidae; genus Stenichneumon; species Stenichneumon culpator. The sequence continues at coordinate 8,470,569 of OZ024776.1, read as the reverse complement.
CTGGCAGAGAACATTGCATTCCGAGATGCGTACTTAGTACAGCTGCGGGATTGTTACCTGTAATTAATTTATCGGATAGGCCCTTGGTCATTGCTAATAATAAAATCATTGCAAGAGCAACGCTGGCGGGGGAAGAGACACCGATTGATCGCAAAATTAGAGTTATGTGTCCTTTAAAGAAAATTACGCTTAGAGAGTTGCCAAAAGACGAGATAATGTTAGACTCGAGTATATCTTATGCAGAAAGAGAAAAGTTATTTAAAATGTTAGATGAGTATAGAGACTGTTTTGCGCTTGACGTAGCTGAACTGGGGAAGACTCAAGCTGCAAAAATCCGTGTAGAGTTAACCAGTGACTCTGTCGTGACGTACCGACCGTACCGACTATCGTACTCAGAGCGTGATAAAGTTCGGGAAATTATAGATGATCTGAAGAAAAATGAAATTATTCGCGACTCAAACTCTCCGTTTTCAAGTCCTATCCTTCTGGTTCGTAAAAAGAATGGCGAGACTCGGATGTGTGTGGACTATCGGGCCTTGAATGCCATTACAAAGAAAGATAGATACCCACTGCCGTTAATCGAGGATCAACTGAATAGCCTTCAAGGAAACGCGTGTTTCACGAGCCTGGATTTAGCATCGGGTTACTATCAGATACCAGTAGACGAAGAGTCAATTGAGAAAACTTCGTTTGTCACACCCGATGGACAGTATGAGTTTCTCCGAATGCCTTTTGGTCTCGCGAACGCGCCGGCGGTATTCCAACGCATGATTAATTGCATCTTGAATCCGCTTAAAGGAAAAATCTGTGTCTTAGCTTACATGGACGATATACTTATTCCGTCTGAAGACGTAGAGTCGGGAATTACAGCACTGGAATTAGTTTTACAGGAACTAAGAAAGGCTAATTTGACGCTTAAGTTAAGCAAGTGTACATTTTTGGAAAAACAAATCGATTATCTTGGGTACGAGGTTACATCGCAAGGAGTCCGACCGGGGCTACACAAAATCAATGCTGTCTCGAATTTTCAAGCGCCTCGAAACGTCCACAGTTTGAGACAATTTATAGGTTTGGCTAGCTACTTTAGAAAGTTTGTACGGGACTTCGCTACGATCGCTAGGCCCCTCACCCACTTAACGAAGAAAAGTGTCACGTGGCGTTGGGGAGATGAAGAACAACGAGCGTTCGAAGAAATAAAGCAAACACTAGTTTCGAGACCCGTGCTAGCAATATATAAACAAGACGCCGATACTGAGTTACATACAGACGCGAGTCAGCTTGGATTAGGCGGGATAATACTACAACGACAGACCGATAGCACGTTAAAGCCTATAGCTTATTTCAGTCGTCAGACTACAAAGGAAGAGCAGAGGTATCACTCGTACGAACTCGAAACCCTGGCAGTAGTGGCGAGCCTACAGAGATTTAGAGTTTATTTATTGGGGATCAGATTCAAAATTATCAGCGACTGTAGCGCCTTGCGGGCAACCTTTGTCAAGCGAGATTTACTGCCGCGAGTAGCTCGGTGGTGGATCCAACTTCAGGAGTACAATTGCTCCATTGAGTATCGAGCAGGAACAAAGATGCCGCATGTTGATGCTCTTAGTCGTAACCCTGGACAATCTGACGATAATTTAGATGAAATTAACGACGTAGGGCTGTTACATGTCGAGTTAGGGGATTGGCTGCTTACAGCTCAATTGCAAGACTCACGATTGGCGTACATTCACGAAGTACTCGGTAGAGAAGCGAAAGATAAAGAAGAGCAGGAGATTAAACGCGATTATACCATGAAAGAGAATCGTGTCTTTCGCAAAACGACCGATGGGTTAAAATGGGCGGTACCGCGATCAGCAAGACGACAAATCGTAAAATTATGTCATGATGAGATAGGACACTTTGGAGTGGAAAAGACCTTGAGCAAATTGCAGGCGGATTATTGGTTCCCGTCAATGCGAAACTATACCAAACGGTATATCTCTGCATGCTTAGACTGTCTGTACAACAAAGAACCAGCCGGCAAGAAGCCAGGATTTTTGCACTCCATAGAAAAGGTTGCCGAACCAATGCATACCGTACATATCGACCATTTGGGCCCATTTGTTAAGAGTACGTCGGGTAACTCTTATCTCCACGTAATTGTAGACGGGTTTACAAAATTCGTGTTCGCCAAAGCAGTGAAAAATACGAAAACGATACCAGTTGAAAGACATTTGACCGTAGTGGGCGAAATCTTTGGGTTTCCTAAACGTATTATTAGTGATCGAGGCAGTGCGTTCACGAGTAATAGATTTAGAGAGTTCTGTAAAGAACGGGGTATCCAGCACGTGTTAACCGCTGTAGCGACTCCGAGAGCAAACGGTCAAGTCGAGCGTTACAATAGAACGATACTCAGTACACTAGCTGCAAGCCTAACTGAAGAGAGGAAATGGGACCAAAGTTTGCAGAACGTAGTTTGGGGTTTAAATAATACAATAAATAAGTCGACGGGTAAAAGCCCGTCCGAACTTCTGCTCGGATATAGGCCTCGTAATGCGACCGAAGCAAAAATTTTGCATAGCATAGGAGAGTCAACGTATGATGAAGATCGTAAAAAGAATCGAGCGGAGGCTGAAGACGCAATTCAGCGTAATCAGAGAGAGCAAGAGGCTCGGTACAATAGGAAAAGAGGTCCCCAAAAAGCGTATAATAGCAATGATGTAGTAGTGACCAAGCGCGCGATAAGTAGTAATGAGGGATCTAGTAAAAAATTGTTACCGAGGTACGCTGGGCCGTATAAGGTCACTACCGTATTGGATCGTGATCGATATATTATCGAGGACATCGAGGGTGCTCAGCGGACCCAGAAGCCATACAGTGGCGTGGTGCCCGGCGAAAAGCTGAAGCGCTGGTGTACGAGAGTCAGCGACACCGAGTCTGATAGTAACGAGCAGGAGGAACCTCATATACCAAATAAAATGGGTACGCAATTGCGTAAAAAGGTATGGGCCGTTGGGTCGTGGTTAGGTGGGGTTATCGGTTTCATACTGGGCGTTCGGCGCTGTGTCTTGAGTTGAGAGTTTTAATAACAGTCGTGTGATCGATGGATACGATCGAGCGGTCATTGATTCCGGACTGACGGAGTGGCTGGGCGACGACTGGCGCTAAAAGCGTGTTATGTTGCAACCGTGCGAAGGGCTGTGACATCATGGATGTGATGGTGCGCTAGGTAGCGGCAGTCTGTATGGGTTGCGACATAAGAAACAATCATATTCAGACTGTAACAGTATGACCGATACAGGTGTTCAATCATCAAGCCTAAGCCGTCGACAACGGGCATCATAGACCAGTGACGACTGGTAGCGCATGGAATGAGCAATGTGGCCCTGCTTAATGTTGTTGTATAAGTGCATGAGTAGACATATGAATGTATATACTACGGAAAGGTACCAGACTGAACGATCGTGGAGAGATGAAAGTTGACTAACTATAATAATCGACTCAACTAATCTGCATTAACCAAGAAGCACCATGGGGCTCAACGGCGTAATAGTTCCAAGTTTCAATGTTGCCCTTTGTTTCACAGACGACCACCGCAGGGTAACACGGAGCATGACGAACAACCACGCTTGTAATGAAGGTGTGGCGTCTTCACGAGGACGTGAGAAACATCAGGACGGCCGACTGAAAGCAACGTAACGAGAGCCGAGACTTCTCGGCACACACTTCTTCGAACTACCAAATATATAAACTCTGAAGAGAGTCATCCGAGAGGCTGACGAAGGTTCCTGATCGAGACAAGGGAGCTTTGTCTAAACAAAGGCGAGCTGGTGACTCTGAGGGTTTCGTCGTCATCGATCGGGCGATCGATGAGCATTCTGGACCGAGACCGCGACTTGAGCAGTCGCACTTCCTTACACATATTTTCATTAAGACATATTGTACCAAGCTTATTGAGATTTCTGTCAATATATATATTCTACAAGAATATTTCTAACATTTGCTCGATTTATTTGTTCAGTCGACCTTTTTTTCCCTCTTCCACGCGGGCTGAGTTCTTTCAGGGACCTATTTATTATCTGGTTTGTTAATCTGTTGACCCGCTTTTTCCGCTCAGTTTCTTCTTTTGCGCAACTGATAGAATTTCTTTCCCTCTCGCTTATGTTGCTAGTCCTCTTTCCTGTGATCCTTTCCCTCCCTTTGCTTAAGGAGAATTTTTAGGCTCCGATAGCCAAGTCGGCACAAGCGTTCGGCAAGCCTCTGGGAAGTCATCGCGCTTTTAACTATGTAGTAACTTCTCCAACACTTGCGCGCAATACTTTTCGCTCGTTTCGTTTTCCCGGGCCACTTTTCCTCTTCCATAACGTGCGAAGCTCATTTTCCTTCATCTCATCTCTCCCTTTTCCTTTTATTTCCGTAATGCCGATTGATCGCTGGGGTGCCTCTGAGCAGCCCCTGCTGGGCTCCAGATTCGCCCACGTGTATTCGGGGTGCGCCGTAGCCCTCAGCTCCGCGGCGGAATGCGCTTCGTTCACGCTCGAAGTCCGCGGTCCGACCGGTCGCGCTTGTACTCCTGCCCGTCGTCTGACCGTCCGCACGGCTGCACTACTGCCAGTCCGGGCTCACGGCTTCCGCCGCGCCGGTTGCAGCTCCTTGGCGCTCCGGTGAGCGCGGCTCGCCGCTGCTGGTCCCGCTGTTACCGGCATCTTTCTTATGTGCCGGAATACCTCGCGGCCTGTCGTATGCTGACTGATTTTCGCGGTAATTTCCTTTATCACTTTCCGCCCATATTTTTGTTCCTGGGTCCTCTCGGGTTATCGTTGATGCGTCTTTTTTCCATTTACCTTTATTCTTCCCCTGCACCCGCAGTCCTATTTCACAGTCGAGGTTCGAAGGGTTTTTCTTTTTAGTATCTACGTTTATTTGATATTTATGTGATATTTTTCCCTCTCTTGCAAACTGTTGACGGCGTTTGTGATTTCGATTTTCCCCCCTATTGCTTCTTTGCTTATCGGGGTGTTGTGATTCTTTTTTTTTCCACTCCAAGCAGTCTGTCAGTAATGGGAATATATCGTCAATTTTGTAATCTTTTTTTTTTAAGTATTCTTTGGGAAAAATATGTCGACCTAGGGATGGTTACGACTGGTAATCACAAGTAATTTTTATCTTTTCTTTGAATCTGTCTTTGCGTGACGTTTGTGTCATTATAAATATATATATATATATATATGTGTATATATGTATGTATATTTACATACTGTCCTGCTACTATCCTTTTTCCCGACACAGATATTATACTTAAACGATGCGGGTTTTTTTCCGTTTCCTTTCCCGTGGTACTGTCAACACGCAACCGCGAGAGGGGTTAAGGATGCTACCGATACCCGAGTTCATTTACCTCGCTTCAGGAATTTTTGGTGAGGGCCGCTTGAGATAATTAGTTTTTCCCAACATATTGGCAAGTATATCCGAACTTTACCTTCAAATGCCACCCCCTGGCCGGGAGAACTTCCCCGGCACCAATGTATTGGGGTTGCACAAATGCTAGAAGTGTCGTGGAGTAGATGCCAACGGTGATTTTCGTCTCTCTTTAATTTAGGAGATTGAAAACACTTCCCTTTCGACGTCACCTCGTTCGAGGTTATCCTTCGTGGGTCTGTCCGTGAGTCCCGGAAGTAATATTCCGGGTTCTGCTGTATAGTGCCCAGCAGTGTGACATCGCGCCCAGGCTGCTTGTTTCTTATTTTATTTTCGTTTTCCGGCTCGTACGGTTTCGACTTTTTTAACGGTGCCGACGATTGCCGTTAAGATACCTAAGTCTGGTCGCACCCAACCCGCTAATACTGTCGCAAATTTTTAATCGTGACACGAAGCGAGGAAGGTCCCGGTTGTGATTTCCTTCTCTTTGAGAATAATTTCTTCCCCGTACTCGATTGCGTAATTGGGCAATATTCTGATCGGGACCGGTTTCCTCGACCTTTACGTCGGAAGTAATTTTTGGGTCAATTCTGTCCAATAAATTTTCATTATAACTTGTGCGCGTCACCGTTCCTACGTTGACCGCTACGCTCGGTGTCATGGGACGTGCAATGTCCCGAAGCATTTTTAGTCGTAGAAATATCTAGACCGCGAGTGAATTGACTGTTATTCAATTCCGTCATCTCCTCGATAAGGGCCGTTACCCTTGCGCCGGTTTTCGTGTTCGAGGTAGGTAACCATTCCCTATATGCGTTCTGAAGCTCGGTATACGGGATACGTAATGCTATGTTTTTTCTCGCGGAAAGACTTGTAATTTGCTGTATATATTTGCCGAACAAATGTTTTCCCTTTTGTAATTAAGCCTCTTTTGGGATTTTAAATATCCCTTTCAAAATTCTGAATAGTTCCCTGCAGTTCGCTCAGAAGCTTTTTGGCCAGCCGTGTCTGGATAATCGCGGTTAGGGTTTTCCCCCATAGGATTCAACAGCTGGTCCGGCAGCTCTACAATGATCCGTATACGTGTAGACGCTACGGTTTTTATCACTAAAATTTGGTATTAATAAGCAAACGGTTTTATTTCTCGGTACCGCATTTATATAATTTACGTTATGTCAACATCATTGAATCGTGTGGCATTATTTTGCCAGACGTTTGCAACTTTTGATCCTATCACCGAGCCTCTTGATCGGGCGAGCTTATTTTATTTATTTACTTATTTTTTTGCTATTTTCTCCCGAACGCGGTATGTTCACTGGAATTATTATTTGTTCGCTTACGGACTTTCTCCCGTACGGTATTTGGTGCTGAAACAGAAGTCGCCTTACGATAGCGTTTGCCCTAATGCTGCTTGTCGTTGAGTTTGGCCTTGCTAGTTCTGTTGGCTCATGGCGTCTCCGTGCGCCCTGAGAATTCGCGTTGTTTCTCGATGACTGTTGTCCCTCTTGCATTATCCCGCGTTGGACTCACCCCGTGACCTGGCTGGCTGGTACCACCTCGCTGAACAGGATCAGCAAACGAGGGTCTTCGGTTCACACCTTTCCGAAATGAAACCTCTCGATCGGGTCGGTCAGGCTACTCAGTCCACCCGACCGATATCCATCGAGCAGATAACACACGAAAACGGGTGATGAACCGGCACGGGTAAAAGGTTTTTTTTTTTACTAACAGTTTCCCCAGCCCCGTTCTGCCGTGGTCGTCGCCCTCCGTGGTCCGGTTGCTACACTGTAAGAAATCTGCGGTGTAAACGGCGACGGTGTGAAGGGTAAAAAAAACCGGTGTTAAAATTAACACCATCTTGCAGTGAAAAATACACCGAATATATGGTAAACTGATAACGCGGTGTACTCTAATAAATCCTCACACCAAATTGTGTTCTGAACCACGATGTCACTTAATAGTGTTATTTTCTTGGACATCAACACAATTGTGTGTTAACTGATAACATCTCTAAGAAGTGGTACATTTAACCACATCTTTAAGTTTCAAATATACATTGTATGGTGTCAAATACGCACTGAACGGTGTTTTTAACCCCTAAACGGTACTTTCAATCGAGTGGCGTCCCGGTTTCCCCATTTGGGATTTTGGATGTAAAAAATGTATAACTCATTTTTGAAATCAGCGACTTGAATTTCAATTGAATCGTACTTAAGGAAAAACGGATACTTTAAGGCAATTCTTGATTTGATCAATTCTTGATTTTAAGAAAAAATTATGATGATTATTTTTAAAAGTACAAAAAAAGAATATACAAGTACATAATTATGCTGTGTAATTATAATCTGAATGACGCAGTAATGTATGACCACTAATATCCCGAATAGCTTATACAGAATTTGAATAAGAGTAATTCACAGGTAAGCAATAGCGTAGTCGGTAACGTGTTAGGTAGTAGGCATTGGTAGGTAGGAATAAGCGTTAGGTAGGTAGTTCGAATCCCATCTGAGGCAATTCGCCACCACAGGTATTCGTAATCATAGCGGTTTTTTTATGAATATTTTTTTTTTAATTTACAATTATCATGATGTACTACGTAATTACTATTTTGGGCGATTATTAGTAACGATTTATTATATTACAACTTTTATATTTACTGCAACGGTTAAACCCTTTTTACGCACTTAGGAGTAAAGTTCGGTGTTACTGTACACCGTTATAGTGTTAGAATGTACGTTCTGTAAGTGCCACTGATTTTACACCGCATGTTTTACACCATATTTTAACACTGCTTTTAACACCAAAGTAATGGACCTATATGGACCACATGGTGGTGTTAAAGCGGTGTTGAATTTAACACCGTTTTTTTACAGTGTATGGCTGAGGTCTACCGCTGCTTTAGGTTCCGGAGCCGGAATCTACACACTTTCCACATATGTCCTGCCTGTTTGCAGTAATTGCATATAATAACTGCCGGTTTAATTGTCTTGTTTGGGATTGAACCCTGCGGGCATCCTCGTGCAAGATGTCCCGCTTCTCGGCGCACATGACACTTTTTATTGTGATTTTTATTCGGGTCTGGGGTATGTGCTGTAGCGGAGGACCCGGCATGATTCTTCGCTGCCATGGATTTGATCATCCCCGGTGCGTTGTCACTTTTTTGAGGTCGACGGTTCGACCCTTCGAGTTGTATTAACTCCATTATCCGCTCTAGTTCCGCCAGACGTTCATCTAGATCGGAGGCTGACAGCTTGGGAGTAGTGTGCTTCGAGTAGTGCGCTTCGACTTCCTCAGTCCAGTCGAAGGCTTCCAGATGCGGCTGTTCGTAGCCCAGACTCGCCGCAACGGGTGCTGCCCTGCCCGAGGACCCTCCCCGGTGTGGAGTGGTATCATCTTCCGTGATTACCGATTCCTTGCTTTCTGTCGTGGTGGCTCCAGGATCCTCGCTGTGCGATTCCTGAAGCTCATGTACCCATGCTTCGTGTAACGGGGCGTATTAGTCCGTTCGAATTTTTTTTTCCCCCACGGTGCCCCGGTGGGCTTCCCTTGTTGACTCATCTGTCCCCGTGATGGTACCCCCGTGTGGTACTCCGACGGTCTCCCGCTGCGCGGAAATTTTACTCGTTTTCGCCTCTCGCTGCGCCTCATATTTATTCTTCTTGTTTCCGACTTGCTTAGGTTGCTGGCAATCTTTCCAGATATGCCCAGATTTCTTGTAATAATTGCACACTTTACTCGTGGGACCGAGGTCCCTTGATTTCGATGCTGGGGGACACCGGCGCTCGGACGACCGGCATTTTCCCGCCCTCAGTCCGTTCTCAAAATTTATCCACGCACACTTCCAGGTGGCTTCCGCTATGTAGCCGACGCCCCGTGCGTCGATTCCCTCACACGGTTGCTCTATCACCCGCACGGTGATTTTATCGGTCCGGGCAGCGTATGCTTTCACGCTCTTTCCCGCACCCTGCTGCAACGTAACAAGTTAGCGCTGTAGGGAGGCAGACGACTCATGTTTCCCAGAGCACGTCTCCAACCCCGACCTTGAGCCCTGAGGCATGTCAATTATGTCGCGATGCATTTTCTGCATCACTCGGCCTTTCAGCTTACAACTCCGTACCCTGACGGCGGATCCTTGCCGCGCACTTTCTTCGTACGGCGGTCTCGCGCAATCCCCGTGGTCTAAGTTGCTCCTATGGGGTGGCTCTGTGTCCACTACCCCGTCTGGCCGCGACCTGCAGCGCTTCGCCCCTTGTCCCAGCTGTTGTCCCACGTTGTCCCGCTGCGGACGACAACTCTGGTGTGTGCTGTATTCACTTTTTTTATTTTGGCGGTATATATATACCCCTGTTATTTAGCAGTAGCGTCCTACTTGCTCTAACAGTGCTACACGTGTTTTACGCACTCGTATCAAACTTTCATTAAGTAATGTGGGAACACGGTTTACACCCTGCACATTACGGGATGCCTTCCAGTCCCTGACGTATTACCCTTTCGGTTCCAGGCTCCCTTACTGATTCTGTTTTTACGTCCCAATATCTGGTGACGCTCTTCGGGATCCTGCAGCGATCCCTGAAGACTTCGGTTGACTACCTTTCCGTTATCTCGCTTGGATAACGGGGAATCCACGGCGATCCGATGATCGCACCCATGGTCCGCCCGAACACTTAGTCGACCCTGGTTCGCGGAATTTTCTTTTTTTATTTCGCTCTCTCGTGGAGCCACAGTTTTACCGCACCCTGCGGAGATTTTGTCGATTTGGTAATTCGTGTTTTAATTGTTTATTTCACTCTGAGCATCCCACCGCTGCCACCAATGTTATGCCGCAGAACTCAGGTGGCTAGTCTAGGTTCTGTGCGCGAGCCGTTAGCTCGGAAGGTTCGGGATGCGCTCAGTAAAGGGTTGGAACCCAAGTGAAGTACAACTGTAGATTTATTCAATTAACAATATTTATTTAACAATTTATTTTTACGTTTAACAAACATATATATGACCAGAGTTTTACAAGGGTTGCATTGTTATTCTCTAGATAACAATGCCTACCAGGAACCGCCGATTAAGGTTGTCTGGATGCCCGAACAGGGTCTAATTAACGCTCAACTTGGCGTTAATATACCCCTTGGCAAAACCTCACGTGACGCTTTATTATTGCATCTATTTACACTTGATTAGTACACCGTATGGATGTTACTCTATTTATGTGTTATCTACTGATACTTTAGTTTAGCTATTTACGCTCTGTTTATGCTTACATTTGTCCTTTAGAATTACCAATCGTAGTACACTTTGTACGCTTGATACACCGACTGGATTACCGTCTATCGTGCGTTAATTCTTCGCGATAAGGGTCCAATATTCGCACAACCTACTTATCGCGTTTAAGCTTCGCTCGTATGGTGTATCTGTAGTCAACCGTAAGAATCAGGAGTTCCGAAGAGACTGCTGAGTGCCTGCCCTCGATCCTCTAAAATATGGAGAGGAGAGCAGGCACGTCAGCTTAATATTGTTTGGATGTTTATGGTTTACTTTATTTCTGTAAACAATTATCTTTCCAAATCCTCGCTTCTTCGAGAACGGGATTTGGAGCATGTTTTTATTTCGACATATGTGACTCGGTAATTCTCGAGTCGATGCTCTAATTACCGACTCGCCTGTGATTGCTTAACGGCTGACTCAGGTTTTTGGTGGACCGCGTTGCAGTGACGCGCGCTCGTCGCGTGCCACTGTATACCTTAATATTGTGCAACCGGAGTTGCTCCACTGTTCGGAAACCGCTGTCCGAACTGGAATGTATACTACAATACTATAATATACTACGATATATTATTACGACTATTCTATAATATTATACTATTATACGAATATAGTACAATATTATATTGTTGCACGAAAATGTATAATAATGTTTAATATATCACTACATTATTATGTGAATATTGATTAATAATAATATCAATTGTAAATTAATATATTACTTAATTAATGTCGTATTACTGCCCCCTTAATAGGGTGCTACTACCCTATCCGGGGTACAACAAAGGTGCAAGGTTTATTTGCGAATCTGTTCGAACAATTACCCAAAACCTTCTCGAGTGTAGTAGTCTTATCGTAGCAGCATATCCAAAATTCGTTACTTTATCGATTAAAAAAAAATGAAAATTAGAAAAATGTTCGAATTAGAATCGTCCCCCAACATTCATATGTAATCGGATAAATTAAAGAATCAGTTTTGGGTAACAACAATGAGGGTTTCTGGATATTTTGTTACAACAGACATTTTTTTTGCAATTTGTTAATAACTTACTGGGATTATAATTATGTAAAATTAATGTTCTTAGCACCTTCCGCATGGTTGATTTTTTTCAGATTTTTATCCCATTGGAAAATATTTAAATCTCTCTGAATCTCAATTCTCGCTGTGAATGTAACGATAGAACCACTTCAACTACTTCCGCAACGATATGAAAGTCGTTGCAAAATTGAAAGCGTATTTTGAAATACACACTAGTTATGTTCAATATGACAATTAGTTCTACAAAACCGGAGACCTATACGATCATTTTTAATAATATCGCATACAGTAGTTACGCATTTAAAAGTTGTGATGAATTTAATTTCTCTGTTTCATCAACTTTAAAATCGTTGCGGCAGTACGTCATATTATTGTACTACAGATTCTCAGTTTCTTACAACGTCTAGTCACATCAAAAACAAAATACAACTCGACGAACGCTGCGGTATTATTATTGTTGGAAAATTACAGATAAAATACCTTAATTACTAAAATAACCGGTAATGTAATAAATACGATTTCATAATTTACCATTACCAATTAATTAATTTACCATTTATAGCCGGTTTAATTACCGGTCATTTTTGGCAAAGAACGCGCCGTGATCTCTTAAATACCGATTTATTAATTACAATATGTATTATTATACATATTGTGACGTGGTACGTCACAAGCCCTTCCCCAAAATCGGCACGAGTCCGCCGCTCACCCAACGTTAGACCCGGATATTTTTACGCTTTTTTCTTCTACTTATTTTGTGTAAGTTAGCATGTAAATTCCCGCTTTTTCCCTCCCGTTACCCCCTGTGTGAATGCGCGCGACTCGAGGACAATATCGACAGCCCTCCCCCCCCTCCCTCGACGGCCCACGACCAGCAAGGAACAGCAAAGGAACGAGAGCCGACGTGCCGACGCCGAGGAAGGTAGGAGGATCGTGGACGAGGAGAAAAGCCCTGGAAAAAGCCAACAACAAGACCGCCCGAAAAAGCCTCGAAAAGCCCGCCGCTGCCCGCCTGCCTGCCGCCCGCTGGGATCGCCGACGCACGGCATCGATCGACGATCCAGCGGGGCCTCTGTCGCCACCTCCCGTAGAACGGAAGAAAAACGCCCGTCCATGACTCCGATTACCGACCGACGCTGACGCACAGGTGCTCTCGTCCCCCAGCACCATCAGCGCCAACGCCGACGAAGAAGACCCCGCCATGTCTCTCACTCTCCGAGCCGAGCCGCGTGGTGTGGACGTGTGTGAGATCGGGTGTCGATAGTTTTAAGGAAAATTGTAGTGTGTGCCAGCCGAGAACGAGTGTGAAACCTTTCACAAATTTATAAGACGACTTGGCTGTACCTGGTTAAATTCAGACTCCGTTTAGGAGAGTAAAATCCGCCCATTACGACGAATCAGTGACAGCCCAGGAATACGAATTGGACCATTGTAAGGATTTTATAACGACTGAGGCTGTCCACTGATTCGAGAAAAGTATTATAACCGAGACCAATGTGTGTTGAGTGAGTGAGCCCCCGATATCGTAAGTTTTTGCCCACATTTTTCCCGACCCCGTTGACCCGTTTTCCTCCCCCGAGCACCCCGTATTTTTGTAAAAATTAGTCGTAATAGACTTTGCGTCGTGGTCGACACGTGCTCGACATTTTTGCACACGAGCAAAGAGGAATCGCTCGCGTGGTGAGCGGCGTAAAATTCGTTATAAGTGATAGTATTATTAGTCAGAGTTTTTCCCTTCCCTCCCCTCGAGACCTCAAGACACTTTTTTTGTATAGTTTAGCCTTCACCGAGGTAATTTGTAAAGAAGCCCTGGACAGTGCCCTCGGCCTGAGAAGTCTCATCTCCCTCCTTCCCCCCATTTCCGCTAACCGAGTGCCGTGAAAGATAATAGATTTTTCCTCTTCTCTTTTTTGTGTTGTTTCCGATTAAAAATCGAGAGTTACGGTGCTACACCGATACAGTAGCTGGCGCCCAATAAAATAGAAAACATTTTGATTAATTTTTCTCTTTTTGATATTTTTCTGAGTTTGGGCAAATTAAGACCAATATTGTATAGAATATTCACCGGCCAGCCCCCCCTCCTCCCTGCGATTGACCCTTGCGAATTTCCGTCCCGGCGATTATTATAGAATTCGTTATTTCCGTAAGTTTTGATTATTTTCTTATTTTCCCCCGCGCATTTATTATTTTTCGACCTTCTTATTTTTCCCCGAGTATTGATTATTTCGCTTTTCTTATTTTTTTGAGTTCTTTGCCCTTTCTTCTCTTATGTTCTATTGTTTATTATATTTGTTATTGCGAACCCCCTTTCTTTCGGATTATTATTGAGATTGTTTATTTTTGTTATCAAATCCTTTCAACGTACCAGTAACGGCGTTGAAGCGGCAGGATTTTCTCATTATTTTGTTATTACCATTCACTAAACAATTTATTATTAAAAGTTACTTTTCCACGTTTTCTACACAAAAATTTGGTACATTATTTTCCCCTCTCCCCTCGCCCTATATTTCCCGGATTGCCCCGATTTTGGAGATTGAAGAGAATAAAGTATCATCACAATATATTGCAATTTATCTAAAAGCGAATGCTGCGATAAGAAAAATCACTCAACGAATAATTATACATTGTAAAATCATTAATTGAATAAAAAAATTTAACTATTCTTTTCTTTCCTTTGTTACGTCCCGATCAGCAATTTTCACTCCATCTCGGTCAAGGAGAATTTACACGCTCCCTTTACACGTTATTCGGAGATGACGCTTTATCGAGGTTTTGGCCCTGTTTTGAACCTAACCTTTCGGAAAATAATTCGGGATAGGGCCTAGAGTGTATATATTGGTTATTGGACAAATTTTATTCGCGGTTAAAAATTGAAAGTTACTAGATTTTAAGTGATGATTTTAAACTGGACAAGAAAATTCTGGACGCTAACTCTTTCTATCGTCTGGAATACGATACGCGGCTGTTTTTCTCTCTCTCGCGCGTCACTCTCGACGTACGGCTCCCGACGACTCACCAACACACTCACTCACTGTTTTCTCCCGACCTATCCTAATACTTTAACGCGCCGTGATGAAACTGGAATAAAATTGACCCAAACGAAAATCTATTGACCATGCGAATATTTTAACCCTTCAGGTTAACTATTAAATGCTGACAACTGATTATTAACAGATGATTATTGACGAATGAATATTCTGAAGAAATGAAATTTTCAAGATGAAGATGATAACTTCCACGACTTGAGATATGGTTTAAATAGGTTTACCTCAGAAAGGATGATCGAATGAATCGAATGACGAATGGATTTCCGAATTGAATTGGAACGTCCTTCCCAAATTCCAGATGAATATTCGAGTCAGAATCGAATGATGATGATCGATTTCCCAGATAACGTCCTTCCCAAAATGCCGAATATTCGAATCAGAATTAAATGCTGATGATCGATTTCAGGAGACGAATGTCCTTCCCAGATTTCAACGATATGGATGGATGATTTTTGATGATAAGACGATTTCCAGGTGAAATATACTCAGACTCGATAGAATGATTTAGGAAGAATTTGGATGATTTATTGAACTGAATTAATTTGAATTTTGATCTCAAAAGTGTACAGGTTGGTAATTTGTTAATTCTTTGTTAATGACTCCGCGTACAATACAAGATTGAGGTCCGTCAAAAGTTTACGACGTCGGTATAAGTAGAAGTGCCGAATGGGCGGTGGGCGCGCGAATAAATAACCTCAGTGCCGGACACCCCCGCGTCACCGCTGTCACACCTGCGCCTCGACTCCCCACTCTCATCACCTGATTCCTTTCTTTGATTGTCTAATTAAATATTTCCAATTTCGTAGTTTTACAATAATTTTGACGTCCTAATTTGTTAATACTTAAATTTTATCGCGAATTTTATGAACATACAAATTTGAATGAAAGCTGTACGAGCTTTCGTTGCGAAGTTAACAATAGTTGACATAAATGTTTATCTTAATATTTATTGGATTATTTCCCTGAATTTTTATGTGAATAGTTTTTATTTCTCTTCCCGATTTTCCATAATTTTCTGTATTTTTCCATTATTTATATCCTTATCATGACGATCCGACTTAATGTTTATTTTGCATGCTTGAATTTATTTTATTTTTCCGAAGTTATTGTTAATAATTTTCAAAATACAATGCCGATCCCGTGTATCCGTCCCTTAAAATTCATTTTCCATCCATTTCTTTAATTATTATTTCGACTATGATCCTCCTGGACTATAACGATGATCTATTATTCATCGATATTCCCTGTCCAGGAGGTGCTGCACTCCTTATGCCTGACGGCCGCTCTCGACATCATGCCCATCGTGACACGCGCCGTACAAGCAGGCCCTATGTTCGACAAGTGTGAGGCACGCTCTGCCGATATCCTTATCTGCATTTTTGCGCCTCAGGTTACCGACTCTCTTGCGGCTGACTTGCCTCGTACAGTCGCCTCTGTACATCAATCTATCTTTTTTTTTTTTTAAAGACGAATTATTTATACCAATGGATAATTTTTCCATTTGGTATATTATTTATTTATCGAAACTGAGTTCGATAAATTAAATGATGGCAATTTCCTAATGTTTATTTTTAATGATTTGACAAATTCCGAATATTTTAATTAATTAATTATTGAAATATTCTGGAAAATTCACAGGACGTAACACCTTGATCAAATATAGACTAAGGAAATTTAGATAAGAAATAATGACAGAAATTGCATCGTCCTGGAAAGTCTTAATAACTTAAATTTAAAAAGTTCAAACATGCTTTTCTTCTTTAAAAAATAATATCAATCAACAAAACTTGAATAAAAAATAATTATCAATAAATCTTTTCGTTGAAAAAAGAAGTCTCAACGTCTACAGATTGACTGTACGCAATAATATCAACCGTAAAATAAATAGCTTTCGGTAAAATTCCGGTAAGATATGCAACTGAATGTCTGAAAACCGCGTTTTTTAACCGCCTTAATGAGTTTTGCTAGTAAACGATATTTTTAGTTTGTAAATTATGTAAATATCGCTATAATATTGTTGGAAGATGATGTTGATGGTTGAACAATGGCGAATTGACGGTGGATTTAATATAACCCTTAGTTCTTCCTGCACGGAACTACTTGTTGGCACTGTAAACAAATTTAAAAACGTTGTTTCTATCACACACATTGTAACAGGAGCAAGCTTCCTTACAATATTTTCTCCGAATTCGTGCCCCTCCTGTAGAGGAATGGGCGCTCAACCGGAGGGATTCGTGTGCTCGAGTGTCCAGGAATTATGGGTTGGCGTATCAGAGACGGTTTTTATGTGGAAATAATAATTTTATTCGTAACAAGACAGGTTTTCATGTATTTATAGATTTTCCAGTTCTTGAATTACTTCTTTTTATTTATTCGTGGTGCAAAAATTATTTAATTGTTAACCAATTTGCTTGACAAAATGCTTATTCTTATATTCTTATCTTTTTTTTTCTTTTACTGGCTACTTTAATTTCTTGACGTGGGGAGTGTTATCGATCTGCTGTATTATCGCGCGTTGACCGTTTTCCGGTTAAATTACAGCCGCCACATGCGAACGCCCTATGATTTCGGGTCGGCGGCTCGATAGCTCGTGTTCCCAAGATGGCCGCCGCTCGCGGCTGGCCGCGCTGTGACGTCACGGGGCCGCGTCGGCAGTGACAGCTCGCTCACCTCGCGAATTGCACTTTGTGTTTCTGCGACCACGGACTGTTTTTACCTGATTTTGTTGTTATGGGTAAATGCAGTGGCCGTGAAGAAAGCTCTGTGAGTGGTTTTCTCGGGTCCTCGGTGTTGTGAATTTTGCTCACCCGTCACTTCGGCTTTTCTGACGTCACCGAAATTGATAAGTTCTTTTTGGCACGGTTTCACTTTAGTCACTTTTATTCGCTTTTTCTCACTTTGAC
The DNA here is from genome assembly GCA_964017025.1 of Stenichneumon culpator. Taxonomy (NCBI): domain Eukaryota; kingdom Metazoa; phylum Arthropoda; class Insecta; order Hymenoptera; family Ichneumonidae; genus Stenichneumon; species Stenichneumon culpator. The sequence continues at coordinate 8,452,936 of OZ024776.1, read as the reverse complement.
TGTCACTTTTCACTTTTACTTTTTAAGTCCTTGGAGAGCTGGTGTAGACCCGGTGAGATGATTAACTGATTTCCGGTCGATTTCGTGCCTTTTTATATGCTAATTTTTGCCTCCCACTCGCGAAAATTGCATCTTTTTGGCGGACTCGCGCACGCGTATTTCGTTCCTGGTGTTTAATTTTTCTATTGGTCCTTCAAGGTTCTTCTCCCTTGTTCTCCAATTACCGGTGGGTTCTCCAGTGACGTCATTGCCCTTTTCGGCTTATCTCTAATCAGGTGCCTTTCTTGGTAGCGGTGGCGTCTTTTTTGTCCAATCAGCCGTTCTCTTTTTCCCTCGCTTTTTCGCTCCGGTTGGCCTTGATCGATATGGCCTCTCGTTTCCTTGCCGTGGCGCTGTGAGGCGCTTGCGGAGTGTGTTTGTGTTCTCCGGGCGTGCGTGGCTTCCCTATCGATCGGGACGTTCTGGATCCCGTCCGATGGCGCCACTTGGCCTCTTTGCGGGCCTCGGCGGGGTCGTGCGCGCTGTTTCGTCCGGCGCTTCGCCTCAGCGGGTGCGCGGGTTTCGACGAGGGGTGGGGGGGGAGACGTTTCATTCTCCCCCGAACTACTGGTGGCGGACCTCGTCCCGTCACCAGTCGTTCTTTCTGTTTTCTTTATTATTATTGTTCGTATATATATATATATATATATATTTTTTTTTCAGGTGGGGGAATCTCTGACCTTTTTTTTCTCAGTTATATCTTTATTCCTTTTTTTTTTTTCTCAAAATTTTGATGAACTGGTCTTTTACAAAATTAATTCATTGCTGGAAATACAATTCTCGGTTTTTTTCTTCTTCTTCTTCGTCCCCGCTGTCCTCGCTCGGACTCGGGTCCTCTATTCCGGAGTCCGTATCGGTCCATTCTTCTTCGTGGTCGATCTCGTCCCATCCCGGATGGGGGTTTCGCGCGGCAAAACGTCCTCCGTCCGTCTCCCAGTCAAATTGTGCCGGGTTCTCCCCTCCTCGTCCCTCGTCCATCGCGAGGAGTCGATCCCGGGGTCGAGCGACCGCTTCCTCTGCCGCCTCGAGGTCGACCCAGACGGCGTCGGTGCCGGTGTCGGTGCTCGCTATCGTCATCCTCCAGGTCTGGTTGACGGTCGCTTCGCGGAACACCTCGACGGCGGCGTTGCTCCACCCTGCGCCCTGGCTGGGCCTCAGTCGGTCCAGGCCGCACGCGACCGCCTGGAACGGGAGGTGGAGCTGTTCCTGGGGCACCGTGAACATTTCCTCCCGCCGGGCTGGCATCGCGAGGGCCCAATCGCCCAGCCAGAGCCAGGTATCTCCGTCTTCGTCGGTCTCCCGGGTGACGACTGCCCGGTAAAAATGTCCGTCGTGCTCCACCAGGACCGGAGCGGCGGGGAAAATCTCGTCGGCCGTTACCGGGTAGACCTCGTGGTGGTCTCGAGTAACCGTGGCGAATGTATGGAGTATCCGGGTCCGTGTTCCTTGGGGGTCCGGTAGTTGGATGTAAAATCTCGAGGGGGTTGCCGCGGCGATGACGGTGACGTCGTTGTAGGTCCCCTCGAGGTATCTGGCCGGGAAGTTCCGAAACGTCGACATTTTCCGTTTTGCACTTATCACTTTTTTTTTTCTCTTCTGATTTAATGGTTTTTTTCCGCTTTCACTTTGTTAATTTGTCCTGCTCCTTTTTTTTCGTTGTTTTTTTTCCTCTTTTTTTCACGCTTTCACTACTCTTCTTTATCACAGTCTTCCACGTGGTTGCTCCTGTCGGTTAGCTTTTTTTCTGAGCTTTCTTTGTTCTCCGGCGGTACGGAGCCTCCTTGCCCTCTCCCTTTGGCCGTTTTAGCTTCTTTATCATCTTTGAGGTGTTTTTTGGGCTTCTCCCGCGGCCTTGATCTTGTAATCTCGTTACTTTTGATTTTATTGGCGGGTTGCTCGCTCTGGGTGGCCGTGATTGGTCCGCCGGCGTTATCTTTCCGGTTATCTTCCCCATTATCGACCGTCGCATCGATCATCGATATTGCGCGCGTGCCGGCCTTTCGTATTAGCCTAGGTCGCGCATGGTGGTGACCGTCTTGGCGCCGGGCGGTCTTGTCGTCGCTTCAACGGCGCCTGCCTGGAGGGACCTCCGAATATTTGCCGTGCTCGCCGCTGTGCCCGGCGGTGCGAGGCCAGGTTCCGCCTATGCTGCCGCTGTCCTCGTCGAGCGCCTCTGTTCGGGTGTCGCTGCGCTGCTCTGGCCACCACTGGCTCGCTCCCCCGGCCTCCGCGTCCCGTTCTCGGCTCGTCCTCTTTGTGCCGATCTTCGTCCACGCTAATAGACGGTCTCTCGGGGGGGTCTTCCTTCGCCAGTCGTGCTTGCCGTTCCGGCAGTCTTCCCGCGGCGGGCGGCGCGTGTGGTGCCTTCCCGTCGCGGTCGCTCTCGGCTCTGTTTTTTTTTTCTTATTAATGTTTTTCTCCTTATTACTTTTCTTCTTATCTTTATCTTTCTTATTATTATTTCTCGTATCACTATTCTTCTTCTTCATCTTTTCCCTATTATTATTATTTTTATTATATTTTTTTCTTAGCTTTATTTTTCTTATTATTATTTCTCCTATTATTATTTTGCTTCTTACTATTTTTCCTATGATTATTTTTCTTCTTAATATTTTCTTTTTTGTTATTATTTCTCCTTTTATTATTATTATTATTATTATTATTATTATTATTATTATTTTTTGTTATTGTCTTTCCTACGGTTATACTCTTTTTTTCTTATTATTATTATTCTTACGATTATTTTTTTTCTTTTATTGTTTGTTTATTGTTAATTTTCGTCTTCTACCTCTTCTTATTATTGTTACTTTTTTTTTTTTCATGCCTCTTCCTCGGACTCGTCTTCTGCCTTTTTTGGGTCGTTTTTCGCCTTAAATTTTTTTAGCAGCGTCGCGTGAAACTTCCCTCGGCTTTTCTTCGTTTCAGGATCCTCGAGTAGATACGTGGCCAATCCGACGCAGCGCTCGATCCTGTACGGCCCTTCGTATAGTGGCATGAATTTTGCCGCGACTTTATCGTCCTGGCTGGAGACATTCAGTGCTTTGACCAGCACTAGCTCTCCTTCCTCGTACGCTACCAGTCCGTGGCAGTCGTCGAATTTCTCCGCCCTTTTTCTTCCCTTTTGCAGTATGCGGAGCTGCGTTTTTTCTAGCTTCTTGGCGTAGTCCTCGAGCTCGGCGGACTTCTCCCGTAATGCCGGGATCCAATTTTTCCACGGGCGGTGCGGCGGTTTTTTCGTCTGTAGCTCGGTCGGGGTGTACTCGGTGGTGTCGTGTGGCGAGTCGTTGATACAGTTCTGTATTATCGGCACCCACCTTGCCCATGCCGTGTGCTTATCGGTTAGGAATGTTCGAAAGAATCGTCCTACTTCCCGATTCACTCGCTCGACGATGTTTCCCTGTGGGTGTCGGATCGAGGAAAACACTCCCTTTATGTTTTCCTTTTCCAACCATTTTTTCCAGGCTTTGGCTGTAAATTGCGTTCCGTGGTCGAACTGTAATCTTTTCGGCTTTCCTTGCTTTGGGATGTAGTCCGTGCTCAGTTTGTTGATTACCGTTTTCGTGTTAGCCTTTCGCATCGGGTACATGACCACGTACTTGGTAAAAGCGTGGTCCAGGGTGACCAGGATATGCCTCACTCCTCCCGTGGACTGGGGTAATGGTCCAAAAAAATCGATCGACACTAGATCTCCCGGTCCTTCCGGCACGATCGTCTGCATGCATGCGTAACTCTTCTGGACCGCACATTTTGTCCGCTGACAGGAGTCGCATGTTGCAAGTTGATGCCTGACACTTTTCGCAAACCGAGGACACGTGAAATCTTCGTTGAGCATGTGGAATACCTTGCTCGCCCCAATGTGTCCGTACATGAGATGGCATTCCTCGGTTAACGTTTCTCGCAGCTCTTCCGGCAGCACTACTTTCCATCGTCCTGTTTTCGCTGCTTTCTGTAGCACGCCGTCGCTGAGTCGATAATTTTTCTTGGTATTTGCATCCTCCGTTTCTTCTTCCAGTTGGGCGATAATTTCTTTTAAATTCCCTTGATTCCTCTGGATTTTGCCGATTGTTCGCATCTTTCTTGACAGTTCCTTCGAGGGTTTTCGTGCGAGGGCTGCGATTATCATTTTTCCCGGCGTCGTCTCCCCGGGCTCGTACTCGTGATCTCTTAATCGGCTGAGTGTATCTGCCACCTGATTTGATTTTCCCGGTCGATGTTCTACGGTCAGATCATATCCTTGCAGCAACAGCGCCCATCTCAACAATCTGTCGCTAGCGAACCGGCAGCTTTTGAGGAACGTCAATGCTTTATGGTCGGTTATCACCGTTATCTTCGCCCCCTTGAGGTAACTCTGAAATTTCTGGAGCGCCCAGACAATCGCGAGTAATTCCTTTTCGGTGGTTACGTATCCTACTTCGGCTCCCTTGAGCGTTCGACTCGCGAATGCGATGACTCCGATCTCGCCGTTTTCGTCCGTCTGTGCGAGCGTCGCCCCGAGTGCGTAATCGCTCGCGTCCGTCGTAAGGACGTACGGCTTTGTCACGTCGGGGTGTTCGAGGACGACCGACTCGCAAAATAATTCTTTCACTTTTTCGAATGCCTTTTCATGTTCTTCCGTCCATTTCCAGGTTTTTCCCTTTTTCAAAAGTGCCAGCAGGGGCACCGTTTCCTCGGCGTGTCGGCTGGTAAATTTCGTATAGAAATTCACCAAGCCGAGGAAACCCCGTAACTGCTTTAGGTTGCGTGGTCTTGGGAATTCCTTGATAGATTTAATCTTGTCCGGTTGCGGTTGGATGCCCTTTGTTGTTACGATGTGCCCAAGAAATTTCACTTCGCTACGGAAAAAATGGGATTTCTCCATTTTCAGAGTCATGCCATGTTCGCGGATTTTCGAAAATAACTGCCGGAGATGTTGCAGATGTTGGCTCGTGTCCGCGGAGACACACAGGAGATCGTCTACAAAATTGATGATGAAATCCCCCGTATTTCGCAGGACGATGTCTAATCCCCGAACCACGGCTGCCGTGCTCGTTTTTAATCCGAACGGTGTTACTGTGAATTCGTAACATTTGTTTTCGTGTCGAAACGCAGTGTATTTTCTCGAGGACGGATGCAGCGGAATTTGCCAGAAACTGCTGGTCAAATCCAGTGTCGACATGACCTTTGCACCCCCACATTTCTGAAAAATTTCCTCTGTCGGTAACGAGGAGTCGTAGTCTTCTTCGAGATGCTCATTCAGCTGCCTCGCATCGAGGCACAATCGTACCTCCCCGTTAGGTTTAATGACGGTTACCATCGGGTTTATGTATGTGCTAGTCGATCGCTGGATAATGCCTTGTGCGAGCATTTTGTGTATCTCGTCCGTTACTTTTCCCCGATAGGCCATGGGGACCGGATACGACCTCGCGACGAACAGCTTTTCGTCCTTCAGCACGAGTCGGTGTTCGTAAGCCTGCATCCGCCCTGGTCGCTTCCGGAATACGTCTCTGTATTCGAAAATTAGAGCCTTGAAGGCCTGCTGAATTTCGATCCCCACGTCCGCGCATTCTCGAAGCTTTTCATCGACTTCCGCTTCCCTTAAACACTCGTCGGCCGGATCTCGGATTTCCCCGCTCATTACGTGCTTTGTCTCGGCGTCGCCCAGGTCTCCGTCCTCGTCAGCCCCCTCGACTCGTGCGAGGATCGCTCGGCTCTCCCCCATTTTCTTTAGTCCTTCATCTCCTTCCTTGTGGCACTCCTCCATCTGCCAATATCCTTTTTCCAGCCGTCCCACAATTTTATCTCGCACGCGTATCACCTTCTCATGCGTGTCCACGAAGACCTCGAGCTTATCCATTGCGTCGATACCGAGAAGCACCGATTTTTGCAATCTCGGTATCACTAACAGGTTAATCTCTCCTGCGGAACCGTACACGTTCGCCTTTATCATCATTTGTTGTCTCACTCTTCCCGAACTTCCTCCGAATGCTCCCACCACGTTCAGCGATGTTACCGGCAAGGTCGGGCAATTTTTAAATGCCTCCCGATTCTGCGAGTGGAACTCCTCCGAGATACAGGAAACCTCGCTACCACTGTCGACTAACGCACTCGCCACTGTTCCCTCGAGACCGATCGGCACCTCAGGGCACATGGGTCGTGCTTCGTCGTAAACAACGCTACATTCCGGGCTTTCCGTGTCGAGGAGATTATGGACTCTCTCTGTGGACTCTGTGGACTCTCGAAGATCGTTCGAATTTTTTTTTCGGTTCCTTTCGGGATTGCTCCTTGTCCGAAAACACCGACCCCCGTATTTCCGGCCGTCGTTGGCATCGAAACCGGTCCAGGTTCGAGATGGGGTTGACGATCCTTTCCTCCGCCCTCCTTGCGCCCGACCTTCTCCTGGTCCTCTTCCTCCTTCTCCGTTCCCTTCCTCGGATTCGTCTCTCCCCCATTTCTCGCTAACCCTTTCCGTTCTTCCAACGGTTCGGCCGACTTGACAGTTGTCAGTTTTTCTTCGACATTTGACGCTTCTTCCCCCGAGTTCCTGGCCGCTTCTCTCTCTCTTTCTCTCCTCTCTCGCCTGACTCTCCAACGCTCGTCCCTTCGCTTCTTCCGTTCCATTTCTTGTCTCTCTCTCTCTTCTCTAGTTCTTTGGTCTTCTTTTTGTTTTTGTTCTTCTTCTCTTCTCTTCTTCTCCTGTTCCTTCCTTTCTTCTTCTTTTCTCTGTCTCTCCTCCTTTTTCTTTCTTTCTTCTTCTTTTCTCTGTATCTCCTCCTGTTTCTTTCTTTCTTCTTCTTTTCTCCGTATCTCCTCCTGTTTCTTTCTTTCTTCTTCTTTTCTCTGTCTCTCCTCCTTTTTCTTCTTTCTTGTCGTTTCTTCTCCTCTATCTCCGATTTGGCCGCCGTTGCGTCTCGTGGCCTTTCTTCGTACCTTGCGGACGCAACGTTTATGCGTTTTCCTGGCTCACGCCTTGCGCGCCCGCCATCGCTCCTTGCACCTGCTGCATCGCCGGCGCTGGTGTCGAAGGCGGCGTCACGGGAAAGAATGGCGGTGGCGTCGAGAAATTTGGAGTTAGCGCCGCCCCTGGTGGCCCCTGCCAGTAATTTGCCTGTTGCTGCGGTGGCAGAGGTCGGCCGTATGGGTGGGCCGGGGACTGTTGAGGGCCATTTTGCTGCCAACTGCGTTGCCCTCCACCGTTTCCCCGACCGTTTCATCGATTCATGTTGTTCCCCCGGCTGTACGATCTCTCGCTGTCGTTTCGGGCGTTGACCGTGCCGCCGAGGTCACTGCTCTCCAGTAGCTCGATCAGTTCGCTTACCTTGCTGATGTTTCGCACGAGAATCGCCGTCCGGATGCTCTCGTCGAAATGTTTCGCGAGCCGACGGATCGTCTCCGGGTCGCCGATCGGCTCACTTAAATCGCGGACATTTCTGATCACTCGGGTTGCGTACTCGGCTTTCGTGAGGCTCTGTCCTTCGATGAAGTATGTGCCGAACTCCAAGTGCCGTTTGACCATGTCTTGCATGTCTCGGCCCCAATACCTCGCTCGGAACGCCTCTTCGAATTGCTGGATATTCGAAACTTCGGGTGCCACCAGCAGCGACCAGTCTAGGGCCTTTCCGACCATCGCATCGCCCATTATGCACCGGAACTCCAGGCCTTCAGGTTCGATGGCGTTGAAATGGTCCTTCAGGGTGTTTAAATAGCGCATCGGTCTTTCGACACCGTCGCCTCGAAATGTGGGCGGCTTTCTTGACGCGACGTATGCCTTACTCGCATTCAGGCTTCCACACATCGTCGTTCCCAAAATTGTCTGTGACACGGCGTTTCTTGCCTGTGCGGCATATTCGCGAATTTTTTTCGCGTTGGTTTCGGCCGCTTGTAACGCCCTTATGGAGGTCTCCGTGACGCCCTCTACGCGGTCAATCAGTTCCCCCACCGTCACGTCCTGTGCTGCCAATCGTTCTCGCGTGTGTGTATTGATCGCACCTTGTTCGTCTCTAATGCTCTTCCGCACAGTTGCGATCTTCCGATCGGTCTCGGCCTCACTCTCGGTCACCGCTCGCGATAACGCTGTCAGCATTTGACCCTGGATTTCCCTGGTCCTTGCGGCGCATGCGGCTGACAGCTTCTCCTGCGACCTTTCGAGGCTGTCGAATCGTTCCTGATGCTCCGCTTTCATATGCATGAGAGTCATCAGAATGGCCCGGTTGCTGTCATCCCCGATTTCGACAGTTTTCTGTGGCCGACTGGGCCGCTCATTCCCTACCTTGTCGGCTGTCGTGTCCTGGGGGTTAGCTGGTGGAACGATCGACAGTCGGTTCATCTCTCCTTGCCGTCTGATGCCCCCTTGGCCGATCATCCCATCTGCTGTGGTCGACTCCCAGGCGAGGGTAAGGTTCGGGAGGTTCGCATCCATGATGCTTCCCTCCCCCGATTCTTCCGCCTCTCTAGAATTTCCCTCGTCCAGCGTGACCTCCTCCGGTGTTCTTCTCTGTGCGTCCTCGAGGGCGTGTTGTGCCCTTAGCCGATCCCGGCGCTCTCGCTCGGCTCGGTGGGCCTGTTCCTCGCTCTCCATCAGCTCCAGCTCCCGCTGTTCCTGGGCGAGGGATTTTCCGGGCATTCTTCGGTTAATTTTTCCGCTCTGACGCGGCCAATTCCTTTTTTCTCGAGCCCCACGTTGGGCGCCAAATGTAACAGGAGCAAGCTTCCTTACAATATTTTCTCCGAATTCGTGCCCCTCCTGTCGAGGAATGGGCGCTCAACCGGAGGGATTCGTCTGCTCGAGTGTCCAGGAATTATGGGTTGGCGTATCAGAGACGGTTTTTATGTGGAAACAGTGTTGCCATATCAGGGGATTTCCCCCTAGATTTAGGGGTTTTTCACTTGCGTCAGGGGACAAACAGGGGGAAAAATTATTTAGGGGATTTTTCAGGGGATTTAAAATTTCCGAGAATTCTTTCAAATTCGGCCGCATTCGGTGTCTGTTCGGTTGGGTGTTCGTGTTCCAATTGCGAACCCCGACAATGTTTAGGAAATTATATATATAAAAAAAATTTGGTTTCATTAAAAATTATATTTTTAATACAGATAAACATTTATGTACAGTAAAAACATATTATGTAACATAAATATATATTAAGTAATATAAAGATTTGAATAAAAAAAACGGCAAGTACTTTTTTTTCTCAATCGTCATCGGACAATGTGTCTAGTACTCCGACATCGTCGTCGTGTGTCATCTCGTACACCGTTTGAGAATTGAAACGTTTCAGCAGTCGTTGGTTTAAAGTTGCAGCACTCCACGCCCAGAGTGCAACGGATATGAAAATTGCTTCGATCATCTTGATTGCCATTTTGTTGCGCAATTTATCTTTGACAATGTTCACAATAGAAAAAGCTCGTTCGACAGCAGTATTAGAAAAGGGTAGAGAGAGTAACCCGAGTACGAGCTTCGAAATATTGCCGAATCTTTTGTTTCCACCTGCATCGGTGAGCTCGTTGATCTCAACCCAAAACTGTTCAGTGCTGATGAGATTGGTTACTTCAGCACTCCACCGAGTATTCGATAGCTTCGCGATCTTTTTAGGTAACTTCCCTTCGAGAGTACGATAAACAGCAGCATATTCGATTTGGCGTTTCGTACTAACGGAAAACCATGAATGAGTTTCGCGTATCATGAAATCCAGATGCCTTGACAAAACTTTACAAGCCTCCTCAGCTGCATGATGTAACGAGTGACAAATGCACTTGATCACGGCGAGGTCAGGGTTGATGCTTCGCAATATCGTCGTCACCGAATGATTTACGCCTACTTTGACGCTAGCTCCGGCTACGTCCAAACCTAATAGCTTATCCGGCTTCAGGTTATCGGCCTTTAGTTGCCTCAATATGGCGGCGGTAATGGCGTCAGCAGTCCCGGCAGCCATTTCGATCACCCGATAAAATGTCGTAACGATTTTCTTCTTCGACCGACTGCAGTACCGAATCATAAGGCAGAGGACTTTTTTCGTATCAATCGTTGTAGACTCATCGATAATCAACGAATAAAATGAATCGCCAATGCCCTCGAGGAGATCCTCCGCGAGGCAGGGTGATAAAATATTTTTTATCAGAGCTGAGCATTCCGTTCTGTGCAATTTAATGTCTTGCAGAACTTGAGGACCGGCGTCAAGCTGCTTGATCACGAGTGAGAGATGGTCGACTGCTTTCATAGATGAGTGCTCAGATACATAAACAGCTATCTTCAACTCGGCCATTTTCCGTTTTTGTGACTGTGTCACTTTTGCAAAGTGATCGATCTTCAGTAGTTGTGCAACAATATTGCGATTTTTTTGACACTGCACGTGTTTCTTGGATGCAGTGTGATCTGGCAATCCTTTTTTGTGCGCAATGAGAGTTGCATTGCAGAATGCACAAAACGCTTTACTCGTGTCTCCGTCAGGCGAAGGTTTTAACCAATCTATAAGGATAAAAAAGGACCCACTCAGACTAAACATCTACGACTGCCATTTACACTCTTAAATAATTCAAGATATAGTACAGTCAGAATTATTTCGAATTTTGGTGATATTAATTAGTTTTCATTTTTGTCCAATTAGGTTAGATTACCTTTGAAGATTGGTTCCGACTCCCAACTTATTATGTACTTTTGTACATACTTCTTTGTCCTCGGCTCTTTAGGCATTTCGCAATTGTTAACTCGTTACATCGCCTGAGCACTCGAAATAACAATTATCTTTTTGAAAAAGTATCTAAAGATGATCTGACGCTGGCTATAATATATTTCGGTACTTCCCAACGAATGTAATTGGGACTAAAAAGGCGATGTAAAGGCGAGTAAGTATGGTACAACAAACAACCACCAGATGGCGCAGCTTGGTTGTAGACCATTCGCATAATGTTATAGACACGGGCTAAAAATGTCGACATGTAAAACCTATATCAATATCTGCTGAGGCCTCATAGAGGCAGCAGCAAAAATTAGAAGTCAAACGACTAATAAATTGATCGCCTTTTATAACGCCAAATGGTTTTATGACCGATTACAAATATCTATAAGTGACCGGCAATTGACCGTCACTTTCGAAAACGATGGTCACAAAGTCCGGTTTACCACCGTGGTGTTGGGTTGGGTTGTTTAGGGGATTTTTAGGGGGAAACGAGATTGGTTTAGGGGATCGTCTCACGGACCATCTGGCAACACTGAGTCTAACAGCATTTGCATTGTTACACTGGCTCCCTTCGATTTCCTCGTTGAAAAGACTCCAAAGGAAAAAAAAGAAACGGACAGCCAGGCGATACTCTTATTGGGATTTTTTGTTTTTCAATTTTTATTTAAGATAGTTGCAGTTGAGAGAAATTGATAATTCTTTGAATGGCATATCTCAACCCAAGCCTGACATGAATTTAATGGTTTCAATCTACATTAATTGAAAATACAAACATCTTATTAAGAGCAGATTCTTTAACAAAAACAAAAACATCAACGACAAGAATAACAGTAATAGCACAAGAAGTGCAGTAGAGGGACTGGATCACTTAAAAAATGTATTTCCGATGCGAAAACATTTTTAGCGAGGCTCTGAAAGACAAATGATCACAAAAAACGTTATGACCCTTCTGAAAACTAAGTGCAAACATGCAAATTAACCCCAAAATACATTACGATATTCTTGAAAAGAAAAGATAAAAATGTGAAGTGAAGTGATGGTACTCGATAATTCTTTATTCGTTGCTGAATCTATCAATTTTTATCAATATTAGATTTAATTCTTTTAAAATATATATGATATAAAATAAATGTTATTAATAAACGATAATATCGACAAATTCGGAGAAATTTGGATTTTGTTGCACATTAACACCGTCATTGTCGTATGCTTCAAAAAACGTAGTGTCCTGAGTACAAGTAATGCGCATTGAAGCTTGATTATTCTGCGAAAATGGCGTTGAAAATAGTGTCGTGTGGCCATTCGTACAACTGAGAAATCAAACACCATTCAGCGGGATGGCTCACAACGATATGACACTAGCTGCTAAATAAAATAAACGCCAACGTGGATGACATCAAAGCGGACCTCGGTACATGAAAGCGAACTTCCGGACGATCGAACATAAATATATGTTACGTCCCGCCGTAACTTTGAGCCAAGTTCGAACCTCCGCTTCACGTAGAAATTAAAATCCTTTTAATGCTTACAATAAACCCGCAATTCTCGAGGAAAACAGAACAGAATTCAACGTTGTCAAACGATTCTAAATGCCACTGTCAGAAATCATGTGTGGGCTATTTAAAACATGGAATGGATCCCCGTCTCTTTAAAAAGACGAAATAAGACGAATACGAGAAAGAGTGATCATGGGAGTCTTCGAGACCTTTACATTCAGGAAAATATAGAGAACTTTAAAGTTCCTGCTTAACCCATGGCGGTCGAATCGCGTCAATTATCGACCGCCACTCAGGGATCTCGATGGGACCTGAATTTGTCTTACCATGAGCCCCGCATAGATTAGGAGGCATTCGAGTTACCACATCGCAGTGAAACCGACTACCGTTCGGACTGAAGAATCCCGAAAATTGCGAGGTGACGATAAAGCACGACTTCTGCATGAACCTCATTTTACCAGTACTACGATTTCGAGATGTATTGGGAATCAAGCCCCACCCCCCCCCCCCTTTTCATCCTTTAGAACAAAAGGGAAACAGAAGAAAAAACATTAAATCAACTTGGTTCAATCATTACTACTCGAGAAAATTTACCAAGTATAAAAACAATGATTCAAGATCAAATTTCTTTCTCTCTTGGAAAATCTTTCAATACACAAACGGAGTAGATAATTAAAGTAATTATCAAGTAAGCAAATCAGAAGGAAAATTGATCATTATATCGAATAATTTCAAACTATCGAATTAACGACGCACGCGCCTTCAGATCATGCCGTAGTTTCAAACAAAACCGTTTTGGGAATTAAAATACGAATTTCTATTTGAGTTGTCGAGCAAGATTCTTCGAATTCATGAAAACCAAATATGTACAAATAACTGAAGTTCAGTAGCGATCGCGAAGTCTGAATTCGCGTCTGGGCAGTACCTTGTGGAATATCGGGCCCACCGCAATATTGCACGGATACGGTTAAGAAGCATTCGGTTGCGATCGAGAGGAAGTCATAAAGAAGAGAGAGAGGGAGGTACGCAGTTCGTTCCCTACTACCGAAGTCCCCTAAGAGAACCAAGCCACATTCCAGTGAAGACATAATACAAATAAAATACAAAGAGAGAGAGAGAGAGAGAGAGAGAGAGAGAGAGAGAGAGAGAGAGAACTCTTGGTTAGCCATCAAGAGTGTCGCAACATCGCCGCTGTTGCGAGGACGATCCGGGAAAAAAAAACAAAATAGACGACGCTTCACATTTCGAGCAATCCCCTCTCCTCGTCCACCTCTCGCGATACCATCCATGAATGAACTCACGTCTCCGATTCCGATTCGCCAATACTGGGCCTCCCCATGAACCAACTGCCGGCCCAAGATACCCCCACACTTCGAAATTGCATACCCGTTTTAATAAAAATTGTGGATGCGGCAAGCTATAAGAGGCGGTGATCATAGGCGAGAGGGGGCAGACAGAAAGACCGCAGGAGAGATTCAGATAGATAGATCGAAGAACAGAAGTAGAGTCAGAAGTAGAATCGGTCGCACGAATTAAGAAGCAAAGAATAATTTTAAGACATCGGAATTTATCTCGATCTGTACCTAACATTTTTGTCAAAACCGACATTCTTTAAATTCGGAATTTGTAAGTCAGTTTTCATCCGCGAAATTATTTTGTTTAATAAATCGTTTAGCTGGACCAACATTTACTTCCACCAAATTTCATCCACCTGTTCTCCGCCAACACCGTTTTCAACGTAAGTACAGTTCCATTATTCGTAGAATTCAATATAAGATAGGATGTTTAATATTTCCGTTATGATTAGAGCGATTCTGCTCCCCGAATTTTTATAAGACATTTTCCCAGCAAAACAATTTCCTGTTGTACCCTTCCTGTAGAACTAGCCACACCCGTAGAATTTACAGAATTTGTAGGAATCGTCACATTTCCGTTCCCAACCGTAGAAATGAAGCCGTATCATTTTTTTCCCAAATCCATACTTTCCAGTAGCTGAACGAATAGAAATATCCTATTACCCCGCAATCTCCTTGTTTCCTGAAAGCAAGCATTCCCTGCCCCATCCTTAGTAACTTTCCGTGAGGATTAGACTAGAAAAGGGGCTATCGCGAACGCGATTGACATCTGGTGTAGTATAGGTCGATCTCTCTTCGACTTGACTAGAGTATGTTAAATCAGAAGCGTTCCGATCCGTCTGTAACTCCAAACAGGACAGGGGCCATTGATGTCGGTGCACGTTTGGCGCTATGTGTTCGATCCGAGGCTTAACGTAACCAGTGTTACCGACGTACAAATTGGTTCGGGGATGCTTTAGTCCCACCGATTGTCGTAACACTGGTGCCGAGCCCTTGGACTTCGTGCATCTCTGGCGACCGATTCGTGCATGGGACATTCTCGCTGTTTGGACGTAACAAAATTGGGGGCTCGTCCGGGATCTAAAGGAATGCTTGTTGCGGGAATATATTTGGGAATAATAAATATATAAACACACCCGATGTCAATGAATAAACCAATGGAAGTTGTAGAAGAAAAATATATGAAATCGTCATACTGATTAGTTTAACAATGTAAAAAAAAAAGAAGGAACAAAAATGCAACAAAGGGGAAGAATATATATATTAACAAAAAAAGAGAGAAAAAGAAAAAAAACAAAGGAGAACTGCTTGTCAAAATTATATTCCCAGAATATCCCATGTGAGGAACAACGAGCAGTATTTCATGTATAAAAGATTTCAAAGGGAATGTGAGTAATAGACAAAAAAAAAGGTTAGCTAAAAGACAAGAACGATCCCTTAAGGCTCAACTTGGGCTATGAGATACGTCCTTTCCTTGAGGAAATCGAAATCTAACACTATTAACAAAAAAAAATATATAGGAATTGCTCTAATAAAATGAAATAAAATGAAATAAAGGAATAATAAAAAAAAAAAAATTTCGTCGGGATAAAACAAATTAGTATTCTCCACTGCTACAACCAATACGTCTCACGAGACGACAGCGACAGTCACTCACTCCAAACAGAAATAAGCAAAACGCGAAACTAAAACTCGAATTCCCAATGGATTAGGACAGAGGAAACCTATGAGGCTCAGGCGGCATAGACGACTTCTTCAATAAAGCAGTAGAGTTGAACCCTATAGGAACATCGAAGGAAATAATTATTCAGAAAGCGAAAGTAAACATAAAAAGGTTGCACCCCAGTTTTCGGTAAAAAAAAAAAAAAAAGAAAATATATATATATATATATATATATACAGTACTGTAATTAACAAACGCGACCAATATGGACGACGAACGACCGATCCCGTTTAATCAGACAGTATCGTTAAAAGATGCCCTTGCCGTAATACCGAACTATAACGGCCAAAGTACTTCCCTGAGCATGTTCATACAAGGATGTAGGGAAGCTATGGAAATGTTAGGGCCAGAAGCAGGAGGAAATTTATTGAAAGCAGTAAGATGTAAAATCGCTGGTGAAGCCAGACGTACGATACATTTACAGTCGTTCGAAACAATGGAAAGCTTGTACACGTATCTCAAAAGCATATACGCTCCCGCTAAAAGCGTCTATCAATTACAAGGAGAATTAGGAGTTAGTTATCAAGACAGATCCGAAACTGTAATTGCATATGCTAACCGCGTGCGTGAACTCGGAACTCAGATAATAGAAGCTTGCGAATTTGTCAACGATAGAGAAGCTGACGAAGCCTTTAAAGAAAACACCAAGAACGGCCTGTCCTCTTGCTTTATACGTGGATTAAGACCCGAAATTGAACAACGTATGACTACAGAGGGTGACATTGACCAGATAGTAAAACGGGCAATACAAATAGAGAGACAGCTGACAGCTCAGGCAGCTCTCCGTAGAGGAACGCGTGACCCCTCCGATAATAAAGGTATCGAATCAGACACTCAAGCCTACGTGCACGTGATAACTAAAGACAGTAATTCTTGCCAATTATATAAGAAAAGCAATCACACCGCGGCTAAGTGTCTCGACAGGCTTCCGAGTGCCGAACGGAATCTCATGGGTCAGCATATGACTCGGAAGAATATAGTATGCCAAGTCTGTGGTGAAAGCGGCCACAAAGCCGACATGTGTGCTAACATTTTTCCTTGCTCTAACGATCGTAGGTGCACTATCGATTCCCGTATGCTAATTATATGTCAGATTTGCAATAAACGAGGCCATGTGGCAAAACATTGCTACCAACTTTCCTCACCACAGACCGAAAATTCAGGAAATGATACGATTATTTGCCAATTATGCGCAAAAGTGGGTCATATTGCCACCCATTGTAACCAATTACTCAATGAATCTTCTCAGCCCCTAATGGAACAAGTAACTCAAACGCCCCAAAGACTTCGTTTTCATGAAAGGAGTAATGTTAGGTGTCAAATTTGTAAAAAACTTGGGCACAGTGGTGAAAAATGTGCTTATCGATATAATGAATTGCAAAATTCTGCTCAGGGACAGGAGAATAACCAAAGGAGACACCCTGAAGGTAATAGAGAGAGAATAGATCAAAATAGGACTTGCCATTATTGCAATCAGCCAGGTCATTTTATTAGAGAGTGTCAAACACGAGTGAGTGACGAAGAGAGCGAACGTATGGGACAGGGAAACGCCTACGGTCTGCCGTCAATGGGTGCAGGCGGCGAGGCCCCGCAGAACACGCACCCGATACACATTATAACAGGAGCCAGGGTTTCAGATCTCGAATAATGCAGATTCTTAATATCCATTTAGAAAAAGACAAAAGCGTGCCCACGGTTAAAATGAACAGTTTTGAATTAATAGCCCCTATTGTTTTTATGATCGATACCGGAGCCAGACCGAACATTTTAAAGGAAAAATTCTTACACCCACACCTTACAGTCAATCGAGAAGAAATTGTGCAGCTTAACGGAATTACAGAATCATCTATACTCACGAAAGGGCATGTGACCATACGGGTTTTCGGACGACTCACCAGATTCCACCTTGTTGATGATAGTTTCCCCATATCGGAGGGGGGAATACTAGGATCGGAATATTTAGACAGAAATCGTGTTACAATTGATTATGAGAAACGACAATTAAAAATACAGAATATTGAGATCCCCTTTGCGACCCCAGAGACGATAATAATCCCTGCGAATACAAAAAAAAATTGCCTTGTGAGAATAAGGAATTTAGAAATAAAAGGAGGATATTTACCCGTTTTGGACGCGGGGGAAGGACTTGAAATAAAACACGGATTCGTGGAAAATAATAACGGAAAGGGATATATTAAGATTACCAATCATAACTGTTACACCGTGCAAGTGCAAGTGCCGGTGATAGAATTATTATTAACAAATGAGACAACTGATTCAAGTAAAATGAATACGCAACGAACCTCGAACAAGCGAGTAGAAGCGAGCAACAAAGAAACTAAAGGATTTACTAATACAAGTAACGTGAACGAAGAAAGAATGAATGACCCAAAAATAATGAGCACGCGAGAATATTTGTCCAACGATAGTACCCGCTCAAGAGCGACGAACCCCAACGCATTGAGCAGAGAGTCCGGGCCCATCGATGACTCGAGCGCAAAAGGGCGAAAAGCCGTAAGTCACGGAGGCCCCGTCGAAGAGACAGCACGTTCGATTGAGACTGAACTACTCTCCAACATAAAATCGTCCGTAGAGATGGTAACGCATACAAAACCACAAGGAATAACCGGAATGCATTGTAGAAACCTTTCTGAAAAGAGTACGAACCTTTGTGTAAGGGCAAACAGGAATCAAGTAAAGACAATTGGGGATAATTTTTGCTTTGAAGAAATAACGACAGCTATAGAAACAGACCTGTTAGGAGAAATAGAATATGGCCAAAAAGGTGCAACGACTACGGTGCCAATAGAAGGGCCAAGTTCGGTTGTAATGGGCAAAAATTTCGTATCTACAGGGAAACCGGGAATAAATGAGATAAGTCCCGTAGAAGCAAACCTGTTAGGAGGAATAGAATATTGCCAAAAAAGTGCAACGACTACGGTGCCAATAGAAGGGCCAAGTTCGGTTGTAATGGGCAAAAATTTCGTATCTACAGGGAAACCGGGAATAAATGAGATAAGTCCCGTAGAAGCAAACCTGTTAGGAGGAATAGAATATTGCCAAAAAAGTACAACGACTACGGTGCCAATAGAAGGGCCAAGTTCGGTTGCAGTGTGCAAAGAAATCGTACCTGCAGGGGAAATGGGAACAGAGGGAATAAGCAAAATAGAAGATTACAAAGCCACGCAAAATCGGAATCTGACAAACACTCGGTTCAACGGAGAACCCCCTTACGAAATTAACATTTGTCTAAATCAGAGAACATGGGAAAGGAAGGACTACAGAGCGTATAAAATAATGAATACAGCATTGATAAAGAGACTGTGCGTGCACTACGAGACGCATAAAATTCAACCATTTAACCGCGAAGACCATTGTTTTGGGTACACTATAAGACTTCTGTCTAAAAATCGATTCAAACAAATTAGGGAACTTCTGAGGCTCGAAGGAATAAAAGAAGAAGAAAAACTTAGTATCGAAGGACTCTTGACGGAAAGCATTCACCTTTA
Source organism: Stenichneumon culpator (assembly GCA_964017025.1). Lineage (NCBI taxonomy): Eukaryota > Metazoa > Arthropoda > Insecta > Hymenoptera > Ichneumonidae > Stenichneumon > Stenichneumon culpator. Next base: position 8,434,165 of record OZ024776.1, on the reverse strand, counting down.
CCATATCTCCGGTGAACCTCTCTCGTACACTACTATCTTGCGGCACAGAACACCCACGGCAGACGATTCACCCATAAATACCCGCGGCTATCGTTGGTCCGAATGTACGAAGGAAGAAATAACGAAACAAATCAAAGAAATGCTCGGAACCAAAGTAATAATTCCGTCTACACCACAGTACAATTGCCCGGTCTGGGTCGTGTCTAAGGAACTCGACTGCAAAGGTAATAAACGTCGGAAGGTCGTATTCGACTACCGCGCAGTGAACGAGAAGACTATGGCCGTCGCATACTCTATACCTCACATTACCGAAATCTTGGACCAGCTGAGAGGCAGTCAATACTTCTCCGTTTTTTATCTCGCCTCCGGTTTCTACCAGATAGGGCTAAGTCCCGAGAACAGACATGAGACAGCATTTACAACGCCACAAGGGCACTTCGAATTTTTGCGTATGCCGTTTGGATTACATAACGCTCCTCCCGCCTTTCAACGGACCATAGGTTTGACCCTTAATGGACTCTTAGGGAAGGGACTATTCGTATATTTAGACGACATTGTAATTTATGCTCGAAGTCTAGAAGAACACGAAACTTTATATTGGGAAATGATGACACGACTCGAAGCGACTAATTTGAAATTGCATCCTAATAAAGGTGAATTTTTGAAAAAGAAAGTAAATTATTTGGGGCATATAATTAGACAGGACGATATCAAGCCCGACCCAAAGGAATTAGAGGCCGTTCAAGAGTACCCAAGGCCGAAAAATGTCAAGGATATTCGTCAATTTTTAGGATTAACCAGTTATTATCGCAGATTTATCGAGGGATACGCGAAATTATCTGAGCCTCTTGACCTCCTGTTCCATAAAGAAACCAATTTCGAATGGGGACCCGAACAACAGGAATTGTTCGAAATATTAAAAACCGAGCTCTGTACAGCACCCGTACTGCGATATACCGATTTTTCGGAACCTTTCATCCTAACCACGGACGCCTCTGGAACAGCCATTGGAAGAATTTTATCGCGGGGAGAAATTAATCACGATCACCCTTGCGCTTTCGTCTTGCGGGCTCTGAATAAAAGGGAAGAGCGCTACGACACATACGAAAAGGAAGCATTAGCCATAGTTCGCTCCATTCTTCATTACCGACCTTACCTATGCGGACGAAAATTTAGCGTGGTGACCGACCATAAACCCTTGTTATGGTTCAGACGAATAACGAATGGAAGTGCGAAAATATTACGATGGCGATTGAAACTCGCAGAGTACGAGTATGACGTAGTGTATAAAGCAGACAAAACGAACGTTAATGACGACGCGCTATCTCGAAACCCTGTAGGGGAACCCAATCAATCGGATGGGATTTTTATCATTCGAACCTGTCCCATAACGAAGACCCGCAGAAAAGGAAAACAGGCGATATCAGATCAGGAAATAAGTTCGATAATATTGGAAGAATCCGATACAGATGGAAGTGATGACGAAGAGAGCAAAATCAAATTTCTTAAAATACACACGGAAATCGGAGGTTGTAAATGGGCACGGGAACCAGTTAGCAGTGCTGAACAGGACCAAGAGTTACAGAATGCGGTAGCCAATGCTGAGGAGACTAGTAGAAAGAAGAACTCCTTGAGCCAGGTCGAAAACCCGCCCGGCAAAGAATCCGAGATGCTCGACACGCTGGTCGACGCTCTGGCTGCTAGAATCATCGCCCCCGTAGCCAACACTGACTATCGAGAAGTGAGAGGCCGGCGCGTGCCATTGACACACATATCGCGACGTAGTAAGCGATTGCAACAAAACGAAAAGGCCTGTGCAGAGTCGGGAGACCAGGAATACCCAACCGTTCAGACCATTCGAAAGAGACCCCCGCCACGACCACCCGATCGAAATGATCTTGAATCATCGGAGGACACGAATCAGCAAGCGGAACCAGATAATCCCGACGAAATAAATACACAAATTAGCACATCAAACGAAAATAAAAATTCGAAAACGGAACCTGACCCTCCTGACGGAAATAATTCTCTAATTATCACTCCGTATAAAAATAAAAATCACGAAGAAGAGCCAGAGTCTCCTTATGCGATCGATCCTCAGATTGTCCTTCAAAGCAAAAATGAAAATTCAGAGAGCGAACTGGGTTCTTCTGCGGAAATTAATGCGTCAAGCATCATCACAAATATTAAGCCCTCTCGAGATTTATTCCACATCCGGAGAGATGATCTAATATATTTTGTTTCAATCAGTGGCGAACCTATGGACGATGGGAGCAATGCCCCGAAAAAGCGTGACGACCTTTCCAGTTGGCCAACATTAAAATTAAATACCGCACGAACAATAAATAAAAGAAACCAAAGGGTCAACATCATTTTATCTATCCCCAACAGAGTAAGAGAAGGCCTACGTCAAATATAGGAAATATTACCGAAGCCTTGAGATCATGCCGAACATTGTTGAACAAATTACAGTTGCAAACAGCGAGCATCGCCAAATCCGATTATATTTGCAATGTCCCATGGGAACAAATGATGAGGCGAATACAAACAATACTGAGTATTGTCGGTGCAAAAATATTAATCTGTTACGGCAAGGTTAGGGAGCCTCCTTACAAAGAACAAGATAAAATCATCAAGAAATGCATACTTCTACCATCAAAAGAGCACAGGGGAGCCACGAAACTTATAATCGTATCCATCACCAATATTACTGAAAAAAAAAATCTCAAAACAGATGTTGAACACTACACCCAACGGTGTTGTGCAGTACACATTAAAAAAATATATATATTAGTGCGGATGAAAACCAAGTAGCTAATAGTAATCACCGATACCCCCGTTACAGCATTTGACAAGATAGTTATGGGAAGTGTGGGTGCAATAAAAAAAACGACAAGAGGCAACGAGGATATCTTCACTATACAGGATCAATTAATTAAATTTTCAGTAGCAATTTCTGTACCTAAGACCAAGGCTGCAACCATTGCGCAGGGTTTTGTTAAAAGATTTATCTGTTAATTTAGTGCTCCCAAGTCCGTATTGACTGAGCAAGGAGCCAATTTCCTAAGCAACTTTTTAAAAAACAAATAACTAAACTATTCAGAATTCGCGAAATAAGAACCACCGTTTTCCACCCCTCAATCAAATGGGTCTCTTGAGCGATCACATCACGACTTTTGGGAATACCTAAAACGATACGCAACATAAGAACGCGATTAGGATAAATGGGTCAAGCTCGCGATTTTTAATTACAACACCAGTGTACACGAAAGTACAAAGCATACCCCCTTCGAAATGGTATTTGGGGAAATTGCTCGAACCCTCTCTAGTTCCGTACCAAACGATATACATGGACTCTACGTACGACGATTATTTGACTCAATTAATTACGCAAATACGTGAAATTCAAATGATTAGTTTCATAAGAGCCATGGAAAGAGCTAAAGAATATCACGGCCGTAAAGTGAATCCAATAAAATTCGACATTGGTGAATCAGTATTGTTGCTCCAAGGACCGAAACCTGGAAACTGTGGGATCAAAACGACAAACTGTACGAAATACTGGGCATTCTTGGAAAGGGCGACCCGAATAAAAAAAAACAACTAAACAAAACAAATTTGCGCATCGTTCATCCGGATCGAGGAAAAAATTTTTTACACAGTCCGTATACATTAAAAGAACATTTAATAAGATATATAAACGCATAATAAGTAGGAATATACCGACACGTACAGACATGTACATAAATTCAGACTATGGACTGCAACGACAAATAATACAAGAAAAGAGAGCAGAGAGAAAAATATATTCTCAATATATCTATTGCATTTTGGATAAATTAAATATGCAAACACGTCACAGTTTCGAATATAACCGACTTGCAAACACTGAAGAAAATACCTCAACGGTAATAAATTATAGAAACCTTTTTTTTTAGTACTCATCAATGAGATAACATTGGCAGAAAGTAACCCGCAGTAACAATCTCTAATCCAAAATAAAAATAATAGGTTACATACTAATAATCATTTACTTACATTCAAAACAAAACTAAACATGTCGCGTTAAGATTCCGGACGCGATATTTCTTTGTGCGAAGGAACAGGTCACTGACACAAGTGCCCGTGACTGGAGATGGGCGTTGAACAATACGAGAAGGAACCGGCAACGTACACTGAACAACCCCTCATATTGGGAAGAGTAAATCTTCATCGAATCAGCAACACAGTGATGCTGCCAGGCGAACGAACCAATCGTATAGTCTACTCGGATCGGGAGTCCTTTAAAGAGAACGATGAAACTCTCAAGGAATCAGCAGAATGGGATTACACATATTATAATCCCCAATGTCTCATTATTAACTTTATTCCTAACTACTTTAATCCTTTATAAACTTTATCAAGGTATTAATTGATTCTCTATTTTTAAATAGGCGATGGTGTAAATTAAAAATCCAACATGGAGCTTCCTTTTCCGATATGTACTGGGAAGAACGACCTGCATATATGTGCTCCCAGAATGAAAGCAACCGCCCCGGACCATTATCAGGGAATGGTTGAACCTCGCCCACTTCCCAGCAAACCAACCGAAATCATAGAAGTTAGCTACACTCACATGCTCGATGGAATCCTTACCTCAAGGCCATGATCCAGGCTACGTACTAACCATTCACGACCTACGTCTATACCTCGAAGCTTGAGGTTAAATTACGCCATGATGCTGACTCATAATCGCGACTCCGCGAAGGAAAAATTGCAATGTATACGGCGAACACATACTTCAGCTCCACCGAACGAGATCATGAATACGAAGAGGACCCACTCGAAGAACACATCCATCCATCTAACACGACCACTATAGATACAATTAAGTTTAGCAGTAAGTTATACTAAGCACTCATGGGAAATTATTTTTTTTTTCCTCATCTTCTTTCTCCTATCTTCAGTAAATCCAAACTTGAGGCGATAGCCTCTCATGCGTTAGGTAGTTAGTTGGTTGTTATTCCGCTAAGTTCAAATTTCTGAAATTTCTTTTAGAAAGAAATATTATTACACGTTCACTATGAGCATAGTATTTAATTTGATTTGATTTGATTTTTTTTTATATTATATAATACGCCTAGGACACAAACACCACAAATTCTATACACTCAATGAACCCAGTTCATCGCAGGAAAGAATTAAGTGAGGGAGAATAGTTACAAAAGAAAAAAATATTATGATATACCAATAACAGTAATAATAATAATAGACTCACACATATACGCAGCATTATAAAAGGAAAAAGAGATAAAATTGAAGAAAATATATACATATACATATACGGAAGAAGGAGAGGAAAACACCAATAGGAACAACAAGAATAACAAGAATTTATATACGCGCTACACGTATAGATATGTAAAGAAACGCAGATATAAATTTACTCTATCTATGTAATTCTCCAGAAAGAAAGAAATAATAGGGTAACCCAAAAATGAATAATGAAAGGAAATAAGGTTGCACGATTATTAGGCTTCGCCTAAGTAATCGTTTTAAGGGGGGGAGGTGTTACGTCCCGCCGTAACTTTGAGCCAAGTTCGAACCTCCGCTTCACGTAGAAATTAAAATCCTTTTAATGCTTACAATAAACTCGCAATTCTCGAGGAAAACAGAACAGAATTCAACGTTGTCAAACGATTCTAAATGCCACTGTCAGAAATCATGTGTGGGCTATTTAAAACATGGAATGGATCCCCGTCTATTTAAAAAGACGAAATAAGACGAATACGAGAAAGAGTGATCATGGGAGTCTTCGAGACCTTTACATTCAGGAAAATATAGAGAACTTTAAAGTTCCTGCTTAACCCATGGCGGTCGAATCGCGTCAATTATCGACCGCCACTCAGGGATCTCGATGGGACCTGAATTTGTCTTACCATGAGCCCCGCATAGATTAGGAGGCATTCGAGTTACCACATCGCAGTGAAACCGACTACCGTTCGGACTGAAGAATCCCGAAAATTGCGAGGTGACGATAAAGCACGACTTCTGCATGAACCTCATTTTACCAGTACTACGATTTCGAGATGTATTGGGAATCAAGCCCCACCCCCCCCCCTTTTCATCCTTTAGAACAAAAGGGAAACAGAAGAAAAAACATTAAATCAACTTGGTTCAATCATTACTACTCGAGAAAATTTACCAAGTATAAAAACAATGATTCAAGATCAAATTTCTTTCTCTCTTGGAAAACCTTTCAATACACAAACGGAGTAGATAATTAAAGTAATTATCAAGTAAGCAAATCAGAAGGAAAATTGATCATTATATCGAATAATTTCAAACTATCGAATTAACGACGCACGCGCCTTCAGATCATGCCGTAGTTTCAAACAAAACCGTTTTGGGAATTAAAATACGAATTTCTATTTGAGTTGTCGAGCAAGATTCTTCGAATTCATGAAAACCAAATATGTACAAATAACTGAAGTTCAGTAGCGATCGCGAAGTCTGAATTCGCGTCTGGGCAGTACCTTGTGGAATATCGGGCCCACCGCAATATTGCACGGATACGGTTAAGAAGCATTCGGTTGCGATCGAGAGGAAGTCATAAAGAAGAGAGAGAGGGAGGTACGCAGTTCGTTCCCTACTACCGAAGTCCCCTAAGAGAACCAAGCCACATTCCAGTGAAGACATAATACAAATAAAATACAAAGAGAGAGAGAGAGAGAGAGAGAGAGAGAACTCTTGGTTAGCCATCAAGAGTGTCGCAACATCGCCGCTGTTGCGAGGACGATCCGGGGAAAAAAAACAAAATAGACGACGCTTCACATTTCGAGCAATCCCCTCTCCTCGTCCACCTCTCGCGATACCATCCATGAATGAACTCACGTCTCCGATTCCGATTCGCCAATACTGGGCCTCCCCATGAACCAACTGCCGGCCCACGATACCCCCACACTTCGAAATTGCATACCCGTTTTAATAAAAATTGTGGATGCGGCAAGCTATAAGAGGCGGTGATCATAGGCGAGAGGGGGCAGACAGAAAGACCGCAGGAGAGATTCAGATAGATAGATCGAAGAACAGACGTAGAGTCAGAAGTAGAATCGGTCGCACGAATTAAGAAGCAAAGAATAATTTTAAGACATCGGAATTTATCTCGATCTGTACCTAACATTTCTGTCAAAACCGACATTCTTTAATTTCGGAATTTGTAAGTCAGTTTTCATCCGCGAAATTATTTTGTTTAATAAATCGTTTATCTGGACCAACATTTACTTCCACCAAATTTCATCCACCTGTTCTCTGCCAACACCGTTTTCAACGTAAGTACAGTTCCATTATTCGTAGAATTCAATATAAGATAGGATGTTTAATATTTCCGTTATGATTAGAGCGATTCTGCTCCCCGAATTTTTATAAGACATTTTCCCAGCAAAACAATTTCCTGTTGTACCCTTCCTGTAGAACTAGCCACACCCGTAGAATTTACAGAATTTGTAGGAATCGTCACATTTCCGTCCCCAACCGTAGAAATGAAGCCGTATCATTTTTTTCCCAAATCCATACTTTCCAGTAGCTGAACGAATAGAAATATCCTATTACCCCGCAATCTCCTTGTTTCCTGAAAGCAAGCATTCCCTGCCCCATCCTTAGTAACTTTCCGTGAGGATTAGACTAGAAAAGGGGCTATCGCGAACGCGATTGACATCTGGTGTAGTATAGGTCGATCTCTCTTCGACTTGACTAGAGTATGTTAAATCAGAAGCGTTCCGATCCGTCTGTAACTCCAAACAGGACAGGGGCCATTGATGTCGGTGCACGTTTGGCGCTATGTGTTCGATCCGAGGCTTAACGTAACCAGTGTTACCGACGTACAAATTGGTTCGGGGATGCTCTAGTCCCACCGATTGTCGTAACACTGGTGCCGAGCCCTTGGACTTCGTGCATCTCTGGCGACCGATTCGTGCATGGGACATTCTCGCTGTTTGGACGTAACATATACACACGTTGAAGAGATCAGCTCACAAGAGGCCAAAACGAGAGAAAAAAGATCTAATTTGTTTGAATATTTCGGATACGAACACTCTCACGAGAATCTTCTAACAAACATATATAAGCTATTAACCGGACTTAGAGCGAACGTAGCGATATTCTCTACATCCAACGCATTCAGACTAGGGAAAGTCCAAGGGAAGCGTCCTGTACTAATTACTGTTACAGTCATGGCATGGAAACACAACATCCTAAAAAACGCGCATAAACTAAGACAACACAAGATAGCCGTTTCAGACGATCTGGCGATACAAGAAAGAGAAGAAAGGACAGACCTCGTAGGCACACAGAAAAAGCTCAACACACTTGGAAAAAACGCTAAAATTCGAAGAAATACATTACTTGTCGATGGAAAACTTTTATCCCTGCAAGAAGCTAAGCAGATGACATTGCAGATGACATCGCAGATGACATCGCAGATGACATCGCAGATGACATCGCAGATGACATCGCCTTCATACTTCGCTGAAGGAAAATTCCACTGAAAAAACTGCTGGGCTTAATCATCGATGCGATTGGAATAGTAGCAGCTGATTCGCCGGATCTATTCACTTTAATGAAGCAAGCAACAAATGTCAAAGTGACAGAAACAGACATAAGTAATTTTGAAGATACAGCGAGGGAACCGAGAGGAAGAGCAGTTCTACCGCCGAACACTCTCTCACTACGCATCGCAAGGGCCACACCACAACGATTCGAACAAAAACTTTATTGCGAAGAATATCCTTCTGGAATATACGAGAAGTTAATAATCTTAAGAAATTTGCTGAAGAGACAAATTGAGATATCGTATGTCTGCGTGTAAATTATCTTCAGATAATACAAAAACGAATAAAAAGATTGTTATTACTAAAAAAATATGTATAGCGACGAAGATTTCATGCGAAGTGTTCGAAGAAAACACGAATGCGGTAGGCATGATCGGCGGGAGAATGTCAGCTCAAACACAATACAAATAAGCAAAGTAGTAATCGAAAAACAAATAAAAATTATGAAACGATTGTACGGCAGAAGCATCGAATGAAATAAAAAAATGGAAAATGACAATCTAATTTCTAATACACCTAGGCTATAGGGGTAGCCGACAGCCATTCGAATGAACAAGATGTTTTCAGTACCAACTGACTAAAAGAAAACAGATTGTGCACACATTAGAATTAAACCCATTGCGAATCGTAGACAAAATGATTAAATCCCAATCGTATTCTGTATAGAAATTATAAGAATCGAATGCATTTAACAGTTAGTACTCGGGAGACAAAGATATTTTTTATCGGAAACAATGTTTTTTCTTTATGATAATAATATCAACTTACTTACCAGCGATCCCTAGTGTGCAACAACAATTCTACCTTTGATACCCGCGGTCGCTAGCCTTTCAAGCCAAAGCCGATTTCAAGCAATGACAACTACCTTGGAAAATGGTATTTGTTTTACCATTCTGCAAGTTAGTTATCTTCGCTTGAATTCGGATTTGGCTTGAAACGCTAGCGACCGCGGGTATCAGAGATAGAATTGTTATTGCACGCTAGGGGTCGCTGGTAAATATGTTGATATTATTATCGTAAAGAAAAAAATGTTTCCGATAAAAAATATCTTTATCATCTCCCGAGTACTAACTGTTAAATGCATACGGTTCTTATTATTTCTGTATAGAATACGATTGGGATTTAATCATTTTGCCTACGATTCGCAATGGGTTTTATTCTAATGTGTGCACAACCTGTTTTCTTTTTAGTCAGTTGGTACTGAAATCATCTTGTTCATTCGGATACCTGTCGGCTACCCGGCTATAGGAATAAACAGAAATACGGAAACCAAAACTGTAATAACAAATAAGAACAAGCAAAATGTGTCATACCATACGTAATCGAGAAAACGAAACTCCTACTAATGAGATTTGTAAGGGATATTTATCCCGAAACCAAGTTAAGCTCTATCTATCTAGCCTTCAATAATTTACAGCACAGGACATCGCGGCAACGACAAACTCGCCATGAACGGAAATCTCTTTACCCGACTCATCAAGGCGCTGTGGAGACCAGTGGGGTGTTACGTCCCGCCGTAACTTTAATTTCGACAAATATTTCTTTCCTCCCACTTCACGGGGATTTTATACTAAGAATAAGAGTGATATTTTGCTGTGAGCACTGGCCTATATCCCAGGGAAAAATAATTATGTTGGAATAATCAACCAATATAATTAACGTAAAAACCCAACTAATTGGGGTACCTCGTTAGAAACAGTTATGGATCAAATCCATGACAAGGGGAACTGCGGACAGAGGCGATAAACTGCTTTCGACACGCACCCCATCGGCGGTAAAACAGTAGTCATTCCATTACAGAAACTGAATAATGGATCGAGTTATCGACTACCACCTCTAGATCTTGCGATCCGGACAGTTACCACGGCGCAAGGTAGTCCTGCGTTTAAGGTAAATGCCGCTAGATGGTCCGCTATAAAAATGGGGCAGATAGGTTACCCCGCGCGCAAGAGGTATCCCTAGCATACCAACAATTCGGGCCTAAGCCGTACGGGCGTGGCCCTACGCAACTCCCCGACGATATGAATCATGCAATTAAGCAAAAGATCATTCTTTCCTTTAAGGGTAACTAATTTCAATTACGGGTTATATTTCAAATTCACCTCAATCCGTCAATTTGTGTAATTATCTGTTGAACATTCTAATTAATTCCGCAAATGTGCAAATTATAGACAAGGTTCTCGGATCGAGCCGTATCCTCACTACGACACTAGGAAATATTGAAGGAGAGGTAGCTCGAAGAATCACTAAATATCTTAAATAATAGCATGCCAAATAACTTGTCATTTTACACGTGAATATAACTCTCCGAGGCACCTCTCATAAACGGTTATAAAGCGGAGCGAAGATTTGACCAGAATTACGTCATCCCGTAGAACGTAGCTGTATCAGATATGCCACGGAATGATTACGGCGGCATAAACCCGTCAAAGAACTGCGTTACACCTTACCAACTGGGTAAAAATTATCAATATCTCCAAATACTAGAGGATATTGTACATGTCAGGAAATAATAATATTGCCAAAATTTATAATACTCAGGGCATAATTAATTAGGTAAAAATAAGAATATGAGCAGATAGAGTACCCGAAGCGCAGGCACAACCGATTCCGACCGCATTAGCATAGCCTCAAGGGCAATAGGGGAAGCTTCCGATTCTCGGAAACCCCCACGGAAGATCCACAGAAAATATCCATGCTGGATCATATCGAGAATATACCTTTAGGATGACGCTGTCTCCATGCAAGTACAACGACCGAACGAATGTTCTAGAAAAACGGATACAGTGAAGTATCATATAATATCTACCTGGGAGTTGTGAGAGGGAGACAGCCTGATCCCAAGAGGAACAAAGTGCAATTCGGTTGAGGAAAGATTCGAGAGGACTTTATAACCCCTTTAACTTGGCAACATATTTTACAACATTGTGTTTAATATTTATAATTTGGAAACTTCGAACTTATAGTCAATTTTGCGATAGATTTCACTCCCGAATCTTTCCGACAGATCTTAAAGTAAACTAGTAATAAAAATAATAAGCAGACCAAAAACTTTAATGAGCAAAGTTAAAATTAAGATAATTGTACGAAGGAATCCGCCAGGGATTCCTGTTTGAGTGGTTAGGCTAGTCGAAAAGGTTATTATAAATATGCAATGAAATACATAGCAGTGACTAGTAAAAATTAAGTTAACGATCGACCAAAGATATCAATATTTATCAAAAGACGAAAGAACATATAAGAAAATGTTTTCTTAAATCGAAAGGAACAAAATAGCAATACGCTACTGAATTAGGGGAAATGGACAAACATATAGAAGGTGAGGGAAGGGTTGACTTTCAGCCCCCCGCCACGCATATCCGGTATATAAGGAGCCGCGAAGACAGGCCCCGGGCAGTGTGCTTCTTTCGGTCTTTTCTTTGGTACCCGAGTTTCTCGCTGGTCATTTTGTCTTCTTTTAAAAAATCATTTAGTCACCTTCTTCTGAGTTCTTTCCGAGTTTTAGTCTTTCTCGAACCTATCGGGTTTCAGTCTGCCCTTTTGCATTTTTATTTGAACCAATAATAAAGAGGAGTGACGCATAGAGAGCACGGATGGGAGAGTAATAGAGTAGAGCGGGAGAAATCAAGCATCTCGGGCGCGACAAGACACGCGAGACAAACACCTGGGCGCGTACAAGGAGAGATAGATACGGGAGCGACATTACAAGAAATAGAGAGGGTGCGGAAGATACCTCTGTAAGGGAAGAGGATAGATAGTGAGAGTCCAGAACATCGTCGTGACTCGCTCTTTACTCAACTGTGTTTTCCCCTTTTGGGGTCATCTAGTTAACACCTTTTTGTCTCTTTCTTTCGGTCGATCCATATATATTGTCATAAGCTATCTCCTGGATATCTTTTAGACAACGGAGTCTCGATCACTCCTGTCCTGCATAATTATTTCACCGTCTTTTGGAGAGCGCACATCTCCTCATCTGTCTCCAAGTTTTACTCTGAGTAGACGTCGAAGTCAAAGTTGAATCATCTTTGTACGGGAATCCATTGTATCAGTTCACCGTTCGTACCGTCTAATTTTTATATTTTTGAGATTCTTGTAATAAACTTGCGCTAATAATTTGAGTTTTGAATAAACGTGAATAATAAGATTTCCGAAACGCGTAACTATCTGTGAACAGCGACCTTTCCTCGACGAAACATCTCCGACAACATCAGAGTAAGTACCATTTTATCACCACTATTCTATTAAAAATAATTGTGTGTTCCCCAAATTCTCCTAGATTTTCTCTATACATTGACCGAAATTGGCCATCATTATAACCCTTAATTTACAATTAAAATCATTTTGCTAATAAAATTCCACAGTTAAAAACCCCACGGTTCTGCGTTAATAACTATTTCATTTCGGATAAAATAATCGTGTAAATCATTCCCTTAAATTACGAAGTAATTAATTCATTTAAATACCTCTCAGACATTTCGACGAATAACATTCCTAGCCCTATCCTTAGTAATTTTCCGAAAGGTTAGCTAGAAAATGGGCAGTTGCGTTTGATAATTGATGCCAGGAGTGGTAAAGGAGGGAGCAATTTCTCTTGACCAGCGCGTATCAATAGTACTCAACGTAACACTACGTTAAATCTGTGAGAAATCCGAAATCCCGCAGTTTTGACGTAACAGAATTTTTGGGGGCTCGTCCGGGATAAAAAGGAATGTTGCCAAATAACTAACAAAGTAATCTTTTAATATTTGGGCATTAGAACTCCATTTTATTATTTTTCCCCTAATTTTCGCAAACAGTTAATAAATGTCATGAGCAAAAGTGGAGTGAATAAAAGGAAAAATAATCCACAAGGAAGTTTAAGGGAAAATAGCGACAAAGATAATAATAACGGTGTCAAGAAACACCCACGGACTTCACAACTTTATCCGGAAATCGGAATTGAATATTTGCTTTACCCTATTAAATACCAGATAAAATTTTTACACCCTAAGTATATCCCCGATAACGATCCGCGACGGAACTTCTATACACATAAACTCAAGGAATATACAGACAGACGAAATAAATTTTACACTCTTTTCAGATTGATTTAAATACTTTCTTCCTTTATGCATACGGACACATCTACGGGTGAAGCGTATGGATAAATAGAAAGTAAAATAATTACTACATAACACACACGTTTTAAATTGATTTTTAAAATACTTTTTTCCTTTAGTCATACGGACACATCTACGGGTGAAGCGTATGGATAAATAGAAAGTAAAATAATTACTACACAACATATACTCTTAAATTGATTTTTAAAATACTTTCTTCCTTTAGTCATACGGACACATCTACGGGTGAAGCGTATGGATAAATAGAAAGTAAAATAATTACTACACAACATATACTCTTAAATTGATTTTTAAAATACTTTCTTCCTTTAGTCATACGGACACATCTGCGGGTGAAGCGTATGGATAAAAAGAAAGTAAAATAAGTACCGCATAACACCCACTTTCCAAATTGATTTAAAAATATATATATATATTTCCTTCCTTTCATCATACAAACACACCTATAGGATACACAACGTGTAGGTAGGAAGAAGTAACGTTGAACAAGTTTGAAAAAAAACCCTTTCTACAAATTTTATTACTCAATGAGCCGAAACGGATGGAAAAGGGTGGTACAAGACGTTCTCGCTCAAGGAATCAGTGAACAATTTCCGAACGGTACAACTTACACTCCTTCTGAAAACAAATTAATTCAGACAGAACTCTTTATCGCTCCAAACAAAACCGGATACTTTTTCGAATTAAGGAAGAAACCGATATTATCCGGAGAAATTAATGAAAATAGTCAGGTGATAGAGTGCATGAACGAATTCTATATAATTATTACTAAATTCGCCATTGTGAAAGAATTGCCTATTCCTGATTCATGGGTAAACGTGCCGGCGGGTGCGATCAATATAGGGGAAAATTGAGAGTAGCAATTGACGAGATAATAAAATCAGGAGAGGGTGTTCAGCTCCTGTTAGACCTTGTGGAAATCATACCAAACGAGAAATATCAAGCCTCAATATCAAACGAGAAATTAGTCCGAAACCTTGGAGATATTCAAAAAACGTTTGAAACCTTGGTCTTATCTACCAATCCCATTGCAAAAGACCCCATTCTCACGAATAAATCTCGAATTACCCCCATTGTAAGGATACCCATTGACCTATCCGTCCCTAAATTTTGGTCCACACCTTCCTCAAAAGTCGAGAGTAATTCCGAAATAACCAAAAGAAAAAAAATTAAATTCTTAAAATAAATAATAAAGAAAACATTTAAATAAAAAGGGGAAAAATATATAAGCATAATTACCACAAATAATTATAAATAAATGCTCCATTTTTGGATGGAGAAAATCTGCTCAGCTCTTTGGGCTTGGTACTACAGGAAAACAAAAATACGAGTGCAAAGGAAAAAGTGTAACGAGGTTAAAAAAGTAAAACGTATTTATCTCAAACGTAGAAGACAACCTATGAGGTGCAGATAAATAACTATACCAAACAAACAAGTCAAATTTCTTTAATGTACTTGGGTTTTAAACTATTGTATGTCCTGTTTTCACTCATCATACAAGTCCTCTTAAAACTTCAAGGGAAAGGAAAAATAACAGTAAAAGCAGTAAAGACTCGGAAAGGAAAAGGTAGACGTCGGTATCACAGGTACGACAACAGACCAAGACGAAAATTGATAAGGTTAAAACATACGTTAGAAAAGGATAATTAAAACATTACCAAAATACCATATAATGAAAATAACGTAAAATAAATGCCGGCAACTCGGTCCAAACTTACAATCGAGGGAAGCTCGATCCTTAACCAATACCCGGAAGAAAGAAAAAGGAAGCGAAAGCGTAAAGATCCCGAACCAGAATTAGTCGAGCGCCGGGATTACAGAGAAATTCGTTCAAGGTCTGTTGAAACACCACAATTAGCTCATGAATATACATTGCCGCGGACGATATCAACGGCCGCACTAATAGATTGTCAAGTGACAAAAGTCACTTCTCCGATCAGTATTGACATCGATCCACTAGTTGAAGCGAAAATACGAAATCTTGAAAAAATCGGGATCACAAAAGCGGTATACACGGCAAAAATCAGTGAACTACACGACGAAACCACGAATATACTAGCTGAAGTCAATCAATTAGAGAGTCTTATACCATCTCACATTACTGAATCACCAAAGGCGGCACAAAATTTCGTTACTACTTGTGAATTTCCCGTATTGGTTCGGGTTAATTCGCCCGAAGGAAGTTTATCATCCGCTAACTCTAAGGAAACGGTGCTAGAATCCCTGAAATCGTGTGAAAATTTGGCACACATAACCGCCGCGGGAAGACCCTCCCAAAAATCTCTTGAGTTACCCGAACATTCCCGTCAAGGAACAGCCAATTCCACTAGAAATTCTCCCCAAGAAACTCTCGAGTTATCCGAATACTCTCCTCAAAGAACAGTCAGGTCCGGTGGAAATTCTCCAAAAAAATCTCCGAGAATACGTGAATATTCACCTCAGAAAACAGTCAGATCAGCTGGGAACTCTCCCCATAGATTCCTCAAATTACCCAAAACTATTTTCCGGATATTCACTGAAACACTGGGAAAAAGTGTAACTACTTGAAACCTTGAAAACACTACTCGGGCATCCCCTGTAGTACCTAGGAAAACACCAGCAGCAAATTTCGTAAAGACCCATAATTCATCGGGTGTAGGCCCAGAAGAATTTTTTACACCACACGGAACTCCGAGGCCATTTGACGAGTCAATAAAATTATCCCAATCTCTAAGGCGAACCCTATTCCCAACCTTTCGAATTTATCGTAAAAAACCCATCGGACAGCCTGATTTAGTAGGATTAAAAAGGAAAAAGGTTGCATCTCAAAGTAACCCGCGTGCTAATACGAACCCCATATTACCCTTGCCAGATAAAAAACACAACATTTTGGCATTACAGAAAGAGATAAAAATTAAACAACTAAACGATAAATATTCCATGATAACTCCAGAAGTAAACAAAATCGACTCAGCCCAATCGGTAGTAAAAAACGGTGGTGACAATATCGTGCCCCCTACAACCAAGATAGAACTTCCTTCGGAAGGAGATAAAGTCAAGCCAACACCGAAAAAATTTAACAGCTCAACCATGGTTAATCACAACCAAGTAGTATCCTTAAGAGATGCTCTAGCGGTAATACCGGAATACGATGGGAAAACGTCATCATTACTGGCCTTTATACAAGGATGCGAGGAGGCAGTAGAAATGTTAGAACCAGAAAGCGAAAAATATCTAGTAAAAGCAGTCAGAGTAAAAATTAAAGGTGAACCGCGCCGAACAATTCATCTGAATACCTTCGAAACCATCGAAGAACTGATCGACTTTTTAAAAAGCATTTATGCCCCCCGCGGAATATATATCAGTTGCAAGGCGAATTGGGTGCGATGTATCAGAAACAAGATGAATCTGTCATTGCTTACTCTAATCGCCTACGGGACGTGGGATTTCAAATTTTAGACGCGTATGAATTCGGGAGAAATGAGGAAGCTGATAAGGCCTTTAGGAAAAATACGGAAGACAGTCTACCAGCATGTTTTATTAACGGATTAAGACCTGAAATCGAACAACGAATGGGTCGCCACAACGAAATTGACGATGCTGTTAAGGAATCTGTAAAAATAGAGAGGGAAATAGCTGCACGCGCCGCACTTCGAGGTGAGAAAATCAGCCCGGCCGAACCGAGGGGCAATAAAACGGACAAGCGCAGCGTGAATGTAGTAATAAGCGAGGAAACTACCTGTCAGGTTTGCAAAAAAACAGGGCACACTGCCCCAACCTGCCCCACCCTCAAACAAAATAACGCACAGTCTTCCGAAATGCAGGAGCAAAAATCAGAGCAGAAACGTAATACGGTATGTCAGGTGTGTAATAAAATAGGACACTCGGCGGATAAATGCTTTAAATTATATCCTCCCCAAAATAAAAATCAAGCGACAACTCCTGCCCCAATGATCACGGTTTTCCAAGTGTGCAACAAACGAGGACATACTGCAGACAAGTGTTTTCGAATTTTTCCACCCGGAATTAAAAATCCACCGAGCTCAGCTGAAACGTGCCAGCTATGTAAGAAGCCAGGCCATAGTGCCGGTAATTGTTCGCAGCTACCCCGAGGGTCCCAAACGCCTACGGGAACGGCTCAGGTACAGGTCCCGCAAGGCCTTCGGTACCAGCCGCAAAGCGCTATAAAATGTCAAATCTGTAAAAAAGACGGCCACGGGGCTCACATATGCCCTTACCGGAATTATCACTCGCAAAGCCTGGACCAGAATCAACCAGAGGCCCGTAGAACATACGCCGAGGTAGCAAGTAACTCTGTATGTCATTATTGTAAAACTCCGGGTCATTTTATAAGGGAATTTCCAAAAAGAATAGAGAACGAATCTACTTCGCGCAATACTTCGGGAAACGAGAATGGTCCCCCGAGTATGGGTGCGAGGGGAGAGACCGCACGGAATATGCACCCCGTACGTATAATCAAGGCAACAGAATTCACCAATCCAGAGTTGTAAAGGTATTGACTATCAAGTTACAAAATGAGAGTTCGGTTCCAACCGTTGAATTGCACAGTAAAGAATTAGTGATACCTATAATTTTGATGGTCGACACAGGAGCCGGCCCGAATATAATTAAAGAAAAATGCCTAAATCCGCGAACACTTGTCAACCGTGAGGAAATTCTACAATTAAACAGCATCACCGAATCGTCGATCTACACATTAGGCCATGTGAAAATTCAAGCTTTTGGGAGATATGCCACATTCCATGTAGTAGGAAACGACTTTCCCATTGCTGAGGGAGGAATACTGGGATCTGAATATCTCGATGGAAATCGCGTTAAAATTGATTATGAGAAAAGACAATTAAAAATGCAAAATATTAAAATCCCGTTTGCAACTCCGGAAACGATAATCCTTCCAGGTCAGACGACAAAATGATGTTTTATACGAGTCAAAAATTTAGAAATAACGGAGGGATACCTGCCTTCTCTAGACGCAGGCGAAGGTCTTACGGTTGAAAGCGGGTTAGTGGGTATTGGGTATTGTGTGTTACACCGATCCCCTAAGGGTTACGGGCTCCTTCACTTTCTTTCCTCCTCCTTCCTTATCCGCGGTCGCCGGTTCGATTCTTGGGCCCGGAGCTTCGTCGCGCCCCGTCAGGTGTCAGTAATCCCGGACATACGGATATAGTCGTAGTTCGTACGTCCTATCTCCGGAGCTATGTCCCCGTCCGTTTTCCTTTCACCTACGGGCCTTCAGTCTCGGGAATCGAACCCGCGACACCTTTTTCCCAGTCTTTCGGTTTCCCATACCGAGGCGCTGGTCCTTTCCTCTGGACCTACTATTATAGTGGGTTCCGAACCACTTTTTCGCAGATAAAAACACCACAGAAAATTCTTGGTGCTTGCCGGGAATCGAACCCGGGCCTACTGCGTGTGAAGCGCGCGCCGAGACCACTCGGCCACGCTCACCCTGAAAGCGGGTTAGTGAAAAATAATAATGGAAAGGCCTACATCTATATAACTAATAGCAACCCGTACACATTAGAAGTACAGGTACCAGTATTGGCACTCATGCCTGCTGGAAAAACGATAAGTTCAAAAGCAAACGAATCATGCATAAATTCAAGGTTAACGAGAGAATACATGGAAACGGAAATAAAATGTCCAGGAAGTTTAGAGGGAATAAAGTATACGGAGAATACAAAGGAAATAAAATGCTCGGAAAATTCAGAGGAACTGAGATATTCGGAAAATGTAGAGGAAATAAAACGTTCAGGAAATTTTGAGGAAAGTAAATATTTCAAAAATTCGGCAAATTCAAATACTGCAAGTGTCTCTGTACCCAGTGAAGGGGCTGGTCTTATCAGTAATATAAAATTTTGTTCGGAAAACCCAGGGCAGGATATCGGAAAAATAAGTTTAACGGGAGTTTCTGTACCTATTGAGAGGTCAAACTCCATTGACAATATACATTGTTCAAGTTCGGTAGGAATTTCTGTATCTAGTGAAAGTGCAGGGTCCATCGACAATATAGGGAAAATTGTGAATTCAGGTTTGGTGGTTGGATCTGTACCCAGGGAAGGGACAGGCCCCATCGACGATACGAAAAATGTTCAGGGAAATCAATGGAAATAATCAATGTACCAAAATCAATGGAAGTTTCTGTACCTACTGAGGGGTCAGACTCTTACGGTGAAATAAAAAATTGCCCAGAGGAGGTAATTAAAAAGGATGTTTGTACGAATTCAGGAAAAACAGGGATAGATAACAATTATATTAATTCCGAAGAAGCCGTCGTATCTACAAGGAATTTAGACTTCCCGAGGAGCATAGAGCTCGATGGAATAAATACATTGCAAACCGCTGAAGTTACAGGAAAATCGAATCTATTGTCAGTATGGGAGCCCTCGTATAAAATAAATAAAGCATATTGCTTCAAAACAAGGAAGGAAAATTATCTCAGGAAAAATATATACACGGAGGAAAAGACTACCAATAAAAGCAAAAGCGTAGAGACCTATAAAATTAAAGACATCGCAGTAGTAAGAAAACTAGGGATAATACCCATCTCATTCGCCATCCAGCCTTTCCTTCGTAAAGAGGGGTGTTTCATAATTAATGAATCAACAACAGAGGATCGGTTCAAGCTAATTAAAGAGTTATTAAGACTCGACGATTTAAACAATGAAGAAAGGAAAAGCATAGAAAATCTTTTACGACAGAGCGCGTTCTTATACCATCTGCCAGGTGAGAAGTTAAGTTGCACAACAATTTTACAACATAGAATACCCACTGTAGATGATCTACCTATTAACACCAGGGGATACACATGGCCGGAATGCACAAGGGAAGAGATAGAGAGGCAGGTAGAGGAGATGTTGACGAACGAGATAATAATACCCTCAACTTCTCCCTACAACTGTCCGGTGTGGGTAGTCCCGAAGAAGCTTGACTCGAAGGGCAATAAAAGGTGGCGGGTAGTATTCGACTACCGGTCTTTAAACGAAAAAACAATAGCAGACGCATATCCTATACCAAATATTACCGAAATACTCGATCAGTTGGGCGGAGCCCAATACTTCTCGGTATTCGATTTAGCCTCGGGATTCCACCAAATCGAGATAAGTAGCGAAGACAGACATAAAACGGCATTTACAACACCGCACGGTCACTTCGAATTCGTCCGTATGCCATTCGGATTAAGGAACGCCCCTCCGACGTTCCAACGAACTATGGACCTCACGTTAGGCAATATTCTCGGAAAGGGAGTATTTGTTTACCTAGACGACATCGTTATTTACGCCAGAAGCCTCGATGAACACGACAACATCTATAAGGAGTTAATGAAACGATTGGAAGCAGCCAATTTAAAATTGCAACCCGACAAAAGCGAGTTCTTGAAAAAAGAGGTTGCCTATTTGGGACATATAATAGGAAGACAAGGAGTAAGGCCCGATCCGAAGAAACTCGAAGCGGTACGCGATTATCCAAGACCCAAAAATATTAAAAATATTAGACAATTTTTGGGATTAACCGGATACTATAGAAGATTTATAGAAAGTTATGCGCAAATCTCAAAACCACTAACGACGCTCCTTCGAAAAGAAATCGATTTTTGTTGGAAACCAGAACAGGAAGACGCTTTTGAAACACTGAAAATAAAATTATGCACCGCTCCAGTCTTACGGTACCCCGATTTTACGAAACCGTTTATATTAACCACTGACGCATCCGGGATTGCTATCGGCTCGATATTATCACAGGGAGAAATTAATCACGATCACCCCTGCGCATACGCTTCACGACGATTAAACAAGACCGAGGAAAGATATGATACATATGAAAAAGAAGCTCTCGCGATCGTCTACTCTATACTACACTTCCGCCCGTATCTATACGGACGGCGGTTTACGGTAGTAACCGATCATAAACCTTTATTGTGGTTCCGAAAGGCTACTGACGGAAACGCAAAGATCCTACGCTGGCGTTTGAAACTCGCTGAGTACGAGTATGAGGTAGTATACAAGGCGGGAAAAACTAATGTTAATGCTGATGCATTGTCCAGGAATCCAGTAATCGAACCCACTACGATAGACGATATCTTCATAATTCGCACAAACCAAGGAACGGAAACAAGAATTAAGAGAAAAAGTAATTTGACGCAGGAAGATATACGCAACCTACTGGAACATGATCTGGATGACGAAGAAGCCGACATGGTGGAAAGCGAGGACAAAGATGATTATACACTAATATTTGACGCCGCCGAGGAATGTGAATGGGAACGCGAATTGCCCGATGCAGCCGAACCCGTTGAGGATTTTTCGAATTATCACCCTCATCAACTCATAACTTCATCTAACACTACAGTCGAGGAGCCGTCATCTTCTCAGGGACCCGCGTTCACCGATGAACACTCAGAGGAGGAGCCTAAACTGCTGTTAGGCACAACAGAAACCATGAACGAAACGACAGCAAGTGAGATGAATGAACCCTATCATAAAAGTCCGGTAGAGGATTTTACACCCTATGCAACAATGGACGGTGAAGACCAACACGAGTCATATACTGACCTACCCGAGCCCTGCACCTCTGGAGAAAGAACCGAATTCCCAAAACAGAGAGAAGCAGAAGCGGCGAATTCGGACGAGGAAGAACCCGCCGACAGACGCAGACGCCGAAGGCCTAAACCTATTGTAACAAGCGAGTCAGATGACTCCAGCGAGGAAGAACCTTATGGCGACGGGAACGATGAAGACGAAAGGGAGCCATATTCGCCCTCAAGCAGACGGCCACTGGCAGAAAACTGCCCAGCCACTGGGAATATTAAACAATCAAGAGACTTATTTCACACCCGGAAGGATAGTCTAGCATACTTCGTAACGACCACCGGTGAAGCCTTGGATGATGGTGCTAAAAAGTTGCAAGAACACGGTGAACTCCCGAAAATAAAGAATTTACGACTTAACCGTGCGCAGTCCATAGTGAAAAGGGGAAATAAATTCAATATAGCCCTTCCAATTTCCGACGATGCAACAGAAGGCCCGACAAAAATCCTTGAAAATATCACGGAAGTTCTACACAACTGTGAATACTTAGGCGGGAAGCTAGGACTTCAGACAGTAAGCATATCAAAATCCGCGAATATTTGCAATATACCGTGGGACAGAATCCTGCCAGTGATACAACGCGTATTCGCGGAAAGCTCTTTTAAAATAATTATCTGTAACGGAATTGTCAGAGAACCCCCGGCAGATCAACACGAAAAAATAATACAAGAAATGCATTGCTCACCCATAGGAGGTCACAGGGGAGTAAGCAAAACTTATAATCGAGTCCGCCACGAATATTATTGGAAGAATTTAAAATCCGATATTCAGCAATACATCCAACGCTGTCTTCAGTGTCAATTGAAGAAATTAGTAAGAGTAAAAACGAAACAACCAATGGTTATTACGGACACACCAGGCACCGCCTTCGATAAAATTGCTATGGATATAGTAGGTCCCATGCAAAAAAACTAAAACGAAATTTTCAATGGCAATAGCCTTACCAAATGCGAAGGCAGTGACGATCGCCGAAGCATTTGTAAAGCATTTTGTTTGTCAATACGGCGCTCCGCGAGCTGTACTAACAGATCAGGGGGCTAACTTCCTAAGCAGATTTTTGCAACAAATTGCAAAATTATTTAAAATTCGCAAGATTAGGACAACCGCTTTTCATCCACAGTCCAATGGATCATTGGAAAGATCGCACCATGCCCTCGGAGAGTATCTTAAACAGTACACCACAAAGGAGAAAAATTGGGATGAATGGGTTGAACTCGCGATTTTTAATTATAATACTAATGTACACGAAGGGACGAAACATACACCCTTCGAAATGGTATTTGGGAAAATAGCCCGAACTCCCTCGAGCATCCCTTTGGGAGAAAAGGAAAAATTAGCAACCTACGACGATTATCTAATCCAATTAGTAACTCAAATCCATGAGATACAAAAGTTAGGCCGCGAAAATCTCATACAAGCTAAAGAAAGAGCCAAAGAATATCATGATCGTAAAATAAATGCCATAAATTTCAAGGTCGGTGAACCAGTATTTTTGCTTAAAGGGCCGGAACCTGGAAAACTAGGAGATCATTACGTCGGACCATACGAAGTATTGGAACTACTAGGAAAAGGAAACATAAGGATAAGAATAAAAACGGGGTCCCGAGTCGTACATCCAAATCGGCTAAGAAAATCGCACATACCGGCATCATAGGAACAAGCGAAGTAAAAATCCGAAAAAAATATATATAATCATAAATAAAAATAATAAGCATCATCATCTGAAATATATATAAGTATAAGAAAAAAAAACAATAATGCTAAGGAGGAAAATGTCGAGTTCCCAACAAAATCTCCCCGACTATTGCTTGGAGGAAGAACGCCTCAATAGCTATAAGGACTGGCCTGTACCCCACCAGGACCCGGCAAGGCTAGCTGCCGCGGGATTTTATTACACCGGTGAAAACGACACCGTAACGTGTTTCGAATGTAAACTCACAATAAATGACTGGAAAATGGAAGATAAGCCCATGACAGAACATCAAAGGTGGCAAGAAGACTGTCACTTCATTAGGAATCTGCCGTGTGGAAATGTACCAATCGGCACGGATCCCACATCAGTACCGCGACCTCCTCGCAGAAGGCGACCCTACGGCATAGAGATAAGACCAGATGCCACAGCCGACTGTCACGAGAAGGGACACCTCGGAACTCCCGGAATGGTCACGATACGATAACATTTCCACAATACCTCGAATTCCAGGCGCGCCTCGAAACTTTTGCAAGTTGGCCGAAAAGCTTGGGACAATCCAAGGAGGCTCTCGCTGACGCGGGATTTTATTACCTTCATACAGGTGACCATACTCAATGTCATTTCTGCGGAGGAGCATTACAGGATTGGGGTGCAACCGACGAGCCATGGACCACGCATGCAAAATGGTTCCCTAATTGTCATTATCTGCTCTCGATCAAAGGTCCAAACTTCGTCGAAAAAATGAACGAACCATGGATGCCACGACCTATTACGAAAAATACTCCAGTAGCTCACTCTTCCAGTCACCAAGAAGGTACGGCGCCACAAATCGTCCGCATAAGAAGTCTCACCGCGGAAATAAATAACCTACTCGACGACAACCGATGTAAGCGAATACTACGATCTTCCGCTTCAACCAGTGCAGCAAATATAGACCATGAGGGAGTAAAGGACGTGATCGATAGCAACATGTGTAGAATTTGCTGTTGCACAAACATCGCGACGATATTCTTTCCCTGCGGACATGCGATAGCATGCATGGGATGTGCAGCATCCATGACCAAATGCTCATCGTGCAAACAGACCATACGCCACACTACTAAGATAATGATTATGCACGAGTATTACCGCGAAAAAACCAACGTCGTAATTGTACCCAGTATTGTCACCAGACAGTAACAGCCGATACCTGTACTCTCCCTCGCAAGGCTAAAATAAACGGATGACGGAAAAAAAATAAATATGAAAATATATATATAAATAAATAAGGAAAAATACATATATAGATATAAATAATAATAATATTCATAAAAAAAATATATATATATATACATTGTGATGATGCTTCCTGGTCGTTGACGCTTCCAAACGGGACAATCGGGGAAATATAGGGCGAGGGAAAGGGGGAAATAATACTCCAGTATTTTGTGTAGCAAGGTGGAAAAATGACTTTTAATAATAATAACTGTTCGGTGAATGGTAACTAACAAAATACCAAACAGTCTTAACAATAATCAAACAGAAAAGAAGAATTCGCAATAACAATAATAATAACCAATTCGAAAAAAAAATAAGAGAAGGGGGCAAAGAATTCAGAAATAATAAGAAAAAACCGGAAATAATCACTACGCAAGAAAAATAAGAAAATAGAAAATTACTCAATACTCGGGGGGGAAAAATAAGAAAATAGGAAAATAGTTAACGCTGGGCAGAATGCAGAAGTCGAAAAGTAATTAATACGCAGGGCGAAATACAAGGGTCGAAAAATAATTAATACTCGGAGAAAAATAGGGCGGTCGGAAAATGATTAATGCTAAAAAAAAAACAAAATCGAAAAAATAATCAGTAACGAAAACTTACGGAAATAACATAACTTAGGGTAATCGCCGAGACGGCGATGCGCAAGGTCAATCGCAGGGGAGGGGAGGGGAGGAGGGGCTGGCCGGTGGATATTCTCCACAATGCTGGTCTTACTGTGGCAAACTCGGGAAAATCTCAAAACTCGGGGAACAATCACTTATTTTTGGGCGCCAGCTACTGTATCGGTGTAGCACCGTAACTCTCGATTTAGTTAATCGAGTTCAAAAAAAGAAAGAAAAAAAGAAACAAAATCTATTGCCTTTTACGTCACTCGGCTAGCGGGAACGGGGGAGGGAGGGGAATGAGACTTCTCAGGCCGCAGGCACTGTCCAGGGCTTCTTGACAATGTTACCTCGGCACAAAAAAAAAAGATACAGAAAAATTTCAATAATCACAAAAAAATAGATACGATGAAACAATTTTCGAGTCTCGGGGAAACGGGGGAAATACGCTAACGGTCGCGCGCTGTAAATCTCCGCGATCGCCACCACTCACGCGCACGCGAGAAATATAGGGCAAAATGCCGGCGCACGTGGCGGCCGGTGATCGACGGTCGAAAATAATACACTGAGAAAATCACTTAAAATTACCAGGGGGGTGACGGGCAAATTTCCAGGGGAATGTGGGAAATGGGACTGTCAATCAGGTATGAACCGCAAGGTTGGTTGGGCGGTGGTGTGCCGAGCTGGGGTGGGCAACCACTCATGTGCTCGGTTACTGCTTTCGCTCAATTCATCGGGCCCTGCGAACCCGCGAAACCTGAGCACAAAATCCAAGTAGATGGTGACGCTAACGGAGTTGAACGGTGCCGTAGCGTTTCGTATGTCCATAAAATCCGGATTTATCTGGTGGCGTAGCCTGCTCGAAAGAGCCGCTGCGTCTCGAACGGTTATAACTAAAATCCACGGCCTAATCGTGTGTACAATCAATGCGGGGATAGAAACCGCCCGACAGTCAATGATCGCCCGACGATCGACGGGGAGATTTCTTCGTAACTGCTTGTGCGTGCACCGAGGACGGCCACTGGTGCCCACGGCCCAACCGTTGTGTACAATCAATGCGGGGATAGGAACCGCCCGACAGTCAATGATCGCCCGACGATCGACGGGGAGATTTCTTCGTAACTGCTTGTGCGTGCGCGCGGGGACAGCCGGTGAGGTTCGAGTGTTCGCCGCGATCTGGCTCGAGATCTCTTTGCTTTGTCGCATCGTGATCTCGCTGCATGTGCTCGCACCGAACGTAAAAGCAGACCCGGTCAAGAGACCTCTGGCTAGTCACATCCTAGAGGATGCTCTGGGTGCCCTTACCCAAGAGTATCTGATGAATATGGTTCCCGATTCCGGTCTCGGCCGGAAGCGGGCTCAGTCCGTCGTGGTGTACGCAGCAAAAGGAGACCGTATGTGTGAGACGAACCAGGAGGTTGAGGCTGACGAGGAGTGGAGGGCCCTCGCTTTGGTTTACCCCGTGTGGCCACCGAACCACACGTGAGATCGAAAACAGTGCACTCTTTTTCTTGAAAAAGAGGTAGCTACTAGATCAGTTATTGGAGCCCGGGGGAGGCGACACTTGTGTCGTCTCAGGTTGAGGGGAATCTGGGCTGGCACGCTGCAACGCAATGAAAGTAGATGGATGTTCGTTGCGTTTGCTCATATGGGCGAGAGACCTTCGGGTCGAGCATAGAATGACGGTTTCGTGCCAGATTTCTTATACACTAGTTGTCAATCAGGTATGCAGCTGCACTTGAACTGCGCAGGGGTCGTATTGTACAATACGACTTGTTCAAGGCAGCTACGTGGGGTTCCATTCCCCCGACAATCGCCTGGATATTTTCCGGGCATCCTGTAAGTGGACTGAGCAAGTTGCTCACGACTCCGCCTCCCCGTTTGGCCCCCGCTGGAAATGACTTCGAGGGATTCGACTTCGGTCGGATCGCTGGAAGCCCAACCAGGTGAGTCGCTACCCGCTGCAGGGCAGGGTAGGTCCAATCTGTTCAATGATTCTTAACTGATGAGAGCAGGGTTTTTCCAAGCCTGGTTCCCCTTGTCAGTGTTTTCAACGGGAAGTGGGTATATAGGTGGTTTGGTGGCGTTTGCTCTTTATGGGCGAGAGGTCTTCGGACCGAGCATTGGAGTGCGGTTTCCGACCGTGCCTCCAACACATTAAATGTCAATCAGGTATAAATGGGGGAAGGGAAACTTAAACTGTACTCACTCAACCGATCTCTTACGCTCCTTATCGCTTACAATAATCCGTGCGATAACGTTTCAATCAATTCCTCTCGGCAAAATCCGTTCGATAGTCCTTGGTTTGCCGAGTCGTTATAAATTCCAAGCTTTGGTCCAAATTCGTGTCCTGTATCACTGCCTCGAGTCGGTACTCTCCGGGGACGGAGTCTGAATATAACGGGGCTTTCCGGGTCGTATAAATTCGTAGGAATTAACTTAATTTCGCTCGCTCTCCTGTCACACACAATCACTCTCTCACACGCCGTGGCTCAAAGTGAAGAAAACCATGCCGTTTCCGGCTTCTTCTCCGACCTCAGGGTCGGTCTTGCAATTTGCGATTTTTCTGCGAAAATCGATTGGTCAGTCTCGGGACTAGCTTGGCGGTGGACGTCGTAATTGGCTGCGGCCGATTGCGAATATTCGTCGCGACGGAAGGCCTGTCGCGACGCTCGGCGCGCGCATCCTCGGCATCGATTGGCTTATCGATCGCCGAATATTCTCCACGCCGAGAGGTGCTGGTTCCTCGCGGCGCTCGGACGAAGTGTCGCACTGACAGCTCGGGTGGAATTTTACGGTGTTTACCCGCACGACACAGCTCGTCGGTTTACACTCGTTATTTCGAGCCGAGAGTGTGTCGTCGGGTTCCGGGCGGTCCATGACGGGTCAGACGAGTGGAATTTTCGGTGCTGTGGCCTCCAAGGGACGGACGTCGGTGTGGGAGCAGAGCATCGGTTTGTCGGAGGTTTTTTGGAGGTTAGTGCCGGAGTGCCGTACCAGGCCTTAGTTCCCGGTCGGTTGGCAATTTTTGTAGGCTCGTTCTGGGCCTGGCGGGGTCAATCTGGTCGATGGTGGAGTCCTCGATGGTCTGCGCTGGTCTGCGGTGGGTTGTGATGGTCTTCGGGGTGCTGCGACGAGTCTTCGTTGGTCTTCGGTGAGGCTGCGACGAGCCTTCAGTGGGTTGCGAGGGCTTCGTTGAGTGAGTCGAGGGACTGACAGGGTGGCAGGGACTGAGGGTAAGTCGAGGGGGAGGGTTAACAATATTACAAGTCGTTGCTTAAACCGTAGGTCCTAATTCTAGTTTATTTCCCTAGGTGAGTGGTGGGACGTCGAGCCACGTTGGGGAAAACTTGTGACGCACCACGTCACAACATATAATTAAATAAAATAAAATAAAATAATAATAATAATAATAATAATAATAATAATAATAATCATCATGACAAATAAATAAACGATAGTAATAAGGAATAAACAAACTACCCCATCATAAATAAAACCATAATTGTTTTAATTTAAAACCAGGAAAAAGCATGGCGCTATACCATTGCCATTGTAACCACTACAACTGGTGTCGACCTATATACGAGGATAGTCTGGAAGAAACGCTCTGGATCTGCGTCAACCGGAAAACTCCGACCGTCATGGTCCCTGGCACCGAAGCACTGTATTGCTACTGGAGGATAGCTTTCTACCTAGAGATACCCAAAAGAAGGGTGGACTTGTTCGTTCCACCTGAATGGCGATCAATCAATCCCGAAACACTGGAAAATTGGGTCGGTCAATTACGCGACAAGCCATACGAGGATATCGTCCTCGGAGGAACACCATATAAATGGTTGCCCCACGCCTTGGTACCATTAGGACAATCAGTAGAGGACATACCGCTTGCTGGACATAACGGATGGCCTGAAAACGACGAGGAAGTCCCCTATTGGGATAAACCGCGCTTCCAATATTCAGTTGGAATAGATCTACCGATAAGGATAAATCGTTCCCCTCCTGAACGAATCATAAGCGGAATGGAAAAAAATTTCTGCTACTGGAAGATCCTTCTGCCGAATTGGGGACAACACAAATTCGAGGTATGGGTACCACCCGAGTGGAGAGGACTTACAAAAGAAGCCTTAGAGGAGTGGAAAATAATACTACGTAATAAGCCACATCGAGATGTGACCCTAGGAGGAGTCGTATATACATGGGATGGTGACACTATTCGTCCAAGAGACCAGAATCGCGAACTCGTGCAAAGGCAAGGTTACGGGATATTTAATTACCATCTACCAGAAGATTCGGACAACGAGGATGAACCTCCCTCACCGTACGAAGGATTATCACTTGGAGAAATTCCGTTTGACCCCCCCTGTGGAACATTACGATGGGAAGAAGCAGTGAGCCACAACCCAGAGGAGTTCGGTATAAATCCAACCTGGAAAGATACTGAGGAAATCAACGACAAGGAACTTGCGGGTCTATGCCAAGCATTAGGCGTAAACCAAGAAATTATCAGCGAACCTCTCCCGGAAAATTGCGAAAGGCATAAGCCAAGAAAAACAAAATCTCCCCCTCCGCTTCAGGAAGAACCCTCCACCTCGGGACAATAAGCCTCTCATGCATTCAATGAAAAAAAATCGGAAACAAAAAGGGGTCTATGGTCTATGGGGCTAATGAAAAAAAAATATAATAAACTAACACTAATAATTTACGTTAATTACGTTAACAATGAGCAAGAATGGCAATGATGATAATAATGTGAAAATAATAATGTTAGCAAATATCGAGAACATTAATGATAATAATAATCAGGAATAATATTACTAATTGTGATTATGAGTATAACCAAATAAGAGTAACAAATAAAAAAAATGATGAACGATATTAAAGGGTAAAACGAAATTTAACCTCGGAAGTCCATAGTGGACTCAACCAGAGTAGGCTATACAGATAAGTAAAGACAAGAAGTAAACTTGGGTAAGGAAAACTAGATAACCAAAGGAGGAAGTAAAAATGCATATACCCATGCAAGGATAATAAATGACCAAATAATAACGATAATCATAATAAAAGGAAAATATATGTAAACAAAAAAAAATATATTAAGTGAGTAAATAAATAAACATAGATACAGGATAAACAGGAAAAAATTCTCAAAAAAAAGGAAAAGAAAAAAAAACATATATATAAGGAAAATAAAAAAGTAATAATAATAAAAATAAATAAATAAATAAATTAATACATAAATAAAAGTCAAACGGGTATATATATAATATACGGATATATTAACGGCAACATTTAACCCTTGGGAGTCCACAAAAGACTCAACCAGAATAAAAATAATAATAATAATAATAATCATCATAATAATAATAATAAAATTAAAAAAAATATATATATATATAAAATAAAATAATATATAAAATATGCATATATGGGGTATATGCATATCCAAGTAAAACTAATCAGATAAAAATAGAGAGCCAGAGAAGGAGAAAGAGGTAACCTAGGGAACTTAATGATTGGGAGTAGTACCGGAGGTCCTCGACCAATATGAAAAAAAGAGACGCAAGTAAAAATAATAAGAAAGAATAAAAAATATATATATAATAAAGAAAAAAAAAGAGAAATAATAATAATAATAATAATAATAATAATAATAATAACATAACGTTAATAATAAATATATATATATAAGAAGTGAACTTTAAATAAATAAAATAAATAAACGAAAAACCAGGGGAGGCAATCATGCCGCACCTGATTGCAAACCCTATCGGTGACGAAAATCATGAATGAAAGGATGAACTTGAAGAGGATGCAACGGACCAACGATGCCAGCGATGGAAGAAAGAGAAAGAGCCCCATGGTGTAGAAAAACATCAACGGAAAGCGAACCATTGATGAAGGGAAAATCCACAACAACATCCTCAACGAACGAACAACGGAGGAGAAAACCAACGATGGACGGACAAGAGACGGAACTCAGACGACACGAAATACCCACGACGGAATACAGCCATAAAATCAACGACGAAGACAGGACGAACGAAACAGAAGACCCAAAATAAACTGTAGCTAAAAAAAATGGGAAAATACGGAAAGGGTAACGGGAAGTAGGGATTTTCGCAGGAAATAAAAATAAGATCAAACACAGTTGTTATATTTGAGTGCCCTGTCAGGGCCTTTATTTAAAAAAAAAAAAATTCTCCCTCTTCACAAAGGAAAAAAATCAATAATATAATATATTGTTTTTTTTATTATATATCTTCGTTGAGGGTCACTCCTCATTCGGACCAAAGTCTGAATCTGAAACAGATAAAAACAAACTTATATTAATTATCTGCGAAAGGAAAAGGAAATGGGACAATCAAATAATGAGACCAATTACCTACCATATCGCACCCTTCTTCGGGGAGGATGGACGTTGCCGTCCTCATCCTCCGTATCTGCATATTCTATCGGCGTCTCCGAGCGGGCCCGTCGCCTGGTGTAATAAAATGATGGGTCATCGGGGGATGGTGAGGGACAGGCGACCTACACCTCTTCGTCCTCGTCCTCATCGGACAGCCACCTGGAGATATCTTCTTCTTCTTCTTCCTCATTAAATCTGGTGACCCCCCGGTCTCGCAACACGTCCAGGTAGCTCCCGGCTACCCGATTGGAGTTTGCGGGATGATCCCAATCCTCCTCCGGTTCATAGGAGCGGTCCGTCGCCGCACGCCAGGCCTCTAGCTGAAATTAAAAACAAGACAACAAAATGAATAAATAGTTAAACTAATTAAATAACGTAAGAGATGGAAGAAAATAATAAACAAAAAAAAGAGAAGAAAAGAAAAGCAGTCAAGGAAAAAAATATTGATAAATATGTAAAAGGACACTTACCGCTTCCAACCAAGCAGCCTCACTGCCACCACGGAGATAATCTCCGCGAGCAGCATCAAACGCAGCGTTAATCTCCTGGTTCGACGACATGATTCCTGCAAGGATGCTGAGGTATCGCTAAGATGTCGGGTAAAAGATTAAACATTTTTCACAAAAAACGCGGTTTAAATACGTGTTACCCCACTCTAACACTTCCCGAAAAACCGACGCAATAACTACTACCCTCCATAATAGTTCCCTCCTCTCTGAAACGGGAAAATCTTACTGGATAACCGGGAATTAGCACCTTTCCAGAAAACCTCGCCTACACCGGAAAAGAGAGAATAGAAAGATAGGAGAGGGAAAACGTAGACTTTGGGGAACGTATGTAGAATATAGAATCAATTGATAAAAACCGATAAAATTACAGATGAAACCCGGTAATCTACTAGCATGGTGGACAATAATCTACTCATTCTCGCAAATACCCGCCGCTCGAGGATTGATCGGATACGATTGCGCCGGAGTGACTGCAAACCTCACGACCGTGTCATTACTGGAGGTAGGGGAATGCAACATTCCCCAACAAGAAGTAAACGTAACGCGCACGTACATCCATGAATACTCATCCATCACAGTAAGGCAATGTAAAGTAGAGATTTATAGAACTGTGCGAAGATGTGGGATGTTCTCACACAGCTTAGATGTACCGAACGGAGAATATGGCTACGTAGACAGCATATCCCGTGATGTATGTCTTGATATGTACCGATACGGTATCATAAAAATAGGAAAGACGGAAATCTCAGGAATTACACCAAATCAGACAATCATTCGGCCCGTACTCATAACCGGATCATTAAACAATGACGGAAAATGTGAAGGAAGTTCATACTCCGACCCGTATGGAACATGGGATAGTGTGGTAGTGCAAGGAAGTGTTAAAATATCGTTACGAGACTACACTGCCCAGGTAAACGTAAATACCGACAAGGTACATTTACGATCCGGAACTAGCTGCGATCTGAGTGAAGGCCGTTGCGTCGATTTCGACGGCGGAGATACCTTTTGGGATCCTATCCCCGAGGATAGTTGTAAAACAGGCAGGTACGGACTCTTATACGAAGGAGTAGCCGACAGAATCACGGACTTTGACATAGGTAATCTACAAAACGTATACGCTTTAACTGAGGGAGACGTAACGTTCGCACTCACAAGTAAAGGGACTCGTAAAGTATGCGGATTTATATTGACCAAAACTGAGCATCCCAAGTTACTGATCGTCGAAATCGAAAAAGGCAATCCCTTCATTGCAAGGAAACCCGTAGAAATCACCAACCTGGATATTTTTACATACATGAACTCTAAATTCGTATTTGTCGAAAAACATATTCGAACCCAAATTAAGGACATGTATCGCGATATACTGATGCAACGATGCAATTTGGAACGGCAAATAATTCAAACGACCTTGACGATTGCTCGAATTTCACCCGACGAGTTTGCATTTGACTTAATGAAAGGTCCTGGTTATATGGCATTAATAGCTGGGAAACCAGCCCATATCGCGCAATGTATCCCAGTTGAGGTAAAAATTATGGAAACAAGGGAATGTTATAACGAACTACCGGTGATAATAGGAAACATGTCTTTCCATTTAGCTCCTCGCACACATGTACTGCTCAAACCCGGAACAGAGGTTTCATGTCATCAACTATTGGCCCCCACTTATTTATTGGACGGAGAATGGTATTCCTTTGGACCCTCTGCCGTACCCGTAGTAGCCCCGACAATACTTAAACCCCTTACGCAACCTACCTGGCGTTACGTAAGTCCACACTCCCTCGCCGCGAGCGGGATATACAGGGTGACAATTATAAGGTGGACGGCGGTTTTTTGGGGCATTTGCGCGAGCGTTTGGGCTCGGGTGAGGGGTGCTTCCCGAATGATTTTTCAAGCCCTCTTCGATGGCGCAAACGGTTTATTGCTAAGATTTATAGTTTTTAAGGGGTAAACATTTTTTATTCGGGATTTTTGGAAAAATACATTTTGACTATGTATTTGAATGCGCGATTAAAAGCTGAATACAAAACACACCTGTGTCGATCGATTTGAGGCTATTTTAATGTAGATAATTAATTCCAAAGTTGCTACTTTTAGCAGCCGAATCAGAGTTAACAGACGGAACGCTGGAATCGGAACGGTGCGACAAATGAGCATGCGTCACGACTCTCGTGAGCTAGCTGATTTCCCGGCTGTCACAAATCAAGACTGTGACAGCCAACTTTCAAATAATTTGAGAAAAAAGTCGCCGCGTTTAAAAAAGTGTTTTGAAGATTGAAATCGATGTTCCATGGGTCACCAATCATGGACTTGAGGTTAAGAGTGGATTTTCTTTGGTTGCTCAATCGAATTGACAATTTATCGTAAACATAAATTGTCGAAGCCGAGAGTTCAAAATTTATTATATTTAGGGTAAAAGTGATGAATTATAGCCCTTTCGAGGGGCATAATCCATCGCTTTTGCCCTAAAAAAAATTTTTTCCTTGGAAAAAAATATGGATAAACGATAAGACAAATCGTTATTAAAAATGTAATGCGAATTAGTGGTCTTGTACCTAGAGCGATAGCTTGGAAATTCGGAGGTTCCGAGTTCAATCCTTGCCAGTGGTGATTTTTTTTTTTATATTTAATCCTCACAAGTACGGGGACGCACTGGTGCATTACGACTCCGTACGGAATAGAAAAGCGTCGGCCCACGAAGTTTCCCAAATTGTCTTGAATAAATTGTTAAATAAAGCAAAACCTATCCTGTTTCCGGTAATGTCGAAAACGTGATAAGCCATTGGAATCTTTTACCGTTTGGAGAGTTCACTTCGATCAGTGGCTTCGTTCACAGATCCCATTTTCATCGATTATGATAATATTTCTACCACGTTATGCAAAAATGTACTTATCGATTGTATGAACAGAGTTTGTACAATCGAGGCCTATATTTTTTTTTCTCTTGGCTCAGGATTAATGAAACCAATGCTACCATTGATTGAGGATGTCAACAAGCTTTATCTGAAATCATGTTTTTCTACTTTGACATTGGTTTCGCCGAAACAAGCTCTCCATGGAAAATGCATGGAAATGTATCTTATGTGTCGTAGAGCGATTAACGATTAAAATAATGTTGGTAATAGCGCCGGATTCGTCGCTTGACGCTTCTCGCTAGAAATGGACTCCTTCCACATCTTTCTACAAAACGTTATAATCGCTTTGATTAAACGTTGCGTAACCGATCTCCCCGCCCGAAATTTATGCCTCCAATGCTCCATCTGCAAAATATTGTTATCTACTAATTGAACGAGCCGATACCGACGAGGAATCCGGTAATTCTGATAACGTGATAACAAACCGAAAGTAAAAAGTTCAGGGACGCCACCGGTTTCGGCTCTTTTTATACTCCCCCCGCCCGAAGATTATGCCTCCAATGCTCCATCTGCAAAATATTGTTATCTACTAATTGAACGAGCCGATACCGACGAGGAATCCGGTAATTCTGATAACGTGATAACAAACCGAAAGTAAAAAGTTCAGGGACGCCACCGGTTTCGGCTCTTTTTATACTCCCCCCGCCCGAAATTTATGCCTCCAATGCTCCATCTGCAAAATATTGTTATCTACTAATTGAACGAGCCGATACCGACGTGGAATCCGGTAATTCTGATAACGTGATAACAAACCGAAAGTAAAAAGTTCAGGGACGCCACCGGTTTCGGCTCTTTTTATACTCCCCCCGCCCGAACTCCAATGCTCCATCTGCAAAATATTTTTATCTACTAATTGAACGAGCCGATACCGACGAGGAATCCGGTAATTCTGATAACGTGATAACAAACCGAAAGTAAAAAGTTCAGGGACGCCACCGGTTTCGGCTCTTTTTATACTCCCCCCGCCCGAAGATTATGCCTCCAATGCTCCATCTGCAAAATATCGTTATCTACTAATTGAACGAGCCGATACCGACGAAGAATCCGGTAATTCTGATAACGTGATAACAAACCGAAAGTAAAAAGTTCAGGGACGCCACCGGTTTCGGCTCTTTTTATACTCCCCCCGCCCGAAGATTATGCCTCCAATGCTCCATCTGCAAAATATTGTTATCTACTAATTGAACGAGCCGATACCGACGAGGAATCCGGTAATTCTGATAACGTGATAACAAACCGAAAGTAAAAAGTTCAGGGACGCCACCGGTTTCGGCTCTTTTTATACTCCCCCCGCCCGAAATTTATGCCTCCAATGCTCCATCTGCAAAATATTGTTATCTACTAATTGAACGAGCCGATACCGACGAGGAATCCGGTAATTCTGATAACGTGATAACAAACCGAAAGTAAAAAGTTCAAGGACGCCACCGGTTTCGGCTCTTTTTATACTCCCCCCGCCCGAACTCCAATGCTCCATCTGCAAAATATTTTTATCTACTAATTGAACGAGCCGATACCGACGAGGAATCCGGTAATTCTGATAACGTGATAACAAACCGAAAGTAAAAAGTTCAGGGACGCCACCGGTTTCGGCTCTTTTTATACTCCCCCCGCCCGAAGATTATGCCTCCAATGCTCCATCTGCAAAATATTGTTATCTACTAATTGAACGAGCCGATACCGACGAGGAATCCGGTAATTCTGATAACGTGATAACAAACCGAAAGTAAAAAGTTCAGGGACGCCACCGGTTTCGGCTCTTTTTATACTCCCCCCGCCCGAAGATTATGCCTCCAATGCTCCATCTGCAAAATATTGTTATCTACTAATTGAACGAGCCGATACCGACGAAGAATCCGGTAATTCTGATAACGTGATAACAAACCGAAAGTAAAAAGTTCAGGGACGCCACCGGTTTCGGCTCTTTTTATACTCCCCCCGCCCGAAGATTATGCCTCCAATGCTCCATCTGCAAAATATTGTTATCTACTAATTGAACGAGCCGATACCGACGAGGAATCCGGTAATTCTGATAACGTGATAACAAACCGAAAGTAAAAAGTTCAGGGACGCCACCGGTTTCGGCTCTTTTTATACTCCCCCCGCCCGAAGATTATGCCTCCAATGCTCCATCTGCAAAATATTGTTATCTACTAATTGAACGAGCCGATACCGACGAGGAATCCGGTAATTCTGATAACGTGATAACAAACCGAAAGTAAAAAGTTCAGGGACGCCACCGGTTTCGGCTCTTTTTATACTCCCCCCGCCCGAAATTTATGCCTCCAATGCTCCATCTGCAAAATATTGTTATCTACTAATTGAACGAGCCGATACCGACGAGGAATCCGGTAATTCTGATAACGTGATAACAAACCGAAAGTAAAAAGTTCAAGGACGCCACCGGTTTCGGCTCTTTTTATACTCCCCCCGCCCGAACTCCAATGCTCCATCTGCAAAATATTTTTATCTACTAATTGAACGAGCCGATACCGACGAGGAATCCGGTAATTCTGATAACGTGATAACAAACCGAAAGTAAAAAGTTCAGGGACGCCACCGGTTTCGGCTCTTTTTATACTCCCCCCGCCCGAAGATTATGCCTCCAATGCTCCATCTGCAAAATATTGTTATCTACTAATTGAACGAGCCGATACCGACGAGGAATCCGGTAATTCTGATAACGTGATAACAAACCGAAAGTAAAAAGTTCAGGGACGCCACCGGTTTCGGCTCTTTTTATACTCCCCCCGCCCGAAGATTATGCCTCCAATGCTCCATCTGCAAAATATTGTTATCTACTAATTGAACGAGCCGATACCGACGAGGAATCCGGTAATTCTGATAACGTGATAACAAACCGAAAGTAAAAAGTTCAGGGACGCCACCGGTTTCGGTTCTTTTTATACTACCCCCGCCCGAAGATTATGCCTCCAATGCTCCATCTGCAAAATATTGTTATCCACTAATTGAACGAGCCGATACCGACGAGGAATCCGGTAATTCTGATAACGTGATAACAAACCGAAAGTAAAAAGTTCAGGGACGCCACCGGTTTCGGCTCTTTTTATACTCCCCCCGCCCGAAATTTATGCCTCCAATGCTCCATCTGCAAAATATTGTTATCTACTAATTGAACGAGCCGATACCGACGAAGAATCCGGTAATTCTGATAACGTGATAACAAACCGAAAGTAAAAAGTTCAAGGACGCCACCGGTTTCGGCTCTTTTTATACTCCCCCCGCCCGAAGATTATGCCTCCAATGCTCCATCTGCAAAATATTGTTATCTACTAATTGAACGAGCCGATACCGACGAGGAATCCGGTAATTCTGATAACGTGATAACAAACCGAAAGTAAAAAGTTCAGGGACGCCACCGGTTTCGGCTCTTTATATACTCCCCGCCCAAAGATTATGCATCCAATGCTCCATCTGCAAAATATTGTTATCTACTAATTGAACGAGCCGATACCGACGAGGAATCCGGTAATTCTGATAACGTGATAACAAACCGAAAGTAAAAAGTTCAGGGACGCCACCGGTTTCGGCTCTTTTTATACTCCCCCCGCCCGAAGATTATGCCTCCAATGCTCCATCTGCAAAATATTGTTATCTACTAATTGAACGAGCCGATACCGACGAGGAATCCGGTAATTCTGATAACGTGATAACAAACTGAAAGTAAAAAGTTCAGGGACGCCACCGGTTTCGGCTCTTTTCACTCTTTGTTCGACATTTTGTTCTAAAAAATATCTTACATTTGGTTTATTTTTCAGAAACATGATCGTTTTCACTGCGTTCAATATAAAAAATGTATAAGCGAAAAATTAATTTATCGAACGTACGGACAGTATTGATTTAGTTATCCTGTTCGATGAATATATATTTTTCTCTCCCAGCTCAAGCTTAATCAAACCAATTTTATCGTTAAGTTGGAACGTTAATATCTTATTTTAACGTTGGTTTCGTCGAAACAAGCTTTCGATGAAAAGTTTATCTTCTGCATGTTGATGTTTATTTTCCTTTTGTCAGAGACTAGGACGTCATTCTAAGGTACCCCCTCCAGTCAGATTTTTAGTCTGAATGCCACAATCATTCAGACCATGACTAGGAATTATTTATCAAAGCAACTGTTTACAAAGACGATTAATTTATTTTCAATAACGAAATTTGCTCGAGCTTGATAAGGTGAGGATATTATTGTCTTGGCTGCGGTTTCAACTAGGTCGGCCGGCAATTGTCCAGGCATCATTAAGATTTTTTGCCACATTCGGAAGGATAATGACAAAAGACACACTGTTATCGAGACTCAACTATTTACATGTTCCTCGTTTCCAATCATGGATGATCCCCGTCGCGTGCGAATGCTTGCCGCATTAGCCGACGAACACTACAATTATACTCAAGCCAGCTTGTATTATGGGAGGATGTACCCCGATGAACCAACTCCCTCTCGGCAAAGCTTCCAGCGGTATGTAATATTCGAAATGTTTTTAAGACGTGGGTGTCTGCGAATATTCACTGCCCCTTTTGGAACCTATATTAGTCTTCACGCAACGTTCAACGCATTCGGCTCCTTGAAGGCTCCGAGAAGACCACGAGCCAGGCCTGTAAGTGGTCCTCGGGAAGAAGAGATCCTTCAAGCTTTTCGCGACGAACCGGTCCAGAGCGCAAGACGTTATGCAAGAGAAGCAGGTAAACTACTGCCAAAGGAGCTTTCACATAAAATTACTGTGTGAATAGACTCACAGCTCAAAAAAAGACTTATCGTTGTTCGCGATTGATTTTTTGCTGGCTTTATAAAATAACCGTAACTTACTCATTTGCAAACTCATTCCGTAGGCATAAACCGTGAAACGGTACGAAAGATAGTACGGAAAGTGAATTTTCCGTACAAAATTCAGACGCAGCAGCAGCTTCTTCCGCGTGATCCAGCGACTCGCCTCACGTACGCTTTGTGGGCAAGAGCAAAGCTTCAGGAGGACAATGAGTTTTTTAGATATGTCTGCTTCAGTGATGAATGCAGCATTTCAAATAGAGGCATTACAAATCGGCAAAACACCCGCAAATGGGCACCAACGAATCCGAATTACAGAATTGCGGTTCCACTCCAAAATCAGTGGAAGATCAACATTTGGGCAGGAATCGTCGGCGACCGACTTATCGGGCCTTATTTTATCGAAGGAAACTTAGACAGCGAAAAATACTTAACTCTATTGGAAGACCGACTCGAAGGTATGCTTCGAAACGTGCCCGAAGTGGTCCGCCGAGGGATGTGGTGGATGCAAGATGGAGCTGGAGCCCACACGGCGTTAACAGTGCGAGCGTTCCTTAATCGTCAATATCCGGAGCGCTGGATCGGGCTACATGGACCGATCAATTGGCCACCAAGGTCACCGGATTTAACGCCGCTAGATTTTTTTTTGTGGGGCACGTTGAGAGATTTGATCTTTCGCGAAGGCCCAACGACACCGGTGGAAATGCGTGAACGCATCGTCGCGGCGTTCACCCAGATAAGGGTTCGAAGCCTGCAACAGATGCGTAGATCGAATCTCCGACGCCGCATAGATCTCTGCATCGAACAAAACGGAGGACACTTTGAACACCTGGTAAAACGTCACCACCGTATTGACGGCGAACAAGTTTAAAACCAAGTGTTACCTTGAGTCAACGACGTTTCGGATGAAATTTTCACCAGTGTCCAGAATTGTGTGCTGGGTGTTATGATTTATTGTTTGATATATTGTTATCAGTACTATCAGAATCATAATTCATTTCAATTTGTTTTTGAACTTTCTGCCAATCGGCTAGGCCATAAACCGAACTAGTTATCATTCTCTTACTCTGACTTACACTGATGGGCCGAATATAAGGGAATAGTGTACGCTCGGCTGGGCGCCGTACTCTGAATCGTTCGATAGACAGAGGATTAAGATAATATGAAACACGTCCTTCCGCGTCCATCCCGGACTCAGTCGGTATCAAAAACTGTACTCAACTTTTCTCACGGTTTCTCGCATGTACGGTCAAATGAAACGTCTCATCGTAAGCCGAGATGATTATTTTGATTGAACATACCAGAACCCGTGAGAAAAGTTGATTACAGTTTTTATTACCGACCGCGATATTGTACATGCTCTTAAGTAAAAGGCATTCCTATGCCTTCTACTTAAGGGCATGTGCAATACTACCCTCGGCATGTGCAATACTACCTACATAAAACTGTAATAAACTTTTCAAAAATATATGACATACAAATACAAACATATATAAATAAAAACATATATAAAAACGTTATAAAGATATTTATTTTCAAAAGTTTATTTTTTTAATTGTAGCTAAAGCACGTTAATTGTTGCTATACCACGAAATATAAACATGATTTTTGGCTTCTTCAAGCAAAACATCCAACTGCCGCCTTCTTTTCCGGCGTGGTTTTTCAACTTTTTCTTCATTATCCCTTCCTTTCTTTCTTTCGCATCGTCCATTACTCACCCTTTCACCTTCGATATCGCATTCCATATCACCCGCTGGTTCGTTTTCTTTATCACCTTCCCTTTCATCCTCTCTTTCGTTTTCTTTTTCACCTTCCCTTTCGGCTTCCTTTTCGGCTTTCTTTTCGGCTTCCTTTTCGGCTTCCCTTTCATCTTTTCTTTCATCTTCTCTTCCATCCTCTGTTACATCCTCTGTTACATCCGCTGTTGCTTCCTCCGTTGCTTCCTCCGTTACATCCTCCGTTACATCCTTTGTTGTTTCCTCCGTTACATCCTCCGTTGCTTCCTCCGTTACATCCTCCGTTACATCCTCTCTTACAACCTCTCTTACATCTTCTCTTCCATCCTCCCTTTCATCCTTCCCTTTAACCTGTCTCCCATCTTTATTTTCTACTTCTTCACCCTCTGGTTCGTTCTCTTCGATATCTCCTTCACGCTCACATTCATCTGTGCTGAAATAAAAAAATATATATATATTTTTTATGGACGACCGAATAATGAGGAAAGTACAATAATTTGAGCTTACAGACGAATTTTTATAACTTTAACGGTAATATCGAAAAATAGTTTATACCGATAATTGCCGTCCTTTCCCTCCGATTCCTTGAAATTCTCGTAGAATTTGTACAAATCAACCTGAGCCGCCTTTCCCACGTCTTCAAAAGTTTGACTGTAAGAAAATTATTATATTAATATTTTTTATTTGTTATGTGGCATACACGCGAAAGGTTTATTATAATTACTATTTGAAGCGCTCCGACGTCCGCTGCCAGATTCCATTTGATTTGATAAAATGTAACAGAAAAAGCCGATGTTTCCTCACCCAGACTCGATAATACTCGAGCCTGGCCTTCGTTTGGTGACAATCGTATATTGAAGAACAGACTTTTTCAATGTGCGAGCTGAGGAGGCTGGAATGCCTTTCCAAACGGCCCACGAAATTAACTATCGCGACCACGAGTCGACCAAGCACTTCCGGCGAATCTTTAATATTTTTGGTAAAAATACCAATCGTCTTCCGTTCGTAGGGATACTCTTTTACTTTTGCCATCCTTTTTTTTGACATGTTTCTTTTTAATCGCAAAATGCGACTCCGAGACACACAGATTTGCCAATTTTTGACGTTAAAACAAATGTTAGCGGGCTAACGTTACGCCACCAAACGGCTTATCATTATACTTCGATGAACCAGTCATGTAATCGTACTCAGTCGGTAACAGAAAATGATACACCTTGTTTCCTTCGCACGTTCCTCGTCGCAACCTTGCCAACCGATTTTTTGTTTAATATCGAAAATAATCATCAAAAAAGCTTCCTACTTGAGTAAATCAGCTAATATGGGAGCGCCATATTATTGTCGAGATAAAATGCTTTGACAGAATCTGCTAATTTAAATTCCAAACTGTGGAGTTGCGCGTATGTCAAGTGAAGACGAGAAGCGCAACATGTGGCAAAAGCAAGATTGCG
The DNA here is from genome assembly GCA_964017025.1 of Stenichneumon culpator. Classification (NCBI taxonomy): domain Eukaryota; kingdom Metazoa; phylum Arthropoda; class Insecta; order Hymenoptera; family Ichneumonidae; genus Stenichneumon; species Stenichneumon culpator. Next base: position 8,390,514 of record OZ024776.1, on the reverse strand, counting down.
GACGGCTCAACAATATTCGGAAGAAACAAGCTCGGAACAAAGTCAAGGGTAAATACAAAAAAGATAATTAGACATTTAAGAAACTCTCTATATGACTAAAAACCGACGCTATCAACGAAGCTGGCTGTTTTGCTAAACAACAAATATTTTTCAAGCAGGTACATTTATACACGATTAATTTCAGTACTTTTTCTAATGTGCCTTATTGTAAAATTAAGATCCGTTTGTCGAAGAGTCTACAGAATCTTCTCGCACACATACTTTCACCATAAAAAAATATCAAATGAGTTTGAGAACGAAACGTTTCTCTGTCGCAGATCTGTTAAAAATAACTTTGATACAACGCTCAATCTTGTTATTAATTGCAGAACCATGTTTAAATCTTTTAATTAAATCAATTGAATAACTACTTTTATCTTTCCAGATTCACAACATTCGTGACATTTGGGGCAGCGGTCCGACAGAAGGGGTGACAACATTGAAGCATCATTGGATGCGAACTCCTAATGATCCCTGTCGGAACATACAACCTTCCGGTAAACCATCCTGCACCGTTCATTTCACCAAGGTTCCCTCGCACATATTTAAACCGCAAGTGAACGTTGGAGAACGTTGCAGCAACGGTGAAATTGTTCCCGGGAACAATTTTACCGTTGCTGCAACGGGCTGCAACGTTCCACCAACATCCATTTGCGGTTTAAATATGTGCGAGGGAACCTTGGTGAAATGAACGGTGCAGGACGGTAAAATGTTACGACAGGGATGACGGCAAGCTGAGCTGACACGCCCCCGGAGAATCAATCCTCCATGACAAAATGAATGCGATAAGTTCCAGAGGATTGAGATTCAGGAGGCAGACGTTCGAAGAAGCTGTGGAAAATTTGGTGGCTCGGAGTACACGAGCACAAAAACCAGGCACAAAGTTTCCGAGGAGATAGTCGATAGAAATTGGGAGAATAGGAAGAACGGCGACTGCAGCCTTTTCGACTTTCCTCACTGTAGATTTGAGAGGCGAGGAGTATCCTTGGGCAATCTTAAGGATATGGGAGCGATACAGTCCGGCCAAGCATGAGTTTTAGAGAAAATGCCAAACACGTCCCGATGGGATAAAAATCTGAAAAAATCAAGCATGTAGAAGGTGCTGAAAAGATTCGTTTAGCATAATAATGTTTCAAAAATGTTATTAACAAATTGATAAAAAAATTGTTGCTCAACAAATTACACATCAACCTAACTTCTTTTTCACATGAAAATGATTTGTTAACTTTTCTAAATACGCATGAATTTTTTCAGAAGTTTGTGCAATCCTTAAAATTTCGTTTTTTATTGATTAAAAAATGCAATTTTCAAAAATTACACAATATTCTGGAAAAATTCGTATGCATTAAGAAAAATTAAAAAATCATTTACATTAAAAAAGGTAAGCTTAATGGGTAATTTGTTGATCAAATATTTTTTTTCATCAATTTGTTAATAACATTTTGGAATTAATATTATGCAAAAACAATCTTTTCAGCACCCTTTTCTATATGCTTGATTTTTTTCAGAATTTTATCCCATCAAGAAGTGTTCGGAAATTTCGCGGAAACTCCAGTTGGCCGGACTGTATCGCTTCCACATTCTTAAGATTGCGCGAGGATATTCTTCGCCTCTCGAATCTACCGTGAGGATCGTCGAGACTCGGAGACTTGGCGTCTGATTTTCGCGCCGGTGTATTCCGAGCCTCCGAACTTCTCTACAGCTTCGTCGAAGGTCTGCCTCCTGGATCTCGATCCTCCGGAAACTTGCCTCATCATTGGAAGCTTGTGACGTCCCTTGGCGGCACATTTACATCTCTACCACTCACAACTCCACTAGATAACAAACTCTATCAGAAAACATCTCTCCCCAAACATCTCTACCAGAAAACAAGTCTACTGGATATTATACCCAAAAAGATAGCTCTAACGACTTTACCGACAAACATCTCTACCATATTAGAACTCTACCAAAATCTATACCACTGAAGAACAAAATCTCTACCGGAATTTAAATAAACCTCTCCCGGAATTGAAATAAAACCCTACCGGAATTGAAATAAAACTCTGCCGGAATTGAAATAAAACTCTCCCGGAATTGAAATAAAATTTCGGCAGAGTTTTATTTCAATTCCGGTAGAATTTTATTTCAATTCGAGGAGAGTTTTATTTCAATTCGGGGAGAGTTTTATTTCTATTCCGGGAGAGTTTTTTCTTCAGTGGTAGAGATTTTGGTAGAGTTCTAATACGGTAGAGTTGTAAAATGGTAGAGATGTTTTCTGGTAGAGTTGTGAGTGGTAGAGATGTAAATGTGCCTATTCGTCTCTTAGTCGGTGAATTCGGTGTATTTTCGTCACTGGCGAAGACCTAGATGCTGCTCAGCTGTTCACGATATGCTCGGGATGTCGTCGACTTGTCGGTAATCGTCGATTACCTACAATTTGCCCGCAGTCAAGGCAAAATTTACCAATCACTGCGCCGAGTTCAACATAGCGATACCGGTCGATCAAATGGGCTTCGTGAGACCAAAGAGGCGTACTCACATTCAGGGAAGAACAAGCGGGTTCGCTGTTAAATCAATGTATACTAATTATTTTTTTCTCAATTATTTCTGATACACGAATGGTCCCAATCTTTTTTTTTCGTTAAGCTTATAATCTTTTTTGTCGATGAACGGTATTTTTGACTGAAAAAAATACGGTACATTGACAAAAAAGATTAGAAGATTAACGAAAAAAAAGATTGGGACGGTTTGTGTATGAGAAATAATTAAGAAAAAAATAATAAGGAAAAGTTCATTCAACAGCGAACCCGCCGGTTCTTCCCTGAATGTGAATAGGTCTCTTTCAAGCTCACCGAGCCCATTGGATCGATCAGTATCGCTATGTAGACCCCGGCACAGTGGCTGCTAAACTTCGCCTTGACTTCGGGCAAATCATCGGTAATCGGTGGTTTAATCGACTGAACGACCGACTTTTAATTGTTATTCCTTGAACAGGTTTTTAAATAAATAAGCTACACATTTTTAAATATTTTATATTAATTTGCATTTATTTACAAAAAAAAAAACAAATTACAGCCATACGTCTTCTTCGCTTAGACGTTTGCGACGTCTCTGAAACAGAATAAACGAAAAATTATTAATAACATTTCTTTAATTATGCGATAATAGTTTTATTTCGCCCGCGGTGGATCTCTGTCCTTACCGTTCCACGAGCTTCGTCCATTGTCCTCTCTCTTCTCTCCCGTTTTTTCCCCTGATTTTCCCGTCCGATTTCTTCTTCATCCTGCTTTTCTTTTTCTTTCTGGTCCATTTGCTCCTTTTCCTCATTCGCCCTCATCTCATCTTCTTCCTGTCCTCGCCTTTTTTCTTTCCCTGCTTCACGATCTTCCTCTTCTTGCTCATCTTCTTCATCTCCTCCCGCTTTTTGCTCATCTTCTTCATCCCCTTCCGCTTCTTGCTCATCTTCTTCATCCCCTTCCTCTTCATGCTCATCTTCCTCTCGTTGCCTATTTTCTTCCCCCTCTTCATTATCTTCTTCCTCGCCGTGCCTATTTTGTTCGTCTTCATCACCTTCTTCCTCTCCTTCTGGCTCATCGTCATCGCTCTCTCTGAAAATATTAAAAACATTTTTATTAGTAAAAAATGTATGAATACATCGATGCATTAATGCACTTTTGTCACAGCGGGCTATCTGATTCTGCATCTGATGGCGCAGCGAGCACTATCTGATTCTGTGTTACTACACAGTCGCAGATATCACCCGCTGCGCCACCAGACCCAGAATCAGATAGCCCGCTGTGACACAAGACCCAGGATGAAATAGAGTTCGCTGTACCTAAAGTAATGACGCAACAGGCTATTTGATCCTACGTCTAGTGACGCAATGGGCTATTTAATTCTGCATCTGGTCATGCAGCAAATTCTGTTTGACCCCTGTGTCTTGCGTCGACACAGACTATCTGATTATTGGTTCGGTAGCACAGTGCCTCCATCAGATTCTAGTCAGCGACGCAGGAAGACACAGCAAAATAGAGATAGTCTCACAATTTCAGAATTGCCTCACTCCCAGCATCTTGCTTCCTGTGTCACTGAATGGAGTTTGATGGAGCCTGCTGTGCCACCGAACCAATAAATGGATAGTCTGTCTCAACAGAAGACGCAGGGGTTAGATAGAGATCGCTGCATCACCAGACACAGAAAGTAACAGCCCACTGCGTCACCAGACGTAGAATCAAATGTCGCAAGTAACAATAAATAAGTGGGTACTTACTCGATGTCCATCGGCTCGGGAATATCTTCTGCCTCGGGATCGGGTGGTATCCCCTGCAGGGCAGCCGACGCGACCATGCCCAATTTCCGATGTGTTCGACTATAATAAGAAAGATAAACAAGATTAATATTACATTGTTTTATTATAATAGTTTAACTTTTCCCTTACAATTGTGAGTCTTCCACATTTATTGGCACCCGACGTTCGGTGATAAAATTGCAGAGAAATCTGTGCAAGGCTCGAACGCGCACCCGTAGATATTCTCGCCGTTTTTTCGGCGGCGTTTGGCCATACACGGCATCTATCACTTCAGATAGTTGCCAAGCCTTCAAATTATGGGGGCTGGCAGCTATGTGATCTTGAAATGGAACAAGGGCACATATGAGGCGTCCGAAATGCTCGTAGTTTCGCGTAATATTTTTATTGTTATTCCACATTTTTGTCTCGCGGCTTGCAGCATGTGTTTAAAACCTCTACCGGCACACTGAATATTTTTCTACTACTTCCGGCTACAGGCACCACTCGACGCATCCATTAGCGGAAATCGGGTGGCTACAGTCGGAAGTAGATGCCAAATATTCAGTGCCGCGAAACGTTTCAAATACGTGTTGCAAACAGCGTGAAAAAGCAGATATTATAAAATATTACATTAAATTACGAACATTTCGGGCGCCACATTTGCGCTGTGATTCCATTCAGGAATCAGATTGCTGTCAGCCCCAATAATCTAAAATAGTGGCAGCTATCAGCTATACTGCAAGCCACTACGAAAAGCAGAAATACTGCAAGCACAATATAAATATTAGATTACAAGTTGTAATAAAAACACGATATTTAATATAAACAAATATTACGTATAATCTTCAATTCTATCAGCCAAACTCACATTTTGAAGATTTTCGGTAAGTTAAATGTATCTAGAACATACATTATAGACAATTAGTTCAAAAATATTTATAAGCAATTATTTTTACCATGCAAATGAAACGTCTTATCTAGCAAGTTGGGTATAATTTACTTGATAGTCTGGACTTCTAGCAAGCATCTTCATTATTCGAAGCGACTATGTTGAGCACCACTGACTCGCTAAATATAGAAGGGATTCCCCTACCTTCGAGCTGCTTGGTTTCCGCGGAAACCCGTACGCACATTGCCGCTCGAGTCATCGTCAGTGGTACTCATGCTCAACATATTCGTATCGAATCTTGGAAATGCGCCGAAGATTTCGGCGCAAGTGCGTCAGACTCATGTTAATCTACGAGAATAAAAATTTAATGAACTTGATACACTCACCTTTGGGGAAAGTTTGGGTCGATTTACAAACGTAATCTAGGAAATTCAACGGTGAACGATGTCTTGTCGATAAGCGTAGGGCTTGCTTGCCCGTAAGATATTATCGTGAAGATTACTTTGATGGAAGAGATTGCTTGGATGGAAACATTTATGAACAATACTCATCGTCGTAGATGAGCTAATCGTTATTTAGTGGAGAAGTGACTTGTCCATCGAAGAACTCGTTTAATCAAAAACAAGGTCACAATATTGTGACTTTGAGTTGATATACTAGTTGGTTGTTGTCTTAAAATGTGAGCTGTCCGGACCGAAAGTGACGTATTTCTAGTATCACGTCACTTCCGATCGAAAAATCAGATTTCCTGACCGGAACGGACGTATTTCCGATCGATAAATAATTTTTTTGTGCACAAAATAGTACCAGTATAGTATAATAGAGAAACAGTTATCAGGATCTGACAAGAAAGTCTCTACGGGGGAGAGCATCTTCAAGGAGAACGTAGAATAATTCAGGGACTGGGAGAGGGTCCCCTAGAGGGACCTCCGAGTCAGGCTCGGCAATCTTTGTGAGATCCAAATACTTCGCCGATGATTGTCATCGCGTTAACGCGTTCGACATAAACTCGTCAACACTTTTTTCCTTGCTACCGAATTCTAGACTCGCCGACGAAGCGAGCACCATATCAGTATCCGTCAAGAACCGTGACGGAACGGAGCACACGAGTATTATAATCGACCGTACTATAATTTTCACCATTGCTTATTCATTAAAGATTTCTATTGAGTTTACGCTATTCTATCGTCTGAATTCGACATTACTTCGCATCTCAACATCCTACCGGTCCTTGGTTACAAAAAATATTTTATTTCACTCGGTGGGAAAATGGCGGTTTTTTCGCACGCTTCGCGTGCGAAAACCCCTATTTTCACACCTTGTAAAATAAAATTTTATCGGATACTCGTGCGAAATAGTATATTATAATAGTATATTAAGTGCGTCTTTTCACCGAGTGTGAAGTATGATGCCCAAGCGAAGCGAGGGCTTCTGCCCTTGCTTCGCTTCACCTCGTGCGAATTTCTATTCGCACGAGGTGAAAAGGCACTTCCTCCCGAGTGGCATACGCTATTTTTTGCTCGACTATGCTAAAAAGTGGCCACATTTCTATGCCTGCAATGGGGATGGAAAGTTGTCTGCCGCAGTAGCTACTTTTCGGCCCGCTGTGGCTACTTTTCGGCCCGCTGTAGCTACTTTTCCGTCCGCTGCGTTACTTTTCCGCCCGCTGGTCAAAAACCGACAACTTTCCGCCCCCGTTGCAGGCATGGAATAGGGACTTTTTAGCGTAGGCGGGCAAAAAACGTTTTCTGAACTCGTGTGATTGCAACACTCGCCTTCGGCTCGTGCTGCAAAGTCACACTCGTCAGAAAAAGTTTTTTCGCACTCGTATCGAAATGTACTAATTTTGTAACACGTGCACGAAAAGTCCCGCTTTTCGTGCCTGTAAAGTGTGTCGAAAGTGGCGCTTTCTAGCAGAGGATGCGCGAAAAATGCTGTAGATACTATTTTTACACGCTAGTTTGTTTTCCGCACACTTTTTTCACACGCTAGTTCCTTTTTGCACACTTTTTTCACACTCTAGCTACTTTTGCGCACACTTTTTCACTATCTAGCTACTTTTGCGCACACTTTTTTCACACTCTAGTTACTTTTCGCGCACACTCATCTGGCACTGCAGTTACTTTTCCGAACGCACTTTACGTCCACGAAAAGCGGGAATTTTCGTGCACTTGTCACAAAAAGTAGTATGCCATACTTGTACGAAAAAGTGGTCTCCCGACGGCGATTGGGAAGTAGGCAGCACTCGCCTCCTCTCGAGCTACAAACTCCATTCCGCTTCGGCTCGTGCCGTTATAGCTCTCGATCCGGCTCGTGCAGCTAACTTCACAACTTTCGTCGACAGACCGCTTTTTCGTACTAGTATGGCAAAGTGCTATTGTAGATGAAGCATTGGAGGCATAATTTTCGGGCGGGGAGTATAAAAAGAGCCGAAACCGGTGGCGTCCCTGAACTTTTTACTTTCGGTTTGTTATCACGTTATCAGAATTACCGGATTCCTCGTCAGTATCGGCTCGTTCAATTAGTAGATAAAAATACTTTGCAGATGGAGCATTGGAGGCATAAATTTCGGGCGGGGAGTATAAGAAGAGCCGAAACCGGTGGCGTCCCTGAACTTTTTACTTTCAGTTTGTTATCACGTTATCAGAATTACCGGATTCCTCGTCGGTATCGGCTCGTTCAATTAGTAGATAACAATATTTTGCAGATGGAGCATTGGATGCATAATCTTCGGGCGGGGAGTATAAAAAGAGCCGAAACCGGTGGCGTCCCTGAACTTTTTACTTTCAGTTTGTTATCACGTTATCAGAATTACCGGATTCCTCGTCGGTATCGGCTCGTTCAATTAGTAGATAACAATATTTTGCAGATGGAGCATTGGATGCATAATCTTCGGGCGGGGAGTATAAAAAGAGCCGAAACCGGTGGCGTCCCTGAACTTTTTACTTTCGGTTTGTTATCACGTTATCAGAATTACCGGATTCCTCGTCGGTATCGGCTCGTTCAATTAGTAGATAACAATATTTTGCAGATGGAGCATTGGAGGCATAATCTTCGGGCGGGGGGAGTATAAAAAGAGCCGAAACCGGTGGCGTCCCTGAACTTTTTACTTTCGGTTTGTTATCACGTTATCAGAATTACCGGATTCCTCGTCGGTATTGGCTCGTTCAATTAGTAGATAACAATATTTTGCAGATGGAGCATTGGAGGCATAATCTTCGGGCGGGGGGAGTATAAAAAGAGCCGAAACCGGTGGCGTCCCTGAACTTTTTACTTTCGGTTTGTTATCACGTTATCAGAATTACCGGATTCCTCGTCGGTATCGGCTCGTTCAATTAGTAGATAACAATATTTTGCAGATGGAGCATTGGAGGCATAAATATCGGGCGGGGAGATCGGTTACGCAACGTTTAATCAAAGCGATTATAACGTTTTGTAGAAAGATGTGGAAGGAGTCCATTTCTAGTGAGAAGCGTCAAGCGACGAATCCGGCGCTATTACCAACATTATTTTAATCGTTAATCGCTCTACGACACATAAGATACATTTCCATGCATTTTCCATGGAGAGCTTGTTTCGGCGAAACCAATGTCAAAGTAGAAAAACATGATTTCAGATAAAGCTTGTTGACATCCTCAATCAATGGTAGCATTGGTTTCATTAATCCTGAGCCAAGAGAAAAAAAAATATAGGCCTCGATTGTACAAACTCTGTTCATACAATCGATAAGTACATTTTTGCATAACGTGGTAGAAATATTATCGTAATCGATGAAAATGGGAATTATCTGTGAACGAAGCCACTGATCGAAGTGAACTCTCCAAACGGTAAAAGATTCCAATGGCTTATCACGTTTTCGACATTACCGGAAACATGATAGGTTTTGCTTTATTTAACAATTTATTCAAGACAATTTGGGAAACTTCGTGGGCCGACGCTTTTCTATTCCGTACGGAGTCGTAATGCACCAGTGCGTCCCCGTACTTGTGAGGATTAAATATAAAAAAAAAAAATCACCACTGGCAAGGATTGAACTCGGAACCTCCGAATTTCCAAGCTATCGCTCTAGGTACAAGACCACTAATTCGCATTACATTTTTAATAACGATTTGTCTTATAGTTTATCCATATTTTTTCCAAGGACAATTTTTTTTTTAGGGCAAAAGCGATGGATTATGCCCCTCGAAAGGGCTATAATTTATCACTTTTACCCCAAATAAAATAAATTTTGAACTCTCGGCTTTGACAATTTATGTTTACGATAAATTGTCAATTCGATTGAGCAACCAAAGAAAATCCACTCTTAACCTCAAGTCCATGATTGGTGACCCATGGAACATCGATTTCAATCTTCAAAACACTTTTTTAAACGCGGCGACTTTTTTCTCAAATTATTTGAAAGTTGGCTGTCACAGTCTTGATTTGTGACAGCCGGGAAATCAGCTAGCTCACGAGAGTCGTGACGCATGCTCATTTGTCGCACCGTTCCGATTCCAGCGTTCCGTCTGTTAACTCTGATTCGGCTGCTAAAAGTAGCAACTTTGGAATTAATTATCTACATTAAAATAGCCTCAAATCGATCGACACAGGTGTGTTTTGTATTCAGCTTTTAATCGCGCATTCAAATACATAGTCAAAATGTATTTTTCCAAAAATCCCGAATAAAAAATGTTTACCCCTTAAAAACTATAAATCTTAGCAATAAACCGTTTGCGCCATCGAAGAGGGCTTGAAAAATCATTCGGGAAGCACCCCTCACCCGAGCCCAAACGCTCGCGCAAATGCCCCAAAAAACCGCCGTCCACCTTATAATTGTCAAACTGTATACACAAATGGAGTTGGATGAACTTCGAGATCATTTAATGTTCCCTGCAGAACGACCTGCTATATTAAATTCGCTAGCACGAGGAATTACCGGACAATCGACTGTATACCTCAAGGGGGCTCGATATCTAATCTCCTCGACGAACAAACATTGCACAAAATAGCAGAATCCGCCTGGGCTAAAACTTGGGGATATCTGATGGGATTCGGAAATATCAGTGCAGGATTAATTGGAATACTAATTATTTTTAGAGGCATCAAACTCATAATAGACACAGTGATCCATAGATATGCTTTGCATACTGTATACGGATGGTCCCTATATTTACTAGGAGCAATTTGGGACTCTGTCACAAATCTCCTTCTGCATTTGAGTAAAAAACCACCCGGAGCAGGAAACAGGGGTAATAAAGAATCAGCAGAAGATAATAGAGACGAGGCAGCATAGCCTCTGAACCCACCCACTGATGTAGTAGTTTCAGCCCCACCAGAAATCCGAGAAAGATTCCCTTTTGAACCAATGAAATTTGATTTTGATCCACGGATACGTGACTTCCAAGAGATTATGAGACAAACCGGATCAAGTTTTTGTACTCTCCCTCACCCAAGGAAGAAAGAAGAAACGGTCCCTATGCGCGTACATACACGTCCAGACGTGGGATACCTCGGAGAATCTATAGAAACAACTAAGCAAACAAATACCATGTACGATACCCCGCCTAAACCCCGACCCGTATCGATGACCAACCTTGCGACTACCCGTTTGGAAACCATAAACGAAAACTCTGTTACTAGCACCCTGTACCCTGACATTAGGTCAGATAGCGAGGAAACCGTCGATACCGCAAATTCCAGAAATAAACAACCATATTTCTTGCTCAGAAAACATCCCAAGTTGGATGATAAAAAATAAAAGAGAGAAGGGGAGCAAAAGAGTATAAACTGAAAAAAAACGACTATTAATACAAAAATAATAATCATAGTCATAAAAAAAAAGATAATAATAACAAGAAAAGAAACAAATATATAAACGAAAAAATGAAATATAATTTTTTTTTACACATATACATAAAAACAAATAAACTCCACTATAAAATACATATGAGGAAAACCACAAGTTGCATGAACAAAATATACACCTATCCTATTCTGACCAAATCACCTACTAATGATTTCATTAAAATTTGAAGGATAAACATCTACAACATGTCGAGATGCAAATGTGGGCGTGAAATCGCTCCATTAATCCAAACTAGATCGGAACAACGAACACCCATACCGGAGAGTCTGAGGATCCAAATCAACGTAGAAAAACTAGGAAATATAGTTCCTGGGACCGAGAAGTTATATTGCTACTGGAAAATATCCTTTTATCTCGACCTTGCTAGAAACAGCATTCACCTCTATGTACCACCGGAGTGGCGATTAATCGAAAAACATCGTCTCTCGGAATGGATTTGTCAACTACGCGATAATCCATTCGAGGATATTGTTCTTGGACAGACTTCGTACGAATGGGTCAACGACGCCTTGATGCCAAAAGGGCAAAATTACTTCATGGTCCCGATTCTCGGCTTCAGAGGATGGCCGAAAATAGACGAACCTGTACCCCACTGGGACGCCCCGAGAGAAATACAAGTGAGCGGAAGATACATGCCAATCGCCACCAATCGCCGATTTGCCTCCACCTTCCTTGGTATGGAACGATTAATATGTTATTGGAGAACAAAAATTCAAACTCCATCGGGAGAAGAACGTTACATCTGGGTGCCCCCAGAATGGAGACGACTCCCCCAGAAGCTAAGAGCCAACTGGAAGCGACGTCTAGGAGCAAAACCGGACCAAGAGATCCAATTGGGAGGAGTAACATATGTATGGTATCAAAACACACTGACCCCGATTGGACAAAAACCAGAGTTAATCGAGTATCTTGGCCATGGAAAGTATCGTAATGCAAAGATTGACGACCCCGAGGACAACGAAGGTGGACCTTGCGAGGCTATGGATCTTTGTACGAAGTTTACCCAAGAAGACTTGGGTAAACTTCGTACACAACCTGTGTGTATGTCATTAACATATAGCCAAAAGCCAAAGGATAACGATTTACCGCTTCTATTAAGGACAAAATCGAATGATAATAATTATTTTAAGCGTAAACTTATCATGACACGGGTAAAAATAATTAAAATGCCCGGGGAAGCGTAATGCCAGTAGAGATAAAATCTTATTATTCACGAAAGCCTTGCTAACCTTATTACTAAACAATATAAAGAGTAAAATCATTATATGAGCTTTGTTATACTTACTTTAGTTTAGTTAAAATTCTTGCCAGGGAAAATTTTTTATATAGAGAGGGAAAATGATAATCCTAACCAATGACAGTAAATTTAATACTCATATACATACTTACCAGGAAAAATGAACATATTTCGTATCCAGAACCTTGTACTATCATTGAGTTTCACTGACACAAACACATAGTCAATATTCATGAATCAGATTGTCGGCGAGTAAAGGTGAATTCAAGTTAGAACGATCGTTAGGCTTCTCCTAACTATCGTCTTAAGGGGGGAAGTGTTACGTCCCGCCGTAACTTTAATTTCGACAAATATTTCTTTCCTCCCACTTCACGGGGATTTTATAATAAGAATAAGAGTGATATTTTGCTGTGAGCACTGGCCTATATCCCAGGGAAAAATAATTATGTTGGAATAATCAACCAATATAATTAACGTACAAACCCAACTAATTGGGGTACCTCGTTAGAAACAGTTATGGATCAAATCCATGACAAGGGGAACTGCGGACAGAGGCGATAAACTGCTTTCGACACGCACCCCATCGGCGGTAAAACAGTGGTCATTCCATTACAGAAACTGAATAATGGATCGAGTTATCGACTACCACCTCTAGATCTTGCGATCCGGACAGTTACCACGGCGCAAGGTAGTCCTGCGTTTAAGGTAAATGCCGCTAGATGGTCCGCTATAAAAATGGGGCAGATAGGTTACCCCGCGCGCAAGAGGTATCCCTAGCATACCAACAATTCGGGCCTAAGCCGTACGGGCGTGGCCCTACGCAACTCCCCGACGATATGAATCATGCAATTAAGAAAAATATCATTCTTTCCTTTAAGGGTAACTAATTTCAATTACGGGTTATATTTCAAATTCACCTCAATCCGTCGATTTGTGTAATTATCTGTTGAACATTCTAATTAATTCCGCAAATGTGCAAATTATAGACAAGGTTCTCGGATCGAGCCTTATCCTCACTACGACACTAGGAAATATTGAAGGAGAGGTAGCTCGAAGAATCACTAAATATCTTAAATAATAGCATGCTAAATAACTTGTCATTTTACACGTGAATATAACTCTCCGAGGTACCTCTCATAAACGGTTATAAAGCGGAGCGAAGATTTGACCAGAATTACGTCATCCCGTAGAACGTAGCTGTATCAGATATGCCACGGAATGATTACGGCGGCATAAACCCGTCAAAGAACTGCGTTACACCTTACCAACTGGGTAAAAATTATCAATATCTCCAAATACTAGAGGATATTGTACATCTCAGGAAATAATAATATTGCCAAAATTTATAATACTCAGGGCATAATTAATTAGGTAAAAATAAGAATATGAGCAGATAGAGTACCCGAAGCGCAGGCACAACCGATTCCGACCGCATTAGCATAGCTTCAAGGGCAATAGGGGAAGCTTCCGATTCTCGGAAACCCCCACGGAAGATCCGCAGAAAATATCCATGCTGGATCATATCGAGAATATACCTTTAGGATGACGCTGTCTCCATGCAAGTACAACGACCGAACGAATGTTCTAGAAAAACGGATACAGTGAAGTATCATATAATATCTACCTGGGAGTTGTGAGAGGGAGACAGCCTGATCCCAAGAGGAACAAAGTGCAATTCGGTTGAGGAAAGATTCGAGAGGACTTTATAACCCCTTTAACTTGGCAACATATTTTACAACATTGTGTTTAATATTTATAATTTGGAAACTTCGAACTTATAGTCAATTTTGCGATAGATTTCACTCCCGAATCTTTCCGACAGATCTTAAAGTAAACTAGTAATAAAAATAATAAGCAGACCAAAAACTTTAATGAGTAAAGTTAAAATTAAGATAATTGTACGAAGGAATCCGCCAGGGATTCCTGTTTGAGTGGTTAGGCTAGTCGAAAAGGTTATTTTAAATATGCAATGAAATACATAGCAGTGACTAGTAAAAATTAAGTTAGCGATTGACCAAAGATATCAATATTTATCAAAAGACCAAAGAACATAAGAAAATGTTTTCTTAAATCGAAAGGAACAAAATAGCAATACGCTACTGAATTAGGGGAAATGGACAAACGTATAGAAGGTGAGGGAAGGGTTGACTTTCAGCCCCCCGCCACGCATATCCGGTATATAAGGAGCCGCGAAGTCAGGCCCCGGGCGGTGTGCTTCTTTCGGTCTTTTCTTTGGTACCCGAGTTTCTCGCTGGTCATTTTGTCTTCTTTTAAAAAATCATTTAGTCACCTCCTTCTGAGTTCTTTCCGAGTTTTAGTCTTTCTCGAACCTATCGGGTTTCAGTCTGCCCTTTTGCATTTTTATTTGAACCAATAATAAAGAGGAGTGACGCATAGAGAGCACGGATGGGAGAGTAATAGAGTAGAGCGGGAGAAATCAAGCATCTCGGACGCGACAAGACACGCGAGACAAACACCTGGGCGCGTAGAAGGAGAGATAGATACGGTAGCGACATTAAAAGAAATAGAGAGGGTGCGGAAGATACCTCTGTAAGGGAAGAGGATAGATAGTGAGAGTCCAGAACATCGTCGTGACTCGCTCTTTACTCAACTGTGTTTTCCCCTTTTGGGGTCATCTAGTTAACACCTTTTTGTCTCTTTCTTTCGGTCGATCCATATATATTGTCATAAGCTATCTCCTGGATATCTTTTAGACAACGGAGTCTCGATCACTCCTGTCCTGCATAATTATTTCACCGTCTTTTGGAGAGCGCACATCTCCTCATCTGTCTCCAAGTTTTACTCTGAGTAGACGTCGAAGTCAAAGTTTAATCATCTTTGTACGGGAATCCATTGTATCAGTTCACCGTTCGTACCGTCTAATTTTTATATTTTTGAGATTCTTGTAATAAACTTGCGCTAATAATTTGAGTTTTGAATAAACGTGAATAATAAGATTTCCGAAACGCGTAACTATCTGTGAACAGCGACCTTCCCTCGACAAAACATCTCCGACAACATCAGAGTAAGTACCATTTTATCACCACTATTTTATTAAAAATAATTGTGTGTTCCCCAAATTCTCCTAGATTTTCTCTATACATTGACCGAAATTGGCCATCATTATAACCCTTAATTTACAATTAAAATCATTTTGCCAACAAAATTCCACATTTAAAAACCCCACGGTTCTGCGTTAATAACTATTTCATTCCGGATAAAATAATCGTGTAAATCATTCCCTTAAATTACGAAGTAATTAATTCATTTAAATACCTCTCAGACATTTCGACGAATAACATTCCTAGCCCTATCCTTAGTAATTTTCCGGAAGGTTAGACTAGAAAATGGGCAGTTGCGTTTGATAATTGATGCCAGGAGTGGTAAAGGAGGGAGCAATTTCTCTTGACCAGCGCGTATCAATAGTACTCAACGTAACACTACGTTAAATCTGTGAGAAATCCGAAATCCCGCAGTTTTGACGTAACAGGGGCATGAGGTAACCCTTGGAAGAGACGTCACAGAACCTTATAAAGATCAGTTCTTCGCTAAGTGCAGAGCACTTGTAGTAACTGACGACTTGAGAACAAACGCCTATTTCGAATAATGATGCAACCCTACCGAACTGCCTCACCACCAAATACAATTCCGCGTTCTGTACTACAACGTTGTAAACCAAGCAAATAGAAGCATCTTTCGTGATGCAGCAACGGTCCCGTTCAGCAGTGTCAAGAGTGAACTTCGAACCTTTCACGCGCCTATACTGAGTGGCTCCCGGCGCGATCATGCTCTCAGGAAGAGGCCCGCTGCTATGATGGAAAAGAGCTACAGGAGCATCAATCTGGTGTCGGTGCCTAACGTCGTCGCTACCACACTCGGCGCTCTCGCCAATGAGTTTGGATATTTGCTGCAGAGTAAAACCTGGCCTCCTGCAGTACTTAGCAAACAGCTTCATGTTGTTTTCGTAAGGAAACGCCGAATAATTGTCTACAGGACCGAACAATTTAACGTCACTAGCTCATACGCGCGCTCCGCGCGCTCTAACTTGTTTCGAACAAAAAACCATCTCATTTGAAATCACCTAACTGTGCTCGACAGGAGACCGCATTTGCCTATCGGACAATTTAATTAAATTTTTTCGAGTCATGACTCCACTGATTTCGGTAAAATTACATGTAACTTAATTGAAGAGCAGCGATAAAACGTAACATAAATCTGGTGTGTTCTGCATCTAGAGCCATATGACCACGGTCACTTAACAGCTGCTCCATGGTTTGACCCCACCCGTCCGTCACCCCACTATCAACCATCAATAACAAATACAACTTTTTCGCAACTTTCTAACATTCTAATGCGATGAAACCCGTGTAAAAAAAATGTACGTGACGTATCAGAAACGGATCCATATTGCGTCAGTATAATGTAGGGTAGAGCGGGGCAAAACGGGACATGGGGCAAAACGTCATTTTCCAATAATTTTTGGATGCCCGAATCCGCCCCATCAGATACATCAGGCTTTTCTGCCCCGTTTTGTCACCTTGTCCGATCCAAAAAATGATTGGAAAATTTAGTTTTGCCCAAATACCCCGTTTTGCCCCGTTGCCCCATTTTGCCCCGCTCTTACCTACATCTTTTGATCGAATCCGGAACTTTAACAGTTATGGATTCCGAGTCGGTTGCAACATGTCTCGCTGATACAACAACCGAATTCTTGGATATTATCAGTTTGACTGCGACATCCAGTTCGGCTATCAAGTAGTTTACTCCATCATTTTCGGTGTCCAGGACTATTCCTCCATAGTTTCCTGCATCCAGGACTACCGCTTCATAGTTTTCAGTATTTAGAACTATGTCTCTATATTTTTCGATATCTAGGTTTATCCGCCCGTAGTTTTCAGTGTCTAGGTCTATCGCACGGTAGTTTAATATGTCTGGGCTAGGGCTGTACAGATGGGCCGGCCTAGCCGGCTAAAGTATCTTATCCGGCTAATGGATCTTATAGTTTGGCCGGCTAAACCATTTTAGCCGGCTAATTCGTTTTAGCCGGCCAAATGCATAAAATCGTGCATAATTTTGTGCATAAAATCGAGCCCCTTAATATCGCTTTGTAGTTTAGTCCAAGAAGGCCGGCGGATTCGTGTTCAGCGTGCAAAAATACGTCAAAATATGTGGCAGATCATAAAAAAAAAATTCGTCAAAAAATTCCAAGGCCTCAATTCCATTCCTTTCGAGCTCATTTTTCGCGTTTTTCAACGTCCTCAAACGGCACGATAAAACGATTCTAAAACTTCGGACAAGGGCCTATTTTGCGTATTTTTTCCCGTAGAACGCGATGGACACCTCGGATTTTTCCTAACTGCATTGGGAGCCGAGATATCGACGTTTGAAAATCACGAAAACCGACGTTTTTTGGAAAGTGGCTCAAACATTGAAAAATCGTTGTTCATTCGATTTATTTGTTTCAAAGCTATATTCGATGTATTTTTGCCTGCTGATCACGAATATAACAATTATTTTAGTCCCGACCCAATATTTTCCATTTAAATCCCGAAAATACGATTTTTCGTGCATAAAATCGAGCCCCTCAATGTCGCATTATACGTTAGGCGAAAAAGGCCGCCTAAAGAATGAAAGAATAAAACACAACGCGGACAAACGTGTTCGTATATTTATTTTGCTGTCAAATAACGGTTAACTAACTGTCAGAAAGCACAATATATACGACCAAAGTGACGCATCGAAGGACATCAGCTTCAGATTCGTGCGGCAGCCAATCACAGCACGAATAAAACGACAACAATACCCCTCGGTATATTCCGAGATTTTCATTGTTAACATGGATTTTTTTATACGGGACTAGGGACAATTACGCTCGCTATCGCGCGCGAGCGGAAGTTTGTTCGCGCTGCAGCGCTCCGTTTACACAAGATCTCTAAATTAGTAATTTGATAAAGGAACTACAATCATCTGTCCATCCATCTACTGAACTTGTGATTTGAACGGTCACCCATCCAACTATTAACCTCTTGGTTTGAACAGTCACCCATCCAACTACCAAACTCTCGTTTTTTACGGTCATCCAACCATCTATCGAACTCTCGATTTGAACGATCACCTATCCATTTACCGAACTCGCGATTTGAGCGGTCACGTATCCATCTATTGAACTCTCGATTTTAACATTTATCTATCCAACTACTGAACTTTCGATTCGTAGGGTCACCCATCCGTCTACTGAACTCCCTATTTGAAATGTCACCCAATCATCTACTGAACTTCCGATTTGAACGGTCACCCATCCATCGACGGAAATTCTTTTTTCATCGGTCACCTATCCAATTACTGAACTCTTTTCCACTCAACCCATCCAACTACCGAATTCTTGGATTGATCGGTCACCCATCCAACTACCGAACTCTCGGTTTTTACGGTCACCCATCCAACAACTGAACCCTCGATTTGAATGATCGCCTTTCCATTTACCGAACTTTTGACTTGAACGGTCACCTATCCAATTACTGCACTCTCGATTTGGACGCTCACCCATCCATCCACTGAACTCTATATCCGGAATTGTCACCAACTTTTTATAGTGGGAGATATAACAATCACGCGCGCTGTCGCACGCGAGGGGAGGCTTGTTCAGCGCTACAACGCTCCGCTAGAGCGAAATCCCTAAAATGATATTTTGGTAAAGAAACTATAGTCGTTCATCGAACTACCGAACTGTAAATTTGAATCATTACCCATCCAACTATTAAACTTTTGATTTAAACTGTCACCCATTCAACCCATTTATGGAAATCTCGATTTGAACGGTTACCCATCCATCTACTGAATTCCCGAATTGATCGGTCACCCATCCGGCTACTAAGCTCTCCGTTTTTACGGTCATCCAACCATTTATTGAACTCTCGGATGGAAAGGTTACCTGTCCAACTATCGAACTCTTGATTTGAACGATCAACTATCCATTTACCGAACTCTCTATTTGTACGGTCACCCATACGACTACTAAACTTTCGGCTTGAACCCTCATCCATCCTACTACTGACTCTCGATTTGAACGGTCACCCATCCATCTACTGAAGTCCCGATTTGAAGGGTCTCCCATCCATCTACTGAAATCTGGATACGAAATTGTCACTAACTTTTTATAGCGGGAGACAAAACAATCGCGCGCGCTGTCGCGCGCGAGCAGAGCTTTGTTCAGTGCAACAGCGCGTCGCTTGATCGAAATCCCTACAATGGTAATTTGGTAAAGTAACTATAGTCCTCCATCGAACAACCGAACTTTCGATTTGAATAAGCACCCATCCAACTATTAAACTTTTGATTTGAACGGTCACCCATCCAACTATTCAACTTCTGATTTGAACGGTCGCCCATCCAACTATTAAACTTTTGATTTGAACGGTCACCCATCCAACTAACGAACTCTCGATTTCAACGGTCACTCATCCAATCCATTTATGTAACTCTCGATTTAAACGGTCCCTCATCCAATCCATTTATGGAACTCTCGATTTGAACGGTCACCCATCCATCTACTGAACTGTAAATTTTAACGGTCAGCAATCCATTTCGTGAACTCTTGATTCGAACGGTCACCCATCCTACTACTCAATTCCCTACTCGAACGGTCACCCAACCTACTACTCAATTCCCTACTCGAACGGTCACCCAACCACCTACTGAAGTCTCGATTTGAACGGTCACCCATTCATTTAATAAACTCTCCATTTGATCGGCCACCCATCCGACTAGCAAACTCTCGGTTTTTACGGTCATCCAACCGTCTATTAAATTCTCGAATTGATAGGTCACCCAACCATCTATCGAACTGTTAGATTGAAAGATCACTTATTCATCTACATCTATTTCGCGGTCACCCATCCAACTACTGAACTTTTGAATTGATCCGGTCACTCATCCATCTAATGAACTTTCAATTTGAACTTTAATTCAAATATACAAAAATTTATCTTGCCTCGATGCCTCGTTCGTTAGCAATAATTTTATACAAACCTATATTAAAACTATGAATCGGTCGCGGTAAACGGGCCGAGGCACACTAATTAAAATGATGGCCGTGTGAATCGCGGGGGGCGACACCGGACACGATGAAATCGGCCAGCTGTATCAATTTGACACAGAGCCCGGCTAACCTCGGTTTTTTGACAGTTCAAACTTCAACGCAACGGCCGGCCGATTTTATTTTAAATCGAAGCGACGCGCAACGGAGCCCTCGCGCAGCAGCATCGTGGTGTCGTCATCGGCGACCAATCGTGGCACGAATAAAAAGGCAACAATGGGTTTCGATAGAAAAAACTCGAAAATTCGATATATATCGTGACACACCAACTTTTTAGGAGTGGATCTACTATGTGAAGAAGCCTATGTACGTTGTAGCTCACAAAAGTAGCACCGTAGAATGTCTCACTTCTGTGGACAAAGATTTTCAGAGCTTGTTCGGCAAAGAGCAACTGCGCTGGCGAGGGGCTTTTACACGCTAAGATACGCATCGATGCATGAAGCAAAAGAAAGTGCGTATAAATCTGGTATTTCACAATCCCTTCAAAAATAACCGGACCAGTATAGAGCAACAGTTGTCGAAACTCGGTAGCCTTGTAGTGACCGTAATACTCGATACCTTGAGGGCGACGCGCAAATTCTCGTGGGCAGTTGTTGTTCAGATGTTCGAGTCTCTCTGAGATTAGTTGGATTTCGCGACCGGACAATTTAATTTCAATCGAAAATTTGCCACTGACCCAAGCCATCAGAATTCGTTTCATAACACCTAAGCAGACGAGGTGCATGTACCCAAAAGGTACCTGCGTTACCAGACCTATCGGTAGAAGCGATAAAGGACTTATACCATCCTTATGATGATCCTCATCAACCATTCTGTGGTAGTCCTCGTCTGTCCGGCGTGGATGATCTATGCCTCGATAAGTCATACGCTTATCTACCGATTGACCTGCAACCTTGCATTTGGAGCACGCGCTAAACGAATTGTGACCCATGTGGTTTAATATGAACGCACGCGCCGGTGCATCAGCTATTATCGCTCGTAGAGTAATGGATATTCTCTTTCCTGAAAACATAACGCTACCCTCTCGTATTATCCTATTCGGTTCTGTGATGAAATGTTCGAGAAAAGCCATTGCACTCTCTGGTTTTTTACCCCCTCTGTAAATACCGATTACTGCACTCACACTATTGTCGATGTTCCCTGCTCTGCACTGTATCGGCCAAATGTCATTGTTCCCTGAATCATCCATAATTGCTCCATTCGTGCTAATGTCGATCTCAAGGGCAGAAGGAGCCTCATCCGGATGGATGTGTACAAGGATGCGGCTAATCGCATTTTCGAATCCAAGGTGCAAATATTTTCCCGGTGGGACATCTATTAACGTCGCCGGCGCACGCGGCGTCTTCAATAGCGTCTTTGTGGACTTTGGCAGCGTTACGAAACAAGGATGAGATCAAATTAACGAGAGAATAGAATCGCCAGTTTGGTGACTTAATCGATTCTCGATAAAACAAGAAGCGAGGTTTTTCTGGAAGGTCCTCAATTCCGCATTTACGTTGCATGTTTTATCACACATGGCATCCCCATCATTAACCGGCAAATCCACCGACTCATCGCTTGACGAATCATAATGCCTCTCAAACGTTCTGACAAATTCAGCATCGAGTGAATCCTGCAAGGGATAACATACTCCTGGATGGATTCGAGTACATGAGTTGGTGAATTCGGACAATCGTCAGTTATGAGACTACTGACCGTGTCAGTAGTAGAGGCACATGGTAATGACGTTGAACCTACGGTGTAACTTTCGAAATTACCCGTCTGCTTCGTAGCATCAACAGTTTTCGTCCGAAATGATGGAAATAATTTTATCCTAACCGAACTCTCGATTCTCCTCCTCTGCCTGGAACTTAACTGATCATAAGGCATACGCTTAACTTCATCTCTTGCTAATCTTTCCATGTCGATGAAAACGACACTGAATACAATATGAAGTCAATCTTAACTCTACTAAGTCTAAAATACCTTACATGATTTAATAGCCAATACGATACAAATATACTGATGATAATACTCAACTTAACACTCATTTAGTTCTCCAAGCTGCTCCAGACTATTAATTCATCCTCCCATTCACCAGCGACAGGAACCAACAGACATAATCTTGCTACACCTGTTGGGACGAGAATGAATACAATTATAAAAAGCTGAAAATTGAAATTTTCATATCGCTTCCTCATAAAAGTTGAAAGTTGAACGTTGAAAGTTGAAAGTTGAAATTTTTATATCACTTTCTCATAATGGCCCTTTATTCGCACAGCTCCTTCTATGAGAAAGCATTTACTATATTTTTGGCTTCCTCATAGACGAAGCTTTGCGAATAAAGGGCCATTATGAGAAAGTGATATAAAAATTTCAACTTTCAACTTTCAACGTTCAACTTTCAACTTTTATGAGGAAGCGATATGAAAATTTCAATTTTCAGCTTTTTCAATATCAACGTCGTATTTAAATTTTAAGCAAAACTGCTGGCCGACTCAGGTTTAGTGCGAAAAAAAACCAACCTTACGCTTTTGGTCAAAACGGCTGTCGAATCTGTACTCGAGGCGAAAAAATACATAGTGTGTCATAGAGTATTCATCCGGAAGCAAAGAAATTGCTGTTTGAAAATACCCAAAATCACTCTTTTTTGTAATTTTAGCTATAAAAATGCCCAATAAACTTTTTCGTTAGCCGTCACTCCGGGATTGTATTATAAGTATTTTTTCACGCTGATCACGAATCTGACACTTTTTTATTCGTAGATTAATATTTAATACGGAAAAATGCATCTTGAAAAAAAAAAAAAATCATGAAATTCAAAAAATTCAAAATGACATAAAATTTAAACGGCTCGATCGATTTTCTTGAAATTTTAATGGGATCATCGGGTGATCATATTCCATCTGTGTACGCGTTTTTAGCCCGATAGCTAAAAAATTGCGAGCGCTACGGTGCGCACAGACTTTTTCGAAGAAATTAAAAATGGCGTACAAAAAAAACAACTGAACATTTTTGGATGAAATTTGGCAGAAACATTGACTATTAACCACACAAGCTGTGTGCAAAATTTCAGCCTGATCGGTGGAGGCGTACCCGAGATATAGCCATTTGAATTTTTCGCGTCTGATTCACACACACACACACACACACACACACACACACACACACACACACACACACACACACACACACACACACACACACACACACACACACACAGGAGGAGGCTCATTGCGTGCTATGTGAAGAAAGGGGCAGCGAGAACTGTAGGCACATAGCCGGCAGCAGCAGATGCCCAGCATATACGCAGGCGCTCCAGAAGCTTACCCTAAATCGACGATGAAGATTTTGCAATTAAATCTCAACCACTGCGAAGCTGCGCAGGACTTGCTCATGCAAACTGTGCGGGAAAGGAAATCGGATGTGGTAATACTCTCCGAACCTTATAAGAGGCTACTTGGAAAACCTTGGGAGACGGACAGTACAGGCAAGGCCGCTATTTGGTCCTGCAACAAATGTCCCATTCAGGAGACAATGAAAGCCCGAGAACCTGGTTTTGTATGGGTAAAAGTAGGTGGTATCTACCTCTATAGCTGCTACGCGCCGCCTAGCATGCTACTTGAGGAATTCGAAGCGTTTCTCGACAAATTGAGCAGAGATATCCGAGGCCGTTGCCCTGTAGCAATAGCCGGAGACTTCAATGCATGGGCTGTTGAATGGGGTAGCCGAGAAACCAAACCGAAAGGACGAGCACTCCTGGAGGTAGTAGCGTCACTGGACCTGGTCCTACTAAATAGTGGGAACGCGCCTACCTTCTGTAGGGGCGAGGCAACGTCAATAGTAGACCTGACCTTTGTCAGCAATGGGCTGGCAAGGGATAACGTTAGCTGGAAAGTCACTGACACCTACACGAATAGCGACCACTGTGCTATCGAATGGGAAGTGCATCATCGGTTGGACAGAGGACCTCGGGTCCCCAGAACGAATGCAATAGGCTGGAGAGCGGACAAGTTCGAAGAGAACTTGTTCCGCCTAGCGCTGCAGAGGGATGCC
This sequence comes from Stenichneumon culpator, assembly GCA_964017025.1. Lineage (NCBI taxonomy): Eukaryota > Metazoa > Arthropoda > Insecta > Hymenoptera > Ichneumonidae > Stenichneumon > Stenichneumon culpator. Next base: position 8,366,104 of record OZ024776.1, on the reverse strand, counting down.
ATTGAAGAGAGGGATGCTGACAAACAATTGGAGGTCATCATAGGAAGGATAGTCGATGCGTGCGATGCTACGATGCCAAGAAAGCGGGATACAAGCAAACACTCCCCAGTATATTGGTGGAATGAGTCCATAGCGACGCTTCGAATGAAATGCAACAAAGCGAGACGCCTAGCCCAACGAGCTCGTCGAAAAGACACATTCCAGGCACTGGAGGAAAAGCGCAAGGAGGCGCAAGCCAGGCTCAATAAAGCCATAAAGCGCAGCAAGAAGAAATCCTTCGATGAGTTGCTCAATGAGGTAGACAACGACCCATGGGGCAGACCGTATAAGGTGGTAATGGCGAGACTGAGAGCCCAGTCATTACCGACACCAACATGCCCTGTCCTGCTGCGAAAAATAGTCACAATGCTGTTTCCCCAGCAACAAGAGCACGAATACCGACTAGATCCGGAAGAAGGGGAAGTGATACCACCAGTCACGCACGAAGAACTGACCAAGGCCGGCGCTAAAGTCGGAATAAGTAAGGCACCAGGTATGGACGGTATACCAAATATCGCCCTCAAGACGGCTATATGCACGGCACCGGACATGTTCATTGAGTTGTACAACACGTGCCTCAAGGACGGAGTTTTCCCAGCTCAATGGAAATGGCAGAGGCTTGTACTGCTGCCTAAAGGAAAAAAACCACCTGACGAACCCTCGTCTTATCGTCCGTTGTGCATGCTAGACACAGCGGGAAAAGTCCTTGAGCGGATAATCCAGAACAGGCTGGAGGACAAGATTGGCGGTTCTCTGGCCGAAAACCAATATGGTTTTCGCAAGGGCCGGTCAACGCTCGACGCGGTAAGATTAGTGGTAGATACTGCGAAACAAGCCATATCTGGAGCACGCTGGAAAAGAGGAACCAAAAAGTACTGCTTGGTAGCCACGCTGGACATCAAAAATGCTTTCAACTCAGCACGATGGGACTGTATTCATGAAGCACTCAACACGATGAACTCACCGCGGTATCTCAAAAAGATAGTAATGAGCTATCTGAGCGACCGTTTTCTGCGGTACGACACAGAAGATGGTCCACAAGAGTACAAGGTCACGGGCGGTGTCCCTCAAGGCTCGGTACTCGGGCCGCTACTGTGGAATGTAATGTACGATGGTCTCCTCAAGCTCCCGCAACCCGACGCGGTGAAGCTGGTTGCCTTCGCAGACGACGTAGCGGTGGTCATAACGGCTAAATATCTGGAGGAAATCGAAGCAATTTTCTATGATACCGTCGCACAGATTCGAAAGTGGATGTTGTCGGTCGGGCTAACATTGGCGAAACAGAAAACCGAGGCAGTGCTAATCACGAGCAGGAAGACCGTTGAGACAATTCGACTCACTGTAGGCGAGCATACCATCGTATCGCAGCCACATATCCGGTACCTTGGAGTCATGATTGACGCAAGGCTTGACTTCAAGCATCACATTGAGCAAGTTAGCGACAAGGCTGCTACCGTTGGGGCAGCTCTATCACGGCTCATGCCGAATATCGGCGGACCGAGACAAAAGAGAAGAGCACTACTAGCATCAGTGAGCACATCAGTCCTGACTTACGCGGTAGCGATTTGGGCAGAGGCACTGAAAGTCAAAGAGTACCGCAAGAAGGCAGCCGCAGTCTATAGAAGAAGCGCTCTGAGAGTAGTGTGTGGATACCGCACTGTATCTGACGACGCCGCGTGTGTTATCGCAGGGATGATACCCATCGAAATACTGGCACAAGAAAGGCAATTGCTGTACCAACGGAGAGAAATAGCAACAGTGCAGCAAAGGGCGCTACGTGCCGAAGAAAGGCAAAGGAGCTTTGACAGCTGGCAAACGTCATGGGACAGGTCAGAAAAGGGACGCTGGACCCATCGACTAATACCACGAGTGGGTAAATGGGCGAGCCGAAGTCACGGAGAAGCAAACTTCTACTTGACACAGATGTTATCGGGACACGGATGCTTCCGAGCGTACTTGTTCAAATACAAACTAGATGAGTCACCAGAGTGTCCTACATGTCGGAAGGTACCGGAAGACGCCGAACATGTGTTCTTCCAGTGCCCGCGCTTCAGCGCATTTCGCGCCGAAGTGGAAGAAGCGGTGAACACAGTCATGACCCCGGAAAATGTCATCGATGTAATGCTTGCCACACCAGCCGGATGGGAGGCGGTCAGTACGTTCGCCGCTGCGGTAATGAAGCAGCTAAGACGAGAAGATCAGGCCCGAAGGGCAGGAAACTGAAATCAAAGCCGAAAATTGAAGAACTGAGGAAAAGCTGCGGCTGAGACCTCCCCCACCGAAGTAGTGCCCAACGGCGGTCCCGGGGGGGCTTGACAAGGTCAGAGGAAAGGAGGAGGGTTTTTGGCCGGTATAACATCGAGTCCGGCACACGGGGAAACACGTGCTTCCCTATGGTGCATAAAGCATTTTCCCTACTCCTCGGAAAAAAAAAAAAAAAAAAAACACACACACACACACACACACACACACACACACACACACACACACACACACACACACACACACACACACACACACACACACACACACATACATCCGGACATTTTTTCTAAATGTGATTTTTCGATGTTTTGGAACATTCTCAACACGTTTTCATTAAAATCTCGAAAATTTTTTTTTTCACCATCATAAAGCTTCCTCTATGAGGAAGCAAAATAATTAAAACTAAAATTTTAACGGAAGGAAATTAGTATATTTCCTCTGCAGAGAATAATAAGATGCTGTATTATCTAATACAGCAATTGTTCTTAAATGGGACTGATGCGGGCGGAGAGACAACGTATTGCTACGGTTACGCCCAAAGGTGGAAATATAGCTGTAACTTATTGTGAGTTAAGAAAGAAACATCTTTTGTTTCAATGGTTCTTTTTCATGATCGCAATTCTGCATGACGTAATACTTTTGACCGGGACGAACGGATATAGGCCACTTTTATATACCAGCAAGCCGATAAATGCGAAAAAAATCACGAGCGTTGGCAAACAAAACGGATATTCCATAAAAATAGTACTTTGAAGTGGCAAAATTTTCACATTCAATTTTTTCTCACCGTTCCCTTTAGAATACTCTATTGAACAATCCCATGAAGAAGCTCTCGCATTTTCAGCTTGATGCAACAATTTTTATTGTGAAACGAATATTTTGCACTCCGCTCTCGGGCACTCAACCGTTCATGGCAGAAATGGTTCACCCTCTGCAAAGTTTACCCAGGATGAACCATTTTTGTCATTGATCAGATATTTCCCTGGCTACAAGAATCCATCCAAAAAAGTTAAATGGCACTTTCGGTTTGCATTAACAAAGTACTTGAGCGGGATAGTTTCGAAAAATAACTCATCGCTCGGCAACTTCATTACTCAGCGTTGTCACCAAAAGTCGGACAACCATTTCTTATAATATTACGATTCCTAGGGCGAGACCCCTGTATTACAAGCGAGGAAACCGTGTATTAGAAAACTAGAAAATATTACAAAAACTAGATGCGAAACTATATAAATCAAATAACTGATAACACGATTCGAAAAACGTATTTGCTAGCTGTAAGGAATGATCACCATTATCTTTAAACGTACATGCGAACTGTGCTAGAAATATATTAATTGGTCTGTATTGCCTTATCTTCATATGTGCTCCACGAACAGGGCCCAAGAAACTGTCAAGAAGACATCAAAAATGGTAGCAGTAGCGAGTGAATTTGATGCTAAAACTGAAAAATGAACGAATTTGATAATGCAATTGAGAAAGACATAGTACATAAAATTTGAAAGTAAAACATATAAATGCCGTTGTGATTTAATTTGTTTGTAATATTTCGTGATAAACGATACCCAGATAGAAAAACGTGCCGTGTGTTCGCATGTGACGATATTGTGACGACACGGCGTTTTGATACCAGAACATGCTTGCACTTGTTCCAGCTCACTGTGGAGCTTCACGTCAAGATTATGGAACTCCACGACTAGCTGGAACTGTGCAAGCAGCTTTTGGTATAAAAATGCCGTGCCGTTACTATATCATCACATGCGGACGTACATGTCTGTATTGTGCCGGCACGACGTACGTTCCCGTGCTATCACCGAATTGATCCCGTACCATCAGTTATCTATCTGGACGATCTTCAAAACGGAAAGCGATCAAACTAGCAAGAAAAAAAATTGATTCGACAAAACCAAAAAAAAAAAAAGAAAATGACGTGTAAATAAATTGAATCTCGCCTAAATAAGTACGCCGTGTACTTCGATTACATAATTTATGCGCTCAATAGAAACCAAAAGGCTCAACAATAAACAATCCGAATATTGCAACGCCTTTGTCGAGGATCAACGAAATGCAAAAAAAAAACTGACGTTAATTTAAGAAGAAATATTGCGGGATAAAAACTAATCACGGGTATTTTTTTTTTATGATTGAGACTCCATCGCATGACGGGGAAAAAACGAGGGAGTAAGAAAATGAAGAAAAAAATAAAACTCGAGTTGAATTGTCAGCTAATTTAGAAAAATAATGAAGTTGCATCGAAGACGTTCATTGAAATGAAAATTCACGTTGTCAAATGATAACAAGCTATTATGTCAAATTATGGAAAAATCTCTGAGATGCCAATTAAAAAAAAAGAAATCGTCAAATCATGGAAAAGTCAAAATCGACAGACTGTAAAAAGAACAAACATATCAAGTTAAAAAAAATTGCTGAATTACGGAAATATGAAGGGAGAGAAAAAATATTACGAAAGTCAAACAGACATGTAAAAGCTTCTGTAGACTGTTAAAACAATCAAAAGTTGAACAAAAATTCGAGAAAACGCAATAAATCAATCGAAAATGTCAAAAGAAAGAAAAAAAAGTTAATTTGTCAACGGTATGAATTACAATTGCTTTCTTTGTGTTCGTAAACAAAATTACAGAAACGCTGCGGCGGTGTACCACCTGTTCTCTGAAAAGCTAAACCAGTCTTTATTTACATTTTCGGTTCTTTGTTTCCATTCTCACGGCAGCAAGCTGTAGCCAAAAGACGTTACGGAATTTACTTTTGAATGCCAGGCGTTATATTGTCGGCACGGTGACGGAGGTGTCTGCCACGCGACATTGTAGCGCGTCTCATCCCATAGACGATTTTTAGCTCCTCCGATTTGGCCTCCACGCCAAGCTGGAACTGTGCAAGTAGCTTTTGGTATACAAATGCCATGCCGTCAGAATATCATGCCTGCATTGTGCCGGCACGACGTATGTTCCCGTGCTAGCACCAAGTAGATCCCGTGCCGTCAATTGTCTATTTGGGATTTCACGATTTGATTATCGCATGATTGTCATATATTTAAAAAATACATTACAAAATATTCAGATGAAGCTGAAGCTAGCGGCCAGTTCAGCGGCCAGTTCGCCGCGCGCGCGGGGGTTCTCACGCGCTAGCGTAACCCTCCGTATTCTCGATTCGGCCGACTCAGAATTCAAATTTTCAGCACTGATAGCGTTCTAGACTGTGAATAACCATGCAAATATACATTTACAAGTATTCTCCGCAATATTTGGTATGTGAACAGTAAAAAATTATCTATTACGAATGTTTATACTGAAACTATATCTGTTTGCGCGTTGTATTATAAATATTGGATGCTCGCGGCGTACATTGGCTGATTATTTTTTATATCACGTTGGATACCCAACAGAAGATATTTGTAAAGTTACAAACAATGTACACCTCTAGAACCCGAGATATTAATTGTTTATTGCAATTTTCAAAGTATCCGCTACACCTCTGGATGTGCCATTTCAATTCTTGAGGTGTACATTGGCTGCTTATTTTTTATATCGTGTCGGATACCCCACAGAAGATATTTGTAAAGTTACAAACAATGTACACCTCTAGAAGCCGAGATATTAATTGTTTATTGCAATTTTCAGCGTAACCGCTATATCGCGGAACGTGCCGTTTCAATTATCGAGGTGTACATTGGCTGATTATTTTTTGTATCATGTTGGAAACCCAACAGAAGATATCTGTAAAGTTACAAACAATGTACACCTCTAGAAGCCGAGATATTAATTGTTTATTGCAATTTTCAACGTATCCGCTATATCTCGGGACGTGCCGTTTCAATTCTTGAGGTGTACATTGGCTGATTATTTTTTATATCACGTTGGAGACCCAATAGAAGATATCTGTAAAGTTACAAACAATGTACACCTCTAGAACCCAAGATATTAATTGTTTATTGCAATTTTCAGCGTAACCGCTATATCGCGGAACGTGCCGTTTCAATTCTCGAGGTGTACATTGGCTGATTTTTTTTTATATCGTGCTGGATACCCAACAGAAGAAATTTATAAAGTTACAAACAATGTACACCTCTAGAACCCGAGATATTAATTGTTTATTGCAATTTCCAACGCATCCGCTATATCGCGGAACGTGCCGTTTAAATTCTTGAGGTGTACATTGACTGATTATTTTTTATATCATGTTGGAGACCCAACAGAAGATATTTGTGAAGTTACAAACAATGTACACCTCAAGAATTGAAACGGTACGTCCCGAGATATAGTGGATACGTTGAAAATTGCAATAAACAATTAATATCTCGACTTCTAGACGTTTACATTGTTTGTAACTTTACAAATATCTTCTATTGGGTATCCAACGTGATATAAAAAATAATCAGCCAATGTACACCTCAAGAATTGAAACGGCACGTCCCGAGATATAGCGGATACTTTTTAAATTGCAATAAACAATTAATATCTCGGCTTCTAGAGGTGTACATTGTTTGTAACTTTACAGATATCTTCTGTTGGGTCTCCAACATGATATAAAAAATAATCAGCCAATGTACACCTCGAGAATTGAAACGGCACGTTCCGCGATATAGCGGTTACGCTGAAAATTGCAATAAACAGTTAATATCTCGGGTTCTAGAGGTGTACATTGTTTGTAACTTTACAGATATCTTCTGTTGGGTCTCCAACATGATATAAAAAATAATCAGCTAATGTACACCTCAAGAATTGAAACGGCACGTTCCTCGATATAGCGGATGCGTTGGAAATTGCAATAAACAATTAATATCTCGGCTTCTAGAGGTGTACATTGTTTGTAACTTTACAGATATCTTCTGTTGGGTCTCCAACATGATATAAAAAATAATCAGCCAATGTACACCTCAAGAATTGAAACGGCACGTCCCGAGATATAGCGAATACGTTGAAAATTGCAATAAACAATTAATATCTCGGCTTCTAGAGGTGTACATTGTTTGTAACTTTACAGATATCTTCTGTTGGGTCTCCAACATGATATAAAAAATAATCAGCCAATGTACACCTCAAGAATTGAAACGGCACGTTCCGCGATATAGCGGTTACGCTGAAAATTGCAATAAACAATTAATATCTTCGGTTCTAGAGGTGTACATTGTTTGTAACTTTACAAGTATCTTCTATTGGGTATCCAACGTGATATAAAAAATAATCCTCCAATGTACACCTCAAGAATTGAAATGGCACATCCAGAGGTGTAGCGGATACTTTGAAAATTGCAATAATCAATTAATATCTCGGGTTCTAGAGGTGTACATTGTTTGTAACTTTACAGATATCTTCTGTTGGGTCTCCAACATGATATAAAAAATAATCAGCCAATGTACACCTCGAGAATTGAAACGGCACGTTCCGCGATATAGCGGTTACGCTGAAAATTGCCATAAACAATTAATATCTCGGGTTCTAGAGGTGTACATTGTTTGTAACTTTACAAATATCTTCTGTTGGGTATCCAACGTGATATAAAAAATAATCAGCCAATTTACGCCTCGAGAACCCAATATTTATAATACAACGCGCAAACAGATATAGTTTCAGTATAAACATTCGTAAGAGATAATTTTTTACTGTTCACATACCAAATATTGCGGAGTATACTTGTAAATGCATATTTGCATGGTTATTCACAGTCTAGAACGCTATAAGTGCTGAAAATTTGAATTCTGAGTCGGCCGAATCGAGAATACGGAGGGTTACGCTAGCGCGTGAGAACCCCTGCGCGCGCGGCGAATGGCCGCTGAACTGGCCGCTAGCTTCAGCTTCATAATATTCAGTTTGCCATGAATTTATACCGGGTAAGAGGACGAATGAATTCCTCTTAATTTTACAGTGAAAATAATGCGCCAATCTTATTGCCGCTTTTCAGTAAAGCCGTTAAGAATTTATTTTTCAAAGTGGCCCGCCACGGTGACTGTGCAAAGACGGATCGGCATGCCGCTCGGTATCGTGCTACAACTCGTCTGTATCGGATTATTTCCCGAATTTTTACTTTTTGTTCTCATGCCATGTCTCCCGTGACAAATAAAAGCGAACTAAAACTATATGCACCACAACCAATCGTTATTCTTGAATACTTCGATATGTGTCATCGCTCTACGTAACATTTTTTTTTTAACTCGTTAAGCGAACTCGTACTTACATTTTGTTACCGATTCTGCGTTTATTCGTGTAATCTAGTCGTCTTCGGGCACAGATTCCAAACCACCAACGAGATTTCGATGCAAATACTGCACAACACTATACCGCACGCTTCGCAAAATTTTTTGTAAACCCTCGCAGAAGAAAAGAGACGACAAAGTAACTCGACGCATCAGAAGAAAAATAGCTACTGACGATCGGTCGAGTCCGAGTGAACCCAGATAGATAAACGTGCCGTGATGGGGGTATCGTACCATTGGTACCGCCACCGTTCCGTTGCCGTGCCGTCTTTTTTTCTAACTGGAAACGTCCAGGTGAAACATAGAAATCTCGTTCGTTTCATTGGCTAGGCATCACCCCTTTTCTTCCCCCACCAACTGACTCTCGCCGTGCCGACCGAAGAGTTCCTTTTTTCGCGGACCTCATTTGCAATTCTGAGTCCTAGGCAAAAGCATCAAAAAAGTTAGTGCCTGAGAAAATTCATAACAGTGGACAGAAAAGCGCCTGGAGATGGAGAAAATGTAAGTACCAACAATATCTTGAGTTTTTTTGTATCCGCTTCTTGGATACGAACAATTAACGAATCTTTTCACAATGTACAAGTGTGTTGACCTTTTGTTTTCCGATGCCAAGGTGAAGAAATTGTATAATAGTGAATATTATTTTGTCCAGTATTTTTTACAGTCTCATTTCGATATTCGTGTTAATTTATTTTCATACGTTAAAAGAAACTAGGATTCTGAATATTTATCACAAAAAAAAATATTGTAATGTGCTTATTTACTATGCATATCGGGAAAATCCGTAACAAGTCGCGACACGCTGCGGGCAGGATGCCGATCCGTCGCCGTGCTGACAATATGCCGTGTCTCATTCGAACGCGGATTGTCTAACGAAATTTCGCTGTAATGAACGATTGCGAAGATCTGAACAATGACACTTCTTGTATTTTGTTTGCTCTTTGAACTATTCAAGACTGCTTGCACTTTTAACTTCCTAATACTATATAATATAATCTAACTAATGAAAAACAATTGTATCGCAAAAAGAGTCTATTGGTTCAAAGGGCGATATTTCATTATTAATATTTCTGGCCAAAAGGAAAGTCATTGCATTAATTTCCGGCGAAAATTAATGTAATTTTTTTTTACGAGTCATATATACATCGGGCCTTTATTTGATATGTTTATGAAGGCGAAGAATGGAAGTCTTGAGTTTGCCCTCGGTCTTCATAATAGTTCATTATTTGAAATGGCATTTGTTCGATAATTACGATCTATGATAAAGGCAGAGTGAAATATAGGCGCGGTGCTGTGCGGCATGCCAACCCGTCACCGTACTGACAAAATGACGCCTGGCATGTTAAAGTAAATGTGCCAACGGCTTTTCGCTATAGCGCGCGAATGTCGAAAATGTAAACAAAGACGGTTCTAGCTGCTTAAAGCGGAGAACTTTCAAGGCATTTTTATAGTCCGTTTTATGTGATGAAAAGCCATCAATGTATCCTTCGATTCCTGATCAAGTTATCTCACACTTTTCATTTTCTAGTATACCTTAGTAGACTTTATTACGATTTGTGTAGATGACAATAATAATACCACGGCAAAACGATTGGTTGCAGAGATCGATTTTGTACTTCATTATTTTGTTATAAAACAAAAGCCATCTAATCAATTTCTGTACAACATTTACGACAATTTTTTGTTTATTTTTCATTTCCAATTTTTATTTGATTCTTGCTATTATACAGAATTCTTTACAATGGCAAACTATAACGCACGTCATGTTATCTTTACACTCAATTTAGAAGAATTCATTATTAAAAATAATATTGATTTATTTATTAAACTTCGTGACAATAGATTATTTATACTGTACGAAGTAATCCACGGTATTTGATGAAGTTGAATCGGGATACAAAACAAAACTGAATGAGAATAAAATATAGAGGAAAGCTTTCGGATGATGTTGTGTGGCATGGCGTCCCGTCACCGTGATGTCAACAAAAAATAGGGGACAGCGGGGCAAAATGGCACAGCGGGGCAAAACGGGATAATGAGACAAAACGCAATTTATCAATAACTTTTGGATGGTGGCAACGGTGGTAGGTGGGGCAAAACGGGTTTGAAAATCCGGATGTATTGTTGGGACAAAATGGGGCATCCAAAAATGATTGGAAATTTTAGTTTTGTCCTCACTGTCCCGTTTTGCCCCGCTATGCCATTTTGCCCCGGTCTCCCCTATGCTACGGACCATGAATATTATAAAGGTCTGTTGCCAACCAGTGATATGACCGATAAATAGCCGCTTAACTACGGACATATGTAACCAGTTAATAACGACAGCTATTTATAATACTTTAGGACAAGCTATTTATTTTACGGTTACAATCATTGCAGACAGTCAATGTGTATGTGTCGAGTCTTTTTTTTACCTAAAATATTTATCAATCGTTATCTTTTATAAAAATTTCGTTAGTTTACACTTTTTTAAGACGAAGCTGAAATTTAAACTTTTTGATTGAGTTTACTAAGAATGTTCACAATACAATGTCGTTCATTACTTTTTATCTAAATTTCCATAGTTTAAATTTTATTTAGTCAATACCAATTTGAACTTTTTAAATTAAATTTAAGGGAGCTTTCCAGTGTGACAGCCCGAAAAATCGCTGTTTTTCGCGATTTTTTTTTAAAGAAAAAATAATCTAATCGGTCTGGTTTTTTTTTTTTGTATATTAATTGGGTATTGAAGAATACAAAACAATTTTTTAAAGATCGATTTATTTATTAATTAATATCTATAAAAATGATGAAACAATTGTTGCAGAAAATGCACTTGGATGTGGTTTCCACGTTGGGGGTCACAATTTTGATCTAAAACAAAAAACACAAAAAGATTATTGATCGGTATATAATTGGCTTTCGAGCTATGGAGGCTTTTTTTTTTGCAATAATGGCGCCGGTTTGAACAAAAAGTATCGATTTTAGCTTTTTTTTTTTGGCAGTTTTTTTTACAAAAAAATACGAAGATGTCAAAAAAAAAGCTTCCATAGCACGATAAACAATGACGTTAAGAATATTGTGTAAAAAATTCAACTCGATAGCTTTAAAACTCTGCCCTCCAAGTTGGACACCGTTTTGAAAAATGCTGTTTCGAGAAAAACGCGTTCAAAGTTTCAAGTGAGGAAATTTTAGGTAAATCGTTTACTTACGGTCAATCAGCGATGCCAGGTCCATACAATATCCCTTCTGCTTCTTCGAAAAGATCGTGCTCAATGGATTGTTCAGTCCGACGAGCTGTCCTCGCCTCTTTGCTATCCAGGGACGCCCGGCAGTTTGCTTGGGTGATGCGCGCATTCTTGTATCCCATCGTCTCCAAATTTTTAAAATTGGGTCGTAACCTTCATTGAAGATGCACACAGCACACTGCGTAGCAATTTCTACTATCTGCTTGCCGCACAATACGTGCTTTGGGGCTAGTTGCCACACACAGTGATTGAAGCTCTCGTTATTGTTTTGAGTGTTCGCGCCCGTACATCGTTCTAAGAGATCCTCCTTTTTTTTACCGTCAAATCGTCACCGTACGGCTTGGCTTCTAATAACATCTTGAATGTTTTGTATCGCCGTCTCCTATATAGAAACCGTATTTCGCGTTGTGCAATTCTTCTGATCTCTTGAATATTTCGATTATACCGTCGACTTCCATTTTTCCCGCGCTGCCTTCGTGATTGACGTTGCATTCGGATTCATGCGTCTCAAACCACGCCTCGTACTCGGGTGTTCCCTCTTGTCCTTTCCAGAATGCACAAGCCTTGCAGAAGCTTGATTTGACAGCAACATCCAAAACTTTGTTGGTATATTTTCCAATCACGGACACGATACCCATGCGCGACGTGAAACCGCGTTTCGACCACGATCCATCACCGGGCACCGTCAGAATATCGCCCCGATTTTCCGCTTCCAAAGTTTTTTCCTTCTCTTCGGTACCTGCTTTTTTCACGACGGCCTCGTATATTGATTTCGCTGCAATCTGCAGGATTTTCACGATTCCATAATAGGTGTTATTATTGAAGTTTGCAGTTAAATCCATCAAGGCAATAAAATTTCTAATGCCATTTATGCCGATGCCGACCAATCGCATGGCGAAGCAGAAACGACGATTGATTTCACAAGCATTTTTTATCAAAGGACAATAATCTATCTCGGCCGGATCTGGACACGAACACTGAACACAAATTTTAAAGCCCAATCCGCGAATCGATTTTTTTTAAAACTTCACGTCGCTATTACACTTTTTGCACTTCAACAGTTCCTGAAGAGCGCCGAAAACCAAAAAGAACTCCAAAATCACATAGCTAAACGTTTGATCGATTCGGACTTCAAACTCTGGACTCTTTTTCAAGATTTTTGCTGCCGAAGTGCTCGCAAACGTTAGATCCTTTTCGATATCGTGTCGATTTGTTCCCTTGAAACCCGCGGATCTTTTTCGTTCATTTCGCGGATGTCCGCTTCTCGAGCCTTTTCTATCCTGCCACGCACATTTCTCTTTCGTAGATCTATCCATTTTTAATGTCGAAACCGAACTGAAAGACGAACCGGACTCACGTTGGAAGGTACACGAGCAGGTAGGAACGAGACAATAGAAATAACGGTCGCACGGGCAGACGGCCGACGCGGCAGCTGTAGCGCTCCTTCTTCCAAGAAATGCTGTACAGTAACCGAAATAATCTGAATTTCGGCATAAAAATTTCAGGGAATATTCGGAAGAGTGTATGCTATTCGATAAAGCAAAAAAAAATCGATTTTTTGAAAATTTCACACTGGAAAGCTCCCTTAAGGTAAACGGCCCAGTTTATGACACTCTTGGAGCAGCAGTATGGGTTTTCTATTAATTATGAACGCGTGACATTCTCAAACTGAAAATAAACTGTCTCAACACATGCATTAAAGCACGTGGACCCAACCATGTCCTAGTTCGTGATCCCCGCGTGTCCCCGGTTTCGCGGACGTAAACTGCGACACTCATGCCGCAGTTTATGTCCACTGCGTGACTCCGGTTTCTGACACTCGCGCAGCAGTTACTTACACAGTTTCTAAAACTTCTCAATGTCAATCGGAATGGATCTAATTGCATTTTTATGTAATATTAGGATCAAATTCAAGGTCCAAACAATGAAAAAGATTTAATTCTTAATTCTTAATTAGATTGAACAAACCTTATTGGAGTATGCAACTAGAGAAAAATCGAGGGTCAGAAACCGCGACATAACCTTAATTCTATGGCGGAGTTATTAAACCCGCGAATGTAATCAAACAATTGAACAAAAGTAGAATTTTTTTTCTTCGCATCGATAAAGTGGTTCTTCTTGCCGAACATTGTGATGTAAATTTCATGTGGTTTAACAACTAACTTGAGATTCAAAACTCACTATTCTGCAACTGCCGAAGCTAGTGAGCTCAGTCTAGCAATGCTCTTTCGAGACAATTGAAGTGCAAGTCGCACCATTCGCGGATAAATTTATTTACTAAACATTTAATTTAAAAGAGATGTGTGTCACCAAAATAAACTACATTTAACGTTCTTCAATTTGCCAGTAATCCAGTTGATTATATTTGATGTCTCGTTCAAGTGATTAAATACGTAGTTTCATCTACTTCATGTCGCCAAAACTCGTATATTAAGTGTTAATGAAACAAAATCAGAATGGCGCATCAAGACCTCCTGTTCCTCTATATCTTTTCTGAAACTTTCTTGTTCCCATGACTTGATCATTGATGAATATTGTCAGTATAATTGCTCTTTTTGCCTTAAAAACCTTGGAATTACATAGCGTTTCAGTTACACTACTTGGAAGATATTCAGTCCGTAGTGTTATTGGCGGTGCTTCTTCACGTGCTTGATTGAATTTACCAATCCTTTATATTTGTCGAAGATTGTTCGTGTGCTATTATCCACTTTTTGCATAGGAAAACGGTTTGAATGGTCGTCCCCGGAGAGAACGCAAGGTGCCACAAAAATTGCAAGTTTACGCTACGGGGAATAACTATCCTGCCACAACCGAATCTGAAGATGACGACGGCGATCGACGACAACTCAAGGGTTCCGTGACCGATGATTTGGCAAAACTGTCTGCAATGGTAGAATTATCGAGTAGGGTGGGTGATCATCCCGAAAATGACGGGACTGCGAATACGTCGGGCGAAAAAAACCTTTTGCAGGTAAACCATTAAGTAAACCAAATTTGAGACTATTATCTTCTTCCTTCTGAAAGTCCTCTTAGTTTACTCGATTATTTTCTCGATACACCGGAAGAATATTTTTTGTATCTCGTTAGCCCTACTCTAATTAATTTTTATTACTGAAATATATTCCTACAAAATTGAAAAGCCGTTGATAGTTATTGTATCCGTGCCTAACAGAATATAAACTTTGTTCGATTAAGAATTTTCACTTTGACGAGGAACATTCTTTCCCGATGGGGCCCACGGTGGGCGCGGTCTCAACTCATCCTATTGACTTTATGGCTTAGGAGTATGACGCGCCGGAGGACAACAGGGAGCTTCTGCTTTTGTCTGAAGATAAAGAAGACGGACAGCAACACGCTAATCGCGACGTTATTAAAAAAGCTGCCTTGCCCACTACGGGTGAACAGAATATATTGGTAAGAATATACGATCATCGTCTTTCTTTTGGAGAATATATCTTTATGTATGTGCAATGAAACGCGATCAAAGATAGTAAGCTCAATCCAAATACTACTGTCCCGTATATTTACATACTATTGTTTGTTTAATACGTTTCTTTAACTCGTAAAGATTGTCGTGGTCCTACGGAGGTCGCGGATGTCGGTCACGGGACATAAGGATTTCGGAGAAACGCGGCAGTCTGAATTTTCTTAAATTCAACGTTCGGAAATCTATCAATTAATGATCGTTAGTTAACGCTTATTAAGGCTTAAGATATGAAGCAAATTTTTATCACACGTGTTGAGGGGTCAATTCTCATGGCTTCACCCAATTTTTAATTTACGAAGTCAATCCAGTCGTTCAGTTTTCGCTCGATTTGGAATTTGTTAAAAATGTCAGGATATCGGGATAAAATCGGTACAAGGACGAACTATTATAGACCGTTGATGGGTATTAAGTATTAAATTTGGGGAAAATCGTTCCTCACACGATCACTTGGGGCAATCGTTCAGATTTTATGTAATTTTAAATTTTATCAAAAAATGTCATGTGCGCTCTAGTTCTTAGAATTTTTGAGATATCGGGCAAAGAATGGTATCCAAATGGATTATTGTCGGCCGAAGATCGGTATTGAAATTGAGAATGAACGATAAAATCGTTCAAATTAAACGACAATTGAAGTAAAAATTAAATTAACGAATTTAAATAAAAATGAATTGAGCTATATGTAAATGTAATCGCCATTGTTTTTTTTTAAATGTGTATATATCTAGTGATGCTGTGCAGAGCTTGTTTGCAATTCTACCATAAAGATAATATCTTTATCCGAAAACAATTTCCTCCGCATTGTGGACTGTGTATCACTCCTCAAGGCAATCGATCGCACTGTATTTTCAATAAAATGTGAATAACATAAAGTAGAGAAGATGACAACTTTTTCGAGATGGTTTATATCGAAAAAATTCATCTAAATTTTGTTAGTGTAATGTACATGTTTATGAAAAAAACCTCTTAAAAATTAAAAAATCTACCAAAACAGATGTTTATCCGAACAATAAAAAAAATATATGTGTATCAAAATGTAAAAAAAAAAATCGAAAAAATCAAATCAAACCAGCCAAGTAGTATTACAAAAATCTAAAAAAAAAAATACAAGATGTAAAAAATCTTGAAAAAAAACTTGGCGTGCCAGTTTTTTTCCAATCACTGTCGTACATAGTTCATTCAAATATAAAAAAAAAAAACTGGCACGCCAAGTTTTTAATTTTTCAAGATTTTTTACATCTTGTATTCTTTTTTTTTAGATTTTTGTAATACTACTTGGCTGGTTTGATTTGATTTTTTTCGATTTTTTTTTACATTTTGATACACATATATTTTTTTTATTGTTCGGATAAACATCTGTTTTGGTAGTTTTTTTTAATTTTTAAGAGGTTTTTTTCATAAACACATTTTCTGAACGTTTTATAAGTACTTGGCGTACCATTTTTACTTTTTTGAAAAAAGTATTTTGTGGTTGATTTTACCTATTTTTTCCTGTAAATGCAATTTTCTTCTTAGTTTTAATCTTGAGAAGGAAAGTAGAATTAACAAATTCGTTTGTACTAACTTTTATTTGATTCTTTTTTACACGAGATAAATAATGATTAGCAATTTATAATACGTATTTACAGCTCGCGCTTAAATTGTAAAATAGTAAGGGAACTTTAAAGCTTCAAACTAGAAAATTAAATTACTCAACAAGGCCCAGTTTTCTTTTTTTAAAAACACTGTTTTCACTGCAATTTCTATTATTATCCCTGTAGGGGAGAGCGGGGCAAAATGGAGCAACGGGGCAAAACGGGGTTTTTGGGCAAAACTAAATTTTCCAATCATTTTTGGATCGAACAAGGTGACAAAACTGGGCAGAAAAGCCTGATGTATCCGATAGGGCGAATTCCGGCATCCAAAAATTATTAGAAAATAACGTTTTGCCCAAAACCCAGTTTTGCCCCGTTGCCCCATTTTGCCCCGCTCTACCCCACCTGCCAATCTCGTCTATAAAGATGATACAGGGCTGCAGTTTAACAGGTAATGAGAATACAGCGGCAGTTAATTTCTGACTTTCGCCATACCATTTGTCAGTCAGAATACTCACATCTAAATTTATGAAACGAGTGTTGGTCTCTTTGGCTGTTGCTTTGGCGATCATAGTTTTACCACAGCCAGGTGGTCCGTGCAGCAGTACACCTTGCAAAAAGAGAAAAACAATATTTAACATTCTTCTATGCGCATCAATAGAATAGACTATAGCACATGACAGATATAACAAACCTTCGGCGCCTGGGTTAACTGAGAGTCTTCGAACAGATCTTTCCTCTGAATAGGCAATACAACTGATTCTTTGAGTTCTTGAATAAACGATTCGAGTCCCGCTATGTTGTCCCATGATACGTTGATATCACTAGGATTGACGAGATGGCTGGCTATCTTCATCTCGTAGTCTGACAATTGATCCGTGTCAATGGGCGCTCCTAGGGCACTGTCTTTGGCTATTTTTCCTCCTCGTCGAAACTCGACGGTCTACTCCTCGTTGAAATCATCCTCGACGATTTCCTCCTCGTCGAAATTGTCCACGACGGTCTCCTTCTCGTCAAAATTGTCCTCGACAGTCTCCTCCTTGTCAAAACTTGACGTTCTCCTTCTCGTTGAAACTCGACGGTGTCCTCTTCGTCGAAATCCTTCTCGACGGTCGCCTCGTCGAAGTCGTCCTCGACGGTCTCCTCCTATGTACGTATTCCTGAAAACAGAAAATGAAAAAAGAATAAGTACATAACAATCTATGTGAGTATTTTAGGTTGAGATGCCCATTGATTCTTTTATTTATTTAATTATTTTTTGAGGTTAAGGCCAAGAAAAAATATATTAATAACAAAAAATGAAAAATTTTAGGTTAACCCCAACCAAAATAAATTTAAAAAATATGAGACGATAAAATATATGTACTCACCAGGTCTTCATTGCTGAAATCGAGCCGTCCGAAAATTATCGCGTAAACTCACGCACAATCGATCTCCTCACACCCGTATTTCAGGTTCACTTCATTATAACTCGGGAACCGCTGGATGATTATGGTCGTAATTAGGCCCATTGGAAAGCTTGTGTCCGAATTATATGATAAAAGTGTCCTTAAAAATTCGATCAGATGCTTCGTTGCCGATGTACTTTAACACCTCACACCCATATTCAGGTTCACGCACAATCGAAACATTTTGGATCGATTCCTTATCGCGATCATCGTACACAAGAATCTACCGAACGAATTTGTTCGGAATTAAGCGAACTCGAAAGCTTGGATAGACATTCTATAGTAAAAATCTTATCACCATTTCGATTCGATGATTTATTCGGGAGGTAACGTAGTGCCAATATTTACTTCCGGCATATTGGAGTATATACACTTGGTAGCGTTATATGATATGATATGACATTTTTTTTATACTTGGCGTCGAGACGCTACCGCGTCTCTTGATTTCGTTTAGGAGCAAACCAAATTTGAACCTTTAAAATTGAATTGAAATTCCTTAATTATTTTTTATCTGAACTTTATGAGTGTACATTTTTATTTAATGAGAAAAATGAATGAGAAGTTTTAGAAGTTTTAAAATTGAATTAGACGGATTAGAAGTATTTAAATCGAAATGATTAAGAATTACCACAACAATCTTATTTCATTCATTATTTTTAAACTACGTTTCGTTACTGCATATTTTCATAAAAAGAAAATAAAATTTTAAGTTCACTAATCAACTTATTTATTAATGATTCCTTTATCACGAGGTTTTCTGAATTCCGGAAATTGTGAATTATGTTCTCCGTTTTGTCGTCGTTCAATCTTGAAATATTTATATAACATTCTTTTTTTATTGCGATATTTTTCTTCGGTAAATTTCTATATATTATGCATATTTCAATTAATAAATAGGTATTTAAGGTAGACGGGGCAGTATTTACCGGCTAACATAGTTTTGTAAAATTATTAGTGTTGTAAAATTACCGGTAATTTTACAACACCAGCTATCATTACATTTTTTAAATTGAATTACCAAGCGAAAGGGATGAAGAATAATCATTTTTAAAATTAGTTTTGGAGTTAATCGTATAAAATTGTACTTTTTTTTACGGCATGAAAACGTCTTCGATTTGCATTTTAGTTTCAGCAATCGAGAATGAGTTTCGTAATTTAAACATAGTCGCGTAAATCGACTAAAGTTGTCAACCGTCGGTACTTTCTGTTATTGTCATTGAAAATAATACTTGCGATGTGTACCAGCGAATCGACTGGTACGCATTGCAAGAACTATTTTACAACAGCAAAAATCCGCCATTTTTTTCGGAGGAGGTTTACAAATTCGGTCATCTATATTAAAATATGAATACTAGACTATTTTGTTTATTCAGATAATGTTTTATGCGAAGCCATAGCAATTGATGCATATATGTCTATTTCTGGAACCAAAATTGAATATTATTTGCATTTTTTAAAATGTTTTTAGCTGCCGTGGCTTCAGGCCTCCCTCTTGACGATCAGCCGGATCGGAAGACATACATCGACGCAGTAACAGCTGCTTTGAAGGCAGTAAAGCAACGTTATATTAGGAACCGCGCTAAGGCTTAACATTAACATGAACATTAACAGTTTTTTCTTTTGAAGATTAAAAAAAAATCTAAATAAACGTTACTTTTATAAATTTTTAATATGTTGTTACGTCGTGACTTGGAAAATACTAAGAGTGAAGAGTCAAGTAAACTGTGGTCCGTTTTATGATGCTCCGGGAGTTTGGTCTGGAATGTGCCAGGCCGGGATTGGGGCAGGAATTATTAGGAAGTTTATTAGGTTTACCGAACGCACGAGCTTTTGCCCGTCTCTCTTGAAATTTCTTGCCTCCTCGACGTCTACCCATATGGCAAATAAAACGGCTATTTGAAACGGTACTCAGAGGGTAGTTAGGTGATATAGCTTATCGTTCAAGCGTGTTAGTTAGAGACACCGAGAGTCACGGAATTCACAGAACACCAGCGTGCTGGAAATGAGCAACAGCCGGGTGTCTGGATGAATAACCGTACCAAACGTGCTAGTTGCAACACAGCGAGTTACGAATTCAGCGGAAGGACCCATGTGCTCGGAATGAGTAGCAGTTGGGTTACAGGAGAAGGGAAAAATCTTTGTGCTAGAGGTGAGCACAACTAGATATTAGGATAGAATACGCAGACGTGCTAGACTGGAGCAACCATCAAACGTATATGGTTAGGTTATGAATGTCCGTTAGACAAATGACGAATAATTGCCAATGGGAATTTATCGTTAGAGTTTCTAAGGTAGGTAGTTTCGAATGAATACACTCACTTTAAATTTGAATTCAAAATGTAATAGAAAAATATATTGAATAAGTACACTTTCGTGAAGAAATAGTATTACATGAATTTTAATTCAATATGATGAGACTACTTTAAGTACAGTTACGATTTTTCCCAAGCTGAACTAAATCACCGATTTTGACTTTTCAAATACTTATTGCTCTTTTGGAGAACCCCACAGTACTAACTGACTGTGGTGATCCTTTCCGGATCTGACAGGCTTCTACGGACTCCCCCAGTCGGAAAGATTGTGTCAGAATAGCGGGAAGAGGACGCCACGCAACGCCACAAGATGTCACCAATAAGCATGATTGTGCGTCGCCATAAATGTTCTTTTTGTTGGACCGGCAACCATCGCAGTTCATGCACACTGACGACAAAACAACGACATGTGTTAATGCCATGTTACCAGCAGAATTGTGTCACATCGTGGCGTCACGATACCGGTGTAATGGCTGCACATTATACCAGTTCACCAATATCTTATTGTTTCGCTGTAACAGCACTGTCGCGACAAGACAACGACACACCGTAGTTCCACTTTAGAGGCAGCATTGCGGCACGCTGAAACGCCATATTACTGGCACAATTGCGGCACGCTAAAAAGTCACATTTCTGGCACAATTGCGGCACACTGAAACGCCACGTTACTGACACAATTGCGGCAGATTATTCTAGGGCGCGAATGTTTCGCTGTAACACCACTGTCGCGACAAGACAACGACACACCGTAGTTCGACTTTAGAGGCAGCATTGCGGCACGCTGAAACGCCATATTACTGACACAATTGCGGCACGCTAAAAAGTCACATTTCTGGCACAATTGCGGCACACTGAAACGCCACATTACTGACACAATTGCGGCAGATTATTCTAGGGCGCGAATGTTTCGCTGTAACACCACTGTCGCGACAAGACAACGCCACACCGTAGTTCGACTTTAGAGGCAGCATTGCGGCACGCTGAAACGCCATATTACTGGCACAATTGCGGCACGCTAAAAAGTCACATTTCTGGCACAATTGCGGCACACTGAAACGCCACGTTACTGACACAATTGCGGCAGATTATTCTAGGGCGCGAATGTTTCGCTGTAACACCACTGTCGCGACAAGACAACGACACACCGTAGTTCGACTTTAGAGGCAGCATTGCGGCACGCTGAAACGCCATATTACTGACACAATTGCGGCACGCTAAAAAGTCACATTTCTGGCACAATTGCGGCACACTGAAACGCCACATTACTGACACAATTGCGGCAGATTATTCTAGGGCGCGAATGTTTCGCTGTAACACCACTGTCGCGACAAGACAACGCCACACCGTAGTTCGACTTTAGAGGCAGCATTGCGGCACGCTCAAACGCCATATTACTGGCACAATTGCGGCAGATTATTTAGGGCGCGAATGTTTCGCCGTCTCGTTGTAACACGATTGTGGAGTCAATATAATGGCACATCGTGAAGCCATTTACGCAGCAACATTGCGGCCCACGGTAACTGCGAGTTACTGGCAGAATTGCTCCAAATTGCAACGCATTGAAAATAACTTGTTCTTCCGCTATAACGTCTCAATGGCGACAAGAAAATGGCAAGTCGTCATCATCATTGTTATTATTATTATTCAGCTGTAGTATATGCTATACGTATCTAAATAATAATTAATCATCTGAGATCGCATCAGACACTCCCAGTTATATTCAAGTGCCAATAGATTTCGGGCTAATTTCAGTTTATTGAAGAATCAAACGTCAACCATCAAGGTAAATACGGTGAGTAAGATCATATCATATACATACAAACATCATGTGTGATTTATTAAAATACAAAACTTTACTGGGTTTGAATTACCTGAATTACAAATACCAGTTTTTATAACAATATTCTAACTTAATTCCCAACGAAAAGTGTCAATTATTAAAGTCTATGTTTTCTCTGTCTCGCTGTTTATGTTTCCTCGGTCTCGCATCCATCTTCGTCGGCGAAGTTTCTTTCAGACAAAATACGTCCGTTACGATGCTGTCTGGCATTTCCTCGACCGCGTCCACGATAGACAGAGGGAGTCTGGTTGCCATCTCGCGGATGTTGAGCCACTGCCGATGCTCGATTGTGTGCATTCCGATTACGTTGCTTCGATGACTTGAGTGCCGCCATCATCGCATCAGAAAACTGTTGCCAAGTCGGTTTGTCATACTGCTTATTCTTCGCCGCAGCAGCTGCATGGTATGAAAAAGATTTTTTTTTATATAAGTTAAGAAAATAGTAAATTACGATACTAGTGCGAAAAAACTTTTTCTGACGAGGGTGAGTTTGCAGCACGAGCCGAAGGTGAGTGTTGCAATCACACGAGTTAAGAAAACGTTTTTGCACCCGTATCGTACAAAATTTTATTTCTCGTGCTGTGAAAATGCGGGCTTTATGCACCCAAAACGTGCGTAAAACCACCATTTTCCCATCGAGAGATATAATAGTTTTTTTTGTAACTCGTGCACAAAAAGTCCCCCTTTTCGTGCCTGTAATCAGTGGCGAAAGTGACGCTTTTTGGTAAGTCGTCCGAGAAAGCTTTTTTTCGTACACTTTTTTTTAACTAGTCAGTTTTTCGCTCGATTTTTAACACTGTAATTACTTTTCGCTATGCTGCAGGCATACAGAGGGGAAGTTTTTGTGCACTTACAAACAGTAGTATGTGATACTTGTACAAGAAACCGGAGTTCCAACGGCGGTAGGAAAGTAGGTGACACGCATTCAGCTCGTGCACCCAACGTCACATCCTTTGTCGAAAGTCCGTTTTGTCGCACTAGTAACACAAAGTACTATTATTTCGGTTAATCAATAAGTTTCCTCATTAATGGCAAGACTTAGAATAAGCCCAGACGTATTTTCGAAAAATAAGTTCACATGTTTCTTTAAGGAACGAAAAGCGAGTGAAAAAGCACTCCAATCACATACCATAAATAGCTTTCGCAAGCCTAGCTTTCCCAAGATTTATTGTGTCTTTCTCACGGCCTTGCCACGTCAAATCGGGAGACACGCCATCATCTATTGCGTTTTCAAGGATCTCGTTCGTCGTGTCGTGCAGCGTTGCTCCACCAAGTGCTCCCAAGTACTTGACCTGTACAACATACGAATAATATCGCATTCAAAGTAATGAGAGTGGTTAAAATAAAAGTTTTTAGCCCGCCGTCTATGTCGCCACCATCGAGGGCGTTGACTTCATTTTTTTTAAAGCACTGCCGTAACTTAATTTTTTGGGTATTCTAACGGGTTAGAAGTAAAAGGGATTGGTGAGAGTGATCTTTCGGAAGAGGCGCTTCATACAATTACAATAGAACTTCACTTTCAGGTAAGTTCGTTTAATTGGTTAATTGTATTTCGCGCCTCTTCCTTCAAGATCATAATCGTAGATGTTCAAAGCTAGTTACGGCAGACCATTCTTGACTTAAATTTTTGCATAGTTCTTTATTACTTTTATAATAATATAGAACGAAAAAGAAACAGACAATAATTTATTAGTCCAAAATCGCTTGTGCGAACAGAGATCTGTCTTGAACGTCTGCCAACAGTCTCGCTGCGTCGCTCAAATTTTCCAGGAGGTCTAAATCCTCTGAGCGATTGGCCTTGAGAATAAACGTGAGAGATTGTCCCAAAGATGCGAGACACACTGCAATTCTCTCTTGTCGATCGACGACTCTGGCATCTTTTTAAATAATTATTTCCGATAAGGTTAACGTAACTTTGTTCTCCACTCAGAGCATCAAATATTATTTTATATCTTCCAGACAATCGATATACTTTTTAAAATTATCAAGCGAGTGTTATAAAAAATTGGTTACAATAAATGTTTCCTTCTCTTAATTTTTTAACGCCTATTTTACGTAAAAATTGTACTTTCCAATTTCCGAGACATTAATGTTTGTAATTACGAGAAGTTTACTTTTATTTGAGAAAAAATTGTTAATAACATTTCTCTTTCTAATCGATCTTCCCGACTTGACAATTCAAAGATGCACGTGTATTCCCGTTTGCAAGATGCGATCGGATATTTAAATATAAAAAAATAAGAATCAATTGTTCGATTACCACAGACGTCTCTTCAAGAATTAATCGAGACAAATTAATTTGAAAAAAAAAAATTGTGAATATCAATTTTCTTTCGAATCTTCCCGACTTGGTAATTCAAAGATGCACATATCCTCGTTGGCAAGATATACACTTACAATCATTATAATTACAATAATTATAAAAACTATGATAATTGTAATTTTTATGTGATATACAAATTAAAAAAAAATAGAAATAAATTGTTTGATTACCAGCGGTCTCTTTGAGGATAAATCGCCCGCCTATTCGGCAAGCGCGAACGGAGACTCGTCAAGATCTGGGCAATGGAACGATGTGTTTTTTTTCCGATCGACGGGTCTCTCGTTTTCGTCCTTTCTCCTCCGTCTCGGCAAAGGATCTTCCTTTTTTCTGTATTTTTCATTCGTTCTTTACAATAACTTATAATTACTTATCGAGCTAGACCAACCGTGCAGCGTGCGGCTGTCTATCACTCTCTGCTACGTGGGGCCTGCGAATAGCGCTGTGAGTCCTACGTCGGCAGAATTCTTCGAGATATCGTCTACTCGTACGATCCGAGGCTTTCCCGTCACGTCTAGTCTCGGCAAATTGTCTATCTTCACCTCTTTACGAAATAGCTGACCGACGCTTCTACCGATCAGCTGCGGAGGACGAATTGTTTTGTTTTTTTTTTCTGTTGTCATTTTCGGCGCAAACTACTGTCGACGCTAGAACGGCTGAAATGTCGTGGCTCGGATTTTTCTTCTATCCGCGACTCGCATTGTGTGCGAAGGAAAATATTAAAAATTCGACTGTGTCTTTATTAAAGGAAACTGTCAGGTAAAAGTAATCAAGTATCAATATTAGACTCGGTGTAGAATTATTCAACATTGTAATTTGAGAATTGTAACCTTTCCGAATTCCTTCGATACAAGATATCGAAATATCATCTTGAAATTATAACGAGCAGAATTTACGAGTGGTCGCTAAAAAAAAGCGCATTTGATGCGACCTAAAATACAAGCATTAATAAATGTTGAAAAGAAAATAATTAAAAAAGTGAAAAAGTAAAAAAAAATTTGTATTGAAATAAATTTTTTTTAATTATCAGAGCCAGAATAGAAGCAATATATCCACACAATTCGAGAGGATATACCTCGCCGTTCTAGCGTCGAGGCAGCGGGTGAAAAAATTCCTAAACATTTTTCTTGTATACCTGATTAGTTATTTTCTTGAATAGATCCTTTTTGCCTTTCTCAACTTTGTTTCCCTTCGTACTGACGACCGCCATCTTCTCGTCGAATCTCTGTAGGTCCGCCGGATTGACGCCCGGTATCTGTTGCATTACCTCGATGATGTTTGGAAATTTGGGCCGAAGGCACTCGTAAACTTGGGCGCCGAGGGTTACCAGGGAGCCCTGATTCGCCTCGTGCTGGCCGTGAAGCTAGAGGCCTTGAAGTACCGCTACCATTATGTGAGCTGCCATAGTTGGGATCAGACTACCGTCGGCGGCGAGTGCTCTGACTATCGGACCGGTCAGCATCGTCGCTGTCAGACTTGCATTCGAGTCGTTCCACGAGAGAGCTCTGGAATACGCAAAACGCGTTAATTGAACATGCAAATATATCAGAGTTGAACAGTACTTGAAGGAACGGGTACTTGTTTGCTGCTTCAAGTACTTTTTTAGTACTTCAAATACCAGGTGCAAGTACTTTTTGTGTACAACCTCGCATTAAGGATACTCGATGAGTAGCATGACATCCTGTTTCTATTAATTTTCTATTAATTTATGATTCTCTGTCTAAATTTTTCAATGACTAATTTTAACAAGAATTATTTTTGATCCATAACAAAACGAGCAGGGATAAAACGATAGGGCGGAAAATAAATTAAAAAGGCCCTTTTTTAAACACCCGAATCAAGAGTGACGATGGAAATAATACTTTGCACTTTGTACTTGAAGTATTTTTGTACTTTATACGTTGTATATTTTCGATAATGACCTTCGTTTAACGAAGGCAAAAGAAAACAAATCTATTCACCTAAGGCACACAGAACGACGCTGTGACACGTAGAAGGATGACAAAGCATGAAGGCGCCGAGCTCGCTGACGACTTCCGCGACTATACTGTTACCCCGCGAGGTCGGCGGATCGACGGCCATCCCGCTGCTGTCGTGGTCCATAGAGTCCGGTGGCGACGCGTCGCTCGCCGCTCCACCCACCAGTGTTACTTTCAATACGTCCTCGAAGTCCCTGGTCAAGTTTCTATTGAGCATATCGTCTATCACCTCCACGGGCGTCCGTGTTCTCCTCGTCGAGACCCGACTCGTAGAGCCTCGTTATGTACTGCCACTTGGCACTCAGTCTCTGACACACTGGAAACGAGTCGGATTTTTATTAATAAATTTGCCGTGGCGTCGAGTTCAGAAAAATACTTGACCGCGGTATTGCACATGCTCTTAAAGGGTATTTAGAAATAAATATATATCTATCTGTCAACGTGGCCTTCGACAACTTACTGTGCGTGGATACGTAAGTGAGCACCGGTACCAGGACGTTCTCGTAAAACGCGGGTGGACACGAGTATATGAAGGGTTTTAGAAAAACGCGGATGATCGGTCGCAGTCTGTAGTCCGGAATTACCTGAAAAAATAAACGGTTAAAGAATGCACTTTCACTTATAAAATTTCTCCGGCGCTCTGGCATACCTCCATGTTCGAGAAAACCGAGTTCAGAAGAGCCGGTGCAAGACCCGGGAGCTGGTAGAAATCTCGTCCGATCGTGTGGCAACCGCTGCCGAGAAAGTGATAGCAGTGATCGTGACTGTTTGAGAGAAACGCTTGCATCCGTGAGAGCGGTCGGTTCGGCGATTGATCGGTTTCCGGGGCGTTGTCACCACCGTTACCCGTACTCAGACCCAGCAGATTCGCCTTCTCCGATTCCAGAAGCCCATGAGCGTTCCTGTAACACTGTAAAAATGAGAATGAAACAAATGAATTATAATGAATCGTAAATCTCAATTATCGACCGGAAGTGACGTATTTTTGGTATGACGTCACTTCCGGTCGAAAAATGTGATTTTCAAACCGGAAGTGACGTATTTCCGACATGACGTCACGTCCGATCGAAAAATGAGATTTTCAAATCGGAAGTGAACGTGACAGAGATCATTGAAAATATTTCTCTGGAAAAACGAATGAATTAAGAACAACCCGGTTACATAATTTCCGTTTGTAAAAAAACATGATCGTTAAAAAAAAAGGCAAAAGCTTACTTCGGAAACGGAAGCAAGAGCGGCCGGAATGAAGAGAGCGTTCATCGCCCTGACGAGCGCGAAGAGAGTCGGCAACACGGGTATGACGTGCGGTGCGGCAGGATTTCTGTAGACGGAATTGCCGCTTTCGCTGATGGCGGCGACGAATCCTCCGCGCGCGGCTCGATCAGGATCTTCCGGAATGGAGCATCGCTTGACGACGCTCAAGACCGTCGAGACGCAGAACATGAGATCCGATCGATTAGCGGCCGCGAGATCTTCCTGGCTGGCGTCGACCGGCGCTCTGTCCAGTCCCACGAATCTGATGAGCTCGATGGGTCCTTTGAAAGCCTCGAGGCCGAGCGCCATGAACTGCGACGAGCCCGCGCCAATGACCTCCGCGACGAAACGCGTTTGCCTCTCGTAGTCGCAGAAATGATTCGATATCAGCAACACCGCCTCGTAAAGAATGACGCTCTCCATTCTCGAGAGCTGGCTCGGCTCGCGTATCAAACCGCGCATCGTCGTGTGTATCTGCTCGAAGACCGGAAGCAGCAGCAGCGGATACTTCAGCCCGATCTTCACCATCAGACTCGCCGCGTGGCGTCGAACGTTCTTCGTCGCCTTCGAGCGCGAATCCTTCGTCTCGCCGGGCGCCTCGAAGTCGAGCGCGGCGAATATTTTCTCGAGCACTCTCGGCAGTATCGCGACGCCGGGCATCGCCATCGAGCCCGTCGACATCGAAAGAAACACGAAGAGGGCGTTGATGCACGACAGCAGCGTCGAGAGCAGCCACGGATCCTCGGGCGAGTAGCCGAGGCAGAGTTCGAGAAGCTGCAGCCCGTTCTGAACGCTCGGCCGCTCGCTCACCAGGAGGGTTCGCGAGACTACCGAGTCGAGAGCGTTCGCCAGGGCCTCCCACTCGAGGTACTCGGGATCGTTCGGATCGCTCTTGTAACGAAGATTCGCCATGCCCTTCGTGATCTTCGCGGTGAGCCATTGCTGGACGTAGGCGAAAGTCACCAGCGGCGTCACCATCGTTGCGTGACGAAAACCCTCGAGAAGGTCCATCCGCAGACGATGAAGAAACATCGCGAACTCCTCCTCGGAGTCGTAGTCCGTAAGCCAGTAGGCCGTCGTCCCGTTCGAGTGACGACCGTTCGGATAAGCTACTTTTATCAGCTTCGGCGCCGTGCTCTCTATGTACTTCGGTACGTAAGTCAGCAGTAGAGCGTCGGTCTTTATCTGCTCGTGCTTCAAGAGCATCACCCATATGGCGTTCGACAGGTGAATCAGAGTCAGACTCGAGTGCATCGTGAATGTGAGAACTGCGTCGAGAAAGAGGTTGACGTGATTCGGTCGGATGTTCGTCGTGTTGTCCTTTCCCCAGAGCATGCACAGCTGCGTCGCCATTCCCGTCAGCACTTGGGTGAGCTTTTTCAGGAAGAGATAATGGTTTTCGTGAAGCTCGTGGGGACCCGGCGCCACCGCCGAGGCGTAGATGCACCGTAGTGCCTCCTCGGTGAAAAGTATCATCAGCTGCTTTCTGTCCTCCGCCTTGCCCTTGCGATTGACCACCTGCAGGAGACACTCGGCCGCTGGACACTGGAAGGTCGGGTCGCCGAGGAGCAGACAGAGGATCTGCAGGAGGCGACCCTCCTCGGCCATTATGTGGTTTATCGAGACCCACTCGACGAAACCGGTGAGCGTCAGGAGGACCACCTGGGAAAACAGAATTTACAAGTCAGATTTGAGGAGAATATAGTATAAATTTAAATTGATATTAAAACATTTCGTGGCATTCAGTACATTGAAGAAATATTGGCTTCGTCTCGAGCCGAACCTTGAGCCTGACGTTGATAGTCGAACATTTGTAAAGTGAGACTTTTTTTTCTTTTGTTTTATGTGCGAACGCGCGGTACACAGGACTAATGGCTTTTTCGCTGTATACTCTCGGATTTCATCTCGATACGATTTTTATATATTTTTCTACTCTCTCGTAGACCAAATTACAATATTTTCGCTCCAAAGAAAGCAATTATTCATTCCTGATGCGTCGTTACTCCCGAAATTCATTGAAGAGAAAAATCAATCAAAAAATGTCCAATTCTCGTGTCCCGCCGAAACTACCAAAGTCTCGATTGATATGATTGAGATTGCTTTGCACCGATACTTTACATAAAACTTCGGACTATTGGCGCTTCTACAAATTTCATAACGCATTACAGATTGCCACGTCAAATCGGGAGACACGCCATCATCGATTGCGTTTTTAAGGATCTCGTTCGTCGTGTCGTGCAGCGTTGCTCCACCAAGTGCTCCCAAGTACTTGAACTGTACAACATACGAATAATATCGCATTCAAAGTAATGAGAGTGGTTTTGATACCAAAACCGCTGTCCAATGCGACGATGAATACTAACCACTTTTCTGTAGTCCTCATCGCGTAAGTGCTCGAAGGCCTCCACTTCGTCACGCGTTAACAAAGGCAGACAATCGGGTTTGAGTGGAAATTCGCTCGACAGTTCTTCCTCGAATCTATCAATCAGTTGATCCATTCGATTGTGCAGTCGGCTGAGAAAATCGAATTGCAAACTGGTAAAAATCTACTGGTTAAAATCTACCCAAAAAAAGAGCGACCCCAAGAAAAATAAGCGCAACAAAACCGAACTCAAAAAAAGAGAGACGCAAAAAAAAACCAAACCCAAAAAAAAAGTGACCCCAAAAAAACAATGCCCAAAAAACCAAACCCAAAAAAGGAGCGACCCCACAAAAAAAACCGAAAGAAAAACCAGCCATGATAAAAATAATTCATTAAAAAAATTGGAGAAAATACGCAAAAAAAACAACAAAAAACCCAAGAAAGGAGGAAAAAAAAACAAGAAGGAAGAAAGAAAAAAGAAACCCAAAACGGGAAAAAGCAAACAAAAAAACCCAAATAAAAAACTCCCCAAAAAACGGGGTATGACCCCTCCCCCCTTCCTCCTCCTCCTCCCCCTCTTTCTTCCGCAAATCGAAAAAAGTCAGCTTGAGACGTGCCCACCCTGCCATTATAAAAATAATTAATAAAAAAAACTTGGGGAAAGACCCAAAAAAAACCGAAAGAAAAACCCAGCCATTATAAAAATAATTCATAAAAAAACTTGGAGAAAATACGAAAAAATTCCAAAAAAGGAAGAAAAAAAAACTCCAAAAAACAAAAAAAAACCTAAAAAATAAAGAAAAAAACAGAAAAACCTTTAAAAAAAGATAGAAAAAGGGAAAAAAACCTTTTGGGGGAAGGGAGTTCTTTAAAAAAGTCCCCAAAACGGGGGAGCTCTACCATCCACAACTACAGGGAAATAAAAACGGATCATACGCACCGAAATTCGTGCTTGCAAAATTCCTTAGTATTCCTAAATAAACAAGAACATTTTATTAACCGTTTTGTAAATAAATAGATATCGATATTAATACGTACACAACGCCCTGGCGAAGAATGTTCATGGTCTCCATAACTTCCCCCATGAACAACTGTTGATCGACGATTCTGACACGATTAGCGGGTTCAGGCAGTACACATTCGCAAAACTGACGATCATCTCGAAAGTTGGCAACGAGAGTTGATTACGGATGCGTAATCAATTCAAATTAATAGTTAACGACACACGACATCGTAGCTACGATAAGTTCGCCCTCAACCAGGATCTCTCTATTATTTGAATCAAGACGACGCGGCTGCCATAGAGGCATGGGATAGCATTTTGTAAGTACATCTGCGAAATTTACTAAGTATGTTTCTTCGCTCAGTGCTGTGCACTTGAAATAACCAACTGACGATGAAGACAGGGCGACGTCGTAGAATGCCTCGACGCTGCCGAACTTCCTTACAACCAAATAATGTTCGCGTTGATGAACGACAATATTGACGACAATGCAAATTTCAGCATTCTTCAGAAGACAACATCTACCGTGCTTGTTTGTAGTTAGGGTGAAGTTGTGACTTTTCAAGCGACGATATTGCGTTACTTCGATACCAATTTGATCACTAGGAAGCGGTCCAGCGGTGTGCTTGTTGAGTGCTATAATCGATTCGTATCTGTTCCGTACACGCAAACCAGACCTCTGAGAATGTTCCACCCTTCTCTTTGCAATTTGTTGAAAAGGAAGGCCTGGCTTTCGGCACGATTTACGAAAAGTTCGCATGCTGTTTTCATAAGGAAACGCTGAATACGAATCTACAGGCCCCAGCAATTCAACGTCATCCACAAGATGCAACAACCCGTGGACATTGTAACTTATGAATTCCCGTCCATACAGAGTTTCACATCTCTCGACAAATAGGCGCAATGCCATTCTCGCATAGAACAAGTGTTCTCGGGATGGCTGTTCTGATGCCAAAATACGAATAGAGGCGCTTAAAAGTAAGAAATGTTTGTAAACATCCGTGCTTAGAATACCAAATAGTACAACCGGGCCGGTGTACATCAGAAACTGTCGGAATTCGGTCGCTTTGTATTTCGTATACAGTTCAAGCTTCCTTGGAGGACGGGCGAATTCTCGAGGATAATAATCGTGCAATACCTCCAGTCTTTTAGACACAAGCTCTATATCGTATGCTGGCAACTTGGTTATTTTTGAAAACTTGCCATCGACCCAGGCGGATATCAACCGTTTGACGACGCCCAGGCAAACCAGATGCATATATTCAAAGGGTACTTTAGTTACCATGCCTATCGGAAGATGAGAGAGAGGACTTTCACCGTCCTTGTGATGATCTTCGTCTATTTGCCGAACGTACTCGTCATCAGTTCGAGAAACATGATCCACGCCTCGTAAAGTCATGCGTCTTTCTATCGACTCGCCGGAGACTTTACATTTTGAGCACGGATTTTGAGAACAGTGACCTACATGATTTAAAATGAAAGCCCTAGCTGGCGCGTCAGCGATGAATGCTCTGAGAGTGATGGTTATCTTTGATTCGTGAAAGCTCACACCACCATCATTGATGATCTTGTTTGCTTCGTCTACAAATGGCCTAAAAAATTCCAACGCGCTATGAGGTTTTTTCGCCCCTCTATATATACCAACCACTTCAGATGGACTATTGCGAAAGTTTGCAATCCTGCATTGAATAGGCCATATTTGGTGGTTCCCCGACCGATCAAGAGTAGCACCGTCTGTGCTAAAGTCTATTTCTAGATTAGTAGGAATCTCAACCGGAGAAATAGTTTCTAAAAGCGTGACGATCGCAGCCTCAAATCCTAAATGCAAATACTCGCCAGGGGGCATATTTAACAATTCTGTGGATTTTCGCGGAGTACCGAGTAATGTCTTTGTACACTTTGGAAGGTTGGCGAAACAACGATGGGCTCTAAGCAACTGAAGCAGCTTATCACCGGCGTCGAGACTGATGGAATTCTCGACCATCCAGGAAGCAAGCTCTTCGCGAAAAGGATGATGTTCGACCTTATCGCCTACCTCAATCAACATTGACTCGGCACTAGCTTCGCTTGAACAATATGTCTGACTATCACTGGCCGAACCGCTTTCATCAACACAAGCCTGTGAATCAGATGTCGACAAGTCCATTGATTGAGATGAAGCGATCGACACAACACTAAAAGGGCACTGATCGATTATTGCCACAGCAGTAGGTTGAAGCTCAATCGTTTCCGCAGCAATAGGTTGAGACTCAATTGTCGTCAGAGCAATAGTTTCAGATTCAAGCATGGTGGTTTCAACAGGTTGGGACTCACTCTGAGACATAAAAACATCTTGGCTGGCAGTGGCTGTTATCTCCGAATGCATACTTTCAGTGTTGTGTTGCGGTCGGCGAAGATTATCCCTCATTTCTTTCAAAACTCTAGTCCGTTGTCGGGAAGATAGCTTATTGAAAGGTTTGCGGCTACGCGACGTTTTCAATGGACGATTTATTTTTCCAATAGAAGCATGTTGCTGAGAACTAGAGGTATTCAGCTGCGAGTCATGAGACATTGTAGCTTGTTGATCTCGCGGTTGAAGCATTTTTCAAGCAATTACCTAACAACCTGGGAGGCATATGAAAAAACCGAACCTATACCGAACCGAACCGACTACCTATAAAAAGTTAAATCAAAATGTCAGTCGCTAATCTCTTACCAATACTTCAAACTTTTGAGATTCCCAAAGTCGCTCTACGAAGAATGGCAATATAGAGTTAAGACAGGTATTTCGAGATTGGAGCTAACACTGTTGCCGTTGGATGAAATGTAGTCATGGAGGGATGCTAAATAAGGACCGCGACGTTCTCAGCTAGCCAAGAATCCTGCGAAATATAGAAAAGAAATCATTGTGTCAGTACCAATTGTAAGAATTAAACTTATTTTCGTTGAGTTAATCATTATTCGATCAAGTATGATTTCGGAAGTTTGTTCTGTATAGCAAACAATTATGGTTTGTATCTATCGATGTTGATATGATTGGCTTGAGTAGTTTGTTTGACTAGCGTTTAAACGCAAGTAAATTATATTTATGTGTATTTTATCATAAATTACATTTCGTATCTCCAGACTATGTGGTGTGATAACGACCTGTATTATGTTTGATCAAAACGTAGGGGCATATTTTAAGAAATACCAAAACTGATTATGAAGGAAATTATTACAATCTGGCGATCTGTGTGTCAAACGCCACGAAGTCAAAGTTGTCTGTTGTCATTGCATTCACACCAAATGACACGACTATTTAGAGTTAAAAACAATGGAACGGGACCCGAGGTCCCTATTCCACTGTTCCCTGCGCCCATCCTCATAACGTTTTTTCGTGCCTAATGGCATCGACGGTTAAGAGTTAATCCTGCGTAGAAATACAGTTCTTTGTTATTTATTTATCTTTTTCAAAGTTAAAAAATGTCTGATAACGAAAAGAAAGACAGTAAAAGATCAGCAGAAGATTCAGTAGTGGAAAAAATATATAAAAAGATAAAAAAAACTTGAAGATTACTATTATAGCCTAAAACAGGCGACGAAGTCTCAAAATGGCGAGTCTCGGGGATCGTCATCCGATTCAACGAAGTCTCACAATGATGCGGGGGCTTCGCCGGCGACATTGAAAATATGTGAAGATACAGGATCCGGGGTTCCCGGCAATTCATCGAAGCTCAACGAGATTTTGAATCTCATCGACTTCGGTAAATATATATTAAAAAAAAAAAAGAGACAATGAGATCGCACGCATAGAGGCGATACACCGTTGTGCATACGGTTTTCGGCTGGGGTTTATTCCTGGAATAAAACGTTGCCGTGTACGACCACCCTTTTTAGGTTAGGTCGTCATCATAACTGGTGCTGGTGCTCGCAGTTAGATTTCATTGTGGTTTTTCAGATTGTCCGAACATTGAGTCGGAAAGTGGAAATCAGAATGAGTCGACTGTGACATCCGAGTTAACATTCGACAGCCAAGTTGAGGGGCCGAAGGAGGATTCGATAGATGAGGAAGCGCTTCGGATATTAGGTGATGATCCTTCGTCGAATGCACCGAAGAAGTTTCTTTTCCATTCCAACCTGGCATCTCGTTGGAAGGCTTGGATTGCTTCCGGCTTGGATAAAGATACTAGAGTATCACTGTTGAAAGAATATTCCCGAGAGGGAAATTGTCCTTTGGAGGCACCGATTCTGAACCCAGAGCTCGTTGCATCATTGAACGAGACTGCGGTGAAGCGAGACAATCATTTCATTGATTCTCAGTGTTTGGTTGGTTCAGCGATGTCGGCGCTTGGATCGGCGATTACGCTTCTGTTAAATGAGAAGAGCGAAGGCGTTGACAGAAACGAACTTCTTAAACTTATGTGCGACTCGGGTAAACTGTTAGCCCAATTGCATCATAAGGAATCTTTGGCAAGGAAAGCATATATATTGCCTGGCCTGGACAAAAAAGCAAAATCTATCCTTGGGAAGACCGAAACGGATAAATATCTTTTCGGGGAGAATCTTGCAGAGAAACTGAAATCTGCGAAGGCTGTGGAGAAAGCGGGCCTCGAACTGAAGCTGCAACCAGCAACGACAACACCAAAAAAGGCACCATTGAAGACAAGCAATCCGGTAAACTGGAAAGGCCCTCCTGCGAGATTCCAACGGAATTATCAGGGGGGCAACAACCAAAGAGGTCATGGGACGTTCAGGCAATCGAGGGGTCAGCCTCAGCAGGAGAATTGGAAACCGCCGACGTCGGAGCAGAATCCGAAGCAGTCGTCGAAAGAAAAGAAGTAGAGGTATTGCACACTGCCGGCAAACTTCAAGAGTTTCTTGCGGAATGGCGAAAAATT
This sequence comes from Stenichneumon culpator, assembly GCA_964017025.1. Taxonomy (NCBI): domain Eukaryota; kingdom Metazoa; phylum Arthropoda; class Insecta; order Hymenoptera; family Ichneumonidae; genus Stenichneumon; species Stenichneumon culpator. Next base: position 8,329,927 of record OZ024776.1, on the reverse strand, counting down.
GCTGATAATTTTGTTCTACGCTGCGTGAGCGGTTACAAGATACAAACTCTTTGCCCAATAGTGCAAAGAGCGATATCACGGGGTCAAATTTTAGAAAATCGAGATGATGAGCGAGACCTTGCGGTTGCGATAAAAAAGTTATTAAATATCGGTGCCATTCAACCTTGCTGTCCAGAGGAAGGCCAATTCTTGTCGAGTTATTTTTTAGTCCCGAAAGCCGATGGGTCTCATAGATTTGTTTTAAACTTAAAAAAGTTAAACGAGTTCGTTCAAACAGATCATTTTAAGATGGAGGATTGGAGAACCGCGATAAAGATTGTGAGCTTGAAAATTCTCGCGAAAACAAATAGTATAAGAAGACACAGTTATATCGACTGGTGTCACTAGTGATCGAGCGAAAGATTTACGCGCGTGCGTAAATGTAAATAGAATCAGTGCGCGTGCTCCAAAATTTTACCGATGCCCCGAGCCGACGATCGGCCTTGCCTCTGCCTCTTTCGCTCGGGGGACGTCGAGTTTGCCAGATGTTCGTGAAGGACCGGGAAAATCAACCAAGAGGGAATAGCGAGTTTCGTGTTTGACGCCCCGATTACCATGCATGGCCAGCCGGTGATATCTCCGATACATTGTTGGACGTCCGTGTACCTATACGATCAGCGAGCCCCCGAGAAAAAAAAAACGAAAGAGCCAACGAGGAAGGACCCTGCTACGACAGTTGAGTACTCAATTATTGAAAGAAAACTAGACAATTTTATTTTATATTTTCTGTAACCATGTGTGTAGTATACAGAATGGAATGGCGTGTGAGTGAGAGTGTGCATATAATTATATGACGTGACCGAGTCTCGATGTGTCAAGTTGGTCGGTTGATATTTTGTGAAACTTAATTAGTATCCTGTGAAAAAAGGATCTTGTGCCAGATATCGATGGTTAAAAATATCTATATATATATATTTTTTTTTTGTGGTGTTTGTCGACTCATTATCGGCGCGCGTAAAGCTGAGAGAGTATAAACCAGTAAATGTTTTGAATAAATAGATGTAAGGGTCGACAATTAATGTCTGGGAACTAATTTTTTTTTTTTTTTTTAACCTGAATTGTTTGTTTATTTCACAATTGGCGCCCAACAAAGGGGCACGATTCGAGTATTAAAGTAGAAATATTTTAATCAATAGAGATCGTGAACCCAGAAATCCGAGCATCATATCTTTGTTTTTTGTTAATATTTGATAAGCTAATCATTTTAAAATAAATTTATATGAAATTGAGATAGTCGCTACAGTGTATGGAAAAAGATAATACGACGGTGTATATTACACAGTCCGGCCGCAGATCAAAACAAAAGTATAAGAATTTGTCGCACTTCACAGGTCGGTCAAGCGAAAAAAGTGTAAACATGCCGGTACTACCAGATCGGCCGATCGTGAACGAGGAGACAAGGCGACGCGAGATAGAGCGAGAGCACGAGAATTTAGCTAGACAGCGGCGAGAGTTGGAGCAAATCCGTAATGATATCGAGACACAGAGGTTGGCCCTCGAAGCACAGCGACAACAACAACAACAACAGCAGCAGCAGCACGCACAACTAGCGGGTAATCCCGCTATGGAAGTAAATATAACTCAACAACAAGCGCGAAGAATAGAAGAGATAACGGCGATTGTAAGTAGCGCGCAGAACGGTAATATCGATGTCAAAATTCCGAAATTTAAAGACGAGGTCGAGAGCAATCCGTCCGAATTTATCGAAGAGCTGGAAAAATATTTTAAGATAAAAAATGTGCAGAATGATCGAAAGTTAATTATGGTTGAGAGCGCGTTAATGGGTAAAGCCGCACTATGGTACGAAATTAAGGCTAACTTCCGAGATTTCGAGTCATTTAAACAAGAATTTCTGGATGAATTTTACTCAATCCCCATTAGGGTATTATTTAAAAACCGATGGTTGGAACGCCGCTGCAATGTGAACGAGCAGTCATTACAAACTTACTACTATCGACAGGTTCGCGATGCCAAATATTTTAGTCCTCAACTAACGAAATACGAAATCAATTATAACATCATACAGCAATACCCCGTTTGGGTACGTGAGGCGTTAGCCACGATTAATTACAACGACGATAGTGTGATTGCGCAATCATTAGCCAGCCTGGATAGTACGCGGAGGGAACGAACGAGAGTTCGAGAAAGTAGATACGCTCCTTACAGTGAATTTCCACAACAGGAAAATACACAGAGGATTCGCGAGATTCAAACGTATCGATCGGAGTACGGTAACGGCTATAGAAACGAGAGTAGGCCCTATAGAGCACCGAAACGGTTTCAGTATCCGTCACATAATCGGGATAACTTTAGTAACTATCATTACTATCCAAACCAGCATCCGTATCCTGGAGAAGGATTCAGGATGCCAGACACGCGTTTTCCTCCGCCGACTATTCAGCAAGAGAGACAATCACTCCCCAACGGAGGTAATTTAAACTAATATGTGGCGCGTTGAAATGTGATCCGCCAACGCGTCAAGACTTCGATTTCGTAAAAGAATTAGGAAAAGATTTGGAAGAAAGAATGGATCGCGAAGACAATACGGGAGTTGCCCAAGGCTTATCGAAGTGTCCACATTTGCGAGTGAACATCCTAGGTAAAGACCGAATCGTTCTTCTAGACTCGGGTAGTCAAATAACAGCTATCTCTGAAGAATTTTTTAAAGAAATATCCCGCAGCGCTAGGTTGAAAACATTGCCAGTATCTAATTTATTTGTGACAACTGCGATAAGTAAAAAAGCAACGACGATAAGAAAGCAAGTGTGGCTGGAAGTAGAAATAGACAAAAGGAAAACGTCATTTGCCTTTTTAATCATTCCGTACCTCACGTCAGCTTTAATTCTGGGCAATGACTGGATGAGAAAACACAGAGTCATCTTAAACTATAGGGATAACACCGTAGAAATCGCAGGAAAAATCCTTTCAGATTCGGAGGTAGTGTTCGAACGGGACGCCTCGGAGACTCTTCTCTGTTCGCGTAACGATGATGGGCTGGTTGTTTATGTAATAAATCTCCAAAATATGTCCCTCGAAGGAGTAAATAACGAAGATAAAAAGTTAATAGAAAAAGAACAAACCTTAGAGCAGATCGGCTCTAAGGGGGACGTGGCATCCGTGCAAAGTAGCAAGCAAATTCGCCAAATAGTAAGCGAAACGAACGTTGAAAATATACCGAAGGAAAAACAAATGGCTATGGTAGATAAAAAAACAAACGAAGTGACTAAAGAAATTTGTTTAACAACGACAAATAACGTCCCTTTGCAGCCAACGGATTTGGTAGTAACAAACGAAGTCGAAAACAAAATAACGAGCGCGAATAGTGAAGAGTTTTTGGAGGCGGTCCGAGCGATCGCGTGTAAACTAACACTACTTAACGATTCAGAGAAAGCAAAAATAATCGATTTAATAAAAGAACATCGCGAGGTTTTCTCAAATAAACCGGGTTGTGCAATGGGGTACGAGCATCACCTAAAGCTCGTAACGAATCGCCCCAGCATTAGACACTCTTATCCGGTCCCCTTTCAGTTAAGAGAAGCAACCCGAATAGCGATTGATAAGATGTTGGAGGACGGAGTGATAGAAAGGGCAATAAGTCAGTATTGCAATCCTCTTAGAATTGTTAAGAAGGAAGACGGGTCCGTTCGGGTGTGTCTTGACGCGCGGTTTGTAAACAAATTGATCGAGGACGACCACGAGTCTCCGCCGTTGATCAACGAACTACTACAAAAGTTTCACGGAGCAAAATGGTTCTCCAAGATAGATCTCACTCAGGGATATTGGCAAGTTAAGCTTCATAAAGATTCTCGTCCCTATACGTCATTTCTTTTTGACTCGAAACTATACCAATTCTGTAGAATCCCCTTCGGATTGAAGACAGCAGGTAGCGGCTTCACCCGTGCCTTGAGTTATGCTCTGCGAAACGATTTTGATCAATACACCGCATGTTATATCGACGACGTGCTTATCGGTACAGAAACGATAGAAAAGCACCGGTCAGTACTCGAAAAAATCTTTAAAAGGATGAAGGAATACAATTTTACAATAAAGATTTCAAAATGTAGTTTTTTTCAAAGTACAGTACCTTTCTTAGGGTTTGTCATATCGCGTGAAGGCATAACCCCGGAGCCAAGGAAACTCGACGTAATTCTAGATTTCGAAGAACCAAAGAACAGGAAACAGCTGCAACAGTTCCTTGGAACTTGCAACTATTATCGTCAGTTCAATGTAAACCATAGCAAGTCAATTGATCAGTTAAGAAATTTATTAACAAAAGATACAGATTGGCAGTGGACTGAAAAGCACAAAATCGCATTTAGAGAACTAAAAAAAAAACTTTGCCAACTGTATTACGTTAAAACATGTCATTCCGAACAGACAGTTTAGATTGCAGACAGACGCCAGCGATCGGGGCGTAGGAGGGATTCTCTATCAGTTAGACGAAAATAATGATCATAACGTAATAGGCGTCGTCAGTAGGTGCCTTAATAAAGCTGAAATAAACTATACCACGACCGAAAAGGAGCTGCTGGCTATAGTTTATTCAATACAGAAATTTCGAGTTTATCTGGTTGGAGTACGCTTCGTTATAATCACCGACCATCAAAGTCTAACTTTTCTTAACTCGGCCGTGTTTCAAAACTCCCGAATAACAAGGTGGAGCCTTCTTCTTCAGGAATATACGTTCGATATTGAATATTGTCGTGGAGTAGATAATCTTGTTGCGGATTTTTTTAGTAGAAACCCCGAGGGCAAATTCGGTGAAGATTCTGCGGAAAAAATCGTGATATCGGCACTTCATCGAGGTATATTACCGAACGGGAATCCTTTAGAGCAGGATTTGGTACAAATGGTAGCAGCTTTGCGTAAAAGTGCGTCGGATTTTGAAGGCTTTAAAGAATTAAGGAAATGGCAAAACGAAGATTCGGAAATAAAAAAATAGTAGAAAGTGGCGAACTCCAGTCCGAGAAAACAAGATACATGATCCATGACAAAATAGTTTTCCATCGAAGTGGAAAAGATGAAGATTGGAAAATCGCGATTCCTATGAGTTTAAGACGTCCATTGATCGCGGCGGTTCACACAAAATTAGGGCATCCGGGCGTGTACAAAACTCTTAGCCATCTCAAAAGATACTATTATTGGCGAGGAATGTCGGAACAAGTGAAAAATTTAGTTACCCGTTGTGACTTGTGTCAGAGAGTTAAACATCTAACGGTATCGATGGAAGGAGAGTTTAATTTCGTATCTGCTGAAAAACCGAATGACCTGGTGACAGTAGACTTTTACGGACCCCTGCCGACGGGTCGGGGAGGAGTTCAATATATTTTTGTTTTGTTAGACACATTTTCAAAATATGTGACTCTGTATCCGTTAAAAAAGGCTACTACACGCATGACGCTCAAAAAGATTTTCACGCAGTTTATACCGAAGTTTGGCAAGCCGAATCGCATCCTATCCGATCATGGTACGCAATTCACCGCACATCTCTGGAAATCGGAATTAGAATCTAACGGAATAAAGGTCTTATATAGTTCAATCAGGCACCCTCAATCGAATCCCACAGAACGAGTGATGCGTGAGCTCGGCAGACTATTTAGGACTTTATGCGCTAACAAACATACCAAATGGGTAGAATTCCTTCCAGAAATTGAAAACGCATTAAACCTCACAGTTCATCAAAGTACTAAATTCACGCCTCTTGAGCTTCAGTTCGGTAAACCGGTGCAGGAAGATCTGCATAAATTGATTAATTTCCCAGAAAGGCGCTCTCAACCACGCGAGTATATGTTGACAATGGCTTGTGAAAATATGAGGAAAAGTTTCGAACGAAGAAAGAAATCGCAAAAAACTATTTCAAAAGTACCTCTACACGTCGGAGATAAAGTTTTACTAAAAGTGAGACATTTGTCTAATGCCTTTGACAAAGTAATAAAAAAGTTCTTTCATCTCTTCGAAGGTCCGTACGTAATAACAAAAAAAATAGGAGAAAACGCGTTCGTGATAGCCGATCCGGCAAACGATATGATCGAGGCTGGCACATACAATCGTCTGAATCTTCGGAAATATTATGAACCTGATGACGATGCTGCTGCTGCTACGTAACTTTCACGTACAAAGAAAATACTCATGAGCGGTAACGCCTCGCTAGATTCTCTGCTCTGTAAATATATAAGTTAAGTAGCGTCCTAGATTATAAGGCAAGCAATAATTGTACTGCAGAAATGTAATGTAAACAAGGTTGACGAGTTTCTCACGAATCAGATATGACGACACAGCATTAAGTATGAGGTATGCATTAGAGTGAATGGAGAAGGATGCATGGGCATCAGCGAAAAATTCTCACGTGGAACAGAATTCAAGTAGTTACGGAATTTTTTTGGTTGAGTACAAGGTTGTTGCACTCTACAAAAAAAGGGGGATGTTGTGAGCTTGAAAATTCGCGCGAAAACAAATAGTATAAGAAGACACAGTTATATCGACTGGTGTCACTAGTGATCGAGCGAAAGATTTACGCGCGTGCGTAAATGTAAATAGAATCAGTGCGCGTGCTCCAAAATTTTACCGATGCCCCGAGCCGACGATCGGCCTTGCCTCTGCCTCTTTCGCTCGGGGGACGTCGAGTTTGCCAGATGTTCGTGAAGGACCGGGAAAATCAACCAAGAGGGAATAGCGAGTTTCGTGTTTGACGCCCCGATTACCATGCATGGCCAGCCGGTGATATCTCCGATACATTGTTGGACGTCCGTGTACCTATACGATCAGCGAGCCCCCGAGAAAAAAAAACGAAAGAGCCAACGAGGAAGCACCCTGCTACGACAGTTGAGTACTCAATTATTGAAAGAAAACTAGACAATTTTATTTTATATTTTCTGTAACCATGTGTGTAGTATACAGAATGGAATGGCGTGTGAGTGAGAGTGTGCATATAATTATATGACGTGACCGAGTCTCGATGTGTCAAGTTGGTCGGTTGATATTTTGTGAAACTTAATTAGTATCCTGTGAAAAAAGGATCTTGTGCCAGATATCGATGGTTAAAAATATCTATATATATATATATTTTTTTTGTGGTGTTTGTCGACTCATTATCGGCGCGCGTAAAGCTGAGAGAGTATAAACCAGTAAATGTTTTGAATAAATAGATGTAAGGGTCGACAATTAATGTCTAGGAACTAATTTTTTTTTTTTTTTAAACCTGAATTGTTTGTTTATTTCACAAGATTGTCGCAAAAGGGGATTTTATGGCCAAAGTAGATTTGAAAAATGCATATTATTCCGTTCCGATCCATAATGACAGTAGAAAACTGCTTCGTTTTGTGTTCCAAGAGCAGTTGTACGAATTTACGTGTTTGCCGAATGGATTATCGACAGCCCCGTGTATATTTACAAAGATCCTAAGACCGGTAGTTAGTTCTCTTCGGGAGAAAGGATTTTGTTCGGTTATATATCTGGACGATCTTCTATGCATTGGTTCAGACTATGAATCTTGTTTAAAGAATGTAACCACTTCGATCGAACTTTTTGAATCACTCGGGTTCGTGGTGAACTATGAGAAGAGTATTTTAAAACCGACGCGTGCATGCACTTTTCTGGGTTTTACAATCAACACGGTTGATATGACGTTAGAGCTGACTAACGAAAAAAGAGCGAATGGTCGAGCATTGGTTCGAAAATTTTCTCGGAAAACAGAATGCAAAATTCGCGAGTTCGCACAATTCGTTGGAACACTAGTCGCATATAGTCCTGCATTGGAATATAGCCGGGTCTACGTTAAATCTTTTCAAAGGGAAATTTTCTTAGCTCTGCTCGAAAATGAGGATAATTACGAAGCAACGATGCAGATATCAAGCTCTTTACGCGAGGACTTTGTCTGGTGGGAGAGGAATCTGGAATCGTCAAGATCTATAGCTAGTCCGGAATACGTTCGCGAAATATTTTCAGACGCGTCTTTGACGGGCTGGGGGGCCCATTGCAACGGAGAAGGGACTCACGGGTTTTGGAAAGAGAGCGAAAAGTTTTTGCATATAAATTATCTCGAACTTATGGCAGCGTTTATTGCACTTCGTTGTTTTGCCTCGCATTTAACAGAAGTTCAAGTTTTATTGCGAATTGATAATACGACCGCGATTTCTTACATAAATCGTATGGGAGGGGTTCAATACCCGGGATTACTTGGATTGGCAAAAGATCTTTGGCAATGGTGTGAGGAACGGAGAATTCATGTCTTTGCAGCTTATATCACGTCGGCAAATAATGAAGACGCAGATAGAGAGTCCAGGAACGATAATATTGATACACAATGGGAGCTAGCGGACGGTGCTTTTGGGAAAGTTTGTTCTAAATTCGGAGTTCCATCGATCGATTTATTTGCGACTAGAGCTAATGCGAAATGTGAGGTTTTTTGTGCCTGGCATAGAGATCCCGATGCTCTAGCCATAGACGCGTTTACCATAACTTGGAAAAACAAATTTTTCTATGCCTTTCCTCCTTTTGCGATCATTGCAAAAATCTTGCAAAAAATAATCGCTGAGGAAGCTTGCGGCATTATGGTAGTGCCATGTTGGCCAAATCAACCGTGGTTCCCGATTTTTATTTCATGTCTAATGGGGGAACCGATTTATTTTCATCCATCTGACGAGCTTTTACTCTCTCCTTGTAGATCGCTCAGACACCCATTGGCAAGGGATCTTCGTTTGATTGCCGGGAAATTATCAGGAGCGCGTTCGTCAAGAAAGGTCTACCAGTTTCAACGATAGAAATACTCACCGCGTCACTAGCAGAATCTTCGATTAAACAATATGCGACGCCACTAAAGTCGTGGTGGGAGTTTTGTGAACGTTCGGGGATTGATCCTTATCGAGCGGATAAAAACGATCTTTTGATATTTTTAACAAAAAAATTTGAGGCAGGTGCATCCTACGGAACGCTCAATTCGGCGCGGTCAGCAGTTTCACTGATATCAGTAAACGAAATTGCCAAAGACAATGATCTGTCGAGATTTTTTAAAGGAATATATCGATTGCGTCCAAGTAAGCCACGGTACGACAGAGTTTGGGATCCGGGAGTGGTGCTGCGCACACTAGAAACTTATTGTACAGTACAGGACTCAAATCTCCAAAAATTGTCGGAGAAACTTGTGACGTTAATGGCACTTGGCACGGCGCATAGAAAACAGACCCTATCCTTGATTAAAATTGAGAATATTAAACGGACAAAAGATGGTTTTGAGATAGAGATACCAGATTTTATTAAGACTTCCCGACCGGGACAATATCAACCGTTATTGTTAATTCCGTTTTTTACTGCAAAGCCAGCGTTATGCATGGCATCGTTTTTACAAAGATATCTAGATCTAACAGAGTCTATTAGAAAAGATTGCAAGAATTTATTTATTTCTTCAAGAAAGCCGTTCAAGGCTGCGTCGACGCAAACAATAGACAGATGGATACGTTCTATCCTCAAGCTTAGCGGTATAGGAGAGGAGTACACTCCTCACAGCACTAGGCATGCCGCGACGTCGACAGCTTTAGCGAAGGGAGTAAGCGTAAATATAATTAAGTCAACCGCAGGCTGGTCCAAGGAGTCGCAAGTCTTTGCAAGGTTTTATAATAGACCAATAGAATCAGAAAGACAAAGTTTTGCCAATGCAGTATTTGATTTAAAAAAAAAAAAATGGAAATGATAATTTGGTTTGTATCAATTGTTATTTGTGTTCATTAAAGTATGTGTGTAATTACATGACTCTAAACATCTACCATATGTAATCTGGAGAACGAGACGAGGATATAATTGGACGATTAAACGAACTTACCTGTTGTGAAGTTCTATCGTAATTATATCCGATGTCTCGTTCGAGAGATTACGTCCCACCCTTATAAAAGTCGGTTTTCCCTCTTTATACCCACCCTAGGTGTAAACAAAAATTACCCATAGTGAACTTTAAACATTATGAGGATGGGCGCAGGGAACAGTGGAATAGGGACCTCGGGTCCCGTTCCATTGTTTTTAACTCTAAATAGTCGTGTCATTTGGTGTGAAGTAGGCGGTACTACCATATGTAATCTCTCGAACGAGACGTCGGATATAATTACGATAGAACTTCACAACAGGTAAGTTCGTTTAATCGTCCAAAAACTAGGATAAAGTCAGAGTAGTTCATGAATGACTTAACAATTTTACACATTTTTGCTTATGTACTGACACAGGAAGTACTTATTTTCATATAGACGAATCTTTCCTACACATCTGATAGTAACAATCGTATTGCGCTGAAAAATCTTTCAGAACGTAAACACATATATAAGACGAGAAATTCAATAAATTGCAATCAATAAATGTAAGGAAAAAATCAAAAAAAATTTGAACAAAGTTGAACCATGAATGCCGATTATCGCCGAATACTTTGAGCTGATTTTAAAAGGTTACAATGATACGTACATAATGACCATCGTAACTCTTTAGGCGCACCAATACTGCGTACACGATCTGACGACAAATGTTTTTTATAGATCCGCAACAAATGGCCGGATTTCTACACTGAACTATCGAAACTGGAGAGTGATACGGGAGATTTGAAGGTTTTCTTGTAAACGTTTATGTTTTATCATTTTTCGGGTGACAATAAGTGTCAAATGTATATTTAATCTCAAACAACTTCGTAAAAAATATTGTGATAACAGAGTCGCGGCGATGTTTATTTTTGTAAACGCAAAAACACATACGTAAAAAAAAACAACGCCACGACTTTGTTATCATAATCTTTTTGTCGAAGTATTTTTTTTAACATAGCTTTGAACCCCCATTATCACCCGAAATATGATCAAACTAACACATTTACAAAAGGTCGTCAAATCTCCCGCATCACTCTCCAATTTCAATAGTTCTGTGTAGAGATGTAACCATTTGATACGAAAATTTCAATCAAATTTTGTCATCAGATCATGTACACAGTATGCATATTATTAGAAACTTTTTTAATCAACTCAAAGTATTCGACGATGTATTGGCTTTCACGGTCGAATTTCTTTTCGTAGTTCTTTTTGAATCTTTGCTTCAACTGGTCAACAAATTTTATCGATATTCGCATCTTATATTTCACACACTGAAAGATTTCTCAGTGGAATTCGTTGGTGCTAATACATGTGTAGGGAATAATTGTTTATGCGAAAATAAGTTATTTTCTTATCGCATTCAAAAATGTGTAAAATTAACGATCATTCATAAAATACTGAGTTTACACTAGTTGTTTAGACTAAGTTCTTGCACATACGCAAACTGAATACACATACGAATATGTGGCGCGCGGTCAGGATGCATCACACATGCATTCCCAACTAAAAGTTTAATTAAATAAAAACTTGGCAATATGCTAAAAAATCTGAAAAAAATCAACCGTATTAATGATGTTAAGACCTTTCATTTTGCATAATAATAATACCAAAAAGTTATTAACAAATTGTTTTAAAAAATCAGAAAACCTTTAATTTTTTCATTTTAAATGTATCTGTTGATTTTTTAGAATTCGTGATAAGGCAAATTTTTTTCGACATTTTCTGACATTAAATTTTTTTTTCGAAAATTTTAAAAAACGATGTAGAGGCACGAATTTTGGATGTGTTTCCGTATCACGTTTCCGTACATACAAAAAGTTTCGAGGCGATTACGCCTATAGTTCCTTAGATGTGGCCTTCAAAAAATTTCAAAAATGGAAAATTCAAAAGTGTACGTAAATTCTGAAAAAATTCATGTGCCTTTTAGAAAATTAATGAATTCATTTGTATGAGACAAAAAAGGTTTAGTGATTATTGGTTGATCATTTTTTTTAACAATTTATTAATAACTTTTTGATATTATTATTTAACAAAATTTATGTTGTTAGCACCTTTGATACAGTTGATTGTTTAACGTTTTGTATACCATTAAGAACTGTTGAAAGTTTCATCGAATCTCCTTTTTGGCTGGCAAAGTACGTGTGAAGCGTGATACGACCGAAAAGAGTGAGGGCATCAACACGCGTTCGCAGCGAGTTCGTGCCGGCTTGACATTCGCAAAAACAGCGTACACCGACTGCCGTTTGAAAACATTCGCAAGTACGCAACAAAGGACTCGATCACGATACTGAACTTTCGACATCGATTCGAAAATAGTCTAGAGGTTCCGTAGTTTATCCATGATTGTAAATGTCTTGTAATTGAGGTGAGACGGGGAGAATTTATTTCCATATCGGCAAACCATTGCAACAAAATGATAGCAAATATTTCGTGCTAACGAAAAAAAAATTTTGCATTCCCAACTAAAAGTTTAATTAAATAAAAACTTGGCAATATGCTAAAAAATCTGAAAAAAATCAACCGTATTAATGATGTTAAGACCTTTCATTATGCATAATAATAATACCAAAAAGTTATTAACAAATTGTTTTAAAAAATCAGAAAACCTTTAATTTTTTCTTTTTAAATGTATGTGTTGATTTTTTAGAATTCGTGATAAGGCGAATTTTTTTCGACATTTTCTGACATTAAATTTTTTTTTTCGAAAATTAAAAAAAAACGATGTAGAGGCACGAATTTTGGATGTGTTTCCGTATCACGTTTCCGTACATACAAAAAGTTTCGAGGCGATTACGCCTATAGTTCCTTAGATGTGGCCTTCAAAAAATTTCAAAAATGGAAAATTCAAAAGTGTACGTAAATTCTGGAAAAATTCATGTGCCTTTTAGAAAATTAATGAATTCATTTGTATGAGACAAAAAAGGTTTAGTGATTATTTGTTGAACGTTTTTTTAAACAATTTATTAATAACTTTTTGATATTATTATTTAACAAAATTTATGTTGTTAGCACCTTTGATACAGTTGATTGTTTAACGTTTTGTATACCATTAAGAACTGTTAAAAGTTTCATCGAATCTCCTTTTTGGCTGGCAAAGTACGTGTGAAGCGTGATACGACCGAAAAGTGTGAGGGCATCAACACGCGTTCGCAGCGAGTTCGTGCCGGCTTGACATTCACAAAAACAGCGTACACCGACTGCCGTTTGAAAACATTTTTCAGCACGCAACAAAGGACTCGATCTCGATACTGAACTTTCGACATCGATTCGAAAACAGTCTAGAGGTTCCGTAGTTTATCCACGATTGTTGTAACTTTCTTTCAAATGAGATGGGACGGGGAGAATTCTTTTTCATTTCGGTAAACCATTGCAACAAACATGATGGCAAAAATTTCGTACTAATGAAAACATTTCAGCGTGTGACGAAAATCATAAGACGAAGGAAACTTTGAAAAAATTACTATTGAACCGAAGAAAACAATCGAAACTAATACAGAAATAAATTCAACAGCGCATAAAATATACAATTATACGAATACAAATTTGATTTTACCTGCGTGTGTATCGAAGATTTGCGAATATTGACTCGGCTTCTGTGATCTTTTTGCATTGAGATAATAAAATAAACGGGGGGTCCCCAATATGGCGCTTCCCGAGTGACCACGCAAAAGTAGCGCTCCCCAAGTTAAGTCATAAATTTAGTAATACAGTGACCACAACGGACCAAGAAAAAGGCCTCCAATAAGTAAAGGGTAATACGGGAGCATGTGGAAATACCAAAAGTGAAAAACAAAGCGCGAATAGCGGTACACAATCAACTGTAGTGCAGAGTGAATAGTGGAGCCGCGCGTAATCCCGCCAGGACGAGGAGACTATAACACCAGTGGCTCGCTGCTGCTCTCGAGATGGAAATCGGAATGTCTCTTTAATCTCCTAAGACCAAGCAAAGTGTGGATTAACTTTATTCGTATTAAAGGCATGGTTGAACGGTCTCGTCCTCAAGGGAAAAAACTAAACCGATACCACGCAGCAAGTGTAATAAAAGCGATAAGCACAGTGAGTCCACTGCCGAAACGTCAAGAAGCTCGTGGCAGCACCTCTCGGCTCGGTCGGCCGGGATTTTGTCAACACAGCTGACCTACAGTACAGCCAGGAACGTCGAGAGCCAAGTGACGAACCAACACGACCACATACTTACACGCACATACATACACGCACGCACGCAAACATGACTGGTCACGCCGAACCGCCAAAACCACTGACGGAGCAAGGCATGGAAGCACTCTTCGCGAAATTCCAAACATCTATCGTACAGGAAGTGCGTGCAGAAATAGCCAATACTGTAGCCGGAGTGCAGCGCAATGCAGGCGACATCCAAGAACTCAAACAGGAATGCAGGGACACGAAAAAACATGTTATAAGGCACGAAAAACAACAAGACGCAAATAAAAGAAGAAATAACATTGTGATAAATGGTATTGCCGAAATGCAAAACGAATCACGAGACCAACTACTAGATGTAACTAAGAAAATGTTGCAAGAGCGTTTAGAAGTCTCTCTCGCAAACTCGGACATTGACTTTATTAAACGCATCGGGCAGAAACACTCAAATAAAAATAGAGCCATTCTACTCGGCCTCGTTTCGGGTATAATCAAAAGCAATATAATGAGCCGCAAGTTAAAACTGAAAGGCAGTAACATTTACATAAACCACGATGAAGACAAAGCAACACAAGAAAAACGCAAACTTCTGAGACCAACACTGTTGAAATTAAAAGAAGAAGGGGTGAACGCAAAAATAATAAACGGAAAAATCCAATTTGGGAAAAATTCGATTTCTGATGTTGAGGCACAGGAGCTCACAATAAGTGCAATAATTAAAAAACTCCGAGCGCCGCAGACACAACACGGCCCTCAACTCGACGACGGAGAAGGAAATAGCGAGACAACGAACAACAGAGAGAGAGCCGCACCAAAACAAACGGTCACCCACCCGCAAACACATACTGGCACGAACAGCGTATCTATGAACTTGGACGAACCAATACCGGGTATACCGAAATCGCCGACCACGAAATCAGATGTCACGAAGAAGCGCAAAGCCGGAGACGACGGAACACTCGATGGATTCTTCGCAAAGAAAATCCAAACAACGTGACTGCTACCGAACAACCAAGAAGAAGGAGAGAACGTAGCAACAGCACAAGAAAGGAAAAACGAGAAGGAGAAAGAAGGAACGGAAGAGAGAAGCACGACAAAAATATGTTTTTGGAATCTGAGCGGTTTTCACAATCTGTACAAACTCGACCAAAAAGGTATTGAATATATCACGCATTTTAGCATAATTTGTTTAGCTGAAACATGGTTAACAGAGAAAACGGTGAACCTGCCACCCTTCCTAAAAGACTTTAAAATTTTCGTTAGCGTTGCGAATAGAGAAAAAAGCAGAGGCAGAGCCAGCGCGGGTCTCATGACCCTTATTCACTGTAGCATAGCACAAGATATATCTCTCTTAGAATCAACTAACCTCAGTATTTTTATTAGATGTAAGAAAACTAAGACTATTATAGGCAATATATATTGGCCCCCGCACGCGGACACCGAGTTTTGTATAGAGTCTCTTCGCGATTCAGTACTAAGTCATAACGATACAGCGACATCAGAATCCAAATGGATAATAATGGGTGATTTTAATGCGCGAATAGGCCACACAAACAATATAGAGGAAGAATTCGGCAACTACAGAAATATTAACAACTACAGACAATCGCTAGACGCCAAAGTAAATAAGAGAGGCAGAATGCTAGTCGATCTGCTAGAAGCGCTCGATTTCACGGTGTGCAATGGACGCAGCCTGACAGACACAATTGGGAATTACACTTATATGAATAAACTAGGGTGTAGTGTCATTGATTTACTGTGGATCAGCAACAACAGTTTAGATGGTCTAGTAGACTTCGCCGTTTTGCCAATAACAGAATTCTCTGACCACCAACTAATAATGGCCGAACTCGCAAGTGAATTATGGCAAAACCACGAGGAAACGGCAGACAGTAAAATCGCGACTAGTAGTAAAAAGCAAATCCTCAGATGGAACCCAAATTTTGCAACAAACTTTAACCGCCAGTTGATACAAACACTATTCAACTACCCGTATGGACACGACCCCGAATATATGTATACAATATTAGTAGAATCGATATATGTAGCCGCACGACACACCAATATGCTCCAAGAGAGAACGCGTTCTAGCAATATTAAACCCGGGAACGAAAATAAACCATGGTTTAACGAAATATGCGCAGAACACAGAAAGAAAGTCCAGCATGCCCTTAGACAATACCAAAAAGACAGAAATAGCAAAGAACGGTTAACAGATTTCCTCAAAGCACGTGACGCATTTAGAAAAATAGTTAACATTACAAAAAAAGAGTTCCGAGTCGAACAATTAAATCGTTTGGCAGATGTACGCAACAGTGCTGACTTTTGGAAAGAAATAAGGAGGTGCTCAGGCCGCAAGTCTAACCTAAACCCGATTAGCTTGGAAGAATGGGAGCAATTCTATCGACAAATATACCCACCTCGCATTGCCAGTACCAATAACTTCATAACAGGAATTAATTATGGACTAGACGAGACTATCTCTCTACAAGAACTGCGAAACTGCATTCTAAAAGTAAGCAGTAATAAAGCACCTGGTTTAGATAAAATACCAAACGAGATATATAAAAATCTAACGGTTGAAGGAGAATGGTTCATCCTTAATCTCTTCAATAATATCCTTGCACTAGAAAACCCACCAAAAGCATGGTCACAAGTAGAAATGCTCCTATTGCATAAAAAGGGCCAGCGAGATAACCCGCAAAACTATAGAGGAATAGCATTGATTAACGCAATTACAAAACTGTTCACTACACTAATAACTAAACGACTACAGGCCTGGGCAGAAGCGCTAGAAAAAATACCTGAAGAACAAGCCGGTTTTCGAGGGAAGCGAGGATGCCGCGACCACCTATTTTCTCTATACGCACTAATCAATAGTAATATCAGCACCGAAGGGAGCTATGTCTTTGGTATATTTGTTGACTTTAAGCGAGCTTTCGACTCAATAAAACATACTCTACTATGGGATAAGCTGGAGCAAACGGGAGTAAGCGGGAAGATAATACGAATAATCCGTAATCTGTATAGCAACGCGAACCTGCTAATACAGAAAGACAATTCGTATTCAAACCCTATCGAAGTTACCGAGGGTGTCCTGCAAGGGGACAGCTTGAGCCCGTTAATATTTAGCTTGTTTATAGCGGACATAGTGAGGTTTTTCAAGGATAAAGGGCACAGAGGCCTGCCGACATCTCAGGCGTCAGAGATAACAATGCTTATGTTCGCTGACGACATAGTCCTTTTCGCCGATACATGGAGCGACACGAAAAGAAAAATAGATACATTAAAAGAGTACTGCGATACAAATAAACTAGTGCTCAACGTCGATAAAACCAAAATAGTCCCGTTTCGTAAGACAGGAAACTGCAAAAATCTAAGTAAAATAATGTGGGGAAAAGACAAAATTGATTACGCTAACGAATATTCCTATCTTGGCATAACATTCTCCTGCTCGGGAAAGTTTTATAAAGCAAAGAAACAAGCTCTAATCAAGGGGACTAAGGCTGCAGGTAAAATCAGGAGCATACTGATCAACAGCAAAAGCGATTCGTGGGATACTAAAACAGCACTAATAAACGCGACCTTAAAATCTACAGTTCTATATGGGTCCGAAGTATGGGCGCTGAGATACATAAAGGAAGTCGAGTCCACGCAAAATAAATTTCTAAAACACCTATACTGCTTACCCTCGAATACACCGAACTACATGCTGTCCCTCGAAACAGGGGTCACACAACTCAGTACTGAAATACTAAAGAGAACCATCGACTGGTGGATTAACCTAACTTCTATGCATAATAGTAGGATACCTAAACAATGTGTCATAAAACTGGCGGAACTGGACAATAATGGGAAATTAGGATACGAATATAACTGGGTGAGTCAATTGAAAGAGATATTGAGTAGTATAGGGTGTGAGAATATGTGGCAACTATGTAATGTTGCAGATTTGAATCCTGAATATATCACAGCAATGAGAACTAGCATTATCGAGAAATGGGAAAATAACCTCGCAAGCTGCAATATAAATAGCGCAATCAACTCCAGTTTCAGTCCCCTATATCGACACATCAGTCAATTGGGCCACCCAGAAGAATATATAAGTTACCGAATAGCACTAGACAAAACGAGAGTCATAAGCCAACTTAGACTAGCAAATAGTATAAGAACTCAAATAATCGTCCAGGGAAACAAACACGTCATAAAAAGCGACGAGATGTGTATGCAATGTAACGATAAGGTAAACGAAACTCTCACCCATTTCTTACTGCAGTGTCCCCTATATAGATCATATCGCTCGCGGCTACTACAACAATTTATCCAAGAGGGTGACTCTGAAGAAAGAAATATAGTAAAACTGCTAACAATAGGCGACATCCATCAAGCGAATATGCTGTACTACTTCGTAACTAATGCCCTTAAATTAAGAGCATTTTCGCTAAACGAATAAGAAATGTAATGGACGCCAGCGAAACAAATAACTGACCGCTTGATAGCTCAAAAGGTTAAATGCAGCAACTAAGCGCGCCATATATATTGGTAAAACCCCCCGCAATTAGAATTTTTAAAAATAGAAATAATTATTGAATATAAGCTAGTTCTAATCACCTAGATTTTAAACATTGTAATAGGACGAAGGTCCATGAAACAATAAATATATACATACACATACATACATAATAAAATAAACGAATAACTTTGGAGAGCGAAGTGTACGGGTATCGTAAAGTAAGCCGTCGTCACGGCTCGCACAGCACAAGGTTCTCGCAGAAAACGTAAGACGCGAATGACTAGTCGGCGACGAGCGAGCGTAGCGTGGTACGACGGTTGGGATGGGGTGGCGGAGGTGCTGTAGCTGCGACTCCGCGCCGCTCGCTCGGCCGCAGCGAGTCATTCGTTCCTTACGTTCTCAGTGAGAAACTTGTGCTGTGCGAGCCGTGACGACGGCTTACTTTACGATACCCGTACACTTCGCTCTCCAAAGTTATTCGTTTATTTTATTATCTCAATGGAAAAAGATCACAGAAGCCGAGTCAATATTCGCAAATCTTCGATACACACGCAGGTAAAATCAAATTTGTATTCGTATAATTGTATATTTTATGCGCTGTTGAATTTATTTCTGTATTAGTTTCGATTGTTTTCATCGGTTCAATAGTAATTTTTTCAAAGTTTCCTTCGTCTTATGATTTTCGTCACACGCTGAAATGTTTTCATTAGTACGAAATTTTTGCCATCATGTTTGTTGCAATGGTTTACCGAAATGAAAAAGAATTCTCCCCGTCCCATCTCATTTGAAAGAAAGTTACAACAATCGTGGATAAACTACGGAACCTCTAGACTGTTTTCGAATCGATGTCGAAAGTTCAGTATCGAGATCGCGTCCTTTGTTGCGTGCTGAAAAATGTTTTCAAACGGCAGTCGGTGTACGCTGTTTTTGTGAATGTCAAGCCGGCACGAACTCGCTGCGAACGCGTGTTGATGCCCTCACACTTTTCGGTCGTATCACGCTTCACACGTACTTTGCCAGCCAAAAAGGAGATTCGATGAAACTTTTAACAGTTCTTAATGGTATACAAAACGTTAAACGATCAACTGTATCAAAGGTGCTAACAACATAAATTTTGTTAAATAATAATATCAAAAAGTTATTAATAAATTGTTAAAAAAAATGTTCAACAAATAATCACTAAACCTTTTTTGTCTCATACAAATGAATTCATTAATTTTCTAAAAGGCACATGAATTTTTCCAGAATTTACGTACACTTTTGAATTTTCCATTTTTGAAATTTTTTGAAGGCCACATCTAAGGAACTATAGGCGTAATCGCCTCGAAACTTTTTGTATGTACGGAAACGTGATACGGAAACACATCCAAAATTCGTGCCTCTACATCGTTTTTTTTTAATTTTCGAAAAAAAAAATTCAATGTCAGAAAATGTCGAAAAAAATTCGCCTTATCACGAATTCTAAAAAATCAACACATACATTTAAAATGAAAAAATTAAAGGTTTTCTGATTTTTTAAAACAATTTGTTAATAACTTTTTGGTATTATTATTATGCATAATGAAAGGTCTTAACATCATTAATACGGTTGATTTTTTTCAGATTTTTTAGCATATTGCCAAGTTTTTATTTAATTAAACTTTTAGTTGGGAATGCAAAATTTTTTTTTCGTTAGCACGAAATATTTGCTATCATTTTGTTGCAATGGTTTGCCGATATGGAAATAAATTCTCCCCGTCCCACCTCAATTACAAGACATTTACAATCATGGATAAACTACGGAACCTCTAGACTATTTTCGAATCGATGTCGAAAGTTCAGTATCGTGATCGAGTCCTTTGTTGCGTACTTGCGAATGTTTTCAAACGGCAGTCGGGGTATGCTGTTTTCGTGAATGTCAAGCCGGCGGGAACGCGCAGCAACCGCGTGTCGATGCCCCCACCCCTTTCGGTCCTAGCACGCGTAACGCTCGTCCGACGCCGGCGAATCATTGTTGCCCCGCGTTGTTAGCGGGAAACATTTGTTGTGCGAGTATCGACTGTTTACTTTGTAACTCGAATACTCCGCTCTGCAAAGTTGTAGTTCCTATATTTTATTCTCTACAGATCTGTAGTACAGACGCAGGTAACATGAAATTCGTAGGCTTATAATTGTATATTTGATTATTCACTGCAAAGTTTTGATACACGATTTGCAGTTCAAAACAGTAAAAAAAAAAACAGAATTATACATTAATACAATAATTAGGCATTTTCATTTGCATAATCATTTTTTTTTAAGTCGCTAGAAGGTTGGGGAAATTTTTTTTTATCCGATAAAAAAAGAACTTATTTTCGCATAAACAATTATTCCCTACACACATATTAGCAACAAGCGAATTCCACTGAGAAATCTGTCAGTGTGTGAAATATAAGATGCAAATCTCGATAAAATTTGCTGTCCAATTGAAGAAAAGATTCAAAAAGAATTACAAAAAAAAAATTCGACATTATGAGAAAACCATATGAAAATTTCAATTTGCCACTTTTATGAGATAGTCATATGAAAATTTCAATTTCCAACGTTTTTGTCTAACAACTGGCACTGACATCAATGTCTATGATTTATTTTCAATGTTTCGCAGGATTCTCTGATAGCTCAAAACGTCGCAGTCCTTATTCAGCACCTCTCCATGAGTGGGTTTCATTCAACGCCAACAGTGTCAGCTTCAATCTCGAAATACCTGCTTTCAGTTTCCATTGCGATTGTTCACAGAGCTACACTGGGGAACTCAAAAGTTTGAGGTATTGATTAGTCATTAGTAGTTGACATTTTGATTTTCCATGTATTCATATGTGGTTCGCGAAATATTATGATGGTAAAATGCTATCCCATATTGTAGTTCATGCCGTGTGTCGTTGACATTAATTTTAATTTTTTCTGTCGATTTTAGAATTTTGTTTGCTAGAATGACGGACGCGTCGCGGCCACGCAGAACCGTTAATCGTCCATCGTATTTAAACGATTATACAGACTTTCAATCCTCAGATGATACTACGACGGTCTCCGAAAAGAATTCAGTACACCTACCAATGGACGCGTCCTTAGCATCTTTGAAGTCGACAGTAGAAACTTTTCGGCAGAAAGAGGCCGAGTCAGAGGTTCGTACATTTATCAATTCCTATAAAATTCCAATCGCCGTAAAATTCCAATTTCAATTCCAAAACTTACGGATCTTGGCTAGATTGAGGACATGATGCCAATCGAAACGGATGACATGACTGGCAACAAAGATGGTGGAGAAAGACATTTCAAGGAACTGGAAAATTCTGGTCGCGAGCACGATGTACCTGCTAGAAGCAATGAGTCATCAATGAATAGCACAGAAAAAGTGGCAGATGACTTACGAGATTCGACCGTCTTGAATACACTGGGAGCAAACAGCGAACGGAACGAAACTGGAGCAGACACACAACCTATCCATATTCAAGCAGATATGAATACAGCGCAAAATCCATTGAACAATGCTCTAACAATAACTAACGGAAATGATATGGCAAAGGAATCGTTAGATGTAAATGCCACAAACGGTGCACCAATAGAAGACAACGCCAAAAAACAGCCCGATGCTTTGCGAGATTTGACTTCCCTGAGCCGTCCGGGATTAAGCGAAAAAACAACTAAAACGTCAGATGATATTGCGGAAGATATGTATGAAAATGAAAACTGCGAGATGTGCGACACTGCATCTGACACGCGAAAAGCGGGTACGCCAAGCGCTATGGCAAGAAGTGGCAATCAAATCGGACCCCGAGGTAGCTCGCGAAATGCACATATCTCAATTGCTTTGCCAAAAAATAGTAAGCAAATTGGAACTCGAGACGCCTCTCAACATATGGTGGTGAAGACAAGAAAAAACAAATATGAAAAGTCGATGCCGATTACGCCGCAACCGCGATCAACTCTCGTTACCAACTCTCGAGATGATCGTCAGTTTTACGAATGTGTACCGCCTGAGCCCGCTAATCGAGTTAGATTCGTCGATCAACAGTTGTTCATGGGGGAAGTAATAGAGAGCTTGAACATTCTTCGGCAGGACGTTGTGTACGTATTAATATCGATATCTATTCATTTACAAAACGGTTAATAAAATGTTCCTCTTTATTTAGGAATACTAAGGAATTTTGCAAGCACGAATTTCGGTGCGTATGATCCGTTTTTATCTCCCTGTAGTTGTGGATGGTAGATTTTAACCAGTTTGCAATTCGATTTCCTCAGCCGACTGCACAATCGAATGGATCAACTGATTGATAGATTCGAGGAAGAACTGTCGAGCGAATTTCCACTCAAACCCGATTGTCTGCCTTTGTTAACGCGTGACGAAGTGGAGGCCTTCGAGCACTTACGCGATGAGGACTACAGAAGAGTGGTTAGTATTCATCGTCGCATTGGACAGCGGTTATGGTATCAAAACCACTCTCATTACTTTGAATGCGATATTATTCGTATGTTGTACAGGTCAAGTACTTGGGAGCACTTGGTGGAGCAACGCTGCACGACACGACGAACGAGATCCTTAAAAACGCAATAGATGATGGCGTGTCTCCCGATTTGACGTGGCAAGGCCGTGAGAAAGACACAATAAATCTTGGGAAAGCTAGGCTTGCGAAAGCTATTTATGGTATGTGATTGGAGTGCTTTTTCACTCGCTTTTCGTTCCTTAAAAAAACATGTGAACTTATTTTTCGAAAATACGTCTGGGCTTATTCTAAGTCTTGCCATTAATGAGGAAACTTATTGATTAACCGAAATAATAGTACTTTGTGTTACTAGTGCGACAAAACGGACTTTTGACAAAGGATGTGACGTTGGGTGCACGAGCTGAATGCGTGTCACCTACTTTCCTACCGCCGTTGGAACTCCGGTTTCTTGTACAAGTATCACATACTACTGTTTGTAAGTGCACAAAAACTTCCCCTCTGTATGCCTGCAGCATAGCGAAAAGTAATTACAGTGTTAAAAATCGAGCGAAAAACTGACTAGTTAAAAAAAAGTGTACGAAAAAAAGCTTTCTCGGACGACTTACCAAAAAGCGTCACTTTCGCCACTGATTACAGGCACGAAAAGGGGGACTTTTTGTGCACGAGTTACAAAAAAAACTATTATATCTCTCGGTGGGAAAATGGTGGTTTTACGCACGTTTTGGGTGCATAAAGCCCGCATTTTCACAGCACGAGAAATAAAATTTTGTACGATACGGGTGCAAAAACGTTTTCTTAACTCGTGTGATTGCAACACTCACCTTCGGCTCGTGCTGCAAACTCACCCTCGTCAGAAAAAGTTTTTTCGCACTAGTATCGTAATTTACTATTTTCTTAACTTATATAAAAAAAAATCTTTTTCATACCATGCAGCTGCTGCGGCGAAGAATAAGCAGTATGACAAACCGACTTGGCAACAGTTTTCTGATGTGATGATGGCGGCACTCAAGGCATCGAAGCAACGTAATCGGAATGCACACAATTGAGCATCGGCAGTGGCTCAACATCCGCGAGATGGCAACCAGACTCCCTCTGTCTATCGTGGACGCGGTCGAGGAAATGCCAGACAGCATCGTAACGGACGTATTTTGTCTGAAAGAAACTTCGCCGACGAAGATGGATGCGAGACCGAGGAAACATAAACAGCGAGACAGAGAAAACATAGACTTTAATAATTGACACTTTTCGTTGGGAATTAAGTTAGAATATTGTTATAAAAACTGGTATTTGTAATTCAGGTGATTCAAACCCAGTAAAGTTTTGTATTTTAATAAATCACACATGATGTTTGTATGTATATGATATGATCTTACTCACCGTATTTACCTTGATGGTTGACGTTTGATTCTTCAATAAACTGAAATTAGCCCGAAATCTATTGGCACTTGAATATAACTGGGAGTGTCTGATGCGATCTCAGATGATTAATTATTATTTAGATACGTATAGCATATACTACAGCTGAATAATAATAATAATGATGATGATGACGACTTGCCATTTTCTTGTCGCCATTGAGACGTTATAGCGGAAGAACAAGTTATTTTCAATGCGTTGCAATTTGGAGCAATTCTGCCAGTAACTCGCAGTTACCGTGGGCCGCAATGTTGCTGCGTAAATGGCTTCACGATGTGCCATTATATTGACTCCACAATCGTGTTACAACGAGACGGCGAAACATTCGCGCCCTAAATAATCTGCCGCAATTGTGCCAGTAATATGGCGTTTCAGCGTGCCGCAATGCTGCCTCTAAAGTCGAACTACGGTGTGTCGTTGTCTTGTCGCGACAGTGGTGTTACAGCGAAACATTCGCGCCCTAAAATAATCTGCCGCAATTGTGTCAGTAATGTGGCGTTTCAGTGTGCCGCAATTGTGCCAGAAATGTGACTTTTTAGCGTGCCGCAATTGTGTCAGTAATATGGCGTTTCAGCGTGCCGCAATGCTGCCTCTAAAGTCGAACTACGGTGTGTCGTTGTCTTGTCGCGACAGTGGTGTTACAACGAAACATTCGCGCCCTAGAATAATCTGCCGCAATTGTGTCAGTAACGTGGCGTTTCAGTGTGCCGCAATTGTGCCAGAAATGTGACTTTTAGCGTGCCGCAATTGTGCCAGTAATATGGCGTTTCAGCGTGCCGCAATGCTGCCTCTAAAGTGGAACTACGGTGTGTCGTTGTCTTGTCGCGACAGTGCTGTTACAGCGAAACAATAAGATATTGGTGAACTGGTGTAATGTGCAGCCATTACACCGGTATCGTGACGCCACGATGTGACACAATGCTGCTGGTAACGTGGAATTAACACATGTCGTTGTTTTGTCGTCAGTGTGCATGAACTACGATGGTTGCCGGTCCAACCCGCTGTGCCTGGCTGTACCACCAAAAAGAACATTTATGGCGACGCACAATCATGCTTATTGGTGACATCTTGTGGCGTTGCGTGGCGTCCTCTTGCCACTATCCTGCCGGCATTCACTTTCTCATGGCACGTTTGTCTGACTGGGCCCTGCCTATTGGCTATGGGGAGACTCAGCGCCAACCCAGAGGCAGGGCTGGCTTATATAGGCGTGTTACTTTGGTTCAGCGAGGGAGGGGATAAAACGCATACAAAGTCGTTTTTACCCGACTACATAGAACATATGTATATAACCTAAATCTATATATCCTAGATATTTTATGGAATTAACTAAACAAATGCGTAGCCAGATTATATGTCGCTGTGTAATAATTTGTTCTTATTTTAAAATGAGTAATTTGTTTGACGTTTTAACAAAAATTTAATGTTTGAATAAAAACATACCTGTAAATACTAAATAATTGCCAAAGTTTAAATGCACATGGTTGTATAATGATAACAGTACAATGTTAAAGAAATATGGTTTAAATCTGATTTATATTTTAAAAGTTGTGTGCTAGTAAATATTGTGACGTGGTACGTCACAAGTCCCTCGCCAAACTCGGCTCGCGTCCGCCGCTCACCCAACGTTAGACCCGGATATTTTTTACGTTTTTTCTGGTATATATTTTGTGTAAGATAGTGTTTAAATTCCCTTTTTTTATTTCCTCCCGTTACCCTTTATGTGAGTGTGCGCGGCTCGAAGGCAACGTCAAGATTTCCCCCGACAGCCCCAAGGAACAGCCCAACGACACAGCAAGCCGCAGGACCTGCAAAGGAACGAGAGCCGACGTGCTGACGCTGAGGAAGGTAGGAGGATCGTGGACGAGGAGAAAAGCCTGTGAAAGACCGTCCGAAAAAGCCTCGAAAAGCCCGCCGAAAAGTCGCCACTGCCCGCCTGCCTGTCCGCCGCCGCTGGCATCGTCGACGTACGATATCGATCGACGATCCAGCGGGACTTCTGTCGCCACCCGTCGCCGTCCGGAGGAGACACGCCCACCCATGACTCCGATTACCGACCGAAGTTGACGCACAGGTGCTCTCGTTTCCCTATTGTCATCAGCGCCAGACCCGACGAAGAAGAAGACGCCGCCATGTCCCTCACTCATCGAGCCGAGCCGCGTGCGAGCGAACGTGTGTGAGATCGGGTGTCGATAGTTTTAAGGAAAATTGTATTGTGTGGCAGCCGAGAACGAGTGTGATATTTCGCGAATTTTAAGACGACTCGGCTGTGTATTTGTTTTTGGATCCCAGACTCCGTTAAGGAGAGAATTACCCGACTTTACGACGAATCAACGATAGCCCAGGGATACGAGTTGGACCGAGATACGGAATATTATAACGACTGAGGCTATCCGCGGATTCTAGAGAATATTGTAAAGAGTATTGAGTGAGTGAGCCCCGACATTCTCGTAAATTTTTGCCTGAATTTTTCCCGACCCGTTTGACCCGTTTTCCTCCCCCGAGTACCCCGTATTTTTGTAGAAATTTTGCGTAAAAGACTTTGCCTCGTGGTCGACACGTGGTCGACATCCTTTGTCACACGAGCAAAGAAGAGATATCGCGCGCGTGGTGAGCGGCGTAAAATTCGCATAAGTGATATTTAGTTAATTAGAGTCTCCCCATTAATTACCGCCTGACATTGAATAATTCTCTTATTATTTTTTTGGTGAATTATTGTGAGAACCGAGGTAATATTGTCAAGAAGCCCTGGACAGTGCCTGCGGCCTGAGAAGTCTCATCCCCCTCCCTCTCCCGTTCCCGCTAGCCGAGTGAAGTAAAAGGCAATAGATTTCGTTTCTTTTTCTTTCTTTTTTTTGAATTCGATTAACTAAATCGAAAGTTACGGTGCTACACCGATACAGTAGCTGGCGTCCAAAAATAAGTGATCGTTCCCCGAGTTTTGAGATTTTTCCGAGTTTGCTAAAGTAAGACCAGCATTGTGTAGAATATCCACCGGCCAGCCCCCTCTCCCCTCCCCTTCCCTGCGATTGACCCTGCGAATTGCCGTACCGGCGATTATCATAAGCGACACTGTTTTAGTAGGTTTTGTTACTGATTATTTTCCGATCTCCTTATTTTTCTCCGAGTATCAATTATTTTTCGACTTTAGTATTTTTCCCTGCGTATTAAGGCAGTAGTCTGCTTTAGGAGCCGAAAAAAAGCGTTTTTTCAACAATTTTTTTGAAAGGGAAGGAAATGATTGCGGTAAACGAAATTTTGAGACGATAGTATATTATATTCAAGCTTTAAAAAACAATTTTTATTATTACAAATTATTGAAATTTGCCAAAGTTGTAACGATTTTTCTGGGGCGCCTGGCGTGTGCACTCGTAAATCGGTGCCGGTGATGGAGGTCGTGCGATGCATCTGAAACAGTGGAACCAAATTTTTTTTTTAGTTTTTATAAGTTCCTTTTCTATATGAACTAAAAAAATACCGAAGAAATGACGAAATTCCAAATTTTGTCGAAGTTTGAAAAAAAAATTCACTTTTTTGAAAAAAAAATTCACTTTAAGTTGCAAAACAAGTAATTTAAATAGTACTTTTGTCCAACTTTTTTAGTTCAAATAGAAGATAATTCAATACTGAAGCTAGATCACTTTGGTTTTTTTCGATCGGACATATATTGTTTTTACTATCGCCGGCACCGTTTTCCAAAACTTGTGAAAATGAAAACTCGAGAAAACGGGCTGTAAAGTTTTCGGTCCAAAAAAAATGTAAGTTTTTGGATACTTACACTAATTAGATGTTAGGGTGAGCGTGGCCGAGTGGTCTCGGCGCGCGCTTCACACGCAGTAGGCCCGGGTTCGATTCCCGGACAGCACCAAGAATTTTCTGTGGTGTTTTTATCTGCGAAAAAGTGGTTCGGAACCCACTATAATAGTAGGTCCAGAGGAAAGGACCAGCGCCTCGGTATGGGAAACCGAAAGACTGGGAAAAGGTGTCGCGGGTTCGATTCCCGAGACTGAAGGCCCGTAGGTGAAAGGAAAACGGACGGGGACATAGCTCCGCAGATAGGACGTACGAACTACGACTATATCCGTATGTCCGGGATTACTGACACCTGACGGGGCGCGACGAAGCTCCGGGCCCAAGAATCGAACCGGCGACCGCGGATAAGGAAGGAGGAGGAAGAAAGTGAAGGAGCCCGTAACCCTTAGGGGATCGGTGTAACACACAATACCCCAATACCCCAATACCCACTAATTAGATGTTAATCGGCTATCCCCGGGCCATACAATAATCCTTCCTCTTCTTCAAAAAACTCGTTTTGGCGGAGGCTTTCCGATCTTCGAGCTGTACGAGCCTCCTTGCTGGAAAGTGATGCGCGCCGGTTCTCCCGCGTTATGCGCTCAGCATCGACGGTGTCAGCAAAATTTTTGCATTGCTGCCCGATGACAATATCGAGGAGCTGCATGGTAGAAAGCACAGCTGAATAACCTTCGTTGAAAATGCCTGTAGCCATATTTGCTGCCATTTCGACGATTTTATAGCCGGAATTTACGTGTTTCGGATTTAGGCGCCACACAATCGAATTGAACGATTCGTTAGAATTTTGAGTGTGTCCGCCTAAGCACCGCGTCAATAAATCGTCATTTGAAAGATCATCGTAAATTGGACGAATGTGCTTCTCTACATTATTATTAATTAATCTTGCCGGGTGTTTGAAAGATGCCAGATTATTCGCCGCTTTAGCCTTGCGCCATTCGCACCAACTCTCCGGGCCTTCTGGACAATTTTTATGCCGAGGATTTTTATCGGTGGAACAATAATGGTCTAATGTTGCCATAATAGCTGTCTTCATACCTTCAACTGAGTTCACGTTTCGACGAATTGCCAGACCGTAGTAAATCGTCAATTTCTTGATGAGACTCTCCGTTAGCCCGTTCTTTCCTCCAAGTTTCTCGGTTTTTCTTTTATTCCGTAAACGAGTACCCATACGCTTTTGCACGTGTCCAACAAACTCATTTTTCGTCACTGTGCACTCGTCCCCGTAAGGATTGCTATTTAAGATTCCAGTAAAAGTTTTGGAGTCGCCATCGCCGATATAATTACTGTACATAACTCCAAATTTCTCGACGGATCTCGAAAACATCTCTGTTATGGAATCTACCTCCATCTTCCCAGACGAACCTGTATGATTTGAGGAGCATGAGTCTTTATGATCCTCATACCACTCCTCAAATGCATCTTCATCCAAACTATTTTTATGTATGGTACACGAATGACAATAACCACTTTTTACAATGAGATCGATTACTTTGCCACTGTAGTATCCGATGAGCGTTGTTACACCGTACAAAGAAGTATAACCGCACTTTTTCCACGATCCATCGCCCGAAACCTTCAAATGATTCGCAGGTCTTCCATGTTCAACGTTTTTTTCTTTCTCTTCCGTGACGGCTTTTTCGCAGGTACTCTCGAACAGTGTCTTCGACGCTGCGTACAAATGCTCAACGATTTGTTGATAAGTAGATTTTGTAAAACCTGCAGAAATATCCATAAGGCCGCAGAATACGTTTATCCCTTCTCGTCGGATACCAAGAAGCCTCATAACAAAAACAATCCGTCTGTTGATTTCGTAGCCGGTATTTATAAATGGTCCTGACTGGATTTCGCGTCGACCACACCTACACTGAACAACAATTTTAAATCCTAGGCCTCGATGACCGCTTTCTGCAAACGTTAATTTTTGTTTGCATGATCTGCAAATTGCGATTTCCGAAAGAGCGAGAAACACCGATATGAATTCAATAATGCGGTAGCAGTGCGATGAATGAATAATGATATCATCGCTGCTTGCTGCCTTCAACTTTTGCTCACTCCGACTCGTGTGTAAGTCTCCGTCGTCTGATGATACACTGGTAAAACGATTGCCGTGAAATTTTCGCTTTCGCGGTTCCGCAGCACGCTGTCTTTTACATCGATCACCTTTCGGGTAGCTTGACATTTCGATGTGCGCTCGGCAAAATAAAAAATGAAACTGAAAGCTGACGCTACAAATAGCAGTGTAGAAGCCGATTCCGAGAGCTATAGTTTACCGTTATATTGTATACCGTTATCCCAACAACTACTCAACACAGACCTTCTAGAACCTCCAAATAATATTTCAAAGGACCGTTCAATGCTTTCAGGTATATACGAGTATAGTCAAACAATAGAATACATGAAGGGGGGGAGCGCGCTTGGGTCTGCCCGAGCATTCGCACCTGCTCGACGCTCGGACACTAAAACTGATCTAGCTTCGAAAATATGTCAAATTGGCCTCTAAAATTTTGAACACATATTCTTGGATAGTTTTGGAATAGAATTAAGACAAAAACGAAAAATCGATTTTTTGAATCCTGTAAAGCAGACTACTGCCTTAAGTACTTTTCGACTTTTGTATTTTGCCCAGCGTATTAACTATCTTTCTATTTTCTTACCCCCCCCCCCCCCGCATATTGATTATCCATTGTTGTTATCTTTGAATTCTTTGCCCCTTTCTCTTATTTTCGAATTGGTTATTATCATTGTTATTGCGAACTTTTCCTTTCTTTTTGATTAGTATTGAGACTGTTTATTTTTGGTTATCGAATCCCTTCAACGTACCAGTAACGGCGTTGAAGCGGTAGTATTTGCTCATTATTTTGTTGCTACCATCCACTGCACAAATTATTATTAAAGGTTACTGCTTTTACGTTTCTACACAAAACTCTGGAGTATTATTTCCCCGTTCCCCTCGCCCTAGAAGTCCCCGATTGTCCCGTCTGGGAGCGTCAAATACAAGGAAGTATCATCACAATATATAATAGTGTATATAATGACAGTATATATATACTCTTTGGCCATGTGCTCTGTGTATGGCATAAAGGAAAGAAACGAACAAAAATGAGAGAAGAGAGAAAAGATGGAACAAAGAGTCCACGTGTGCCCTGTCTCAAGTGGTGAAAGGCACTTGGACAGGGCGATTGGTTTTTCTCCGTTCGAACCCTTAGATTTATAACCTTCATCCTTTTGGAGAGAGGGTTTTTTGGAACGATAGTTTATTCGTTGACAGAATGCTCCTTTAGGTGAGCAGTAAACTAGCAAAATAATAAAGTAAAAGAAGTAGAGACTAAAAATATGTTGTACAGCTGGATAAGGGTTTTCGCAGCGACGGAATGGCGGGTCGCCCGTCCATAGTTCCCGCTCGGAAAGTCCTCGTGTTTCTTTACCTCGCTATCCCGTTGAACCATGGTCCGGTAAGTGGTGGAAGCGTTGACGTTTTTACCGACGTCCGAACGAACGGTGACCCATGGTTAAGGGAGCTTTCCAGTGTGAAATTTTCAAAAAATCGATTTTTTTTTTGCTTTATCGAATAGTATACACTCTTCCGAATATTCCCTGAAATTTTCATGCCGAAATTCAGATTATTTCGGTTACTGTACAGCATTTCTTGGAAAAAGGAGCGCTACAGCTGCCGCGTCGGCCGTCTGCCCGTGCGACCGTTATTTCTATTGTCTCGTTCCTACCTGCTCGTGTACCTTCCAACGTGAGTCCGGTTCGTCTTTCAGTTCGGTTTCGACATTCAAAATGGATAGAACTACGAAAGAGAAATGTGCGTGGCAGGATAGAAAAGGCTCGAGAAGCGGACATCCGCGAAATGAACGAAAAAGATCCGCGGGTTTCAAGGGAACAAATCGACACGATATCGAAACGGATCTAACGCTTGCGAGCACTTCGGCAGCAAAAATCTTGAAAAAGAGTCCAGAGTTTGAAGTCCGAATCGATCAAACGTTTAGCTATGTGATTTTGGAGTTCTTTTTGGTTTCCGGCGCTCTTCAGGAACTGTTAAAGTGCAAAAAGTGTAATAGCGACGTGAAGTTTTTAAAAAAATCGATTCGCGGATTGGGCTTTAAAATTTGTGTTCAGTGTTCGTGTCCAGATCCGGCCGAGATAGATTCTTGTCCTTTGATAAAAAATGCTTATGAAATCAATCGCCGTTTCTGCTTTGCCATGCGATTGGTCGGCATCGGCATAAATGGCATTAGAAACTTCAATAATAACACCTATTATGGAATCGTGAAAATCCTGCAGATTGCAGCGAAATCAATATACGAGGCCGTCGTGAAAAAAGCAGGTACCGAAGAGAAGGAAAAAACTTTGGAAGCAGAAAATCGGGGCGATATTCTGACGGTGTCCGGTGATGGATCGTGGTCGAAACGCGGTTTCACGTCGCGCATGGGTATCGTGTCCGTGATTGGAAAATATACCAACAAAGTTTTGGATGTTGCTGTCAAATCAAGCTTCTGCAAGGCTTGTGCATTCTGGAAAGGACAAGAGGGAACACCCGAGTACGAGGCGTGGTTTGAGACGCATGAATCCGGATGCAACGTCAATCACGAAGGCAGCGCGGGAAAAATGGAAGTCGACGGTATAATCGAAATATTCAAGAGATCAGAAGAATTGCACAACGCGAAATACGGTTTCTATATAGGAGACGGCGATACAAAAACATTCAAGATGTTATTAGAAGCCAAGCCGTACGGTGACGATTTGACGGTAAAAAAAAGGAGGATCTCTTAGAACGATATACGGGCGCGAACACTCAAAACAATAACGAGAGCTTCAATCACTGTGTGTGGCAACTAGCCCCAAAGCACGTATTCTGCGGCAAGCAGATAGTAGAAATCGCTACGCAGTGTGCTGTGTGCACCTTCAATGAAGGTTACGACCCAATTTTAAAAATTTTGGAGACGATGGGATGCACGATAGGGCCGAGCGCCGCAGATTTCGCCGCTAAGTACAAGAATGCGCGCATCACCCAAGCAAACCGCCGGGCGTCCCTGGATAGCAAAGAGGCGAGGACAGCTCGTCGGACTGAACAATCCATTGAGCACGATCTTTTCGAAGAAGCAGAAGGGATATTGTATGGACCTGGCATCGCTGATTGACCGTAAGTAAACGATTTACCTAAAATTTCCTCACTTGAAACTTTGAACGCGTTTTTCTCGAAACAGCATTTTTCAAAACGGTGTCCAACTTGAAGGGCAGAGTTTTACAGCTATCGAGTTGAATTTTTTACACAATATTCTTAACGTCATTGTTTATCGTGCTATGGAAGCTTTTTTTTTGACATCTTCCTATTTTTTTGTAAAAAAAAAACTGCAAAAAAAAAATGCTAAAATCGATACTTTTTGTTCAAACCGGCGCCATTATTGCAAAAAAAAGCCTCCATAGCTCGAAAGCCAATTATATACCGATCGATAATCTTTTTGTGTTTTTTGTTTCAGATCAAAATTGTGACCCCCAACGTGGAAACCACATCCAAGTGCATTTTCTGCAACAATTGTTTCATCATTTTTATAGATATTAATTAATAAATAAATCGATCTTTAAAAAATTGTTTTGTATTCTTCAATACCCAATTAATATACAAAAAAAAACCAGACCGATGAGATAATTTTTTCTTTTAAAAATAAAATCGCGAAAAACAGCGATTTTTCGGGCTGTCACACTGGAAAGCTCCCTTAATTGGTGTTCGTCCAGGTTAACTGCAGCCGGTATGGTAGAAAATTCCGTTTTCCATGAATTCCCATTGGTCGGTATGTAACCATCGATCCCAGGACGTAACAATGTCATTAATTATTTATGACAATTCAGACTTCCCTATTCCTATATTTTCACGAATTGCTGTCTGTTCCTATTCATCCCATTAACGAATTACGGGTGTGGAAGGAACTTTTCATCTTGATAATTACATAAACCGATAAGAGTATGTAAATCATCGCCGGAGAATGTTAGGTATATTTATACAGTTCAATTATATCGCACAGAAACAGTGTTGCCATATCAGGGGATTTCCCCCTAGATTTAGGGGTTTTTCACTTGCGTCAGGGGACAAACAGGGGGAAAAATTATTTAGGGGATTTTTCAGGGGATTTAAAATTTCCGAGAATTCTTTCAAATTCGGCCGCATTCGGTGTCTGTTCGGTTGGGTGTTCGTGTTCCAATTGCGAACCCCGACAATGTTTAGGAAATTATATATATAAAAAAAATTTGGTTTCGTTAAAAATTATATTTTTAATACAGATAAACATTTATGTACAGTAAAAACATATTATGTAACATAAATATATATTAAGTAATATAAAGATTTGAATAAAAAAAACGGCAAGTACTTTTTTTTTCTCAATCGTCATCGGACAATGTGTCCAGTACTCCGACATTGTCGTCGTGTGTCATCTCGTACACCGTTTGAGAATTGAAACGTTTCAGCAGTCGTTGGTTTAAAGTTGCAGCACTCCACGCCCAGAGTGCAACGGATATGAAAATTGCTTCGATCATCTTGATTGCCATTTTGTTGCGCAATTTATCTTTGACAATGTTCACAATAGAAAAAGCTCGTTCGACAGCACTATTAGAAAAGGGTAGAGAGAGTAACCCGAGTACGAGCTTCGAAATATTGCCGAATCTTTTGTTTCCACCTGCATCGGTGAGCTCGTTGATCTCAACCCAAAACTGTTCAGTGCTGATGAGATTGGTTACTTCAGCTCTCCACCGAGTATTCGATAGCTTCGCGATCTTTTTAGGTAACTTCCCTTCGAGAGTACGATAAACAGCAGCATGTTCGATTTGGCGTTTCGTACTAACGGAAAACCATGAATGAGTTTCGCGTATCATGAAATCCAGATGCCTTGACAAAACTTTACAAGCCTCCTCAGCTGCAAGATGTAACGAGTGACAAATGCACTTGATCACGGCGAGGTCAGGGTTGATGCTTCGCAATATCGTCGTCACCGAATGATTTACGCCTACTTTGACGCTAGCTCCGGCTACGTCCAAACCTAATAGCTTATCCGGCTTCAGGTTATCGGCCTTTAGTTGCCTCAATATGGCGGCGGTGATGGCGTCAGCAGTCCCGGCAGCCATTTCGATCACCCGATAAAATGTCGTAACGATTTTCTTCTTCGACCGACTGCAGTACCGAATCATAAGGCAGAGGACTTTTTTCGTATCAATCGTTGTAGACTCATCGATAATCAACGAATAAAATGAATCGCCAATGCCCTCGAGGAGATCCTCCGCGAGGCAGGGTGATAAAATATTTTTTATCAGAGCTGAGCATTTCGTTCTGTGCAATTTAATGTCTTGCAGAACTTGAGGACCGGCGTCAAGCTGCTTGATCACGAGTGAGAGATGGTCGACTGCTTTCATAGATGAGTGCTCAGATACATAAACAGCTATCTTCAACTCGGCCATTTTCCGTTTTTGTGACTGTGTCACTTTTGCAAAGTGATCGATCTTCAGTAGTTGTGCAACAATGTTGCGATTTTTTTGACACTGCACGTGTTTCTTGGATGCAGTGTGATCTGGCAATCCTTTTTTGTGCGCAATGAGAGTTGCATTGCAGAATGCACAAAACGCTTTACTCGTGTCTCCGTCAGGCGAAGGTTTTAACCAATCTATAAGGATAAAAAAGGACCCACTCAGACTAAACATCTACGACTGCCATTTACACTCTTAAATAATTCAAGATATAGTACAGTCAGAATTATTTCGAATTTTGGTGATATTAATTAGTTTTCATTTTTGTCCAATTAGGTTAGATCACCTTTGAAGATTGGTTCCGACTCCCAACTTATTATGTACTTTTGTACATACTTCTTTGTCTTCGGCTCTTTAGGCATTTCGCAATTGTTAACTCGTTACATCGCCTGAGCACTCGAAATAACAATTATCTTTTTGAAAAAGTATCTAAAGATGATCTGACGCTGGCTATAATATATTTCGGTACTTCCCAACGAATGTAATTGGGACTAAAAAGGCGATGTAAAGGCGAGTAAGTATGGTACAACAAACAACCACCAGATGGCGCAGCTTGGTTGTAGACCATTCGCATAATGTTATAGACACGGGCTAAAAATGTCGACATGTAAAACCTATATCAATATCTGCTGAGGCCTCATAGAGGCAGCAGCAAAAATTAGAAGTCAAACGACTAATAAATTGATCGCCTTTTATAACGCCAAATGGTTTTATGACCGATTACAAATATCTATAAGTGACCGGCACTTTCGAAAACGATGGTCACAAAGTCCGGTTTACCACCGTGGTGTTGGGTTGGGTTGTTTAGGGGATTTTTAGGGGGAAACGAGATTGGTTTAGGGGATCGTCTCACGGACCATCTGGCAACACTGCACAGAAAATTTACGAGCAGGTCGTGACGATCTCTCTTAAGTGATCGCAAGGTGACTGTGTTAACCCTTTATAAGTCACACCGTCCGAAACCGTACCGAAACGGGACTAACGGACGCGGCCTGGGGGCCACGCGTTGCTACGGTAACGTCTAAGAGTGGGGATAGAGGCGTTATTTATAAAGAGTTAATCTGTAAATTTCGAACATAACATTCAATGAAAATATTTCTGCGATTCATACTCTTAATAAATGTACTGGAGTAATAATCCACTATCACTTACCTTTAGTAGAACTTACCTACGGGGATGAAAGAAATTGATTTATAAATCAATTTCCGATATTGTATGCCTAGCCGAAGGTACCTAATCCCTAGTCGAAACTACACACTCTTAAACTTAATAACGAGCGATTAACCTATCGCTCGTTCGATAAACCTATACCATCGATAGTCAGTAAAATATTAATCAATCGATGGAACAACAGAGGTAACGCTTAGGGTAAATTTGAGACTTCATGACAAGACAGTTATGTGACGAAGTCGTTACGACCCATCAATATTTAATATTGACCACGAGCTGGAAAAGTGACGTCATCGCGGGACCAGGAACCATTTTTACTTGCACGATGAGGGGACTTAATGTCAGTAGCGCGCTGCTCAGAAAAAAATAAGTGCTAACCGCGAGCTTAAAACGTGGCATCGCCGTGCCACCACGCTTCGAGCAGTTTTGACTGTTTTGAGCACCACTTCTACAACGTGCTGTTACTGTGCCGTTCCG
Organism: Stenichneumon culpator; assembly: GCA_964017025.1. Taxonomy (NCBI): domain Eukaryota; kingdom Metazoa; phylum Arthropoda; class Insecta; order Hymenoptera; family Ichneumonidae; genus Stenichneumon; species Stenichneumon culpator. Next base: position 8,292,530 of record OZ024776.1, on the reverse strand, counting down.
CCGAAATTCAAATTATAACTGCGAACCGGAAACATGGAGGCACCATGCCGCTTGTTCCGATTTTAAACCGTTTCGACATGTCGATACCAAGTTGGTACCGTTCCGTCCTGGCATTCTCGATACATTGAAACGAAAAGGCAATGTGGCGGCATGGTGGCGTCAGAGCGTGAGTGAAGCGCATACGACGAACAGTCTGTGTGCCGCTTCACCCGCGCAAAAAAAAAGTATTAAAAAAGTATTAAAAATGAATGTATTGAAAGTATGTCGAATTGGACTCAATAATGGTCAAAATTATACGTCTCTAATTTATCGCCGAAGAGTATTAAGTATGAATCTAACATACGATGTAATATACGAGTATTAAATATGAAGTCAGTATACGAAGGAATACTCGAGTACCAAGTATTATGTTAGTATACGATGGAATATTCGACTATCAAATATGAAGTTAATATTCAGAAGCTAATATACGAAGGAATATTCGAGTATCAAATATGAGGCTTATATACGAATTGAGATTCGAGTATCAAATATTACGTTAGTATACGGATTGAGGTTCGAGGCCCAAGTATGAAGCTTACATACAAATTGAGATTCGAGTATTAAGTATTAAGTTAGTATACGGATTGAGATTCGAGTATCAAATATTACGTTAGTATACGGATTGAGGTTCGAGGCCCAAGTATGAAGCTTACATACAAATTGAGATTCGAGTATTAAGTATTAAGTTAGTATACGGATTGAGATTCGAGTATCAAGTATGAAGCTTATATATGAATTGGGATACGAATATCAAGTATTAACTTAGTATACGGATTGAGGTTCGAGTATTAAGTATAAATCTTACATACAAATTGAGAATCGAGTATCGGGTTAAGTTACTATGCGGATTGAGGTTCGAGCATAAAGTATGAAACTTATATACGAATTGAGATTCGAGTATTAAGTATGAAGCTTACATACCAATTGAGATACGAGTATTAAGTATGAAGCTTAAATATACATTGAGATTCGAATATCAAGTATGAAGCTAGTATATATTAGCTTCATACTTGATACTATGCTTCATACTTGATACTATGCTTCATAGTTGATATTATGCTTCATACTTGATACTATACTTCATACTTCATACTATGCTCCATACTTTATACTAAGCTTCATACTTGATACTTGGTATTATGGCGTAAAATATATATTTTATATCTGCACTTTACTAATCTTTTTCCACATTACACGGTCCAATGGGAAAAATTATTAGGGCAGCAGGGTTCCGGCGTTTTTCGAAGTGCTTCTTAAACTATGCTTTTGTAAATTTATTTTAATTATTACCATTCGATTAGAGTCAAGGGTGGTCGCACCAATCCGTACTCGCGTGCCGTTATTCTTTCCGTTATTCCTCTGCTCTTCGGATTTATCAGGGCCGTTATTCAGAAGAAATCGTTCAAGTTGAGACTGATTCTCGTCAACATCATGTTTCTATTGATGTCTGGCTAAATGACATCGTTAATCACCAAAGCCTCAGCAATACTAATAAAAAGTTGAAATTTGAAATTTTCATATAACTTTCTCATAATGGACCTTTATTCCCGAAGCTTTTTTTCGAGAAAGCATTTTTATGTATTGTTGGCTTCCTCATAGAGGAAGCTTCGCGAATAAAGGAATGATGTGGATACTATGAGGAAGCGATATGAAAATTTCAAATTTCAACTCTGTCAACGTCAACGTCGTGTTTGACTTTTATGCAAAACAGCTGACCAATTCAGGTTCAGCGTGAAAAAATACAGCAACGTCTCACTTCTTTTTGTCGGATCTGTGCTCGGCGCGAAAAGTGATGCGTGCTGGAATATTTATTTTCGCACTCCCCGTCTAAAATAAAATAGGCACTAATATTTCATGAAATTCCAAACATTTTATTTACTTCTATACAATTATCGATTCTATGTGACTCGTGATAGCCCAATAAAACAGACAAAAAAAATTACAAGGTTTACTCTACCTCGATCGAATGAGCCGGTAGAGCTACATACGATTTGTGCGTATCGGCAACTTTTAATATCAAGCAGACGGTTACTAGCTGCTCCACATTAATTGCGACCGCCTGTTCTATCATGCCTGTGCATTCGACAACTAGTTCAGGAATGTGAAGCAAATGGTCGAATTATAGCATATGACGGTGCATAGCATTCGCACATGTTTTCGTGGTGACACTCACAATTTTGTACTTGTACGAACGAATGAATAATACCAATTACTAGTGAATCGTTATGATTGTACTGTACACAAGTATTGTCGTATTTTATTGAACGCTTGTACGATTGTGCTGCGTACAGGGAACCGTTCTTTATCAACCTCGAAAAAGTAATAAACTTTCGTCCACCGATATCTGCCCGTGCTAGAGCTTCTGATACAGTCTCTGCTAATGGAAAAGTTTCGCGGCATAGTCCAACAATGCTAATCCCATCCGTCAAATTTCGTAGTCGCATTTTTCTCTTCGGGTTAGATAGTTTGCTACAATAGTCGTCAGCAGCGCTACCATATTCAAGATTTGCATGCCTTATCGTGGATAAGTTAAGGAGTGATGAAATTGCCGAACAGATTTGCAATTCTGGATGACAACTACTGTGAACGAGACGCTTAATTTTTCCATTAATATCCTCGAATGGAAAGCAAGTTGTTATCCATAATGGCCCAAAGTCGCGAACCGTTTCTCGAAGATGTAAAAGTTGATGAAGATTACAAGACATGTGTCGTTCTCCGGACAAAACGTCGAATCTGTTTACGAACTCTCTTAATAGCCGCGAAGCGCATTCAAGCATTTCCGGAGAAATGCTAGCTCGATGGGGTGCAAATATTCCGATCACCAGCATTGAATAATGATCGAAGTATTGCGCTGACATAATATCGCAAAGAATTGGCAGCGAATAATAAAAAAGCCACGCTTTTAGCTCGTTTGCTTTCCAGTATTTAAAATGTTTTTTCACGGATCGAGGTCGTCTTTGCAGAAAAGATGGTGGGGTGAAAGCACATACCCTCGAATCTACAAGGTCAACACTATTGATGAGCGATGCAGGATGATTGCTATACGCCGGATCAAAAAACACTGTAACGAGCTTTTTTGTAACTCCGGCGAATACGCAATGCATTGCGTCAACGGCGGTTGTTCGTATATAATTATGAACAAACTTGCTTAGCTGTGAAGGGCCTTTCACACCGAACACCGGTTCCTTTTTGCGTAACGCCTCTTTTGCAAAACGATCCGTTTCTTCGTCCGTTCTAGAAATCAAATCGCGTTGAAAAGGATATGTCCATACTCTCTGTTCGGATCGTCCTTTCAATTTGCATTTAGGACACCCGTATTTGCCGTTAAATTGCGTCATATTCAGAAATAGGGATTTGGCGAGGAGATCGCAAATGCCGCAAATCACCATACCTCTCACTTTTATGGGGGCGTCTTTACATGGGACGTTCAAAAAAACCCCTTCATTAATTTGACGTAACGCAGTATATATCGGACACAAATAAAGATTAGGATCTGGTTTGCGAGGACCAAACCATAATCCGGCCAATAAAATGTTGTCCGATTTGGTTCGTTCGGTAAATGGAAGCTCATTAATGATCAAGTAAAAAGGCCAAATTTGGTATCCTGAAGATTTAAAAATAGGTACCCCGTCGGTGTTCCACGTGAACGAAATATTGTTGGGATTGGATAGAAATCCGCTATCCATGAGTTCCGTGTACACATCACCATCGTATATGTCTTCGAGATTTCGAGCATTTATCTTTTCACGGTTGAATCTGTGCTGCAACTGATTGTAAAATCCGCGACGTTTGAATAGAATTTGGAGTTGATTTAGTATCGGTATCTCTATAAAATACGACACTCCTTTCGATTCTGGACACGTGTCGCAAATGGAATTATTCGTAGCCAGGCGCGAAAAGCAAGCAGAACAAAAATAATGCTTTACGATTGGATACTGTACGTTGCCGAAGAATTTCCGAAAAAAGTAGAGGCTCGTTTTCAGAAGATTCGGTTGCTGGAGGTGAAGAGATATTAGCGCAAGAAGGTCGCTCAAGGCTGCGCCAGTGAGGTTGTAGCAGAGCATGAATGACAAGATTGACACCATGCTCTGCCCCAAAGTAATGGTTGCTCCTGCGTACAGCGGCTCATACGCATCGTGATGATTTTCATCGTCAGAGGCGCCGTCGTCGAATTCAACCTCGATATCATTGACGATAATATGCTCCGAGGCTACGCTTGATTCGTCACCTCCAAAATCATCTAATAAACATATAGAAGGTGTAAAATAAAAAAATCTCAATTGGTGATTACTTTAAATGGAAGCTTACCTTCTTCGTCGGAAATATTATCGATATTAGGCGTTTCGGACCCGGAGGAAATTCTACTCGGGAGGGGAGAGCTACGAAATACCATAAAAATATATTCGCTAAAGTTTCGAATCTTAATTTCGTAAGTAGAATGAGACTGCGGCTAGCAAATTAAGAATTATCACCTGGAGCGATCGGTCAATGATGTCGCATCATCCTCATCTTCGCTCCCAGGTATCACTATCGTACGTTCATTCGCAGCTCTTTTTTTCATTGCATAGCGACTACTTCGGCCGTAATCTTCGGTGAAGATTTTATGTTTCGGCATTTTTAGCCGACACGAAACCGACAACAAGCCACTCGAACTCTGCAATGTAAGGATTCAAGTATCCGGCGATGTTCAGAAACGATCTTAAAAGCATATTCCTACAGAAAAAATCGACCCACTTCTATGTTTGATATGTGACGATGGACGCGGTGACTAAAAATTAGTATTTTGACCTGTTTCTTACGATCTGTGTCCTCTCAGGTATCACATATGGAACTGTGCTGATTTTTTATCTAGTAACTTGGTCCTTGCTCTTCAACAAACACCTGGACCAAAGTTGATATCTGTCTTTAACACAGAGTTATGCTTTTTTCATAGGAACATCTTATCTGACCGAAAAAACCATGAAAAGAGGGCAAATAGAGTGTTCCTGCGAAAAATTCACAACTCTGTGTTGAAGACGGATATCGACTTTAGTCCAGGTATTTGTTAAAAAGTAAGGACCGTGTTACTAGATAGGAAATCAGCACAAGTCCATATGTGATACCTGAGAGGAGACAGACCGTACAAAATACGTGAAAATACTCATTTTCATTCAGTCTGTCCATCGTCAGGTATCACTTATGTAACGATATCGATTTTTTATCTAGTAACATGGTCCTTGCTCTTCAACAAATACCTGGACCAAAGTCGATATCTGCCTTCAACACAGAGTTGTGATTTTTTCATAGAAACATCTTATCTGACCAAAAAACCCATGAAAAGGAGTCAAATAGAGTGTTCCTGCGAAAAATGCACAACTCTGTGTTGAAGGCAGATATCGACTTTGGTCCAGGTGTTTGTTGAAGAGCAAGGACCGTGTTACTAGATAAAAAAATCGATATCGTTACATAAGTGATACCTGACAATGGACAGACTGAACGAAAATGGGTATTTTCGCCTATTTTGTACGATCTGTGTCCTCTCAGGTATCACATATGGAACTTTTCTGATTTTTTATCTAGTAACACGGTTCTTGCTCTTTAACAAACACCTGGACTAAAGTCGATATCTGTCTTGAACACAGAGTTGTGAATTTTTCGCAGGGACATCTTATCTGACCGAAAAAACCATGACAAGGGGGCAAATAGAGTGTTCCTGCGAAAAATTCACAACTCTGTGTTAAAGACAGATATCGACTTTAGTCCAGGTGTTTGTTGAAGAGCAAGGACCAAGTTACTAGATAATAAATCAGCACAGGTCCATAAGTGATACCTCAGAGGACACAGATTGTACAAAATAGTTGAAAATACTTATTTTCATTCAGTCTGTCCATCGTCAGGTTTCACTTATATAACGATACCGATTTTTTATGCAGTAACATGGTCCTTGCCCTTCCACAAACGTTTGGACCAAACTTGATATCTCTCTTAACAGGTGAGTTACGAATTTTTCATAGGAACATCTTATCTGACCGAAAAAACCATGAAATGGGGTCAAATAGAGTGTTCCTTCGAAAAATTCACAACTCAGCTGTTAAGAGAGATATCAAGTTTGGTCCAAACGTTTATCGAAGGGCAAGGACCATGTTACTGGATAAAAAAATCGGCATCGTTGGATAAATGATACCTGAGAGGACACAGATCGTACAAAACAGGTTAAAATACTAATTTTCAAATTTATGCTGGAATATAATTTAAATATATCATATGTAAATTGTTAATACAATTTCTGTATCTTCATTTTTGTGGGTAGTTGCTAAAATGGATTTAAAAAAAAAAAATCTACTGCCTGATATACTGGATAGATGAAAAATCGACGACTGTTATTGCGAAAGAGGATATTGTCTTCTCTCCGTTTACGAAAGGCGAAGAAAGGAGTATCTTGTACGAAGATAAATATTAAAAGGCCCAGATTTTGAAGGAAAGCGGTGAGTCCCCTTTTCATATATTTCATGTCTTTGCTTTGCATATATTCCTTCCTGCTCTCCCTCAGCCCTGTCGGTATTAAAAACTGTAATGTATTTGTTTTTGTGTTTCTTCGTGAATGACTATGTGGGTGTAGGTGTTATTTATATTAAAACTTGGTAACTCAACTACGTGTACTCACTGACGAATTACTGGATTCGACGGGACATTTAATCTATGGTAATTTTACCAAAATTGCGCAAATCGATTCTAACGTTTTTTGAGGACACTTTAGAATATGTTACTCGATTTTCAATGAGTAATTACAGCTTTTTGAGAACCGATTGCGCAGGGGTTTATCGCTAATGATGTTTCAATATTAATGAATTTATAGCCGACGAAAAGTGGTTACACACACTGAAGATCTCGAAAGACGGACATATCTTGCCACACGTTGGAACTGGATCGCATGTACATGCTTCCAAGTTCGAGGCAGTGAGAACGGCCGCTCAAAAACGCAAAGCGCAGAAAGCTGAAGATAAGTTGAAGACCGAAGTTGCGATGAAGAGAAATCTGGACATTTTAAGAGCAAACGGAAGTGAGAATCAAAAAAGAGATAGTGATTGGAAAGATGGTTGCGCAGAAGATTTCGGAGTAAAAAAAAAGCCACGTGTAGTAGGGGATGAATTGATAAAGAGATCAATATCCTTAAACAAAGGTGGGCAGGAAAATGGCGAAGTTGGTGAAATATCAATGAAAATGCATGCAGATGACGAGCACGAGCCAGCAAAATCGGCCGTGCAGATAAAAAGGAAACGTGCAAGAGAACCAGAAGAAAAGCTTACATTAGTACAAGAGACCGAGCAGAAGAAGAAGAAGAAGCATTCAGGAGAGAAGACAGAGGAAGAAAAGAACCGCAAAGAGGAAATGGACAAATCCGAGAAAAAAGTCGAGAAAAATTCGAATTCTGCGAGCAAAGAGCCCACACACAAGAAGAAGAATACTACAGAAATAGAAAAAAAGAATGCAGTCGAGGAGACGAAGGAAAAAAAAAGTGTTCGAAAGAATCCGAGGATGGGCAGAAGCGGTCAAGGCAAGAAGACAAGCAGAATAAAAAAAAAGCAGGAAAGCAGATGATAACGGGGTGTGCAAGAGAGGTAACGGAAAAAGAAAAGCGTGCAAATGAAGATCAGAGTGAGAAAAAACGTGCAATAGAAGCCCAGGATGAGATAAAGCGTGCAACGGAAGCTCAGAATGAAAGGAAACGCGCAAAAGAAGCCGAGGATGCGGAGAACCGTACAAAAGATTTTGAGGACGAGAAAAAGCGTGCAAGAGAAAAGGCCGAGCAGGAACGGGCACAAGAGAAAGTGAAGGGAAAGAAAGGTACAAGAAAAGCCGAAGATGATAAACAGCATGCAAGCGAAAAGGCTGAGCAAAGGAAGAAGTATGTAAGAGAAGGTGTCACAGAAAAAAAGAAGTGTGCAAAAGAAGCCGAGGATAAAGAAAAGCGTGCAACAGAAGCTAAAGACGAGAAAAAGCGTGCAAGCGAGGAGGTGGAACAGAAGCGGGCACGAGAGGAAATGAAAGGAAAGAAAAGTACAAGAAAAGCCGAAGATGATAAACAGCATGCAAGCGAAAAGGCTGAACAGAAAAAGTATGGAAGAGAGGAGGTAAAGGAAAAAACGAAACGTGTAAATGAAGCCCAGGTTGGGGAGAAGCGTCTAAAAGAAGCCGAGGACCAAAAAAAGCGTACAACAGAGGAAGGAGAACCGAAGCGTGCAAGAGAGGAAGCGAATGAAAAGGAATCTACAAGAAAAGCCGAGGATGATAACCAGCGTGCAAGCGCAAAGCCTGAGCAGAAGAAGAAGTATGTAAGAGAAGAGGTAAAAGAAAAAAAGAAGTGTGCAAAAGAAGCCGACGGCCAAGAAAAAAAGAGGTGTGCAAAAGAAGCCGAGGGCAAAGAAAAGCGTGCAACAGAAGCTAAAGACGGGAAGAAGCGTGCAAGAGAGGAGGTGGAACAGAAGCGAGCCCGAGAGGAAATGAAAGGAAAGAAAAGTACAAGAAAATACGAGGATGATAAGCAGTATCCAAGCGAAAAGGCTAAACAGAAAAAGTATGGAAGAGAGGAGGTAATGGAAAAAAAGAAACGTGTAAAATAAACCGAGGATGAGGAAAAGCGTACAAAAGAGAAAGCAAATGAAAAGGAATCGACAAGAAGAGCTGAGAATGATAAGCCGCATGCAAACGAAAAGCCTGAGCAGAAGAAGAAGTATGCAAGAGAGGAGGTAAAAGAAAAAAATAAGTGTGCAAACGAAGCTGGGAACAAGAAAAAACATGCAAGAGAAGAGACAACCGAAAAGAAGGACCATACGAGTATAAAGGAGAAAAGAGACAAACCTGTGAAAAAAGCTGAAGAAGAGAAGAAACATGAAGAAGACAGTGAAGAGGCGGAAAATGAAACCCATGCAAGATTCGCATCAATGGCGGGGTCGTCTATCAAAATACCTTTAGGTACTTAATTATTGACGCTGAACTCTAGAACTTAAGGATGCATCACACATATAGGGTAGAGCGGGGCAAAATGGAGCAGCGGGGCAAAACGGGGCAATCGGTAAATTTTCCAATAATTTTTGGATTCCCGCCCTGTCGATACGTCCGGATTTTCTGCTCCGTTTTGCCTCGCTGTTCGATCCAAAAATTATTAGAAAATTTTGTTTTACCAGATTGCCCCGTTTTGCCCCGCTGACGCATTTTGCCCCGCTCTACCCTACTCTCAACCAAAAGTTTATGTGAACAAACTGAAAAAATCAGTAGTATTGATTATGTCAAGACCCTGAATTTTGCGTAATAATTGTACCAATAAGTTAGTAATAAATTATTAGAAAAATAAACCGTTAAAAAAAAAATCAGACAACTTTTTATTTTCTTCTTTTAAATGAACTCCTTGATGTTTAGAATTCGTATGCATTTTTTCAAAATTTACGTCATTTGAATTTTTTTTTTTTCGAAAATTTTAAAGATCGATGTAGAGGAACAAGTTTTGTATATATTTCAGTACCACGATTGTACAGTAATCACAAAAAGTTTCGCGGCGATTGCGCAAACCGTTTTGTAGTTAGGATAAAAGTGGGGAATATGGCCCGATCCATATATAATTGATTTACGTGTTAATCGACACCTCGATTAACACGTGGCCATATTCACCACTTTTACCCTATGGCCTTTAAAAAAATTCAAAACCGGACAGTTAAAAAAAATTATAGAAAATTCTGAAAAAATACATGTGGATTCTAGAAAATGAGTAAATTCTTTTGAAAAGAGAAAAAAACGGTTTACTGATTATTTGTTGGGCATTTTTTTTTAGAAATTTATTAATAACTTTTTGACATTATTATTATAGGCAAAATTCATGTTCTTCGCACCTTTAATACAGTTGATGTTTTTCGGATTTTTATATCATCAGGAAGTGGTTAAATTCTCACTGAATGTCACTTTAGCCTGTGAATATACGTGAGAAGCATCCTTAACACATCTGTGTCTTCCGAATGATGTACTTAATAATAAAGTACAAGACCTGTGTCCACTCTCACGGATACTCATAGACACTCACAGATATTCACAGTTAGTGTCTGTGAGTATGTGGGATTGTCTGGCGGACGCCGGTGAGTGTCTGCGAGTGTTGATAGAGGCGAGCGCGCCAAGCGTGTGAGCCACCGTAACCGCTAGTACGTTAATAATTAAGCTTCTGATTCCTTTAACGTTTGTTGTACTTCAGTGCATTTAAATGAGTGAATTCCCTTAGAACCGTACGATTCACGCGCTGATGAGGTCGATCATATGGACGTGAATCATCGTGTGTCCAAGGTCGATGACGAATCCTCGCAAGATAGCGAGTCCAAGCACGATAACGACTCCGAGAACGGCAACGACTCCGAGCACGGCAACGACTCCGATCACGGCAACGGGTCTGAGCACGATAACGGTTCCGAGCACGATAACGGTTCCGAGCGCGATAACGGTTGCGAGCACGATAACGGTTCCGAGCACGATAACGGTTCCGAGCACGATAACGGTTCCGAGCACGATAACGGTTCCGAGCACGATAACGGTTCCGAGCACGATAACGGGTCTGAGCACGATAACGATGATATCGAAGAAGCTTGGTGGTCAAAACTTCCTCCTCGTTAGTAAACTTTATTATTATTAGTTCTACAAGTAGCTGTGTTTGAATCATTATCTACACGTGCAATAATGAGATACATATAATTTTTTAGTAACTGCTGATATTGTCAGATATCAGAAGGCGTTTGCAGAGCTACTCGAAGCGCGGTACGAAAAGCTAGCAAAAGCAAACGCGAAAAAACCTGATTCGGTAATTACCAGTTTTTGAATATTTGGTTCAATGACTTATGGGTGGAAACACTACGGCTGGAACACGAATTCCTGTCAAATTACAACCATTAGATGGAAACGGATGAGTTTCTCCTTTTATCGAGACAAGTTGTTATGGTTTTTTATACTTACTAACCGGTTATAAACTTTTATAGAAAGTTACATCTGTACGTCCGCCGAATCTGACAGATATGTCGAGCTTTGGAGGAAGTTCCAAAGTATGCCAGTTTTCGATTATAAATTTAATATATATCATGAAATTATTGTATAGATAGGGCATCATTTATTTCAAACTTATTTCAGCTAAAACTTATTTTCGCCAAAACGTAACTAGATTAGAGAAACACCATGTATATGAAACACGTCACTTAGGGAAAATTAATTTTTCACCCGGAAGTGACGTTTTTCTATATGACGCCATTTTCAGTCTAGAACTGAGATTTCGAAACCAGATGGGAGGTATTTCCGGTATGACGTCATTTTCGGTCGAAAAATCAATTTTCTGTACCGGATGTGTTATGTTGCTAGTGTAATAGCACTTCCGATCTAAAAATGAGATTTTTAACCCGGAACTGATGTCACAACAAAATTCTTAAGTCTTTGAGCGCGACGTCACTTCCAGCTTAACAGTGAGACTTTCTAACCGCGTGGCGACACAGCAAATAATTTTTATTACAAAAATCTAAACTCGGGCGTCATGTATAGTATATAAAAATCATATCGATGTTTTAACGCCAAAAAGGCGTATAAGCTATGTTTTATACATAGCCTATATGACCTTATGACATTAAGACATCGATATACATGGTAGTTCTTCTTCTTCTTCTTCAATTTCGTTGAACTCCCAGTACCAATAGGGAGCAACATGGTGGTTCTGCGCGCTAGTTATTTTATGGCGGAAAGAAGTTTAGGGTTAATAGCGCCCTACCATTACGTATTATCATAAGGAACCGTTTCGGCGTTGGTAACAAATATTGCATTTTAAATCAGGTTGAAATACGTCAAAAATCTGGAGTTTTCGTTGATAAGGAGGAGCTCCTTAACGTCTTAAGTTACAATCACAACCCTCGGGACATGGTTCGAAAGCTGATGCGTATATTAGTTGGTGACGCGGAACTACGCCAGATGAGCGCCAGAGGCAAAGGCTTCAGAAAAGCCATCCCGAAAAAATTTCGAACGGCGGTTTCAAGTATGTATTTTCATATTGGCCCTTTGATTTAAGGTGAAATGAAACGGTTATGGGTGCGGGAGAGTTAGCTGAAATTGTCCAATGAATATGTTTTTCAGATAATCAGTATTTGCATCATTAAAAAAAGTAGATAAAAAACAGATTTTAGATTCCTCTTAGGAAATATAGAGTAGACCGGGGCAGGTTGGAACACGGAACAAGTTGCAACTGACGTTGTGAAAAGATGATATTCGACGCAGCGAGTATGCTACTCTATGGAATTAGAGTGCATACTATGATCAATATTTCTTAAAAGTACCATACTAGATGCATGGAATCTCTGCTTTCGACTGCGTCTGTTCCAACTTGCCCCATGTTTGGATTAGCCCCGGTCTACTCTACTCAGACCAAAAAGAATCATTGTTTGCCGAGCACAGTAGCATAGAGGAGGGCGGCGCAAAACGCTACCGAGTATTGGGATGCATCGATGAGGCGAAATAGGAGGTCCTAAAATGATTGAAAAACTGCGTTGTTAAAAACGCAATTCTCCAATCATTTTAGGACGTCCCTTTTCGCCACATCGATGCATCCAGTTTTGCCTCACTATCCCGTTTTGCCTCGCTCTCCCCTACTCGAATGGTCATAACTATAAAGGACATTAAACTTTTTTCAATTTTTGGAATCTCACACGTTGGGACTTTTTTTTGTCTTTAAACTGATTTGCATTTGCTTATATGCGAATTCAGCGCAATGTCGGTAACAAAATTCAGTAAAAAAAAAATCGGTAAAATCATCCAAACGATTAGCTTGTAATCGAATTTTACTTGGTGTAATTCTTACTCAGTTCTTATCTCATAGGTTTCGTTAAAAAAAATACGAAAGCCGGGTGCAAAGAATTGAGTGACGAAGAATGCAATCGGAGACTAAATTTATTATGCGGATCCCTCCGCTTCAAAGAAAAAAATAAGCAGGCATAGCATCCATCGTCGTCCCATTCCCCCAACGACGAGCCTACAGCATCATGCAGCCACGCATCACCTCGAGCTTCAAGGCAAAATTCCGGAGCGTCTTCTCCAAACGCGTAAAAAAAATGAAAAAATCTCTCCTCAATACGTGTCTAAAAAAATCATGACAATTTTTTAACGCGACATCTAAAAACAAATAAAATAAAAAAATATATAATATAGTCCATGAAAAAAATCCTGTAGTTCTATCAGGTAAAAGTACCGGTGGCCACACACCTAAGGGCGAAGTCCCAGTTCCTATACACGCATGAAAAATGGCATTTGCGTCTCTCTTGCACGCATGCCTTGCGTGGCCACTGGGACGTGTTCGGTCACTGGGACGTTTACCTTAATAGGATTGTGTACTTTTTCTTAACTATGGTTTTATGTTTTCAACGATTAAAAAAACCGAGTAAAAAATATCGGTAAAATATAGATATAATATATATAGATATTTTTTGGCCTAATACGTTCTTCATACTTCATGCTCGAGTAATCTTTCGTATATTAACTTCATAGGTGATATTCAAATATTCTTGCGTATACTAGCTTCATACTCGATACTCGAAATTAATGCATATACTACCTTAATACTTGATACCCAAATATTCTTACGTATACGAGCGTCATACTTGATACCCGAATATTACGTATACTAGCTTCATACTGGATACCCCAATATTCGTACGTATACTAGCGTCATATTTGATACCCAAATATCCTTACGTATACTAGCTTCATACTTGATACCCGAATATACTCACGTATACTTACTTCATACTTGATACTCGAGTATTCTTATTTATACTAGCTGCATACTTGATATTCGAGTATTCTTAATTATACTAACTTCATACTTGATACCCAAATATTCTTCTTTATACTAACTTAATATTTGATACCCAAATATTCTTATTTATACTAACTTCATACTTGATACCCAAATATTCTTACGTATACTAGCTTCATACTTAATACCCGAATATTCTTACGTATACGGGCGTCATACTTGATACCCGAATATTCGTACGTATACTAGCTTCATACTGAATACCCCAATATTCGTACGTATACTAGCTTCATACTGAATACCCCAATATTCGTACGTATACTAGCGTCATACTTGATACCCAAATATTTTTACGTATACTAGCTTCATACTTGATACAAGAATATTCCTTCGTATACTAGCTTCATACTTGATACTCTTCGGCGATGGATTAGAGAAGCATAATTAGAGTATTATTGAGTCCAATACGACATACTTTCAATACATTCATTCTTAATATTTTTTAATACTTTTTTAATACTTTTTTTTTGCGCGGGCAGTTCCAACCCAGGAAACTTTGAGGCTCCACGGTAAGCTGGATGCATTCCGTCTCAGTCGCATCCTGGTGAATTTTGAAAGCGCCACGATGGTCAGACACCATGCCATTACCATTCCGTATTTGTAATACTTAGCAAGTTTCGTTCTGTTCCACCACTATACCGGTATCCCGTTCCGTCATGACATGACGGTACAAAAGAATCACATGCGGACGTACATGACTCCAATGTAACGGCATGACATCGGGCCTCGTGTCGCTTCGATATCGTCACCGTGCCAATACTTTAATTAATTTCGACGGCACGAATTTCTATCTGGGTACTTGCAGAGTAAAATTACGGGTTCCTCGCTCTAGTCTTATTTTTATCGAATCTGCCTCAGGTGTATAAATTACAGCATCGACAATAGTACTTTGCGATACTAGTACGGATAAGCCGTCTTTCGACGAAGGTTGTGAAGTTGGCTGCACGAGCCGGATCGAGAGCTACAACGGCACGAGGCGAAGCCGAGTGACGTTTGTAGCTCGAGAGGAGGTGAGTGCTGCCGACTTCCCAACCGCCGTCGGGAGACCGCTTTTTCGTACGAGTATCGCATACTAGTTTTTGTGACAAGTGCAAGAAATTCTCGCTTTTCGTGCCTGTAAAGTGCGTGCTAACAAATAGCTACAGTGCTGCCAAGCTAAGTGTGCGCGAAAGTAGTTAGCGTGTTAAAAAAGTGTGCGGAAAAAAAACTAGCGTGTAAAAATAGTATCTTCAGCATTTTTCACGAATCCTCTGCTCGAAAGCGCCACTTTCGCCCCACTTTACAGGCACGAAAAGCGGGAATTTTCGTGCACGAGTCACAAAAATGCGTTTTGTGTATATAGTTTAGAGGCATGAGACACGAAACAGGATTTTGTTCAGGAGCGTCCACTTGAACGAGTCCTGGGCTGTCATTGTTTATTTCATTATCAACATTCAAGGGAACCTTGATTCCGGCCCCGATTCCATATTCGTAGTGGTGCTATAACAACGGTAAGAAGTGATAGGCGACGTGAACCGTGAACTATAATAAAGTAACAAAATGGTGTAATATATTTCGAAATTTTCATAAAAATGTGTTTTTTTTGGTAGCTTTCGGTACTGCGAGATTGTGACGAACGCGCAATGAGGAAACACGATTCCGTTTTTATTTAACCAATCAAAAAAACCTTACAGACTACTATTACATATTCTCACACAAACGAACATTGTCATTTTGTAATAAATAAAGGTTTATTTAAGTAATCGTACTTATTATTGTATCGTAGTTCTTTCATTCATGTCTTTTTTGTCATTAAATATCTTTTTTTATCTTTGGCTATCTTTTGGCCTATGCTGTAGTCATAAAAGTCCTACCGAATCGTTCGACTACTTGCGGAGTTCCGGTAGACTTAAAATAAAATAAAAATTAAACATAATTAAAAAAGAAAAAATAAAGTGAATCCCTGGACGATCCATAGATTCGCGATTCGCGTGCGACCGAGCGAAATGTTGCATTAGCAAAAAAAAAAAATGCCTGTATCCCGACAGAGTCAAATACCGATGAACGCTTCACTTTTCGAAAAATATTTTTTGCAGCTTTCTCCTGACAATCGCCTGACCCGCGCAACCGAAGTTGAACTGCACGCCTATACTTTCAAAAAGTTAGACGAGCGAAAAAACGAAGTGAAAGAAAATTAAATGTAAAAAAAAAAATGCGTGGTCTTATTATTTTCGAGTGCATTGCCGACAAAACCATATTTTCGCTCTTAGTGCCCGCACCAATCCAACGCACCCGTAATGTTGCCACAGCAGACAGTGGTCATAAATAACGCACGCTTCTTTCGCTGGTTTTTTTTACAAATTGCGCAGGCAAAGTCGTCTTGTTTCCTTTTCTCGTCTAAAGCCTTAGACAACGAAGTGAATGCTTGAGGTTCGAAGTATTTCCTGTTAATGTTAATGTCAACAGCCTGGTCCCCGAAAGAGTCTCTCAAATCGTTGAGATTAACGTTTTCCTCGCGTATCAAGGATTCTCCTTTCATCACGATTTCTACCAATTCACTTTTAAGCAGCCAATTCAAGATGATTTGAATCTTATCTGTGTTATCTCTCACGCTAAATGCTACTTGGCAACGTTTGCGACGTACTGCTCCGTTTGTTGTAGCCAAGAAACCTGAAGGTCGGCCGATCGTCTTGATTTTAGTAGGCATTTTCAGCTTTGACAAATCAGCAGCCACCTGCTTCGTTTCCTCAAGCTCAGCACTTGTAGAGTCAGTTATGGAACAATGCAAGTCGAGCAACTCGGTCAAATTATTATTTGCTTCTATATCCATAGACCTCGGAGATTTCGGAGAGGGCATTTCATTCCCGTTTTGATCGATTGATGCACTCGCGTTTTCCTGTATATCGTTTAGTGTTGTTGTGAGCTCTACGAATTGCAAGTTTCTTTCATAAGCTCAAGTCGTCTTTCGAAACGAGTTACGCACGATAAACTTGCCATATGCAGCATTTCACTGGTAATCGGGAAATTTTTTTTCCGTTTCTCCGATACTGTTACAGACTTTCTGGGGGTAACTTTGGATATCATTGGACTCGGATGCATACGCTCAGTATCGGGTTCGGGCTGCAGAGAGCGGAAAGATCGTTGTTTTTTTACGACATACGATTTTGTACATCTTGGTTGACATAGCTCTGCGGCAAAGAGAGGCAGCTTGAAGTATTGTTACGGCCGGGCGAATGAATAACGCGCGTATTTAGTTTGGGGGCGGATATTATTAGTACAATTCCATCTAAATATCCCGAGCATGAACTGTCACACGTCTGTTCGGTCAGACGTCTCAGTCCAGACTATCTAATATGACGATCGATCTCGTATCGATCGTCCGTTCGTTCGTCTAATGTCAAACCTAACTAATACCGTGTGTCTCCACGAATAGTCAGCTACATATTCGTAACACTACTCCCCTCCTCCTAAGTTGCCGCCCCGGCAACTCCTAGTCCACCTTATGATGTGCCACGGTCCATCATTCTAAAATCTGTCCAATATTCGTTAACCTACACCGTTCCGACATTCGTCCACGTCCACAAGGAAAACCATGGCCGAAAAACCTTGGGAAGAACGGTGTTCACAATGCTAAATAATCACATTTTTTCCTATACTCATTGTTCTTCAAATCCGATCTGAATAATGCCATTTTGTCTTATGTCGGTTTGTGTCAAGTCTATTTCTAATCATCTCTTAAATACTTCATTCAGTACATAATTCTTTTTCTTTCTTTTTATTCATTCTTCTCCAATTTGATCTTTTTGGTTATTCGGAAGGATTCGAGCGGGAAGGATTCTCATCATGTCACAGCATCTTCAAATTCGATCTGTGACACACAAATAAATCGCGTAGCATTCTGCCAATACTAGTTGCACATAGGACAATATCATCTTAATGATTATTCTCTCTCTCTCATCTCACTCTCATTATCGACTTTGAAATTCAATCAATGTACCATCGATTCTACAATAAAACGACACATCGTCCTAAATATTCATCTGGAAAGATTTTTATACGTTAAATCATCGGTCACTGTTCGAAACCTCTCATCGGCCGACAGTGCCCCGATCTGTAACTCTGTCACTCAGGCCCAGTAGTTACCCCCTAAAAAGAATTCTCCGGAAACTTACCAGGACTCTGTTCACCCAACGGGAATCCAAAAAGACGTCCAAAAGCTCCAGCCAAGCAATTCTCAACACTTTCCAGACTTTATCAATGCTAATATACTCATAGGAATACTTCGATCTAACCGAACAACGACTCGACAAATCGACACCCTGGTCGATAACTACGAGAGAGAAGAATCACCCATTTTCCATATAATAGTCATTAGTATCCCGATAACACAAAAATACATAACTTTTATTTGCCTGTGTCAATCCTTCGTAGATCTATCCAACCGCCTTTCATCGATTTGGAGTTCTTCTCCAATTTTACACTGTGTCATCGAGATCACAATTTTCCTTTCTTCTTCCATTTTCATTTCACCAGAAGTCATCGAGACTTCAATTTTCCGTTCAATCCGTCCCCGCGAGAGTCATCTAGACTCTAATTTTGTACCGATCGTTCACAGGGAGAGTCATCTAGACTCTCAATTTTGTCTTCGTTTCCTCGCGAATAAATATCCTTTGTAGGTTCGTCAAACACTTCTGACACCAATGTTACGGCCGGGCGAATGAATAACGCGCGTATTTAGTTTGGGGGCGGATATTATTAGAACAATTCCATCTAAATATCCCGAGCATGAACTGTCACACGTCTGTTCGGTCAGACGTCTCAGTCCAGACTATCTAATATGACGATCGATCTCGTATCGATCGTCCGTTCGTTCGTCTAATGTCAAACCTAACTAATACCGTGTGTCTCCACGAATAGTCAGCTACATATTCGTAACAGTATTTTCGCACGGCGAATATATGCCGACGCGGTACATATTCCGACGTCCAAACCGCGCATTGACACGAAGAAGCAGTCACCTGCAATCTAATATTATTCCATTCGCTTAAACATTCTTTTTTCATTTCATTGAGACACGTTATGTTCGTTACATGCCTGTGTAGCTTGATCTGGTTGAGAACATTTGCAAATGATGGTGGCATTAGCACATCTCTATATTTTTGTTCGTCACTGTCGGGTTCGAGACACTCTTCGACTTCGGTATCGTGTGATCGAAGCCAGATAAAGAAGTCTCGGATGAATACTACAAGAGAACTATTTTTCAGTACGACCTGTTTAATTTTGCCGTTCATCGCCTCTAATCGGTTATTGGTGAGATTTCCTAGATTGCCACATACCATGTTGTAACTCGCCCAATCTGCTCTTATGTTGTGCCAATTTTTGTCGAAGTACCCGCGTACCGACTTTGGCACCGTATTGCAAAAATCCATGTATAACTTATCGTAGTCACTCTCGGACGTGCTATACACCAACCTTTGAAGCGCTCTCAATGACGTCTCTCTTTCATCACCCGCGTAGAAAAAAGTCGTATGGGAAAGGGTATTAAATTGAGTATGGGTTGAATATGGGGAATCGTATGGGAACGAATATGGGTGAAGTATAATCTGACTATGGGCTTTGTTCAGTTCCCACATTCATCCCATACACTTTTCCAGACTCTTTGCCAGCTATCGGGTACGACCTCGAACATTTTCATGCAATCAAACCCACACACTTTCCCAGACTCTTTCCCAGTCATCGCGTACAGGCTCAAAATTTTTTGTGTAATCAATCCCATTCTCTTTTCCAGACTCTTTCCCAACCATCGCGTACAACCTTCAAAAAATTTCTATTAATGCGGTTGGTGGGAAAGAGTCTGGAAAAGAGTATGGGATAGATAGACCAAAATAGTCTGGAAAAAACGATGCTCCCGCATCGGATATTAAAATTTGTTTACATTAGTTGATTTTTGTTAAGTGTGATTCTATATAAATGAAAAGTTTTGGGGATTTTTGTTTTTTAGATATTTTCATTTTTTTTTGTGCAATTGTGTTATGTTTTGTGTTTTTTTTTATATTTAATTTTGTTGGTTGTTGATTGTTGGTTGTTGATGTCCTGATTGTTGTTCCGATTGGTTCCTATTTGGATTGTTCTTTCCCTTGGTTTATTTCCGGTACACTCTCGTTGTTTTTGGTATACATATATGGTGGTGAATATTGGTATCTGTAACATTCTAAGAAAAACTGTTATTTGTTCGTGTTAGTGGGGATGGTTTAGTTAGGTTGGATGCGATTAAATTTAGTGTTAAAATGGTAATAATAAGTAAAAATTTTGTCCTGTTTTGTTTGAGTCCAATATTTGTTTTCCCTTTTTTTATGTATTTATTCCCTTTTTTTTGGTCTAGTTTTTGTGCGTTCCTTAGTGATCCATATTCGTTTTATTTCCGTAAGTTCCTCTCTTTTTGGGTTTTGGGTTATAATTTTTGATTTTTTTTGTATTACCTGTAACATTCTGATGTCTAATTAGTGTGGTTAGTGGGTCGGGTGTGTTATTTGGATTGGTTCTGTTGGTAAAAGATGGAAACTGTTTTTGGAATGGGTAGAATAATTAACACGTAAGCTAATAGTATAAAGGCATAGCATATATTCGAGAAAAATGGAAACAACTTTTTGAAAGGGAAATAAAAAGACTAATGGTAAAAACTTAAAAGAAAAACAAATTGAAATGTTTTTCGAAAAAAAATAAAAGAGAAAAAAAAATAATAATAATAATGGGTGGGCCCTTTCGTTGTTTGTTTTTTTTTTTTTTTTTTCATCGAGGCCACGCGACGCATGTCGCGTGTATGCTAGTTTTTATTGTAATATGTATGTGGGTATTTGTGTAGTTATGTTACGGTGCTTATGTGTGAGGTTTTTTCTGGCGTTTGTCCTTGTTTTGCCCTCTTTTTAGTTCTGTTAGAAATATGCTAGTGTTGATCCTGTTTTTTGTTTTACGGAGGACCTCCAGTTCTTGTCTGTCGATCCAGTTCCGCACTGCTTTTGTGGATAGTGTGTTTGTATCGTCTGTTTGTGTGGCCCGGTCTGTCATTTGTACGTCCGGTTCTTCGTCTGTGTCACCTGTCGTTTCTGCTGCAGAGTCGGTATCTGTGTCTTCGTTTTTTGGTGTTAGTGGCAATGGTGGTGGTGTCTCGTCGGGTGTGTGAGGTGTATGGGCGCATTCCTCGTTTGTTGACTCCTCTAGCTGCTCCTGTAACTGTTGCTGTTGATGCTGCCGCAGTTGTTGTTGGGCGAGCAATTGCTCCTGATGATATTGCTGTAGTTCCTGCTGTTGTCTATCATGGGATTGCAGTTTGATGAGGTATGTGGCGCACTTGTCAATATGGGCCACCAAGCGGTCTGCCGGGAATACGCAAATAATGTGTAGAAATCCGGCACGAAACCGTCATTCTCTGCTCGACCCGAGGGTCTCTCGCCCATTAAGAGCAAACGCAACAATAATCCTATCTTGTTACTTTCTTGTGCCAAAAACCACTACCCCCCAGTGCACACTCAGGCCTGGAAAAACAAATCGTTCGATTTGAGTGTCCTGCTCTCCGAGAGCACAATTGTGCTAGCCCCAGGTAGCCATAACTGAAATCTCACGGATACTGGCTATGTATCCGAGGTAAGAGCCACAGCGATGAGATCCCGTCCTCACCTTCAGACACGTGCAAATTCGATCCTCTCCGTCGTACGATCCTCCGAAGAGCAAGCCCGGAGACCACGACGCTCTGTAAACACGAAGTCCATTGCGCCGGTCATCCCCCGGAAC
Organism: Stenichneumon culpator; assembly: GCA_964017025.1. NCBI lineage: Eukaryota > Metazoa > Arthropoda > Insecta > Hymenoptera > Ichneumonidae > Stenichneumon > Stenichneumon culpator. The sequence goes on along the minus strand of OZ024776.1, from coordinate 8,270,866 downwards.
CATACGCCTGACATGCCTGGGGAGACATACTTGATGCATCCACCAAGGCAGAGATTCGCGAACCGCATCACATCCAGGCTCGCTTATATGCCGCAGAAAGCCCCTTTAATGCACGTTGCAGTGCCCGGGTGCAATCCGACCAATTTTGACCAAAGGAGCGAAGGAACGATACGGGTGGAGCACGTCGGCCTGAGCCTAAGTGCTGCGCGTACCCGCACCGACCATCGATCCTCATACGATGAACGCAACCCAAACTCACGATGGCAAGAGCTCCCTTCCAACGACCGTCTCGTGTCCTAAAAAACCAGCACTATTGGAGTCGTTGCTTTCGCAAGCATCGTTCCCCGATAGGCCATAGCTACGCAGTGCGGTACTTGTTTTCCAGGAAACAACGTCGCCTCGATCCTCGCTCCGATTTTTCCCGTATGGGTCATTGGTTTTAGTTTTTCGCCTTTACCAGCTCGTTTGAATTTCTTCACATTGACATTCAGAGCGTGGGCGTGCCTTTTCCAGCTCGTTTGAATTTCTTCACGTTGACATTCAGAGCGTGGGCAATGCCATTTCCAGCTCGCTTGAATTTCTTCACTTTGACATTCAGAGCGTGGGCATAAATAAAAAATAAAATAAAAATAGCGCCGCGTACGACACCCGAAGGTGCCGCACGCGACGCCACATGGAGCATCGCGCGCGACACCCGAAGGTGCCGCACGCGATGCCCCGTACCGTTGGTCCGTGTTTCACACTCTCGAGTACGAAAATAATTTCGTAAACGAGAAGTATAGCTCACATGATCTACCGGTGATAGGTGGTTCCTCCGCAGAGTAGCACCAGTCTCACGGTCTCCGACCATGCTAGGTGCATGGCACAAATACTCAAATATATGGATTTTCACTGTACCTGTGCTTCCGCTGTCCTGTTGGCTCGTATCGAAAACTACGAGTCCGTTCGGACGTCGCCAGAGGGTCCGTTCGTGATTGCGTCAGACATGGATCGTCAGGTATGAACCGAGATCCGCAGAGTGACGACTTACTAAGCCCTGGCACCCGGTATCATTCCTGATACCTTCTTGCAAGGTGGACCTTGACTTGACGGCGTTAGCTTTCTACGCAATACCGCCCAAGAGTCGCTATTCGTTTCCATGCTCCAGTCGCGGACACGGCCAGCCTCACCGTCCGTCACCTTCTCAGCCAAGGAGAGCCCTACCGACTCCGCCAGGGCCGGGAATACGCAGCAGCAAATCGGGCAACCGGTGTGTCGTGATCCCAAGCTTGCCACTCTCTTCCGGAGCTCGCCGTAGCACCGGTGGAGGTGACGCGCCATACGGGAGACCTCTATTTTTTTAGGGCACAAAAGGCATTCTACCTTCGTGCTCGAGGAAGCTGCCGACGTCGTTGGTTGGCTGTCTATTTTTTTTTTGTTGGTCTTTCCTCTTTTTTTTTATTCGTCGGGTGTGTGTGTTTATTGAAATAATGTATGAAAGGGATAGGAAAAGAAAGTGATGATAGTAATAATAGCTTTAAGCCATGCATAGTGTGATTAAGGTTGTTTATGTGTGTTGATGACAATGGGAGAGTAATGTACGTGTGCTTAGTTTCCCGTTAGTAAGGGTATATGTATGTGGTTAGGGATATATTGAATTATTATTATTTACTGTTATGATTATTAATATGTTTGTTAATGATCGCGCTTTATTTATTTTTTTTTGTTTTTTTTTTGTGTTTTGTGGTAGCGCGTTACGATCGTGGTACGTTAACGCGTAGATTGGTCTACGAGTTGGTTGGGGCGGGTGGTCTGTGATGATGGCGACCTCCCTACATTCGATAACCGGTTGTGGCTGAGTTTCGACCAACTCTATCGGCTGTCTATGATAGGCAACGGTCGGTTCGGGAGCCGGGTCGGCTTGTTGATGTGTTATTTTCTTTGGTTTCTTTGTTACACAGGATATGATTTTGTATAGGCTAGATATTTTCCCGTATTCCGTTAAAAATACAGCGAAATTCCGCTGTATTTTAGTATGGTCTCCAGTGTAGAGAGTCTATGACTCATATAATGGGTTTTCGAGATTTCTCTTGCTTTTGCTATAACAGCTTTTAATGCTATTTCGTTTTTGGTTAGATCATCGTGTATTGGATTTGAATTTGATAAGCCTGTAAGAGTTTCTGTTTCTGCTATAATTTCCGTGTAGTTTATGTTTTCCATGTTTTCTATTGACTTCTGTATCATTGCTGTGATATTCAGGATTGGCGTGTGTGCGAATTTTATTTCGATTGACGATTTTATATCTACTGAGGGAGTTAGTGTTGGTTTGCGAGTTTTTACTCGACAATTGGGTTCGATTTGTAATATTCCTGCGTTTTCTATTGTTTCGATAATTGATTTGTGATTGTCACAAAGAACGTATAGCGTTTCGGGTTTTGGTGCTGCGAATAGCCATGCATTTGCGTTTCGGATCTTTTTCCAATAAGTTTATTTTAGTGTTTTTAGCCTTATGTCGCATGATTCTAGATCGCTGAATTGCGGGTTAACGAGAAGTTGGACCTCGCACTCAGTTTCGTCGTTGATCTGTGATACTGGGTAGATTTGTTTGCAGATATATTGGTTGACTGCGAATTTACATTCGTCCTCGTTTTCCAGATTGAAATAACTGCTAAAGTCTTCGGAGACTGCTGTATAGTGGACTACTGGGTTTATGTACGCGAATCTCGCGCCTCTGGCTGCTGAGAGTTGGCGTACCGGGACGGATAGACGTTGGTATAATTTATATTCTGTTATGTCCAAAAGAGGAATTTTGATAACGTAGATAAGCCGTTCTCCGTTATGGAACGCTGTGAGCTCGATTATTTTTGTTAATTCTGGAACGTATTCCGCGCTGAGTGGTATAGGGAATATTGTGTTTGGTGTTGATTTTCGAATTGCTTCTGCACTAATCAGTATCTTTTTTGCTGAAAGTATTTCGGGATGTATTTGTCCCATTTTTGCGAAGAGTACTGCGTTTGTTAGTGTTTCTAAATCGATTTCGTACTGAATAAGTGTTTCCTCTACTAGGCTGGTGTATGTTATCAGTTGTTGGATTACGTGTAATTCGTATTGGAGTGTTGCTTGTTTCAGTTGGATGTCTTTTATTTCTGCGTGTATTGTATCTGCTAATTTGATGATTTGACTTTGGGTAAAATTGAAACCTGATTTAATTATATGTGTTTGATTTTGTACGATTTCTGCTAGTTCGGCAGTAGTGTTTGCTAGAGCGTTTATTTGTGAATCTATTCTGTCTGTGTCTTCGCTGTCTATTGTTCCGAAAAGTATTTTACTGATTTTTCCTACGAATTCTAGTGGTGCGCGCTTTTTACGCTTTTCCGTTGGGTTGAGGTCGATTGATGGTATTAATTCTTCTAACGTTGTTTCTGCGTTCGCGATGTTGTTTAGTCGGGCCTGTATGTTTTGTAGTTGACCTCTTGTTAGGCAATGTCCTCGTAAGGTGAAGCAAAATGAGTTGGCTGCATCAAGGTTTTCTTGTATTTGTTGTCGTCTGGATACGGATCCATGTGTGTCTATGTACGTAATTAGCGTCCATGTTGTATGGTATGAATGAAGTGTGCCCAAGGACTCCGAGTACAGTCCGGGGTTTTTCGTCAGTGGCGTAATTTTGAAGGCGTCTGGTGCGGACGCCCTTACGGAATTGGCGTGGCATCTGCAACATATGCCAGTTTTATTTTATCTACGTGTAGGGTTTTTGTTGTGTTGTCGTCTAATTGTATTGTAATGTTGCGCTTGTTTGGGATTTCTATGATTTGGTACGGGCCTAGCCAGTCTTTGTCAAATTTACTCGTTTTGCGTTCGTTTTTTGTGAGAACGAGTTGACCTATTTGATATTCTGGTTCTACGGTTCTTTTACCGTAGTATCTTTTGGTTCGTTCTTTGAACTTTATTGCTTTTTCGAAAGCAAGTTCTTGGACGTTTCTAAGGTTTCTCGTTAGATCTGTCATGTAGTCGTCGTATGTTATGATTTTTTCGGGTGGTGGGAACTCTGAAGGTGTTCGAGCTCTCCTACCGAATACTAATTCGTATGGGGTGAGCCCTGTACTTTCGTGTATGCTAGTGTTGTATGAAAGTGTCGCGAATGTTAGCAGTTCATCCCAGTCTCGATTACTGTCGATGAAGTGCTTTAGATATTCCACAAGAACGTGATGGCTGCGTTCGATTGCGCCGTTCGATTGTGGGTGATACGCAGTTGTTCTGTGTTGCTCTATTTGGAATAGTTGGGCGAAATCTCTAAACACTTCCGACATAAAGTTCGTACCTTGATCGGTTAACATCGCGCGAGGCGCACCGAAAGTTGATATCAAGGTTGTACAGAGTGCTCTCGCTACGTCTATTGACGTTTGGTGTTTTAATGGTACCGCTATACTGAATTTACTTAATAGATCGAGCATAGTTAGTATGTACGTATGTCCGTTTTTTGTTTCGCGTTGTGGACCTACGATATCGATGGCTACTTTGTCGAAGGGTTGCGCTGGTGTGTCCGTGATGACCATAGGAGCTTTATTTTTTACTCGGACCAGTTTGTTTTTGTGGCAGTCGAAGCAGTATCTAATGAACGTTTCTACGTCCTTTTTTAGTCCTCGCCAGTAATACTGCGAGAGAATGCGCTGGTATGTTTTCGTTACGCCTTTGTGGCCTCCGACTGCGGATCCGTATAGTTCTCTGATTATGTTTTGTCTATTTTCCTGGTCTGGAACGGTTATAAGACCTTCGCATAGCCTAAAGGTGATGTTTGAGTTAATCGCGAGTACTCGTAGGTATTAGACTGGCCCAAAAAAAACTTTTTTTTCTGTTTTTTATTTCGCACCCCTTAAAACCGTAGTTTATACCATACTATTGAAAGTTGTAGAAGGGGAAACCTGGGCGATTTTTTTTCGAGGTCGCGCAATAGGTTTTTGTATTTTCCATTTAATTAACACGTAAGAAGTCGATATCTCTAGCTTACACGGGATTCTTAATTTTCGTATTGAATGGACGGGCATAAAAATAGTGGCATAGTACAGTTTGTTCAATTGCCTTCAAATTGGCGCGTCGCAGAACATTTTCGGTCGGATGGATTCCAAGATATTCAAGTTTGAATACAAAGTTGTCGAGTCTCACCTTAAATAAATGTGCACAATTTGCGTTTTTTGCGCATAACTCCGCTACAGTAATTCTTACGGTCATAATGGTTATTATCAATCTTGAAGAGAATAATTTTATCTACAAAACTACAAAAAAAACCCTTCTCGTACGATAAAAATTAAAGGAGCTATCGTTGATTAAAATTTGATTTCGAAGTGTAAATCGTCGCAAAGCGATTATTTTCCATTGTATAACACGTTTCTGGCTGAACTAATCACATAAATCCGTCGCGTACACATTAGTCCCACAGTTGTAAGTACATGTGCAAAAAGAAATTGGTTTAATACTTTATGAAGCTATAGTTTATACTATAACCGATGAAAAGTGTTTCTGTATTGGCCATACGATCAACACTTAATGCATTTTGGTATTAGTCATTGGTTAATTTAGTATTATTATTCAATGGATAAAGGGTTCTATATACTTAATTGAGTTTAGGATTATGATTTTACATTTTTATTGCAGTTTTTACGCCACGAAGGCGATTTTACATATATTATACATTGATATAAGCCATCATTTATCGACGGCAACTGAACCACGTATTTTTTATTCTTCAACAATGTATTAAGGCGAGGCTAAACACGTACGGTGATCGCCCGATCGCGAGCGAGAGGGTATTTAACTTCGTCTTGAGAACATGTATACCTAGTTGCCGCTTTGTTTCGTTTGTTTACGTTCGTTAAAGTATTAAACCAATTTCTTTTTGCACACGTACTAAAAACTGTGGGACTAATGTGTACGCGACGGATTTATGTGATTAGTTCAGCCAGAAACGTGTTATACAATGGAAAATAATCGCTTTGTGAAGATTTACACTTCGAAATCAAATTTTAATCAACGATAGCTCCTTTAAGTTTTATCGTACGAGAATGGTTTTTTTGTAGTTTTGTAGATAAAATTATTCTCTTCAAGATTGATAATAACCATTATGGCCGTAAGAATGACTGTAGCGGAGTTATGCGCAAAAAACGCAAATTCTGCACATTTATTTAAGGTGAGACTCGACAACTTTGTATTCAAACTTGAATATCTTGGAATCCATCCGACCAAAAATGTTCTGCGATGCGCCAATTTGAAGGCAATTGAACAAACTGTACGATGCCACTATTTTTATGCCGGTCCATTCAATACGAAAATTAAGAATCCCGTGTAAGCTAGAGACATCGACTTCTTACGTGTTAATTAAATGGAAAATACAAAAAACCATTGCGCGACCTCGAAAAAAAAATCGCCCAGGTTTCCTCTTCTACAACTTTCAATAGTATGGTATAAACTACGGTTTTAAGGGGTGCGAAGTAAAAAAAAAAAAAAAAGTTTTTTTTTGGGCCAGTCTAGTAGGTATCCTTTGATGTTAGACCACAAAAATGTGTCGATAATTTTTGGGTCTTTGGATAGGGTACACGATGTGATTTTGTTTTCTACTAGAGTCTGAACAAGGGTTTCCAGACATTTTTGAATTGTTAATGTACTAGTAGCGTCTGTCGATTTGTTTTTACAAATTATCGTAAAGTATCGTAACGTTTTGTCGCGTGTGACGAAGATGTGTCCAATTCCAGGATCGGACTGTGAAAATACCGATTGGGTGAGTTTACCCTTTTCCGCGAGTATTTTCGAGACCATTGTGTCCATGACACCGTCGGCTGACAGGAAGTGAGCTATGTTGTCTTCCTGCGCTAGGATGTTTGGTTTTGACCGTTGGTTTTGCGAGTGCTGCGTGTAACTTTGGAATCCCAGTATTCATCTGTCATCTCGGGTGACAGATTCTCAGGATCGTTCAGGATTTTTGTAATTGGCTGGTTTTTTGGTTGATTATCCGGGACTTTTGGTTTTTTATTTGCCAACCTTTCACTACGCCTAGTCGGTTCTTTTGGCGTCTTTTTCGTTCGCCTTTTGACTGGTTCGGGCAAACGTTTCTTCGGTTGCTGATGTGTTGTGGTCTTCCGAGATTCTAAAGTTGCGGGTGGTGAACGGAAGTTCGGTGGTACCGTCCGTTTTCCGCTGTTTTCGTCGTTCTCCGAATCCTTTGTCTTTCGTGTGGTATTTGAAGGTGGTGATCTGAAGGTTGATTGGATCGGTGGTTTACCACTATTCTCGTTCTCGGATTCCGTTTCATGTTCCATATCTTTTTCCTTATTTTTCGCCTTTTGATTGTCGTTTTTGTTTTTGGTTCCATTGGTTTTTTCGCTTTTGTCACCGTGTAAGTGGCCGGTTTGCCTGTCAGGGCTGACTTTTTCGCGAAACTCGCTTTTGTTTTGCTGCGATAAGCTTTTTGTTTTTTGTGGCCTCGTTGGGCTCTTTTCTCTTTGTTGCCTCGTTGGGCTTTTTTCATTTTGTTGCCTCGTTGGGCTTTTTTTGTTTTGTTGCCTCGTGGGGCTTTGTTGCCTCGTTGGGCATTCTTCTTCTGTTGTACTATCTTCTATATCTGTATATTTATATTGTTTTCCTTTATCGCGTCGGTTCCTAATTTGTTTGCGTGGTCGTTGCCTATTTCCTTCGTCGTCCGTTGTATCGACTGGACGTTTGGAGAGTTGCCATCGTGGTTGCATATTCTCCTTTGAGTACATCTGTTCAACTATTTTCTTTATTGGTTGAATGAGTTCGCCTTCGTTGTCGGATATTTCCGAGATTGATGTTTCGTTGTTTGTATTTAAATCAGTTGTTATTGGTACACTCTCCGTTTGTTGTTTGGTTGTTGTCTTTTCCGGTTGTGGGTTTGTTTCTTGTTAGGTTTGTTTCGTTTCCTGTTCCATTGGTTCGTCGGGTGCAGCTGGGCTGTCCTCCCATGTATTTCGCTTTTTCCTCGGCGCTGGATTTCCTGAACCTGTATCAGTCGTTGACCGGTTTCTGGTTTCAGGTGATGCTTTGGGAGTCAGTTTCTGCTTTTTTGTTTCCTGTATTCCCGTGTTTTCCGATGAGCTTTCCTTGCGTTGCCTGATCGGCATAATTTCCGCGGGGTTTCTCGACAAAGCGTCGGCAACGACGTTAAGTTTACCTGGTTTGTGTACGATGTCATAATCATACCCGTTTAGTATGATTTGCCATCGTTGGAGTTGTCGCGGGATATCAGGTTTATTTTTTATGTAGGTTAACGCTCTGTTATCCGTAACGAGCGTAAAGCGTTTCCCGTATAAGTACATTTTAAAGTACTCTACCGCATTTACTATTGCGAGTAATTCTTTTTTCATCGCGTCATACGCGATTTCGGTTTTCTTCAATGCTCTTGAGTAGAACGCTATTGGATGGTCGAAGTCGCCGTGTCTTTGGCTGAGTACCGCGCCTATGGCGTAGTCTGATGCGTCTGTAGTGAGGGTGCAAGTTTTGTCGAAATCCGGATATTTTAGAACCGGTAGTTCGACGATTCTTGCTTTTAGGTACTCGAATGCTGATTGGCATTCGTTTGTCCATACGAACTTCTCTGATTTTTTTAGTTGTACCGTTAGAGGAATAGCAATTTTCGCAAAGTCGCAGATAAACCGTCGGTAATATCCGGCGAGTGCGACGAACTGCTTAATTCCCTTTTTGTCTTTGGGTTGTGACGTGGTGCGTCACAATTTTCCCCCAACGTGGCTCGACGTCCCACCACTCACCTAGGGAAATAAACTAGAATTAGAATCTATTATTTAAGCAACGACTTGGACTATTGTTAAACCCCCCCCCCCCTCGACTTACCCTCAGTCCCTGCCACCCTGTCAGTCCCTCGACTCACTCGACGAAGCCCTCGCAACCCACTGAAGACTCGTCGCAGCCTCACCGCAGCACCACGAAAACTCACCGCAGCACCCCGAAGACCATCACAGCCATCGCAGACAACCGAAGACTCCACCACCAGCGACCAGATTGACCTCGCCAGGCCCAGAACCAGCCTACAAAAATTGCCAACCGACCGGGAATTAAAGCCTGGTACGGCAGTCAGGCACTAACCTCAAAAAAAAAACTCCGACAAACCGATGCTCCGCTCCCACACCGACGTCCGTCCCTTGGAGGCCACAGCACCGAACACTCCACTCGTCTGACCCGTCATGGACCGCCCGGAACCCGACGACACACTCTCGGCTCGAAATAACGAGTGTAAACCGACGAGCTGTGTCGTGCGGGTAAACACCGTAAAATTGCACTCGAGCTGTCAGTGCGACACTTCGTCCGAGCGCCGCGAGGAACCAGCACCTCCCGGCGTGGAGAATATTCGGCAATCGATAAGCCAATCGATGCCGAGGATGCACGCACCGAGCGTCGCGACAGGCCTTCCGTCGCGACGAATATTCGCAATCGGCCGCAGCCAATTACGACGCCCACCGCCAAGCTAGTCCCGAGACTGACCAATCGATTTTCGCCGAAAAATCGCAAATTGCAAGACCGACCCTGAGGTCGGAGAAGAAGCCGGAAACGGCATGGTTTTCTTCACTTCGAGCCACGGCGTGTGAGAGAGCGAGTGTGTGACAGGCGAACGAATATTCGAGAAAAGTTTTTGGAAATTATATCGACCCGGCAAGCCACGTTATACCCGACTCCTTTGCGGAGAGTTATTGTATTTATTTCGACGAGGATTCAACGCACACGGACACGAATTGGACCAAAGACTGGGAATTATATCGACTGGAACGAATAAGGAATATTGAACGGATTGATTGAGAGCGTGATCGCACGGATTCTTTTGTAAGCGATACGAAGCGTAAGTGACCGGTTGAGTGAGTACACTTCGAGTTTCCCTTCCCCCATTTCGACCCGATCGACTGTCCCATTTCCCACATCCCCCCCGAAAATTTGCCCGTCACCCCCCTGGTAATTTTAAGGATTTCTTTTGATTGTATAAATTTCGACCGCCGATCACCGGCTGCCACGTGCGCCGGCATTTTGCTCTATATTTTTCGTGTGCGCGTGAGTGGTGGCGATCGCGAAAATTTACAGCGCGCGACCGTTAGCGTATTTTTCCCCCGTTCTCCCCGAGACTATAAAATCGTTCATAGTATCTATTTTTTTGTGACTATTGAAATTTTGCTGTATTTTTTTTTCCGTGCCGAGGTAATATTGTCAAGAAGCCCTGGACAGTGCCTGCGGCCTGAGAAGTCTCATTCCCCTCCCTCCCCCGTTCCCGCTAGCCGAGTGACGTAAGAAGGTAATAGATTTTGTTTCTTTTTTTCTTGTTTTTTTTTGCGCTCGATTAACTAAATCGAGCGCCGTGGTGCTACACCGATACAGTAGCTGGCGCCCAAAAATCCGTGATTGTTCCCCGAGTTTTGAGATTTTTTTTGAGTTGCTAACGCAAGACCAGTATTGTGTAGAATCTCCACCGGCCAGCCCCTCCTCCCCTCCCCTTCCCTGCGATTGACCCTGCGAATTGCCGTCCCGGCGATTACCGTAAGCCATAGTATTTTCGTAAATTTTGTTATTGATTAATTTTTCGATTTTCTTTTTCTTTTTGCGCTTTAATAATTTTCCGACCGTTATATTTTGCCCCGAGTATTAATTATTGTCCGACCTTTGTATTTCGCCCTGCGTAGCCATTATTTTTTTTCGACCTTAGGATTTTCCCCCGCGTAGTAATTACTTTTTTGACTTTTGTATTCTGCCCAGCGCTAACTATTTTTCTATTTTCTTGTTCTCCCCCCCCCCCCCCCCCCCCGAGTATTGAGTATTTTGCCATTTCCTTATTTTTCTTGCGTAGTGATTATTTCCGTTTTTTCTTATTACCTCTGAACTCGTTGCCCCCCGCTCTTATTTTTTTTGTGAATTGGTTATCATTATTGTTATTGCGAACTTTTCTTTTATGACCATTGTTGAGACTGCCTATTATTTTGTTAACATTCATCGAACACGTATTATTATTATTAAAAGTCATTTTTTCCACCTTGCTACACAAAATACTGGAGTGTTATTTCCCCCTTTCCCCCGCCCTATATTTCCCCGAATTGTCCCGTTTGGAAACGTCAAGGACCAGGACGCACCGTCACAGGGTACCGGGAAGTTCTCTACTGCCCGTATATTGTGGCTATTTGGTCTAACGCCATCTGAGGATATAATATGACCCAAATAGGTCACTTCTCTATTCAGGAAGTGGCATTTTTCTGTCTGTAGCGTCAGTCCCGCTGATGTTAATCGTTTCGCTAATGCTTTGAACTTGTTCCCGTGTTCTGTCATGTCTTGTGCGTATATTACTATATCGTCTAGATAGACGAAAAGGTCTGTGCCTTGAAGTCCGGATAGTCCGACGTCCATCAACCTTTGGAAGGTTGCTGGCGCGTTTTTGAGTCCGAATGGCATTCGATGGTACTCATAATGTCCATTCGGAGTCGAGAAAGCTGTTTTATGTCTATCGGCTGGGTGCATCTCGATTTGATAGAAACCGGACGCCAGGTCGAATGTTGAAAAGTAGCGGGCGTTACCCAACTGGTCCAATATGTCGATGATGTTTGGGAGTGGGTACGCGTCTGGCGTGGTTTTATCGTTGAGTTTTCGAAAGTCGATGACGATTCGCCATTTTTTGTTACCTTTCGAGTCTGGTTTTTTGGGAACGACCCAAACTGGAGAATTATAAGGAGAAAGGGATGGTTGTATGATTCCCTTGTCTAGCATATCGCTGACCTGATTTTGTATCTCCGTTCTGTGTACCGGTGGAAATCTATATTGTTTTGTGTTGATTGGTCTGTCATCCGTCGTATGGATCTCGTGTTTTGTTAGTGTTGTGTGACCTAACCGATCTCCGGGTAGACAAAATAGGTGTTGGTATTTTGAGACCAATTCAAGCACGTGGTCTCTTTCTGTTTCGTTCAGATGGTCTAGTTGTAAAAGTGCCTGAAGGGCTTCGAGTCTAGATCGATCGTCTAATTGTATTGAGTGTACTTCTGCACGGTTCTCATGCTGAGAATCGTGGGAGTTGCTCAATGTGAAATTATCGATCGGTTTTTCCGAGATAGCCTCTACTGGGATTAGCTCGACTGTCGGAATTTCGAGATTGATTTCGCAATTGTGCGAATTAATCGCGCAAAGATACGCGATTCCGTTAGTGTTTTTAACGAGCGCGTTACCCACGTAAAGACGATAGCCTACGTCCATTCTCGGGATATATCCCTCTTCGAGATCGATTGGCTTTAGTCTAATAGGGACGATGAGTTTTGATCTGGCAGGTATCGTTACTCGTTCGAAGCTTTCGAACGGAATTCGATAGCCAGCAAATGTTATGCAGGCTTCACTATACAGGATGTCGGCTGGAGTCCCCCTGAAGAAGACGTCGCCGAGTATAGCGTTCTGCGTGATCGGGAAAAAGTCTTCCACTAGGTGGAACTCGACTTTAAATTCTTTGATTCTCAGGTAGCATCTACCGAGTGTTTTGGCTGTTCCATCTGTTATTCCGTTAAGCTCGTATATTAGCGTCGGATCCACTTCCGTACGCAAGCCTAGGAATGATTGTTTTAACAGGTTTATTTCCGCTCCAGTGTCGGCGAGAAACAAAGCCTGTTTAGTAAATAGATTTGGGGACTCTAAGGTCACCGTTGGTGGTCTATGTCGGCGCGACAATCCTAATTTAATAGTCGCTTTTCTAATGGTTATACTACCGTCTATGCTTTTTACATAATTAGTCTCTACATATTTTACAAATTCGGTTTCGGTTTGGGCTTTGTTCGCGTCTTTTAGTTTGTCGTTGACGAGCGCTCCGGTGTCCGACCTCTTGTCGCGCTGTCGCGAGAGGCGGATCTCTAATTTTTTTGGAGCAGGCGCTCGAAAATCTGCTCAACTTGCGCGGCATCAAGGCTCGACTGATGGTCGGATTTTCGCGAGTTTCGACCGTTGCTCGGGTTTTGCCTGTCTCGCGAGTTGTCTCGGCTGTCTCGGTTACGCGAGTTATCACGATAATTATTTCCGTCTCGCGAACTGTCGCGTCGGGTATCGTTTTGATAATTGTCGCGGCCGTTATCGTAATTACGGTCCCACGAGTCGTCTCGTCGCGGGTTGTTTTGATAGTTACGTGAGTTACCGCGATAATTACGCTCTCGCGAATTGTCTCGATTGTTTTGACCGCGCGGATTGCTTTGTTGGATAATTATGATCCCACGAGCTGTTTTGTTGTGGATTACTTTGATAATCGCCCGAGCTATCGCGATAATTTTCGCGTGAATCGTCTCGATAATTATTTCGCGCGTTGTTGTCGTAATTCCCGCGCGAATTATTTTGGTAGTTTCCGCGTGAGTTGTTCTGGAAATTTCCAGGTGTACCGTTTCGGTAATAGTTGGGCGCGTTGTTTTGATGACTACTGCGTGAGTTGTTACGGTGGCCGCCGCGAAAGTTGTTCTGAAAATTTCCGCGCGAATTATTTTGAAAATTTCCCGGTGAGTTGCTACGATATTGTCGACTGTTAGCGCGCGTGTTCGTATTTTCGCGTAATCTTAGCACGGAGTAGCATTCCGATGTTGAATGCGTAGGGTTTTCGCGGTGGACTTTGCAGGATTTTAGTCCATTGTTCTCGCTTAATTGCGTGAATCGAACTTTCGCTTTTTCCGGACTTTTGTCCCTAGTTTCCGATTTGTCGCGTTGTCGTCCCTGATGCACAGTTTGTCTGCGGACGAGTTCGTTTTCGATGTTAAGCGCTTCGTCGACTGCGTTATCGAGGGTTAGGAAGGTTTTTTGCATTATTATATTCGCGATTGGATCGAAAAGGCCGCGAATGAAAGCTTTTATAACGGTTCGTCGAACCTCGTCGGTGCGGTTTTGCAAATACTGCTGTTGAGCTTCCGTTCGATAAACTTCTTTTAACCGGTTTTCGATTTTGGTTGCAATTTTTCGCGTCCGCGTTGCGTAATCAAGAACCGAGTCGTTATAATTTTGTGAATTTAACTTTAATTCTAGTTCGAGATCTGACAGTTCGACTGGTTTTTCAAGCGCGTTTCTAAGATCTCTCAGGAGTGGCTCTAACGTGTTGTATGTTCTCGCGTCAGCTATGTCGGCTACGACTCCTGACAGTTTCAGCTGGATGATTTCCAGGAGCTGCGGTTGGTCATTTTCTGCAATTATTTTCGCAGCTTTTTTGCAAGCGCGAATAAAGTCGTTGAGAGGGATATTTTCCCCGTTAAAATTAGGTATAAGGTTTTTAACATCGCGGAGCGTTATCGAACTGTTCGCCATTGTGTAATATGGCCGCAACGGGAGTCGATCGGCAGATAACGTTCGGCGGTAAAAATTATTCCCGCCGTGTGTTCGCGCAGGGCGCTCAGGTCGCACCGGCGGATCAATTTTTGTGTAGTTATCGAACTACCCAATTAGTGAAACGTATTTCGTTGTTTAGGGGGTTTCTTTTTTTTTTGTGTTGCGATGTTTTTGTTTTGCTGCCGTCTAGTGTGAGGCGCGTTATTTCCTTGTTATTATTATTACATTTTTTTTTTGAAAGAGAGAATAAAAAAAACGAATATTTATTTGTTAGTTAGACAAAAAAGGGATTATTTACGTACATATATATGTTTGCTACCAACTGGTGTGGAGCCACGGTAAAAGGAAAATAAGTTTTTGTATTTCTCGCTCTTTTTTTTATTTTGAATTTGTCAAATTAGTATATCGAAAGGTTTTTTTTTTGTTCTATCGAATCATTTGTTTATTATTATTATTATTGTTATTTATTGGATGCTGTTGCTGCTACTTGTGCAGCGCATCCCACAAAAAAAAATAATAATTTTTTTGTATTTATTTATTTTTTATTATTATTTTTTTTGTAAATATGTATATGTATATATATTTTCTCTGTTTTATTTTATTCAAGTTATAGTTATTGTATAATAATTTATTTATTTATAGGGAATGTATGAAAAGGGAGGGAAGTTGTTTTGTTAGTTAGTTTTTTTTTGTTGTCACGTACCCTTTTCGCGGTCGTACGCTTTTTACACGCGTCGCGTGTCAGCGCTCGGTTCCCGTGGGGCCGTGAAAGGGGAAGAAAAATAAAAAATTTTCCTTTCCGTCTTTTCTCTTTTCGTTCTTTCTCTTTTTTTCAAAATTGTGAAGATACTTAAAATAGGTAAAATAAAATAAGGGGGTACTTACGTTGCCAAGATGATTGCGAATAATAGTTTCATGGGTTTTTCCTTTTTTTTTGTTGTTATTCCTCGGATTTATTTTTCGCTTCCTTCCTTCGATTTTTTATATTCGGGACGTCCTTCCTTCCTTCAATTTTTTCCCAGTATATTTTTGGTGGCGGACAGCTGACGGGTGAGTCGCGTCGGTGCGATGGATCGCGGCCGTTGGTGGATCGATGCGACGGGTTGAGGTGCAATTACGCCGACCGTTTCGCTTGTTTATTGTGCTGTCTTCTGTTTTTTTTGCACTATGTTTTGTATTTTTCACTTTTCACTTTCTTCACTTTTTTTTTGCACTGTTGTTCTTGTTGTTATTTATTAGTTTTCTTTTTGTTGTAGTGGTGTCGTATGAGCTAGGCTCCACGGCACTACGATGAGTCTGGTTCAGTTTTGCTTCCTCATAGAGGAAGCTTTGTTTTGGTAAAAAAAAAAAAAAATCGAGATTTTAATGAAAACATGTTCAGAATGTTCCAAAACGTCGAAAAATCACATTTAGAAAAAATGTCCGGATGTATGTGTGTGCATGTGTCTGTGTGTGTATGTGTGTGTTTGCGTGTGCGTGTGCGTGTGCGTGTGCGTGTGCGTGTGCGTGTGCGTGTGCGTGTGCGTGTGCGTGTGCGTGTGCGTGTGCGTGTGCGTGTGCGTGTGCGTGTGCGTGTGCGTGTGCGTGTGCGTGTGCGTGTGCGTGTGCGTGTGCGTGTGCGTGTGCGTGTGCGTGTGCGTGTGCGTGTGCGCGCGCGTGCGCGCGTGCGCGCGTGCGCGCGTGCGCGCGTGCGCGCGTGCGCGCGTGCGCGCGTGCGCGCGTGCGTGCGTGCGTGCGTGCGTGCGTGCGTGCGTGCGTGCGTGCGTGCGTGCGTGCGTGTGTGCGTGTGTGTGTGTGTGTGTGTGTGTGTGTGTGTGTGTGTGTGTGTGTGTGTGTGTGTGTGTGTGTGTGTGTGTGTGTGTGTGTGTGTGTGTGTGTGTGTGAAATGGACGGGCAAAATTCAAACTGCTATAACTCGAGAACGCCTTGACCGATCAAGCTGAAATTTGGCACACATCATGTCTGATCAGTAGTCAATGTTTGGTCAAAATTTCATCCAAAATGTTCAGTTGTTTTTTTTGTACGCCATTTTTAATTTCTTCAAAAATGTCTATTCGCGCTCTAGCGCTCGCAATTTTTTAGCTATCGGGCTAAAAACGCGTACACAGATGGAATATGATCACCCGATGATCCCATTAAAATTTCAAGAAAATCGATCAAGCCGTTTAAATTTTGTCATTTTGAATTTTTTGAAATTCATGAATTTTTTTTTTTTCGAGATGCAATTTTTCCGTATTAAATATTAATCTACGAATAAAAAAGTGTCAGATTCGTGATCAGCGTGAAAAACTACGTAGGATACAATCCAGGAGTGGCGACTAACGAAAAAGTTTATCGGGCATTTATATAGCCAAAATTACAAAAATGGGTGATTTTGCGTATTTTCGAACAGCGATTTCTTTGCTTCCTGATGGATACTCTATGATACTCTATGTATTTTTTCGCCTCGAGTACAGATTCGACAGCCGTTTTGACCAAAAGCGCAAGGTTTTTTCGCACTAAACCTGAGTCGGCCAGCAGTTTTGCTTAAAAGTTAAATACGACGTTGATGTTGAAAAAGCTGAAAATTGAAATTTTCATATCGCTTCCTCATAAAAGTTGAAAGTTGAAAGTTGAACGTTGAAAGTTGAAAGTTGACATTTTTATATCACGTTCTCAAAATGGCCCTTTATTCGCGAAGCTTCCTCTATGAGGGAGCCAAAAATATAGTAAATGCTTTCTCATAGAAGGAGCGTTGCGAATAAAGGGCCATTTTGAGAACGTGATATAAAAATGTCAACTTTCAACTTTCAACGTTCAACTTTCAACGTTCAACTTTCAACGTTCAACTTTCAACTTTCAACTTTCAACTTTTATGAGGAAGCGATATGAAAATTTCAATTTTCAGCTTTTTTTTTCACTTGTGTCACTTTTTGTGTTTTTTTTTCACGTTTCACTGTCTGTTTTTTTTTCGGTTGGGTTTTTAGGGGTGCGAGCACGGCTCTAGCACCTGGTGCGGTCGAATTTTTTTTTTATTGTTTTCAAAAAAAAAAGAAAAATTTAAAGATTTTTTTATTATTTGATTTTGTGTGGGCTGTGTTTGTGAAGTTCCGGCCACTTCTGACACCATGTGACGTCAGGGAGATGCGGGTATAAGTAACTGTTGAGTATGTATATACATATCGACTTTTATCGCTCGTTATTCGGAGATAGTTTCGGGAGAGTGTACCGGTCCGAGGTCTGAGCTGTACTGTCTCTCGGAGGTGCGAGGCTGAGGGCCTCGGACCCCGTAACAAAGTCGCGACGGACAGTCGCGACGCTTAGATAAGGGTCTTCTCACGGCTCCAAGCCGTGCGGCCGGATACAGATAACCCGGGAGGGTTTCTGCGTAAGAAACGCAGAAGAAAAATAATATCGGTGCGAAAGGAGGCTGGAGCCGTTACATCATCTTCTTCCAATATCCTGACCGTTGCACCTGTTTTCATAAACAAAATAGTCATTAACTGATCATGATTCCGAAGATTTTTTTTCGAAAACGAGACAACTTAAATATTTGTATGCATTGAAAACTAATAACTGCTGCTACTCATACACTGAGGTATATGCTTAAAAGGCACGGGACATGAATAAACATTTCATATTCAATTTCCAAGATAAAAACTTTCAAACGAATTGCCATTTTCTCATAAAGCTTGGCATCGTTCGATAAATATTGATAGAAAAAAGGGGGAGGAAAAGGCAAAATCTTCTACGAACCCTTATAAACATGGACAAAAAAAAATTTAACGCAAATTTTGACTATTATATTCGTAACAATCACGTCAATATACGTCGATACACGAATTTCCAAATTAATCGGAGGTATGCGTTTTCATTAGGACACCCTACATGTCATCGATAGGAAGAACCGAAGAGGCAATTATCTCGAAATAGGTCGAATTTCGATATTTTCATTGTTGTCCTTTTATTCATGCTGTAATTTGTTGGGGTTGTATGCCCAAGTTCGTATCAGGTAAAACGTGCTGAAGACGTACCGTACGTTTGTTAATTCATCCCTTTCTGCCGGTGACTACATTTGAAATGGATTTCAAATACGTATCGAAATCCATTTGAAACGTATCACACACGGTCTTACCCACTTTCCTTAATTGTGTTCCTTAATTCATAGGATTCTGTCATTAAAACCAAATGCATTCTAGATACATTGCAGAGAAAAATTTCTTTGTAATGCCACTTCCGTTTTTAGAATCACACTTTTCATTCGGAACTGATGTCGTGAGAAAACGTTTGAAAAATTTCGTTGTGACGTCATTTCCGGTTCAACAGTCTCGGTTTCTGATCGGAAGTGACGTCATACGGAAAAATGTTACTTCCGGTTTTAAAATCCGAGAAGCCAGCGACAGAAACGGACAAATCAAGAAGAGACAACACCATATATGTGTTCTATAGCCACACACCAAGCGCGCGCAATATAATCTAGTGAAGCGCAAAAAGGGAAACGATAATTGGAATCTAGTCATTTAATTCACCACAAGCTCTTACCATATTCTGTTTCTAACAGTTTTACAGCTGTCGATAAATTATCTTCATTTACTGGTTTCCATTTTGCTTTCATGTTCGAAATATCCTTCAGTGTGACGAGTTTATTCTTCTCGTGGATCAGTTTATTCTGGAGCTTTTTTTTGTTGCACCCCATCTCCAGGTACTTCATTGATTCTTTTTGGGTCCCCGGCGATAGTCTACGATTCTCTGGAATCGTCTGGAAGAGGGCCCAACAAGGAATAACAAAAAAAAATATTATTCGATGATATAAAATTGTGTAATGACGAACAATTTTTATACCTTTGATGTAGGATGGTTGGCGTGTGATAAATTGGCCTTTTTTATCCCGAGGAGACTTCTATTTTTTGTGTGGACAACCTTTATAAATGCCGGGCAGCCCAGTTGAAACGTCCTGTATAAAAAATAAAATGAAATAAGAATTCTGATTCACAAATTCGCCAAATAATACTTAAGAGAAAATAAACTCATATCAGATGAGATATAATCCTTTTGTCATACCTGGTCTGGCGTTGGCCGGTCGTTTCTGTTCTGCCACGACCTCCTAATTTACATTTAAACTCGATTTTTTTGTACCGAAGAGTCGCATAACGTTCATCGTCATCTACCAACTTTTCACTGTTTTTTTACAGTAAACAATTGTTGTGTCCGCGTTTGGTACCTTTCGATAAAAACCCTCAACGCTTGAAAGTCTTCAAATGTTTTCCCAATTATATTTTCATCCGGATCCTCCATCTATACAAACACAGAATGTCACACACTTAACGCTTTTATTACAAATATGATTTGTCAACGTAGTGAAGAGATGTCTTCGAATAGTAGAAACATTGCAACGTTTTTCAGTGAAAATGAACTTATTCTATTGAATTTATGCCGGAAAATAAAATGCTTCCCTCTACAGCTTATTTACTTGATAAATTTTGTATTAACTATACCACATAATGATGAAGATCCAGATACACACGTGTTACGAGTGTCTATTTTGTTGCACCTGTCTTATTAGTGTTCGAATGCAAGGTGGTATCGGACGAAAAACGATTAAAACAAAAATATATGTGACTTGACAAAAGTACCTAAAAACCGTGGCTGTCGAATTGACGAAAGACAAGGGTTAGAGGTCAGTTATGTGCATTTCGGATCCGAGATTTGTCTCCAACTGATGTTTGCAATCCAACTCATGTGATTGCAGCACTCGCCCTCGGCTCGTGCTACAGTTACACTCGTCAGAAAAAGTTTAATCGCACTTGTATCGTAAACTACTATTATGTCACTTGGTGGGAAAATGGCAGTTGTTGTGCACGCTTCGCGTGCGAAAACCGCAATTTTCGCACCTCGTGACATAAAATTTTGTTCGATACTCGTGCGAAAAACGTTTTCTGAATTCGTGTGATTGTAACACTCGCCTTCGGCTTGTGCTGCAAACTCGCACTCGTCAAAAAAAGTTTTTTCGCACTGGTGTAAAAATGTAATATGTCCCAATGCATACATGCAAAACCTCACCTACCTGTCAAATGAGCACAGAGGATTACCCTTGGGGACTATCGTCAAGATGTTCCTCGTCTTCGTATAGATTCGATGCTTCCTCTTCTTCGTTGTTCTGAACACTTTGACTCTCGCCACTTCTGTAAAAATTCAACAAACATTGAAACTTGGCATTTACGGAGACTATTTCATTAGTAGAGAATTTAAATATTTTATATCACTTGTGACGGTGCGTCCTGGTCCTTGACGTTTCCAAACGGGACAACTCGGGGAAATATAGGGCGGGGGAAAGGGGGAAATAACACTCCAGTATTTTGTGTAGCAAGGCGAAAAAAATGACTTTTAATAATAATAATACGTGTTCAATAATTGTTAACAAAATAATAGGCAGTCTCAACAATGGTCATAAAAGGGAAGTTCGCAATAACAATAATGATAACCAATTCACAAAAAAATAAGAGCGGGGGGCAACAAGTTCAGAGGTAATAAGAAAAAAAAAACGGAAATAATCACTACGCAAGAAAAATAAGGAAATGGCAAAATACTCAACACTCGGGGGGGGGGGGGGGGGGGGGGGGGATAAGAAAATAGAAAAATAGTTAGCGCTGGGCAGAATACAAAAGTCAAAAAAAGTAATTACTACGCGGGGGAAAATCCTAAGGTCGGAAAGAAATAATGGCTACGCAGGGCGAAATACAAAGGTCGGACGATAATTAATACTTGGGGCAAAATATAACGGCCGGAAAATTATTAAAGCGCAAAAAGAAAAAGAAAATCGAAAAATTAATCAATAACAAAGTTTACGAAAATACTATGGTTTATGGTAATCGCCGGGACGGCAATTCGCAGGGTCAATCGCAGGGAAGGGGAGGGGAGGAGGGGCTGGCCGGTGGAGATTCTACACAATACTGGTCTTGCGTTAGCAACTCAAAAAAATCTCAAAACTCGGGGGACAATCACGAATTTTTGGGCGCCAGCTACTGTATCGGTGTAGCACCGCGGCGCTCGATTTAGTTAATCGAGTGCAAAACAAACAAAAACAAGAGAAACAAAATCTATTAAATTTTCACGTCACTCGGCTAGCGGGAGCGGGGGAGGGAGGGGAATAAGACTTCTCAGGCCGCAGGCACTGTCCAGGGCTTCTTGACAATATTACCTCGGCACGAAAAAAAAAATACAGCAAAATTCCAATAATCACAAAGAAATAGATCCTATGAACGATTTTGTAGTCTCGGGGAGAACGGGGGAAAATTACGCTAACGGTCGCGCGCTGTAAATCTCCGCGATCGCCACCACTCACGCGCACGAAAAATATAGAACAAAATGCCGGCGCACGTGGCAGCCGGAGATCGGCGGTCGAAATTTATACAATCAAAAGAAATCCTTAAAATTACCAGGGGGGTGACGGGCAAATTTTCGGGGGGGATATGGGAAATGGGACGGTCGATCGGGTCGAAATGGGGGCTGGGAAACTCAAAGTGTACTCAGTCAACCGGTCGCTTACGCTTCGTATCGCTTACAAAAGAATCCGTGCGATCACGCTCTCAATCAATCCGTTCAATATTCCTTATTCGTTCCAGTCGATATAATTCCCAGTCTTTGGTCCAATTCGTGTCCGTGTGCGTACAATCCTCGTCGAAATAAATACAATAACTCTCCGCAAAGGAGTCGGGTATAACGAGGCTTGCCGGGTCGATATAATTTCCAAAAACTTTTCTCGAATATTCGTTCACCTGTCACACACTCGCTCTCTCACACGCCGTGGCTCGAAGTGAAGAAAACCATGCCGTTTCCGGCTTCTTCTCCGACCTCAGGGTCGGTCTTGCAATTTGCGATTTTTCGGCGAATCTCGATTGGTCTGTCTCGGGACTAGCTTGGCGGTGGGCGTCGTAATCGGCTGCGGCCGATTGCGAATATTCGTCGCGACGGAAGGCCTGTCGCGACGCTCGGCGCGCGCATCCTCGGCATCGATTGGCCTATCGATCGCCGAATATTCTCCACGCCGGGAGGTGCTGGTTCCTCGCGGCGCTCGGACGAAGTATCGCACTGACAGGTCGAGTGCAATTTTACGGTGTTTACCCGCACGACACAGCTCGTCGGTTTACACTCGTTATTTCGAGCCGAGAGTGTGTCGTCGGGTTCCGGGCTGTCCATGACGGGTCAGACGAGTGGAGTGTTCGGTGCTGTGGCCTCCAAGGGACGGGCGTCGGTGTGGGAGCAGAGCATCAGTTTGTCGGGGTTTTTTGAGGTTAGTGCCTGACTGCCGTACCAGGCTTTAAATCCCGGTCGGTTGGCAATTTTTGTAGGCTGGTTCTGGGCCTGGCGAGGTCAATCTGGTCGCTGGTGGAGTCTTCGGTTGTCTGCGATGGCTGTGATGGTCTTCGGGGTGCTGCGGTGAGTCTTCGTGGTGCTGCGGGGAGGCTGCGACGAGTCTTCAGTGGGTTGCGAGGGCTTCGGTGAGTGAGTCGAGGGACTGACAGGGTGGCAGGGACTGAGGGTAAGTCGAGGGGGAGGTTTAACAATAGTCCAAGTCGTTGCTTAAATAATAGATTCTAATTCTAGTTTATTTTCCTAGGTGAGTGGTGGGACGTCGAGCCACGTTGGGGGAAAATTGTGACGCACCACGTCACAATATATATATTGTGTCGCGGTATTTTTGCCCGTCACAAAAGTTTTAGGACCCGCGACAGAGAGAGTCGGCACGCGCCCTCTTGGCGCGCCGTTCGCCTTTCTCGGGCAGATCCGCCTGGGCTCAGTAGCGTTTAAGAACTTTATTCTAGTTTTATTCGAATAATTTACATGTACGATCCACGCATGCCGACGGTCGCGGGATGAACGAGAAGTGGGACGGAGACTACCCGTTGAGGATCGATACCGGCAGACGAGGAAATCGAAGCACTGAGAAGAAACCGCGCCGATCGACCCCGAGGGCTGCAGGACGATAAGCTGCCTTACGAGTCTCGAAGGAATTACGCCTGGCCCCCTGATCAACACGGCGGCACCTCCGGACCGGCTGCTGCGCTATTCGTGGCGAGAGATTCGCTGCTGGGGCGACCACCTTGCGCCCAGCGCGATTTGAATATTAGCGCGCGCGAGCGCTGCGCGAACGACGTATCCTAAGGCTGTCCTGCGTGACGCCAATCCGCGTTGGATAGGTCCGTGAGAGCTAGGGCGCGCGCGGGCTAGCGAGGGGCTCGGGCGATCGCGGATCGAGATGTCGCGTCGATATTCGGGGTTCTTCCGATGACCGGCGACCAGGGCGGTGCGTGAGCGATCTCTCTCTACGGTGTCAAGGCAGATAATTCGAGAAGGGCCAATAGTTTTGTGAAGGAAGGAAGGAAGGCCGAGATAACCGTCAGAATATCTGAGGGACAAAGCTGAAAGATCGAGATATCATTATCAGTTCCGTTTTCTATCTGCGCATCGTTACCGGCAAACCCCTCGCAAATGTAACATCTTTTAAGTGCTCGTTTCGGATCAACGCCCCGACTTGTCGGTGTTTCGTTGTAAGCGGTACTCTCGGTCGAGGCGCCGAACACGGTTTCGGCCGTCGCCAAAGATCTATCGCTTGACCGATTTATTCGCCGGGATCGCTGTTTTTCCGTGGAAAGTGCGTGCGTAGAGTTGCGTGAAGTCGCGTCGGAAAATCGGACGCCCGAGGAAAAATAACCTACTGAGCCCGCGAGCGGATCTGGCCGGGATATTCCGGGAGAATCGTGTGTTCCTTGTCATGGTCTTTTTTGCATAGAAATTTACTCGAGTGCGTGTCGTGCGGGTCTCCGTGCCGTCTTCCGCGAGTAAGAATTTCGTGGCTCGTGTCGGTGGCTTTCGGCCTTCCGACCGGCAAACCGGCGAAAATAAAGCGAAGACGGCCAGTGTCCGTATCGCCCCCGCTTCACCGGGTGGCGCCTCCCCTCTGTTTTTCTCGTTTAACGTGCTTTTGCCTGGACAGTCTCGTTACCGGTAATCTTCGAGGAATATTTGCCGGCTTCCTCTGCGCACGGAGATTCGCGCGACGTCGAGCGTATCGCGCCGGGTCCTTCTGACCTTGACGCGTGACCGCTGCTGCGTTCAGCTGGGCATTGTTGCCCGTAGCTCTAACCGGGATTTCTCGTAGCATTATTCGAACAGAGTATTATAAGCCGAAATGTAGTAGGGCCACAGGGCTTTGAAACATCTTGGGAAATTGCTCCAATTGATTTGTTCTTACGAAATTAATTTATTCATCGTTGGTAACCTATCTTTGCATTACTCGGCAGTAGGCCATTCCTTCTTACGGTGAACTGAGTAGCCGTCAGGAGTATAGTAGGGAGATAATTGTACCGGGTAGCATCGAGAGACGGAACGTTCTGTACTTTAAATTTTTCTTTTGATTTATAATACGAGTGAGAATCATTTTTCACTCGTAAACTAAATTTGCTTTGAATAAAATTACTCATTGTTCTCTCTTGTAAAGTGGAGTTTTGATCCTGTTTCCTGTTATTTCCCCTGCTCAAGCTGAATCCGCCGGACCGCCCCTCTACCATTCCCCCATGGCTGCTTACTAGCCGAGCGCAACCTCGACCTTTCGTACCACCTTTGCCCGATCGGATCGCATAGCTCATGCGATTGGCGCCCTTAGAAATATAAAATCAAACCGATCGAGGGTCTGGGGCTTTGTGTTAGATTTTACCGGTAAGGAGGATTTTCGACTGTTGTATCCTCGCCCGGGAAAATTTCCTCACAATATATGTATATATATTAGGGTGTTTCTCAAAAAGGACATTTTAAAAAAAATTTCCTCCCAAATTTTCAAGGTATAGAATTGGATAACAAATTGAACCCCACGAAAGGCGGTCCCTAGCAAAAAATCCTAAGAGGTGCCGCATTCGACGTTTATACCCAAAAAATGCGGCACCTTTTAAACGTAATTTTCAACGACCGCCTTTTGCGAGATGTTTTTTTAGATAGAAATATATACTTTTGGAGGGTGGAAAGAAATTTTTTCAACAACTTCACCCTACTGCACATTTTTAGTTTTCTGTATACGAATTAAAAAATCGAAGTCTTTTGTGTTTAATACAAAAAATGACGAAAAGTTAACCTTCCACCCTATAGAACTACATATTTTGCTCGATAAAAAAATCCAGCGAAAGGTGGTCGCTGACAATTAAGTTTGGGAGGTGCCACATTTTTGGGTACAAACGTCGAATGCGGCACCTCTCAGGATGTTTTTCTAGGTACCGCCTTTCGCAAGGTTCAATTTGAGATTGAAATCTGTAGTTTAAAAAAATGGGAGGAAAATAATAAAAAAATGACTTTTTTGAAACACCCTAATATGTATATATATACTTATTATAAATAAATATATGATTTATTTATCTTTTCCCATACTCCGTCTCGCCGGGAATTATCTTATTTTTTTTTACATTTTCACTAGAAGATGTATAACATCTCTGTGAATTCTAGGTTTAAATCTTTATTGAACTTTTACAGCAGTGGCAAGAATCGCAGTGGTCGAAAGAGTGAAGAGGAGGCAGCATTGAGTCCTCGGAGCATCTATGATGTATTTCCAGAAACAACGAAGGAAGAAGCATCGAAACTACAGGAAGACAAGAAACATCTCGACGAGCCAGTCATAGATCTGGAAAAGTTTTTTTTACAAGTGTATCGGTTTGACGCTGCAACTTTTGAAAAACCTCGATCGAAGAAAAGTTGAAGGATCACTTCCTGCGGAGAGAAGGTTCAAAGGCTCGAAGAGCCTGTTGGGTTTGAAAAATTATTTTGACGTACCTGAACCACCGATTGCTGTTTGCAAAAAGCTGTTGAACGGAGAACATGATAAACCGAGTCCGAAAGCAAAGACGATAGCCACAAGCTTGGAACTGATGCTATGTTATATAAAAATTATTATGACAATGGGTATTTAATTGTAGTATCGATTAACGTAGTATAGTAAAATATAATGATGCTATGCGATATCAAATTTAGCTTGTTGTAATAATGGAAGTATTAGGCGCAATCAATTTCTATTGTTGCAACAATAAAAAGGGTGCAAAAGGGTACTATGTCAAATTCGTATTGTTATAACAATGGAAATTTAAGTGTAGTGGAGATTAGTGTATAGTTATAGTGCATAGCAGAGTAGCTGTGTAACAACACTGCTACGATGCTACGCGCCTCAGGTATACGAGCAAGAGTGCAGAAGTGTATCGTAATAATTTAATTAGCCTGAAAAAGTCTACCGTATTAAAAGTGAATGCATGGAATAAAATTACAGCATTCACTTTTAATAGGGTAGACTTTTCAGGCTGAAGAAATTATTTCGTTACACTGCTGAACCCTTGCTGGTGTCCTTGAGGTTCATAGCATAGTAGTAACCATCACATCTACTGCTTTGCTACGTTAATATCTACATTACACTCAAGTTACTATTGTTATAACAATACAAATTTGACATAGTGTACAATTTTTATTTTTGTGACAATAGAAATGTGGTGCAGCATAATACTTTCATTGCTACAACAAGGTAAATTTGATATAGCGCAGCGTCATTTTATTTTATTACGCTAATCTGTACTACAATTAAATTTCCCTTATTACAATAATTTTTACGTAGAGTGGCATCATTATTTCCTTCCTCGCAGAGGTAGCTGTTTTCGTGAAAAAAAGTTGAAAACTGAAATTTTCATATCGCTTCCGCTTAAAAGTTGAAAATTAAAATTTGCATGTGGCTTCCTCATAATGTTCCTTTATTCGCGAAGCTTCTTCTGTGAGAAAACATCTTCTGTGTTGACTTCCTCATAGAGGAAGCTTCGTGAATAAAGGAACGAGAAAGTCATATGAAAATTTCAATTTTTAACTTTTATGAGGAAGCGATAAGAACATTTTTATTTTCAACTTTTTTCAATGAAACGATTGGCCGATTCAGATTCTGTGCGAAAAAATACACCAACGTCGCGATTCTCTTTATCATATCTGTGCGTGTACTTCGTTTAACGAAAATACACGGTCATAGAATTTTTTTTATCATTATGTTAATTATGCAATATTCGCCGTTTTGTGGCCATGTCCAATGTATTTTTCTCCACTGATTACGAATTACGAACTTACTTTACTCCTGAAGCGATATTCGATGCAGAAACTCGCGTCGGATGTAAAGTAACGTTTTAAGAAAAACAAAAAAATGTCCAAATGTTATAAAATCGAAACGGTTTGATCGATTTTTAGTATCGATCGTTATAGTAATTTTAAACGATGCAATCTGTCACACACGCACACAAGCATCCGGACGCTGGCGATACATTTTCCAACGTTTTGGATTATTTTAAGTATTCTGACATTAAAATCTTGATTTTTTAACGAAAACATAGCTTCCTCTATGGGAGGCAAAAAATTTGAGATTTTAGCGCCGGAGTACTTACAATGTATGTGTGTATGTGACAGCTTGTATCGTTTGAAACGACTGTAACTCGGAAACGATTTGAAATAGTGCGTTGAAATTTGGTATACGAGTAGAGTGGTCACGTCTCTTCCCTCAGTGCAATTTTCATGTCGATCGAGATCTGATTCGAGATTTTACGCGATTTTGAAATTAAAAAAGAAATGTCATGGTAACTTTAACTTGTGTACATTTTTGAAGTATCGTTCTAAAATTGCATACAAATATAATACTATGATCAAGGATCTTTGGTATTGAATTTAGCCGAAATCTATCGAAGCGGTCAGATTATAAGGAACTTCGATTTTTTGGAAATGTCACTGGAATTTACTAATACTTTACAATGTTTCGGATTAAGTTTGGCGAAAATATCCATTTTCGAACCGTTTCGATTTTATAAGATTTGGACATTTTTTGTTTTTATGAAAATGTCCATTTTTCGTTCGACGAGGGTTTCTGCATCGAATATCGCTCCAGGAGTAAAATAAGTTCGAGATTCGTAATCAGTGGAGAAAAATACATGGACATGGCCACAAAATCGCAGATATTGGATAATTAACTTAATGATAAAAACAAAATCTACGACCCTGTATTTCCGCCAAAAAAAGTGGATGCATAGATTCGACAAAGTGAAGCGCAGCGTTGGTGTATTTCTTCGCACAGAACCTGAATCGACCAGTCGTTTTGCATAAAAGTCAAGCACGGCATCGACTTTGAAAAAAAGTTAAAAATTTAAATTTTCATATGGTTTCCTCATAATGTTCCTTTACTCGCGAAGCTTGGACAATGAGGAAGCCGAAAATACAGAAAATTCTTTCTCATAGAAGAAGTTTTGCGAATAAAGGAACATTATTCGAAACCCGTATCAAAAATACAATTTTCAACTTTTTTCAATTTTATCCATGACATTTTTATCTCAAACCTAACAAGATTTTGGCATTTTTTTATCATGCTTACAGATGGCTGATCAGGACATGTTCGTAGTGGGCGCAACATTCACAAGTTTTGCCGAAGTTACGGAAAAGCGTCTGGAATTTCAAAACAGATGTGGTTTTAACTTTTCTGTGAAAAACAGCAATAAACTGAAGGGAAACGAAAAGCTGCAGTGTTCCTCGGTGCTGTTTTACTGCCGGAAGGGCAGAACCTTTAAATCAAAATCGAAAGGCTTACGCCAGACAAGGTATAAAGTGCATATTTAATTTCTTTCGCACATGTAGTATTAAAATGTTTTTGTAACTCATGCATGAAAAGCTGCTTTATATGGGGGCCGGGCGCGACATAAAGTAGTGTTTTTCAAGAAGGCGTTACATAAATACTGGAAGCGTTGCATAAATACTTAAAGCGTGTCGTAACGAGTATTTATGCAACGCAAAAGCATATCGTAAATACTGTGCGCATGCGCACGCCGCCTGTTTTTCCTTTATTGTCGCGCCCGGCCAGCAAAATAACCTGGCACCTTTCATGCATTCGTCACAAAAAGTAGTATTCGATACTTGTACGTAAATGCGGACTCCCGACGGCGGTTGTGAAGTGGCCGCACTCGCCTTCTCTCGCGCTACAACAGATCTCGGCTTCGCCTCGTGTCGTTATAGCGCTCGATTCGACACGTGCTGCCACTTCCCAACCTTCGGCGAAAGTCCGCTTTTACGCACTAGTATTGCAAAGTACTATTATGTAACTCATGCATAAAAAGCGCAACGATTCATGTCTGCCGAGAGTGACGTAAGTAGCGCTTTGCAGTCAAGTGTACTATAAGTACCCGGCGCATGCGCACATCGGGCCTTTATTGGACGCGCCTCGTACTTTACGCACGAGTCCCGTACTTTACGCACGCTGGTTGTACAGCGCCACAATCAGTAGGCACGGAATAGGACTTCTCCTGCATTCGTTACAGAAAATATTATAAGATACTAGTGCGGTGTGGCGAACATCATACGCGGACTGTGAAGTGAGACTCACTTCACAGCGTGCGTATAAAGTTCGCTTTACAGCACACGTATCGCAAATTACTATTACTGTATTATTACTGTATTATTTTTGTTCTCTACAGTTCCGAAAAAGTGCAATGTCCGGCGATAATGAAGGTAATTGCTGACAAACAGAGGGATTGCTTGTTGATCACAGAAATGATACTAACGCATAACCACGATCCAACGAAGGTTAGTTTCTCTAGATAAAATATATTGTCTTGGAACCTTTACTAATTTATTATATGCTTAGATTATCTTAACGTTTAGTCCTGACTTGAAGAAATCAAACGTTCTTGAGCATTCTCTTTGAAAAAGCAATTTCAGTCATGTTAATTACTTATTTTCTGCTATATTTTTACAATACTCGTTGCTAAATTGTGCATAATTATTGTAGGTAACGAATGTGGAAAAAGCGGAAAGAAGAACACGAACAGTACAGCCGTCACAAAAGAAACCTGTAACTTGGTCCAGCAGAACATTTCCAGTTTCCGAGCGTACCACAGTCCTCCTACCAATCGTAGACAGGCTTGTAAAAGCACTACTCGAGTCATCAACTGAAGACGTTTTTACCCAAGGAGTTGAAGAACTTACGCGTTTGCCGAATACGCTTCGACCTCCTACTGATTCGGACACGTCACTCTTCTGTGATATAAATGACAGTGATCTGATTGCAGCAGCGGACATCATCCTTGAACTTGACCCTGAGAAGATCGAAGAAGAACATTTTAACAGACGGTGTCGTCGTCATGTCGGGCGATTCCCTTCTCGTAAGCCACGAAAAATCAAAGGAAGGCTTAACTTAAAGTCCTAACTCGACAGTGATCGACCATGATACCGATCATCCGAAAAAAAGCGATGAACTACCGATTGCTGCAACACAAGGCAAACAGAATGACTCGACGAAGGTTCCCATTTCGAGCCGTTTTTCTGGAGTTGATACCGGAATCGGTATCAGATCAAACGATTCTGATACCCATGTAACATCCGGAGGAGAAAGCTGCAAAAAATATTTTTCGAAAAGTGACGCGTTCGTCGGTATTTGACTCTGTCGGGATACAGGCATTTTTTTTTTGCTAATGCAACATTTCGCTCGGTCGCACGCGAATTGCGAATCTATGGATCGTCCAGGGATTCACTTTATTTTTTCTTTTTTAATTATGTTTAATTTTTATTTTATTTTAAGTCTACCGAAACTCCGCAAGTTGTCGAACGATTCGGTAGAACTTTTATGACTACAGCATAGGCCAGAAGATAGCCAAAGATAAAAAAAGAGATATTTAACGACAAAAAAGACATGAATTAAAGAACTACGATATAATAATAAGTAAGATTACTTAAATAAACCTTTATTTATTACAAAACGACAATGTTCGTTTGTGTGAGAATATGTAATAGTAGTCTGTAAGGTTTTTTTGATTGGTTAAATAAAAACGGAATCGTGTTCCCTCATTGCGTGTTCGTCACAATCTCGCGGTACCGAAAGCTACCAAAAAAAACACATTTTTATGAAAATTTCGAAATATATTACAACATTTATATATTACACCATTTTGTTACTTTATTATAGTTCACGGTTCACGTCGCCTATCACTTCTTACCGTTGTTATAGCACCACTACGAATATGGAATCGGGGCCGGAATCAAGGTTCCCTTGAATGTTGATAATGAAATAATAATTACAGCCCAGTACTCGTTCAAGTGGACGCTCCTAAACAAAATCCTGTTTCGTGTCTCGTGCCTCTAAACTATATACACAAAACGCATTTTTGTCACACGTGCACGAAAAGTCCCGCTTTTCGTGCCTGTAAAGTGTCGCGAAAGTGGCGCTTTCGAGCAGAGGATGCGCGAAAAATGCTGAAGATACGATTTTTACACGCTAGTTTCTTTTCCGCACTCTTTTTTAACACGCTAAGTACTTTCGCGCACACTTAGCTTGGCAGCATTGTAGCTATTTGTTCGCACGCACTTTACAGGCACGAAAAGCGGGAATTTTCTTGCACTTGTCACAAAAAGTAGTATGCGATACTCGTACGAAAAAGCGGTCTCCCGCCGGCGGTTAGGAAGTCGGCAGCACTCGCCTCCTCTCGAGCTACAAACGTCACTCGGCTTCGCCTCGTGCCGTTGTAGCTCTCGATCCGGCTCGTGCAGCCAACGTCACAACCTTCGTTGAAAGACCGCTTTTCCGGGGTCAATGACAAAGTCTCGAATGGGCCAAAGTCTCGAATGGTGAGAAGTTGGTCACAGTCGAGACTCTGAAGTCGCCGCGGCGTCGCCGATGGTGACCTAACTTTACCAACCTGCCAATCGGTGTAAATGTGTGAGTGTACATCAGTGTAGTGCATCAAATGTGAGGTTGGGGAAGCGATTTTTGCGAAAAGATCTATCGAAGGATACAATTATTCATATAAAACGGAAATAAATAAATAAATAAATAATAACAGGTTGGTGTTTTTATTAATGTTTAATATTTGAGAAATAATTTACAAATGTAATTTATAATTCCGGAAACTGGAAGCCATGACCTTGAAGACCCTGGGTCTGACGATCCTTTACCGTGTATGACTCCGTTGGATAATCTACCCCGAGAGCGACGCTCCTACTCCAAAGAATGAGAAGATACCAATAAAAAGAAAACTCCTCGTCGAACTATCAGAATATTCCGGTGGATGAGAAAATTGAATTTGTGAGTTTTGTCTGCAAAACATTTGGAGCCGTGAAAAGAAAAAAATATACATGTTTCGGACACTTATTTTCTCCGCTACGTTTACATGTTTCGTACATTTATATTCCCCGCGAAGATTTGCCGGACAATTTCTTTGAGACGACGGTCGACGACGCGACAGCTTTTATTCACGATGCCTGGAGCGTGCGAGAGGAGCTGGAAGACACACCGGTGGCAACTAGCGCTCAGCATGAACCTGATAGCAACAAAACCACATTGAACAAATTGCACAAATATCGTCGAGCTGTTCTTCGCATTCAATTTTGGAATGAGATGGTCCTGCAAGGCTCGTTTGGACCCTTCGAGACTATGAATATCATCCAAAATCCTCAAGCCGCTGGTGTTCAAGCGATAAAGCCGGGTATGTTCAATTTCTTTAATCTAAGTATTTGAAGGCTTAATATGTATTTTCCTAACGCATGCATGTAAAATCGTGCTTTCCGTTCCTGTGAAGTATGCGCAAAACGGCACTTTTTCGCATAGCGTGCGGTAAAAATACTGTGCATGCGCACAAACCCAGTATGGTCTTTTTTCCAGTACTTGTGCGGAAAAGTGCCTTTCTACGCACACTTCACGAGAACAAAAAGCGTGATTTTTGTAAATTTGTTACGAGAAATTATGTGAATGGCATGGAAGTAGAAAAGAGAGTCCTGACTCGTGTGTATTTTCACACTCGTCAAGAACTTCCTTTCTACGCCCTTGCCATGCAAATAACTATTAACGACTGATTCACTTTGTTTTTACAGAATCGCTATGACGCCCGATGCCACCCAGGATTTTCCGACCAACGATCCAATCGAGTCCACGCAGTCCGTTGGCGCGATGGTCGTCGAAGAAGAGCGAAAATACAGCAGTGATCCCGTACCAGGTCCAAACAGAAGTGCATCATTGACTCAGCATGACTCGTCGATTCACCAAAATGGTTCAAGCGATTTCTGAAATAACGCCTTTGCGTTTCTAGTTACGTCGATACACCAAAAGTTTTATCTTTTAAACCCATCGTCTCTTCTACGAAGAACCTAACCAAACAATAAAGAACAACAAGTCTTATTTTGTGGCTTATTTACCGTTGAGTGAGTGAGCAAATGCAAGCCTGAATTTTTTTTTTCCGTCGCGCCGAGCCACGTCCGAATCACGTCGAAATTTCTTCAATGCGGAGATCAACTGTTAAGTACTAGATGCATGAACCGTTCCATATTTATGATATGATTCGTTTCGTTATGTTTTTATATGCTAGTAGCGTGTTTTTATTTTTCGTGCAATGTTGAAAAATTTTTTAAATAAAAATTAGCAACCAATAAGTTTTTTTTGTTGTACACAATTTTAGCAATCAAGCAGGTGATTCCTAGGTTTAAAAAAATCATCAATCTTCATTAATTTAAAAAAATGGATTTTTACTAAATTTAGTGTCAATTTTATTTCACTTGAAGATGTATTGTCGACCGTCACAAGGTGACGATGCGAAAGCGCTTATGTGCAATCCCCGGAGACAGCGGGAGGAGCTGGAAGGCACACCCGGGGCAACTGGGGTTCAGCATGAGCAAATGTAAGCCTGTTTCTTTTTTATTTCTTTTTTATTGGGCATTAAAAAAACAAAAATAAATTAAAATACAACAAAGTTTCCGATTTAAATGAACAATTTTTATTTTATAAAGTCACTTAATGATAACGATCGTTACTATGTTGACATAGTATTAGTATAACGAAAAACATTAATTGAGAAAAAAGCGGAACACAAGATCGAAGAGATCTTAAGTAATTAAGGGCACGAGCAAGATGATACCCAGGTAAAAAAAAATCATCCATCTTCACAGATTATTCAATCGGCTCCTCCGGCTGAGGTTCTTCGTTGTAGACAAAGCGGTTTGACTCGTCGCCTTTGATAATTATCTTGGGAACAACGAGCTGCATCAGTTGGTACTCCGCGCGTGTCGTCCGTCTTCGGATCGAACGGTCGCCGTTCAAATTCTGCCGTCTCAATTTAATAGCCTTTCTCGTCGTTGCATCAATCCACTTCTGAATTACCTGCAACATTAAAAGAAATCCGTAAATACATTGAAACGTTTCGAAAACTCGGGTGATCTTGCGTGGTTCGGTTACGGCCTTGAAATACGATTAGTATTGTTTCCCGAGTTTTACGTTCAGATTTATATTTCTCCTCGAGTAGGAACAAGATCCGCTCCGTTTTCGGGAAGACAGGATTCGGGTGCTGGACTCGACGGATACCGGAAATACTTCAGGATATACTGTTGTCTCGAAAGTTAAAGAGATGAAATAATAGATAAAAATTTAAATTAAAGAAATAACTTAAAGGTTTTTCGGGATTGCCTCAGAGTGGTTTTATTTAATTTCACTCACGCGTTTCGCGCCGCTCGAGTGATTTGACCCTTCATCACAGGCATTAGTAAAAGGGTCTTATCGTGATGAATCTAAATGTCTACCCGTGAAGCGGGCGACTACAAGGAATTAATTAATTGGAAGGGACAAATGTTAAAATTTGGGGAATCCCGATTCCTTTTTTTTTGTTAGATAGGAGTGAAGCTCGAATTCATGCAGAGGAACGAAAAGTTGTTAGTTTAAATGTTAAGTGTTGGCTGGGAAAGAAAAAAAAACACGAAATATCCGTACGGCAGTTGGCCTGGGATATTCGTCACAATATGTGTGAAACAAATTTGACACGAAGAGAATAATAGGCTTGAGCCGTTGTTTTGGAGTGGAACACCCCGTAGCCCCGCTGGACGATCGAACGTCGGTGCTTCTCACCTTCCCGTACGCACTCGCTTGGCCCGTGCTATAGTCCGCCCGCGATGGTGTTGGGGGTACGCACGTGCGTTGCTTACGCACGATAATAATCGCGGAAGAGAGTAGGCTCTCGCGCACCTCGGATGGGTAGAGTCTCGCGCGTTAACGGGCGACCGCGCGTTGCGTGGATGATTACGCACTATCGCGACGCTCGGTGGGTAAGACTATCAGTCCAGTGTCTTCGCGTCCCCTTGACAACGGTCGAGACCGATTGTTTTTCAAGTTAAATTTAGCAGACCCTGGCTTTCTCACGACTCGTAGTCGGCCTTGGTCGAAATAAGAGTAGCGTTTACGATATACCGAAACGGTAATTTTAAATATTCCTACGTGACGATAAATTCGTACGCAGGGAGTCCTATACTCTACTCTATGAATTGAAACGGGAATGGATTGATTTAAGATAAGGGTAATTGGAATTTTTCTAATCGCATGAAATCCTTGAAATTTGAAGATTCCTACGCAACGAAAACCGCGTGCGTAGGGAGCTTTACACTCAATTTACCGAAGAATGAAGATAAATTGCGATTGGTTTTAGGTTGTGAGAAATTATGCCCTGTACCCGAGATTTCTCTCTCAATTGTTCGCATGCGGCTGTTCTATGCTGTCAATTCTCGGCGTTCTTTTACTCGTAGCTGAATCGAAATTAAACACGAGTTCCTAGTAGACGAGAATGGTGCGTTAGTACACGCTACGTGATAACCATGGATGTTCAACGATGTCACGGCGGTCTTTGCTCGTTATTTCACCTCGCAAGCTGTCACTTTTGTTCACAACGAGGTTCCCGATTAATCAATCTTACACTACGTTCCTTAGTGTGTCTCCCTCACCTTTGCACTGAAGAAGTTCGACACTCTAAGGGCCCTGCTTGCTGTTCTACGGACTTACGACCTTAATAGATTATTGTTGCGAGCAAATGCTCGGCTCTCTCGTAGCTAGGTAAGTACCACGATGTTTCTGAGACAGATTTGTGTGCTCCTGAGCCTTTTATTAACTCGCCCAATTTGCGAATGACAAGAGTAGGGCACGGGTGTGACGTTTCACACTTTGGTTGGTTTGACCCGTGGTCGCCGATCTGGTGGGGTGAGCCGGCTCCTCCACGGTGGGGTGGTGAGGCATTTCCCCGCTGCGATGACGTAGCGGCGACGCGGGTCTCCGTGATCTCGGCCAGGGTGTCGTCACCATGTCCGGGTATCCGGCGAGCATGCGAGGAGAGGTATTCGTTTCTCTCGCCGAATTATAGCCCGCCTTTCAGGTGACAGAGTGGGGCTGCGGGCGAGGCGCAGCCATCGATAGCCGATGACTGATGGAGCGTATCGATGGCTGCCCGCGAGGGTCTGATCGCGCTCGCTCCTCTTCCTCCTGCTCGCCTTGTGACGGGCGCTCGAGGAGCGTCCCGTTACAATATATATATATATATATATATTGTGACCGCCAACTTTTCCCGAACTCCCCAGGATCGAATTTGGCCACCAACGGCGTGCTCCTCGACCGCTTTATTTATTTAATTGGGCGCCAGCCGATTACTTGCTGAATCGGCGCGGTCGGTACCGATGTCCTTGGAAAAAAAAACACGCGCTTTCTCTGCTCCGGCAGCTGCAGCTAGGCGAGGGTAGAGGGGTGAGGGCGGTGAAAATTTGCTCAATCTCGCACAGCAAATAAACGGGAAAAAATGTCCGGCCAAAGCCACTCGATTTATTACAATCACACACAAGAAAAGCCGCGTACAAAATCGTCCCTGCTAAATTCGCCCCGGCTACTCAGTTCACCGGTTTGAATTGCTACGCGTTACGGAAAAAAGAAACTGGCCCGATAACAGAGTCAAAGAAGGAACGGTTAAATAATAAAAAGATCGGAATAAATTCGGGAAGAATGAACAGTAATAATAGGAAAATAAATTACAAAATAATGCCAAGGAAAAGTTTTTACGCGAAAGAGAACGGGCCAGGCCTAATTTTCCCTACTAATCGCCGTTACGGGCCGGACTGCACCGCTGTCCGATCGTCGCCGTCACACGAAAGGCGGTGTTCCGCCGCGCACACTCACACACACGATCCCGACGTGCAGGTTGCGCCTCCCGAGCGTTTTCGGAGCGGTACCGGTACGGCGAAAATTCGAGGAACACACACAACGAAATACCCCGAACAATGAACAAATGTCGGCGGGGGTCCCGAGACCCGTGAATTTTTATCGCGATGCCTTTTCGACGCCCTCAGTCGCGAAATAAGGCCTACGTTTACTAGCCCGCGCGAGCTCGAAACCCGCACGCCGAGAAACACACGCACACACACTCTCCTCCGCTCTACACAAATTTCGCGCAGGCGATCTCTCCGATGTTACGGTACCGGTACGGCGAGAGGCCGTCCAATTCCCGGCAACTTATGATCCCCGAAATTCGGCCGGAAGAACGATAGAAAAGTCCCCAAGAAATATTAAACAAGAAAATAAATATTCGACGGAAACATAAGCCTGAGTTTTGCCCGGGACGGAACTCCACGCCGCGATAGAGTCGCGGGCACGCTCGATAAAATGTGCGCAAACCGGTGATAGAACGCGTGTCCGACAATTTTATACCAAAGTCAGAAGGCTTACCGCGAAAGATGGACAAAAAAAAGAATCCGGATAACTCCTTGCCGGTACCAATTATCCCTCCGTCCGTTCAAGGTGACCGGGACAAGAAATCCTCCGTCAACGGTTCGGCCCGATCGATTCTCCACTTCGGTATCTTTTCCCCAAATTTGTCGATTCCTCCAGCTAGCACGGCGAGCACACGCAACTTATCACCGTCGCTTCACAGACGAGAGTCCCGACCTAATTTTCGGAGTCGTGCTCGCCGCCTCGCTCGCGTTCTCTCTCGCTCCCCACTTTTCCCGATTTCTGTCCGGTGTCCGGTACCTGGCGCCTCTCCCGACAATGCCTACCTCGCGTAACTAATTTGACGCGCGCGACCTATATTCGACTTCGCTGCTTATCGGCTATATGGGTCGCGCATCGAAGCTCGGTGTCTTCCATCGGATCGGCGGTACCGCTGGTGCCCATTGACTGCATCCATCAGGCTGCGACTCACGGAAATCCTGCGCCCAAGACAGTGCAGCGTAGACCGAAAGCCAAGCGTAAGCGTGCAAGCGTGCGAAAAGGGTAAAACCATGCCGCCGACAGTCCGTAGCGATGGTCAGCTCCGCTCCAGATGGTCCCGAAAAACAATAAAAAATAAAATCCTGGGGAATTAATATTTTGTTTCCACAATAATTTGTCGCCCTAGAGATCGCCTGAGACTCCCAGCGACACGATAGGCCCCGTGTGCTCGCCAAAACTTGTAGTTCACGAGGATCTGGGACGCGACCGAAAAATACCGCGTTACAATATATATATATATATATATATATATATATATATATATGCGTAGGGTATAATTTGAGGACTCCAACTAAATGTAATATACATTTATTGGAATGGATGCTAGGACCCATTATTAACCATACACAATTATTTGTAGTCATATATATAGGTTCCTACTCATTATATTTCATTATTTGTAAGAACTGGCTACTATGAAGACCTTTTATATACTGGCGCAAACGAGGACATTTTCTAAACTGTTAACCGACTCATATGACGACACGTATATATATATATATATATAATATCAATGGAAGATGTCCTCATAGCAGACCATAGGTGATATAATTCCAAAGTCCTCAAAAGCGACAGTACACTGACATCAACTATAAGGTAAAATAGATTAATATAATCGACCTTTATTGGCACGTTAATCAATGATATAAGACCGCGCCATATTTATTACTTTACCCTATGTCCTTGTATAAGATATGTTTTAAAAAGCCATCAGCATAATCGTCGTGCGTATTTAATAGATAGAAGCAGCACCGATTTTGGACAAAAAAAATTTCGCGATTTTAGTGAAAACGTGTTCATAATTGTCCAAAACATAGAAAAATCGTATTTACAGAAAATGTCCTATGTACGGGGAGAATCGATTGAATTTTATGCCGTATTGAATTTTTTGAATTTCATGAAAAATTAAAAATTTACTTTACACGCGATTCTTCATATTAAATATCTATTTATTAACAAACGTGATTCTATACAGTATGATGCATTGATAGTTGCTGGATAATTAAAAAGCGTCAGCACGTTCAATGCATCGCGCCTACGGGGAGCCATTAGTGCTGTAGCGCCCATATGAATTTCGCGCCGTTATTCGCAATCTTATATACGTGAGAAGAAGCAGTTGGCGATTGGTGTATACCAATCGAACGGTTTACATTTTCGCAGCTTATTAGTTGGCACTACTCGATCAACACGTCTCATGAGCTACGCTTTCTTGTAACCCTCAGTGCGTCGAACCACACCGGGATGTCCCCATTTCACATCGTATAGAGTCGAAAATGTTTATTTTAGTTTTATTTACCGACGATGTATTCTTCATCTGCGACAAAAAAAATGTTAGTGCGTTCACGAAGAAGTGTCCAGCCGTTAAGTATTCAGATGGCGGAAAATATACAGCACGCATAATAGCACTACACGGTAAGTGAAATTTCGTAACCTCGCACTAACCGGACGGATATGAAGTATCGGCAAACACTATTTTCTATAACAATTTACAATGACACTTTAAGCGTTAAACAATAAAATCGTTTGTCTATTTGCATTGGTTTTACGATGAGATAATATTTTCTTATGTCGTCGGACCGTACGACATATTTACGTACGGTACTGTTTGAGGACATATTCATGTATACAAAGTTTATTTTGGGGACTTCTGTTGTGAGCAATCGTAAATAAGACACGTGTCTTTGAAGCAGCCAGGAGTCCTCAAAAGAGACTTTATGTAGATGCATATGTCCTCAAAAGATACAATATATAAACATAATGTACTTTCCAACAACAAAAAAACGACCTTATCATTAAATCAACGCCAATTAACATAAAACTTCATTATTTAATGCTAAAACTGTCTTGGTAAGTATACAAGAATTTGCATCAAGGTAAGATTGACGTATGGCCATATTTTTGCGTAATGCATTTTTTCAGGACATATCCACCTATGTACAGGCTGTTTCGGGGACTGGTGGCTCCTTTGAGGACACAGGTATGTGATCTACGCGGACATATATATGTACATACATGTGTCCTCCAAGGAGTCAGATCTACCCAAACCCGACTTTATATAGACGAAACTGTCCTCAAAGAGTACACTATGCAATATTCTTATGTATTATATGCTTTTAAGACAAGTATTTTAAAGAGAATCTATCTTTTATCATTTGATTTGCAGAGGAACGTGAAATATTACAGCACATCCAAAGAAATCTAGAAGAGGAGTCAGACTTATCCTTCTTTAACAGGATTCGCGTCACGGAGAAGAATCTATCATACTCGGACATTCTCAAAAAACATAATAATTATCCCGGTAATTTGCAACATTTAAAACTATCTTGCATACTACAGGATCCAATACAATAGCCAATTAAATCACCTGTAATTTAATAAATGATACAAATTTGCAGATGCCGGTACATTATATCTGGATGCCACGATATTCTTGCCATGCCGAACGAATCTTGAGGACTGCACACTTATTTTGCGAGAACAAAAAGCAACGAAGGAATTCTTCAGTGAGAACAATTATTTGTTTTAGTGCGGATTAATTTTCTCGAACGTGGAAAATTAATTTCATTTTCCTTACAGAAATACAGGGTCATTTCGTTCAAGGCGAAGTTGTGGTAGCACAAAACCACATCCTTGTCACGAAAAATGGGAGCGATCGTACCGCGAGTCAGGTTCTTGACAAGAAGATTCCGGCAGTGCATGAATCCA
Source organism: Stenichneumon culpator (assembly GCA_964017025.1). Lineage (NCBI taxonomy): Eukaryota > Metazoa > Arthropoda > Insecta > Hymenoptera > Ichneumonidae > Stenichneumon > Stenichneumon culpator. The sequence goes on along the minus strand of OZ024776.1, from coordinate 8,229,792 downwards.
AGGATCACATGTGCGCTGAAAACTTCGTGGAAGGAGTAATTTCGATAGCCCACGGACATGTCTCTGCAAAGGAAAGTGCGAGCGAGCGCACTTCGAGTCCGACCTCTGACGAGAAGATCCTTGCAGAACACGGCACCGAAGCTAAACTGCTCGCTGAAAAGTGTGTTCAAGACAGATTAGCCCAAGGACATGTCTCTGCTAAGGAAAGTCCGAGCGAGTACGCTACGAGTCCGATCCTTGACAAGGAGATCCTAGCAGTACACGGATCCGAAGATAAACTGCTCGCTGAAAATTTCGTGCAAGACAAGATAGCACAAGGACATGTCTTTCCAAAGAAAAGCCCGAGCGAGCACGCTACGAGTCCGATCCTTGACAAGGAGATCCTAGAAGTACACGGGTCCGAAGATAAACTGCTCGCTGAAAAGTTCGTGCAAGACAAGATAGCACAAGGACATGTCTTTGCAAAGGAAAGTCCGAGCGAGCACACTACGAGTCCGATCCTTGACAAGAAGATCTTCGCAGTACCCGACTCCGAAGATAAACAGCTCGATGAAAAGTTCTTTCAAAACAAGATAGCCCAAGGAGAAGTTTCTGCAAAGAAAAGTCCGAGCGAGCACACTACGAGTCCGATCCTTGGCGAGAAGATCCTGGCAGTACACGGCTCTGAAGATGAACTGCTCGCTGAAGAGGTAGTTGATGGTAAGATTTCGATAATAGAACAACACAGATCTTCCACGGAGCCTCCGAGCAAAAAGATGAAGATTCTTGACGAAAAGATGTTGATATCACACGACTCCGACAATCAAATACTCGATCAAAATGTACTGACGGAACAGGTCCAAGAGGTTCAAACACCCTGTGAGATAAATGCGAAAAATCATATCTCCAAGAATGTCACGATCGAAATGAAGAGTTCCACTGACCGCATCCTCGAAAGTCCGTCGAACGATATTACAATTAAAGGCGGCTCTGACGATAAAATACTCGACGAGGAAGAATTGAGTACGACAACCCAGATTCCCGAAGAAAAAGAGACGGCAGAACATGACTCCGAGAGGGAACTTCCCGACGAAGTGAATATGAACGAGCGAGTAAACGGACTCCAGATTGTCGAGGAGAAAAATTTAAAAAATATCATCTCCGAAGATCAATCCTCCCTACTTGGACAAGAAGAAATACACACGCAAGCTACCGAACAGTTGTTCGAAACGCCGCATGATAATACGACTTTTGATAAGGTTGTTAATCAATCAGAAAAAAAAACCATCGAGGAAAATAAAAATTGCCAGGAGGAAAATGAAGTGCTGGACAACTGGCGCGTCGACGAGAACTGTAATTCAGTAACGAGGAATTCGAATGATATCGAATATGCGACCGAGGATATCAACTCCAAAAAGGTTGTTGATCAATCGGAATGGAAGTTCGATGAAGTTCACAAGTCAATTGACATGAATCTTAACGTGTTTATTGACAATGCAGACGACGAACCAAAAGGCGGAGGAGATATTTCTTTTTTCAACGAAAACGATTTATTGGATGTCGCAAAAAGTTGGATCATTTTCGACCCAAATTGTCCGACAAAACTCAACCCCGAATCAATTGAGGATGCAACAGCTCAGCTGTTGGCTGGCGACATAACGCTAAATCGCAACGCTTTTTATTCTTCGGCTTCGATGAATATAGGTATATATCAATAGAAAACAATTATAATTGATTAAGCTTTATAAATGCAATCATAATATTTATTCTTTAATTTCAGAGCTCCTAACCGATGGTAATAACGGTCTAGACGATTTGAACAACGTTATCGAATCGAGGTAAGTTGCAAAATTTTCTATATTGATTGAAAGATAACATGTCAGATATCGATTCATTCGGAAGTGAACCAATACTGAATTGAATTTTTATTATTTAGACCGGACCCTCGTATCGCGATTCGTCCTCCAAATCTCAGCAACAACTCTCTGCTACCTGATAATTTGTCTCTTTCAAATCCAATGGGCAACTCTACCGCTTTGGAGTCGTTTGAACCTACTGATTTGATGGATGTTAATAATGACGAAGGTAAGTAAATTTCTTAGTATCCCGGCGTCTCTTCTTGCGTATCGTATTCTTTCAGGACGTATTCATTGATATAATGGCTGTTTCAAAGACTTGGCCCTATTGAGGACATATATACGTTATATACCTGAACGTGTATATATCATATAAATGTCCTCGAAACTGCCAGAAGTCTTCAAAACAGACTTTATATACGCACATCTGTCCTGAAAGGGTACAGTACATAACATTTTTACGTATAGCAGTGTTTGGAGACATGCACCTTCTAGAATACGAGAGTTAATTGCGATAAATGTTCACTCAGATTCAGAGAGTCAGAACAATTCAGATGGCGATGATTATATTCCATCGGAGGCGGAATCGTCAGATACTGAGGCAAGCAACGCGCGTGGTGGGGTTCCGGAAACGTCTACCAGGCGTAAAAAAACTCAGAAAAAAAAATCGTTGCTGGACATCACGCTAGGAGCCAATAAACCCGGTGCATCAGCACCTGATGATACCGAGTTAGTAGTGTCAACTTCGAAAACGGCAACATCCACAAAGAAACATTTCTGTTTGTATTGCCAGAAATTTCAGTCGAAAATAGCCCGCCATTTAGAACTCGTTCATCACAACGAAGAGGATGTAAAAAAGTTCTCAATGTTACCGCCATCAAATTTGGAGCGAAAGCAAATCATTTCTGTAATCAGGAAGAATGGAGATCATTTGTACAATACGGATCAGAGGTTCAACAAGGGCGAGCTGATAGTAGTTCGGAGACCCCAAGAAAGGATGCAAAAAACTGCTGTGGACTTTGTGGCATGTGGAGTTTGCAAAGGCCAATACTCCAGGACAGTCATTCGCCATCACTTTGCAAAATGTTCGAAAACCGATGGGAAGAAAGAAAGACTTGTCATGGTAAATGGGCGAAAAATTTCTGCACGAGTTCACGAGAAAGCGAGCCTGTTGGTCAGACAACATATATTGCCGTATATGCGGGAAGACGGTGTCGTCCGTGGAATACGATACGACAAATTGCTCATTCTCTACGCAAACAAACAGTGCGAAAAATACGGTTTGCATCAGCAAAATTACCAGATGATTCGAGGGCGTTTACGGCTACTTGGACGTTTTTTGATGGCGATGAAAGAACGGAATAATGCGGTACAGAACTTCGCCGATATTTTCAAACCAGGGCACTACGAGGATGCCATTGAAGCAGTTAAAGTAGTCGCGGGTTTTAACGAACGTACACGTCTGTTCGCGCATCCATCTCTGGGTTCGACTCTCGGGATGCTGATAAGACAAGTCGGCGAAGTATTGCGTTCCGAATACATCAAGGACGAAAGACCAGACGAACAATTACGTGTCGAAAACTTCTTGAAATTGCAGAGCGAAAACTACGGAACCAGTGTGAACAGAGCAGTACTAGAAACGCAAGCGCAAAACAACCGGCGAAAAAAAGTAGTTCTCCCAAGTCTAGAGGATATTACAAAACTGCACAACTTCCTGAGTTTGCAACGAGAGACGTATTTCAAACAATTAACGGAAGAATTTTCCGAGAGTTGTTGGCGAAAACTGGCAGAAGTCCTTCTTATCTCGCTACAGCTCTTCAATCGTCGTCGAGCTGGGGAAATGGAGCGAGTCTATGTCGAAGATTTTAATGCCTATCAAGGTATTGATACGGTAACGGATAAAGATACGTTCAACTCTCTGTCGAAACAAGGACAAGCACTGGCTAAGAAATACCTAAGATTTATGGCTCGCGGAAAACGCGGCAGATCAATCGCGGTTCTGGTTCCTGCGAATCTTATAGCACCGATAAAACTGGTTTGTAAGTACCGTAATCAGGCCGGAATATCAGATGAAAACCCATATCTGTTTGGTATTCCGTCAAAAAATCGAGACCTGCAGAAGTATCTGCGAGCATGCGACTTGATGCGGCAGTTTTCGGAAAAGTGCGGCGCTGACGTGCCAAGTACACTTCGTGGTACTCAGCTGAGGAAACATATTGCGACAAAATGCATATCTCTCAACTTGGACGAAAATCAAGTTTCTGATTTGGCAAACTTCATGGGTCACGCCGATAAAATTCACAAGGAGATTTATCGTCAGCCGGTACTCCAGAAGGATATAATTACAATCTCTCAACTACTCGAGATGGCTCAAGGTACAGAAAAATCTCCGACGGATGATCAAGATGGGGATCAATCATCAAGCGACGAAGCGGGAGCTTCATCCTCCGGTGAAACAGAAGGCAAGTATATTTTATAAACAAAAAATTGAATGTAATCAGACGATTTAATAATACAGAACAAATATGATCTTTTTAGATAATCCAAATCTCGGTAACACCTCTGGGGTGAGCAAGAATACTTCGACCCGGAACGAAAGTCTCGAATCCGTTTCTACCAGCCGATCAAAAACGATGCACCGTAAATGGACCCAGAGTGAACAGGACACCGTTCTCCGAGCCTTCAAAACCATTATTAGCGCCGGAAAAATGCCGACTGGCGCTGAGATGCAAGCCTTGATTAATGCAAATGATTGCCTTAAAGGCCGAGAAGTTCCACAATTAAGAACGTGGCTGCATACGCAAAAAAAAAAACAAAACAAAATGTAACTTCCAGTTTTCGATACTGCCGAGTGTGAAAAAGTTTTCTCTCAAAACATTTTTCATGCAAAAATAAGACTACATTTTTTGTATGACCTTTATTTTCTACGTTATTCATCTTTAAGTAAAGAGTTTACTTGATACTATTTTTTTTACTTGATTTAATATTTAATTAATATTTAATGGTTATAAGGAATGTATAAAGGCAAAGGAACGTTCAAAATCGTTGAAGCTCTTATATGTTGTGAATATATTCACGCCACGATTACGGTGGAACTTTATTTAATATATTTTTATCTGCAGAGAGGAAAAAACTTACCGTATAAAATAAGCGAATCAAAAGACTTTTCTGAAAAAAACGGTTCGAACACTGTAATGCTCGTTCTAAGGAATATAGTGTTTACTTTACTTTTTTTTACGAACAAGAAACGCTTGAAAACTGTGATGCTCGTTCTGAGGAATATTATGTTCATTTTATTATTATTATTTTTTTTCACGATCAACAGAGTTTGAAACACTGTGATGCTCGTTCTAACGAATATAGTGTTGGTTATAATTTTTTTTTTCACGAGCAAGAAACCCCCGAAACACTGTGATGCTCATTCTAAGGAATATAGTGTTTGTTTTAATTTTTTTTGTACGAGCAAGAAAGTGTATTTATTTAATATTATTCGCGTGTAAGTTTCGTAAGGGCGAAGAACCCGTGAGGTATTCTAGGATATTCGAAACTCAGTTTTATCTGTGTTATGAATTATAAGATTGCTGAATAATAAAGACAAATGAAAGAAATATTCACTACAATTTGTGTTACTTATGTATTGTTGCATTTTATCAGTTAACATATACAAACATTCGAGACTGTCCTCAAATCGTATGAATCATATATTTGTTACTGTGAGGACAGGTCTTAAATAATGCCAAATGTATATTCGTTATTTCGAGGACAGACCTTGTAATAACACTGCATCGAGCCCGTCCCGGAATCATACATATCGCTGAGCGTGGCTTTTTTGAGAACAGTCCTCGAAGCATCCGTTACGAATATAAAATAGTGAGGACAGTCCTCAAATCATCCAGATGTCCCCAAAAAAGCCGATGCGATGATGAAAATGTCCCTCAATTATACTTTACACATATATATATATATATATATATATATATATATATTGTAATTTTATCCTCCTATTCCGTGCTACGAATTTATGATTGTCGACCGGAAAAGCGAGTTGCACGTCGGGATCGTGCTCAGGACTGTCGGAAAAAGAAGTGACGGCGAAATTATTTGAGGAGTTTGGGAGGAAACTTCAGAGCTATTCCACAACACTGTCCGGAGACTTGGCGATTTTCATCATTAGTTTCCGGAAGAGGATGTGGATAGGGAATTTCGAATTATAATCTGTGTGGTTTGAATTCTAGTATCTATTGTTCTTGGTGGTCGGTTCTATTGTCTATGTCTATTTTTATATGGTCGGAATTATCTATGTGACACCCGCCACTGTACCCGAGACACGGATGGTGCTCGGCAGTCACCCGGGTGCCCTTGACGCCTATTGCGAGTGTCTGGTCGACTCGCCTCGACTAAACAGAATTACTTCTGATTTTTATAAGACCAATGTTTCACTGTTCGTTCCCCTCGCACGGTGTTTGGGGAACGGGGCTGTCCTGTCCCAAGGATGCTATTATTACCACGAAATTATCAGTCCTTGTTTGCGGCTGAAGTGCTCGGGAACAAGACTGATAATTTTGCTGGAACACTGTTCCCTCGTCGACGTTCACCTCGACGGCTGAAGTGCACGGGGTGTGAACGTCGGCCAGCGAGCTGCGCGTTCAGTATTTTGCACGTAGCGTGCTTGAAACTTCCTTTTAATTTTCTATAATGCGTTGTTCCGTACTCGACGCTCGGACCTCGATGTTGAGTCCGCAAATGCGTTTCCGCTTAATAACGCGACTTTATTTTGAAATATTTTCCTTATCTCTTTCCGCTGGAGTTCGTATAAGAATTTAGCAATGCGTGAGCTGGGCTACCTCTAGAACTACGAGTCGAATTGCGCGAGCAGATAAATAACGAGTTGGGCTATCCCGATATTCGTTTATGCTGGCGCCAGACTAATCGCAGGGAATGGGCTATTCCCAAGTCCCGGAGCTATTCCCGGTTCTCTATGTCCGCGAGTTGAGCTTTCTCGAGTGTGATTATAGAAAAGACGGTGAATAAATTCCAGGTAGGTGAGTCTTTCTCACGGAGCCTTCACAAATGCCGGCGAAGTCCGGGGTTTGCTACAGCAAGGAGGGTAGGTGGGTTGTGGATCAAGAATAAGTATCGAATGATGTTCTGTTGGCCGCGCGCGCTTATATACCGTCGCTGAGTCCCGTGTCCTACGTCACTACTCGCGTGATGTGTGACGTAGGTGCAACGGCAATTATCCCTTAAGTTTTTGAATTTTTGAGCCTCGCAACGGCGACCTTGCCTTATCTCGCGCGGCGATACGCGGTCGAGTTTCGGGTGGGCGGAGCTTGCTGCTCGTCGCTCGCCCGTCTCGGTGCTCTTACGGCGGGTCTTGTGCGCGAGCGCCTTTGCCAACTAGATAATTTTGATAACGCGACAGGGCAGGGTCCTGTTTCGTTACAACATATATATATATGTCTGTTTCGTTACAACATATATATATATATTGTAGCGAGAATTTTACCTCTCGTACAAAGCCGTCCCCGCGTGGCGAGGTGGAAGCCACTATCTCGCACGCGACTGGGCGCCAGGTACCTCGGTACCACCGCTCGGAAAGCGGCATATTTATTTAATACTCGCGGCGAGTCACGGGGAAGAACGAGGGCAACGGGTAAGGCGAAGCTGGCGAGACTCCGGCTAACTCAGCCCACCTGGGAGAAAATGGTAGAGGGGGGTGGACGGGCGAGTGACCAACAAATAAACGTAACTTCAAGATTTATTGCATCGATTAACAAAAGACCTTTCCAGGCGCCATCGGTACAGGAACAAAATTTATTCGTCGTCGGTAACTTAATTTAGCGGTAACATAACTGATGCTGAAGGTTAGATGTAGCCAATGAAAGAAAAAAAAAACATAACTATTGCCGGACATGAGATGTAGCCGATGGGAGATTAACTATTGTCAAAATGGGGATGTAGCCAAGGGAAAATTAACTATTGCCGGAACTTAGATGTAGCCAGAGATAAATTAATTATTGCCAAAATTGAGATGTAGCCCATGGTAAATTATCTATTGCCGCAAATTAGAGGTAGCCAAGGATAAATTAACTATTGCCGAAAACGAGATGTAGCCAAGGGTAGAACTATACTATTGCCGAAAATGAAATGTAGCCAGAGAAGATAAACTATTGCCAAAGTTAAATGTAGCCGAAAATTAAATTGCCGAAATGGAATGTAGCCGAGACGCAAGATAACGCATTCACTAAGACGGATAATTAACTCAAAAGGATGCGAGAAAGATAACGATATGAAAAGGTTGCGATTGCCAGACAAATTCTATCCTCAATGTAGCCAATTCGCCGTTACGCGGGACGCGAGGGAAAAAAAAATACAAAGCCCAAAATGCTCACTCGAACAAAGCTAGGACGCCAGATAGCCGAGATCGTCGAGAAGGTTCTCGGAACGGGCCGCCCGATGTAAACACGGCGTGCCCGTGACCTTTACGCGCGAGATCGCCAACACGCGGCCGAACGGCCTAACGAACGCTGGACGGCACGCTTGCCGTCCCTTTGCCTCGCCCGTTGAAATGTAGCCCATGTAACCGGCGAACTCGCCTCAGCCTTAATATTCCATATTTCCCGAGATATAGCCGATCGCAATTTACGCAAGCGGCGAAAGTCACATCACTGGGGTTCGACACCCAAAATTCGCGGAATGTAGCCGATGTTCGTAGGGAAATCCGCGAAATATAGCCAGTGAACTAGGACGTCAGCGATGAACATCCTTACGCGAATTCTCGAATTGCGATACGCGATATAGCACCCGGGATAAAATGTAGCCGAAAATTACGCGTAGTTAAGGGAATGACGATAGATAACGCAGAAAAGACACAAGAAAATATAACCGCGAAGAAAGTAGCCGAGGGAAAACAAAACGTCAAATAAAGCGAAGAAAGAAAGAAAGAAAGACAGAAAGACCAGCGGGAAGATCTCGCCGGACATGCTTTACCGGGCCCATCTTGCCCCTCGAGGCAAACAAAACGAGAACGATAAAATACGAGAATGAAAAAGCCGAAAGACAACGCCAAAAGTCTCTAATAAATACTAAATGAACAATGGGTCCGGGTTCGGCATCTCCGGCGAGCACAGAGTAACAGAGAGAGAGAGAGACGGGAGGCTTACCGGTGCGTAGACAGCCCGGGAGACACAATCACTCAAACAAAGACTCGACCACTCGTCACCGCACTCAATCGCCGACTGCCGAATAAATTAGCGTGCTCCCGGTAGCCCGCACTAGCGCTTCCCCCTCTCTCGCGACTCCCGAATACTAGCCTATGCTAGACGGCTAGGGCGCCGGGAACCCGATTTTTCTCCGGCCGTGCCCCGCTACCCGCGAGAATCTTCCGCTCGCAGCGATGGGTGTCGATGTCCACGGACTCCTTCTTCCCAGGATCCGGTGGGGCAAAATGAACATGAGGGGAGGCCTCCCTCGCGAAGTTAAGGCGTCCCTTTTCCTCCGCGGTGGGCCCACACGGTACGCCAAATAACTGCACCTCGATGTCCCTTTCTTCCTCGTAATCCCCGATAATGAAGGCGCCGTGATGAGCGGTCCGCGGCGTCCGTAAACTCGACGGGACAGGAACGGCTCCAGGCCGTGTAGTCGAGAGGGACGGAAAACACGGTGTCTCGGTCACTACCCGCGTCCCTCCGGCCTCCTTGTCCGCGGAAGCTGATCTTCGGCTTCCGCCTACTTTAGGAACGGAATTTTCTCCGACCCTCCTGGGCCAGACTCCCAAATGGACACTACCGGGGCAAAACGGCCCGACGGTCGGGTGGCGGAGTCGCGAGACTCCTGCGCAGCCTAAAAAAAAACTTCCAAACGCCACAACAACAAAAGAAAAGAAAATAGCCGATGCGAAAGAAAATAGAATAAAATAAAATAAAATAAAATAAAATAAAATAAAATAAAATAAAGAAAATAGAAGAAAAACCCCTCTCGGCGTGTCGATGATTGAGCCGGTTTGACGAGCGGCGTTCCCAGGGCCGTAAATCCGGCCCACTGCCCGACCAAAACCGTGCGGAGTGACGGGACGCGAAAATGTCACGTCACAATATATATATATATGGGCTACAAGTGTATTACAACCTCTACAATATTTTAATTCTTCATATTTTAATTAAGATAAAAAAAAAAAATTGGAGAATTTGATAAGTTTTCTATATCAGAAAGTACTTTTTGAAATCTTCATTTGTCTACAAATGTTATGGCTATTTTTGCAGATATTTTTATCCAAGCGAAGTTTTTTATCCATCTATTTTTTTATCCACTTATTCCAAGCGCAGTTATTTTTACCAATTTGTTGAGCAATTTTCACAGTTATTATTATCATTCAAAATCAATGTTCTTAGTACTTAACTATGGTTTATTCTATCCAGATCGAGATTTTTGTCATTACCTGAAGTAGATAAATTCTGTTCAAATTGAGCTTATGACTGGAAATGAGAGGGCCATTCTTTAAAAAACCGATGCTCTCGTCGACGTCATGGTCTTGAATCATCTTGTAATTTTAGCATGCGTTCACATACTGCACGCCTAAAACCACAATGCAACATCTTTCATGGGGTTACCATATAAGTTGTTACGCTGTTTTTATAAGGGTGCGATATGTTGAGCTGATATACCTTAATTTTTCAGATTTGTAAACAGATGTTTACACACATTACTGTTTGATAATTATTTTAAAAGTTACCACAAATCATTTTCTTTCCACATATAACATATATATTTTTTTTTAATCCAGAAAAATACGTTCTTATGTAAAAAAAACTTTCAACTTTGCAATTGCCGATTCATTTTCAATTCAGTATATCACTCGAAGATGCAAAAAATATATAAAACCATTATTTGTCGTGAGCTTATATTCGGATATTTTAATAATTACTTTTTCCTAATGCATACTCGTAAAATCCCGTATTCTGTTCCTGTGAAATGTGCGCAGAATATTAAATTATTACACTCGGTGCGAAAATGTCAGTTTTCAGACCTCCATTTTCACACCTCGTGAAGTAAAATTTGGTACGGTACTCGTGCGAAAAACTTTTTCTGAACTCGTGTGAACTGCAAAGTCACACTCGTCAGAAAAAGTTTTATCGCACTAGTATCGTAAATTACTATTATGATACTAGTGCAATAAAACTTATCCTGACGAGTGTGACTTTGTCATAAGAGCCGAAGGCGAGTGCTGCAATCATACGCGTCAGAAGAAGTTTAAGGTAGTACTAGCGGACAGCCTGAGCCCACGTTAGTTCAGAGAGAATTGAGAGAGAAATTGCAAACACTTCTCGATGATATAAAAATCTGAAAAAAATCAATCATATGGAAGGTACGGAAAAGATTGATTTTGCATAATAATAATTCCAAAATGTTATTAACATATGTTGTCCGCAAGCCTCCAGTTTTTTTCCCCCCACGTGAAGTCTACATTCCGCTCAAATAATTAAAATTAGAATTAAGACCGAAAGTATGGTGGATCGTCGCGTCTCGGCCCTCCATATACCTATGTATATGGCCGCGTCCGCATCACCCGTTTACGCGCTATCCTTCGCATACGCGTATATCTGTATATTCGCGTCTCCGTGAACGCGTTTAACTATATGTAAACATCTTCGCGTACGCGCGCCGCTGGTATATTGTAACGGGACGTACAGAGGAGCGGGGCTGGGAGCGTGCGGGATAACTCTCGAGCTATGCACGAGAAGACCCTCCTTCGCTCATACGTCACGATTGTGCCGAACGATTCTCACAGATGGGCGGAGTCTACGTCTTGTCACTCACCCACCTGCCACATACTTTAACTAACCGCGAAATCATCTCGCGAGATAACCCGGACTTAACAACGCGAGAGGGGAAGCGAGCCAAAGGTCCCCACGCTAATTCTCGGGTCCGCCCCCGAATACCGTCTCTACTCCTTCTTCTCGACCTTGTCACACGGCACCACGAAGGTGTTCCCACCATCTCGAAACGACGAAAAGCCAAGCTTATTTAAGGGCCAGGAGCTCACAAATCGATCTCATCAGCATCGTGAAGACCGACCTAGTAAGATCGTCTCTGCGTTCGAGCAGGAGCCTAGCTTCCCTCTGATAATCATTAAGCTTACCTGGTCACTGTTAGCTTCAGTCAGGGAACTCGTTTCATGCTAAACCCCAGCACTGTGCTTGGAAGTAGAAACATGGAACGAGATTAAAAAAGCTATTTCTTTGAGTGTGACCCTCGTCGCGAAAACCTCTATCGGGCGTTACGAGGCTAAATAACGAACACGGTCCGAACCCGTCCATTAATATTCCGGGATTATGGGTAAACTGATCTCGAAAGATAGGTAAGATCACAGACTCTTAGGCCCTCGGGCAAAGGAACGTCGAAGCACCCGAGGTTAAATAACGATTTGCGTGACATGTCTCTATCGCATCAGAGAGACACATTTTCGGGATAGGGAACATCCGAGTACGTAAAATAAACCCGAATATAATTAAAAATTGGGTGTAGAGCCCCTTACAGTACCGCGTCTTGAGGGCTGTCTGAATACGTTCATTAAATTAAAAATATCAAACATTTTCCTTGCCAGCCGTTCGAGGCTGTTTCAATCATTGAACCTTCCACCGTTCTATGATTCAAAAACCCCCAATAGAATATTAAAAACCAAATCGTACGAGTCTGACCGTTGCAGGCCGTACGACTCTATTCAATAAAATAAATTCGATACAGTGATTCTCCCGCCGAACGTGACTTTTCATACAAATTGCCGCGAAGTTATCGCGTGACTTTAAACTTCAAATCCTTTCAAATTTCTATCATTATAATTGGCCACTTATTCTCGCAGTTTAGCCATTTCAATTATTTCAGTCGAGTCTAGATTTCCTTCCGAACTCTACTTCCTTCCTCAATTTATTTTATCCCATCCTATTAACTATTCCGAATTCAACCAAGTAAAATCATTCAACTTCCTTTAGGCCCCTCGCTTCACGAGGGGCAGCTTTGCCAATTAGTGACCCCCACTGACGAATGATGAAGGGTCATACGCATCCCCGCAAGGGTTGAGGCGATCCCTACTGAGGTCAGAGTGTAAAATAAATTCTTCTTAAATCCGTTTTTTCAATTCGTTTTGTTTGCCGCATTTGTCCAGACCAAAGTCCCTTTAAATCGTGCCCTGTGCCCGATCCTGCAGTCGGCAGAAATTATTATTCTTACAAATATTCGTATCGCGAGAGCCAAACTATTCCGTTTGTTTACTTCGGGCCATAGGTAGGTCAAGGCCGTCGACAAGGCCGTCGAGAAGGCCGTTCAGCCTGTCTCCCTCGCTCTTACGAAAATTCGTAATCTCATAGTTGGCGCCCAACGTGGGGCTCGATTTATACACTGGGCAGAGATAATAAGCCGCGAAAGAAAAGTAAACCGAATAATAATTGGACGGAAAGAAAGTCTTACGCAACGCGTAACGAGCAGGTGTCCGCGCGGACTCACAACAACAAGGTAGCCGCGAGAGAGACAGAGAAGTCGCCTCGGTGCGATAACAGCGACGCGACATCGACGAAAACAAGGAGAGAGATATCGACTCGCTCCGAGGACAATAGGTCCGGCGAGAACGAAATTCGGCACTCGTCGGAAACCAATAATAACGTTGACGAAAATATACCGAAGAGAGATAGAATACAGGTGTCCTGCCCCGAGAACAATAGGTTCGGCGAGCGCGAAAATAAAGGATTATCGTGTATAGGCCAAGCCACCGGGCTTGCGACAGAGACGGAGCCAAAGCGATCGACAGGCGTAACAAATATTATTGGACAAAGACGCGACTATACGAACGCAACGAACCCGGTGACTACCGCCTATATCGATATGGTTGACAACAAGGAGGATGGCGAAGCCGCCGCCTTGATGGTCAAGGCCGGCACGAAACCAAAACAGCCGGGACACGGGAACACCGACGATAACAACGATGAGCGTTTCGACAGTAATGCGGACGCCTATATTCCCGAGAAGCAAATGATCGACAGAGGCCAACGCCGGAGGGAAAGAGATAGACAACGGCTAGACAAACAGGGAATCTCCTACGTTGAGCCTCGACGCACGAGTAGCAAGAAAAGTGACGACGATTTCTCGGAACCCGAGGATTTAAATTCCGCGGAAATCACCTTACACTCAATCTATCGAATTCTCGAGATCGTGCAAAAACGGCAAGAGGCAGACCACGATCTTCAGGTCCAAAACCTCTTGACGTTGAAAAAAGAGTACAATAATGTAACTAAAAAAATCGAGGCGATGCGGGGACTGATGAACCCTACGAACAAAGGGCAACAAGAAACTCTTCTGAACCCTTTTACCACGTTCGAATTGCCGAGAGTTCCTCCACCCAGTTCGACTCACAATTATCAAACGAGCGAGAAATTCTCAAGGCCAACGAACACGACACCCCTCGGCGAAAGGGACGATCGAGACACCCGGATCTATGTACCGGCAACGATACCGGAAGGGCCCAGCAACACCACAGCGACGTGTAGCACGCTGAAGCTCGAGCCACCAATTTTTTCGGGAAAAACAAACGAACTTCCTATGCAATTTTTGGTCGACTTGTGTGCATATCGAGACACGTACGTCCCTCGCTACCATTTCAAGGTCGTCATATCCCAATGCATGCAAGGATTAGCCTCGCAATGGTGAAAAATTTCCCGCGAATCGATCCGCGACTGGGGGGAATTTGAGCGACGATTTACCCGCCGATTTTGGAGCGAAGAACGGCAATACAACGTCCGGGTAAAGCTCGAATTCGAGTCGCACGACCCTGCAAAGAAACAATCACGGATGGCGTACGCGATGTCTATGATCGCGATCGCTCGCGACCTCCAACCTGTCTTATCAGATGAAGAAATAATTACGAAGATAAAACGACATTTCCCTGCCGATGTGAGCATGACGATTCGCACTCTCGGTATTAGTGATATACCTCGACTCCTCGATCTACTTTCATCATATGACGAGGAATGCCCTGTCAACTCGGAACGTAAAAAACCAGAAGCGCGCGAGCGTTTCACGGTACCGGGTAGTGGCTACGAGCGAAATACCTCGAACCGTCCTCGCGAGGCGAACTCAGGTAAATTCGAAAAAAAGGACTACACAGAAAAAAAAACCCTCCGCCGCACAAAAGTCCGGCGACGGACAGCGTGCGAAAGGGTATACCCATGACAACACTCGCCAGGTCAGAGGTATAACGAATGAAGAGGATATGGTCGAAGCCCCCCTCCACCTCGAGGAGGAGAGTGAAGACTCGGGTAACGAGGAAGCGTCACCTCCTCAGTAGCGCGTATAAACGAGGTGACGCTCGGCTTCGGTGATGACACGCGAAAATATCTGTTGGACGAAGACGAAGTTCCCGTTCAACCACGCGTCCGATGCCCGATCCTCACCGTGGACGTGCAGGGGGTACGTATATGCGCGCTGATCGACACGGGAAGCGAGATTAGCGCTACCTCGGAACAATTTTTTTTAAACCACACCGTACCACTCGGTACATGTCCCCTCCTACCTCTTGCCGGGGTATCAGTGAGAGGAGCAACGGGTGGAAGGGCAGTCAAGGTGACTCGCCAACTGTTCGCCAAAATCGATATTAACAACAGGGGTGACCGAGTCACTCTGATTATTGTTCCTCGCTTGTCCAACGATTGTATCCTAGGCATAGACTTCCTAGTAAAAATGAGAAGTATAATCGATCTAGAAAAACAAGAAATCTCGCTTTTTATTCCTCCCGATCGAAAGGAGAGAGATAAGGTCAAATTTGAGAATTATGAATCTAGGGACGACAATTTCATTCGTGAAATTAAAGTCGAAATAGACCCTGCGGATGAAATAACCGATGAAGAAATTACAAAAACAATTGCAGGAACGGAAGGGCTGAGTGGATCCCAATCGGAAATTTTCCATAAACTTTTAATACGCCATCGAGGAGTTTTTCTTAAGCGACCCGGCGTATTAAATTCCTACGAACACGAGCTTAAGGTGATTCCACACAGCCCGTTCAAAGCTATGTGTTACCCGGTTCCGCTAGCATTCCGCGAAGGAGTCGCTAAAGAAATCGAGACACTCCTGAAGCAAGGCGTGATACAGCGCTCCAAAAGCCCGTACAGCAGTCCACTATTGGTCTCCGAAAAGAAGGACGGAGGCGTCAGATTATGCTTGGACGCTCGGCGTATCAACGAGATTCTTGAACCCGATAACGAGCGCATGGAGGCGGCGGACGAATTATTTCAAGAGTGTAGAAGCGTCCGTTATATGACAACCCTCGACATGCGAGCGAGTTTTTGGCAAGTGCCTTTAACCGAGGAGTCTCGCAAATACACCGCCTTTATGCATCGGGGTCGATGCTATGAATTTTGCGTCACACCATTCGGGTTACGAACCAGCACGGCGAGCCTTGTTCGAGGACTGGAGAAGGTACTTAGTGGTCTAGGGAATGTGATCAACTTCGTCGACGATCTTTTATGCACCTCGGATACTTTCGAAGAACACATCGACGACCTGGACGATCTGTTCCAGCGCTTTGAAGACCACGGGTTGACTCTTAACCTGGAAAAGTCACAATTTTTCCGCAAGGAAACAAGGTTTATAGGACACATTCTCACACGTGATGGTATTAAGCCGGATCCTGAAAAAATCGAAACGATCAAGAATTTCCCTGTTCCTAAAAATATCAAGCAGTTACGGGGATTTCTTGGTCTAATTAATTACTATAGTAAATTCACTCGTGAACACGGCGGCGCAACTGTGCCCTTACTGCCTTTAATTCGGAAGGGCACCCGATGGCATTGGGGGGAAGAAGAAAACAAAGCGTTTGAAGACGTGAAGGACAAATTTTGCGAAAGCGTAATCCTGTATTACCCGCTAAAAAATAGACCATTTTATTTACAAACCGATGCTAGCGACGTTGCACTGGGAGCCGTTCTCTTTCAAAGGAACGAGGCAGGCGAGGACCTGGTTCTACACTTTGCCAGCCGAACCCTAAAAAATGCTGAGTTACGCTACAGTACCACCGAGAAAGAGCTCCTCGCCGTAGTATGGGCATTATCGAAATTTCGCACCTATGTCCTGGGAGGCGAATTAAAAATAATAACCGATCACGCAGCCCTGACATTTATTAAAGAATGCAGGCTGTCTCACTCAAGACTAACCCGATGGGCATTGGCCCTGCAAGATTATCACCCGGAGATTATCCACTGCGCGGGTAAACACAACACAGTGGCGGATGTCCTGAGCCGTCCCGAAAAAGAAAGATCGGCCGATGAAATTATAATTGCTGAATTGGCACAGGATATGTGCCCAGAATTCATCGGATTACTCACCAATGTCTCTGAGCTCCAGCACAGAGATGACCACTGCCGGGGTATAATGGAACAAATAAACCAAGGAATGCCAACGGAGAATTATTTAGTGCATGACGATATCTTGTACCGAAGACAAAAGAACATCAAACGTGTGGTTGTGCCCTCTGCAGCCTTGCATACACTCGTCACGGATTGCCACAAAATCTACGGGCATGCCGTAGCTCGAAAATGTTACAGGATTCTTCGCGAAGATTTCTATCACCGTAACCTGTATCGACGCACAAGAATAATCCTGTCAAGCTGCGATTCCTGTCAGAGAAACAAGGTGTATACCCCAGGAGTGTTTGCCGAAAGACAAACTATCATACCGTCCCGGCCAAACGAGCTGTTATCCCTGGATTTTTATGGGCCATTACCATCAAGTCAATATGGTAACAAATTCATATTGGCCATTGTCGACGTGTTCTCGAAGTTCACAAAGCTCTATGGGCTGAAAAAAGCCAACACCGAAAGCACCTGGCGCTGCATTGCCGAAGATTACATTCCCAAGTACGGGAAACCACAGGCTTTACTCTCGGACCAGGGAACACAATTTACCTCAAGAAAATGGATAACACTCCTTGAGCATCACCAGATCAGGAGAAACCTCACATCTATTCGACACCCCCAGGCCAACCCGGTGGAGCGTACAAATCGGGAGCTCGCAAGATTTTTCCGAACGTTCCTGGGGAAGAAACACAGCGCGTGGTACTGTTGGCTGCCCATAATAGAAGAATGCATCAATACTACGCATCACGAATCAACAGGGTGCACCCCCATGGAACTGCATACGGGAGAAAAACCATCGCGACCGTGGCAAGCCCTAATTAAAAACAAAAAACAGGACTTAACCTCTCGAGAAAATCTCATCATGAGTGCAAGTGAAAACATGCGCCGAGCTCGACACCGAGCTGCGGAGAAATTTAACGCTTCGCACAAATTCACCGAATTTATGATAGGAGATCAAGTGCTAGCGCGTGCGCTCAACGTCTCCAACCTCGCGCTAAAAATAATAGCGAAATTCTTACCGCTATATGAAGGACCATACAAGGTCAAGGCGAAGATCCGAAACACGTCATACATTCTAGTTCATCCACACAATAACAAGGAACGCGGAATGTTCCATGCGAGCGACCTACGACCATATATCAGCGAGGCCGATGTAAACACCACACGAGCCATGGATAATCCTGACGTCGACCAGAGTGGGTGAAAAACCTCTCTAGGGCTTAAACCAATAGGCTGAAAAGGAAGATCATCAGTCGTGAATTATCATTCGCAATGAATACATCGTGTGAGAAGACAGACGTCGGAACCCAGTACGGGGATTGCTTCAATGGGCGCGAGCTCACAGGAAGAGCCGAACGTTTTGTGCGTGCAACAGAAGCGCTGCGCCACCGTCCACCCCGATCGCAAAGAAGAGACTACGAGTCGGCAACATCTGGAGCCGTCTTCGAGTACTTGAAGGACGACGAAATCCGACAGCGTGAGGCTTTGGGGATTCCTCCAGAGGCCCCAGCAGTCTACAGCCCGGGAACAACGAAAATTCGCTTACGACTCATCAAATCGAAGATCGTAGCAGAGCCACTACCAGCGAAGCCATGGAAAGCGCCGAAACGGAAGGGTGCCAGAGCGGTACAAGAACCGGACGGGGTTAAAATATATCTTGACGAAGAATATAATGTTTTTGAGAGCCGCCGAAGCACAGCTTCATCGGATCCCATTATCAGCGAGGCAGTGAAGCGGAAGTATTCGCACACTCCCATCCCATCAGGACGTCCACGCGACCCAAAGCCAACATAGGTACGTTTGCCTTTCCTTAAAAAAAATAAATAAATAAAAAAATAAATAAAAAAAATACATAACAACACATAGATGAACAAAAGACAATATGCTGGCTCTATCAACTAAGCGCATACTGCCTTTGGAAGGGCTCTGTAACGGGACGTACAGAGGAGCGGGGCTGGGAGCGTGCGGGATAACTCTCGAGCTATGCACGAGAAGACCCTCCTTCGCTCATACGTCACGATTGTGCCGAACGATTCTCACAGATGGGCGGAGTCTACGCCTTGTCACTCACCCACCTGCCACATACTTTAACTAACCGCGAAATCATCTCGCGAGATAACCCGGACTTAACAACGCGAGAGGGGAAGCGAGCCAAAGGCCCCACGCTAATTCTCGGGGTCGCCCCCGAACGCCGTCTCTACTCCTTCTTCTCGACCTTGTCACACGGCACCACGAAGGTGTTCCCACCATCTCGAAACGACGAAAAGCCAAGCTTATTTAAGGGCCAGGAGCTCACAAATCGATCTCATCAACATCGAGAAGACCGACCTAGTAAGATCGTCTCTGCGTTCGAGCAGGAGCCTAGCTCCCCTCTTATAATCATTAAGCTTACCTGGTCACTGTTAGCTTCAGTCAGGGAACTCGTTTCATGCTAAACCCCAGCACTGTGCTTGGAAGTAGAAACATGGAACGAGATTAAAAAAGCTATTTCTTTGAGTGTGACCCTCGTCGCGAAAACCTCTATCGGGCGTTACGAGGCTAAATAACGAACACGGTCCGAACCCGTCCATTAATATTCCGGGATTATGGGTAAACTGATCTCGAAAGATAGGTAAGATCACAGACTCTTAGGCCCTCGGGCAAAGGAACGTCGAAGCACCCGAGGTTAAATAACGATTTGCGTGACGTGTCTCTATCGCATCAGAGAGACACATTTTCGGGATAGGGAACATCCGAGTACGTAAAATAAACCCGAATATAATTAAAAATTGGGTATAGAGCCCCTTACAGTACCGCGTCTTGAGGGCTGTCTGAATACGTTCATTAAATTAAAAATATCAAACATTTTCCTTGCGAGCCGTTCGAGGCTGTTTCAATCATTGAACCTTCCACCGTTCTATGATTCAAAAACCCCCAATAGAATATTAAAAACCAAATCGTACGAGTCTGACCGTTGCAGGCCGTACGACCCTATTCAATAAAATAAATTCGATACAGTGATTCTCCCGCCGAACGTGACTTTTCATACAAATTGCCGCGAAGTTATCGCGTGACTTTAAACTTCAAATCCTTTCAAATTTCTATCATTATAATTGGCCACTTATTCTCGTAGTTTAGCCATTTCAATTATTTCAGTCGAGTCTAGATTTCCTTCCGAACTCTACTTCCTTCCTCAATTTATTTTATCCCATCCTATTAACTATTCCGAATTCAACCAAGTAAAATCATTCAACTTCCTTTAGGCCCCTCGCTTCACGAGGGGCAGCTTTGCCAATTAGTGACCTCCACTGACGAATGATGAAGGGTCATACGCATCCCCGCAAGGGTTGAGGCGATCCCTACTGAGGTCAGAGTGTAAAATAAATTCTTCTTAAATCCGTTTTTTCAATTCGTTTTGTTTGCCGCATTTGTCCAGACCAGAATCCCTTTAAATCGTGCCCTGTGCCCGATCCTACAGTCGGCGGAAATTATTATTCTTACAAATATTCGTATCGCGAGAGCCAAACTATTCCATTTGTTTACTTCGGGCCATAGGTAGGCCAAGGCCGTCGACAAGGCCGTCGAGAAGGCCGTTCAGCCTGTCTCCCTCGCTCTTACGAAAATGCGTAATCTCATAATATCTATAGTTTCCCCTTATCGCTGGCTGGACAATAGTTCTCCGCGCTCGCGCAATACCTTTCCGTCCAGCCGGATGGCTCGGCGTGCCGGGTGACGTCACCGCGCGGTACGCGGCAGCTCAGCGGCACGCGTACGCGAAAAATACCATTGTGTTCCGACAACGATTTTTCCACTAGTAATATAGATTCCCCCCTCGTTCTTTATGCCATCCCGAAGCTCACGCTTCGGGCTTCCCAACGATACCCCTAGCGTGGGGATTCGTTTATTTTTTAGCACCCAATCTTCCAGTCGAGATAATCGATAATTCGATCGAACTAATAACTCCCGTTTCCCGTAATCGGGATAATATTTTCACCCATCCGGCAAATATTCTTTAAATTAATTCGCCGCGTAATCTCCGTCCGAATAATTACTGGTAACTAACATAATAAGTTATTTTTTTCCCCCTACCGCCTCATATTTTTTTGGACTCACTCCGCCCTGTGGCTTGCGAGTTATTCCCGAATAACCAGTTATCTTTCGGGCGGAGCTATTTTCGCAATATCGCAAATTAATTATTTTTGCCCATTATTATTATTTACACCCCCACGTTATATATATTAAAAAATCCCGTATTTTCTGTTCTTTTCAACGCATATTGAATTGTATCGATTCCTCGAACGGGGAAGGAAAGCTGGCCGATTAATTGCCCTACGCGCGGCGAAATTCGCACGTTGAGCCCGCGCTCACAAGTTTTCGCGGACAAGGGACACTCTCCAGGGTCCGCGCTCGTCAATGTAGGTCGGCCAGCTCGCCTCACACTTCGCCTTACACGACCAACGATTACTGTACCTTGGAAGCCATTAAAGCCAACTACAAATCAATACTGGACTGTTTACTCGGCTCTTCCCCGGACACTCTCATCGGCTTGCTATCCGCACTTTTCAGTGCGTGTAACGTAGCCGCAGCTCCTGCGATACTCTGGTTTTTGACATCGGCCTTCTACGGGCATTCTCGTCGCCTACACCAACCCGCACTTTTCAGTGCGTTCAACGTATTCGACTCCCGACTCCACGGATCACCGACTCGGCTATTTTCCGGACTTCTCTTCGCATCGAATCGATCTCGCTCTTTTCAGAGCGAGATACGACGATAAAATCCGCTCTTCTCAGAGCGTTCAAACGTACGATCACCTGCCTTTCTCCCACTTCCTCCTCCCCGTTCACCGGTCTTGTGCAATTTTCGTGCCCCCTTTCGGGCGCACGCTTGCCAGGTCTCGGTAACGGAGGCTGCCTCCTCCTCTCTCCGGTTCTCAACCCTTTTCGTCCGCCCCCTTACTGCCCTCTAGCCGTTCTCGTGCTCCTGCTGCAGGAAGCACGCACGGCCGAGGCCTTAGGGGCTACCTCGATCTCCCGGCCAATCCTTCCGACTCATCGTGCCGATCGCCCATCGCACGGAACAACGAGTCTCTCCCTTTGCCGGGCAAAAATCTCGAGTCGCTCCGCCGAATTAGTTAGCGCCCCACGCGCATGCCGAAGCGCGCCGGGCGTAAGCGCTTTCTCGCCCACGCGAGGCGTATCGCCGAGCAGCGCCGACCGCCGCGAAGACTGAGTTGGCTCCTCCAACAGGAGGCCGAGGAGGCCGCGACTTCCGCGGTTCGTGCTCGCGAGGCCCTTCCGGCCCTACTCCGCGAACCCCCGCGCACGCCGCCTCCGTGGCTCCGCGACGCCGCGACCCCGCCACCCTCTCGCGACACTCCGAAACCGCGCATCATCGCCGAAGCCGTACTGGACGCGTCGAGCCGGTTCACCATCGTTCGTCCGGTCGAACCGTATATCCCGGAGCGGGTAACTCTGGGACCCCCTCCGCCCGACATACCTTACGTCCCCTCCGGCCCGCCTACGATCCTCCGAGATCTGGCCGGCCCGGACACCGCGTGTGCCGCCGCGAACCCCGGTACCGAGCCTTAAGCCTCGTGCTAATTTTTCTTTGCTCTTCTCGATCTTTATCTTAATTCTTTCCTCTGTCTCTCACTTCCCCTCTCTCTGATCTTGTTAACCTCGGCTCACGGGAGTCGGAGTTGACACATATTAACAAAAAAAAATTTCACAACAAATCACCCGACAACCTAACTTTTTTTTATGTAAACGATTTTTTAATTTTTCTGAATACGTATGATTTTTTCAGAATTTTGTGTAATTTTTGAAAATCGCGTTTTTAGTTAATAAAAAACGTAATTTTCAAAAATTACACCAAATTCTGAAAAAATTCATATGTATTCAAAAAAATTAACAAATTGTTTTTACATGAACAAAAAGTTAAGTTGCCGAAGGATTTGTTGAACAATTTATTTGTTCATTCATTTGTTAATAACATTTTAGAATTATTATGATGCCAAATCAATCTTTTCAGCATCTTCCATATCCTTGATTTTTTCAGATTTTTATCCCATCGAGAAGTGTACGCAATTCTTTCTCAATTCTCTTTGAACTAACGTGGGCTCAGGCTGTCCGCTAGTACTACCTTAATCGCACTTGTATCGTAAACTACTATTTTTGGATCGCGTGCGAGAAAAAATGCTGCGCAGGCGCAGAAACGCAATTTGGTATTTTTTCCTTTGTGCTTTTCTGCGCACACTTCTCAAAAACTAAAACCGTGATTGGCGTGAATGTTTTAGGAAAAATTATGTGAATGGTATGGGTGTAAAAAAGGGAGTCCAGGCTCCTGTGAATGTCCCACTCGTCAACAATTTCCTTTCATACGCCCGTGCTATACAAATAACTATTTCCATTCCTTGCAATGTTTTACCCATTTGGTGAGGGTTTCAGACTGGGATCAGCCGTAGTTACATATAAAAACATAAAGAAAACAATGAAGCTAAGATGTAATTTTGAAAAAAAGAATTGTATTAGGTATGGAAAAAAAACAACATAGACAATGCAATGTGAAAAAGTCTCAGCGTTCCAATAAACATACTATCGATGCGATTAGAATTTGAGAAAGTAATTAAAATCTTAAAAATGTATAAAAACATTTAAACTTTTTTAATTTTTGCATATTGACATAAATCTTTATTCGTCTTATTGGATATTTTTACGTCATCTACGGTTATTTCAAACTAGGCCCTACATTTATAGCATCAATTTAAATACAAAATTAATATATAATTAATAATATTAATATTAATATTCTATATGCGTGGTAATCTTAGTTTGAAAAAGCCACAACTGACGAAAAATATCCAATGACATAATAATGATAGCTTTGTCAATTTTCATACATAGAAACATACAAAAAATGTTCTTGTACTTTTTCGATGATTGAATTGTCTTCAAATTGAACATATGTTTATTAGAAAGCTGATACTTCTTCACATAATGTACATGTTTTGTGTTTTTTTATTAGCAATAAAATTAATTTTCTTTTCAAAATGATGCCGCTTTCATTTCATTTTGTATCAAAAAAATCTAAACTATGGCTAATCCCAGCTGAGAAACTACATCAACCAAGTGAACAAAAGAAACTGAAGGGGCTGAATTTAATACGTTTGTTTGAATTTGGGCATATGGGCTTATGATGAAACACAGTACTCAAATATTTTTTAACCTTTTTTTGAAAAGTTATTTTTAAAAAGATATCGAACATTAATAGTTCAGTATTGCCAAGTAGGTTGAAAATCTGAAGAAATTAACTAATATCTTCTCAATACATTTGAATGATATACTGACGTTATGGGGCGATCCAACAATATGAGAGGTCGATGAATCTGGTACTCACTTAAAGAATGACCCATTTATTTTTAATGTATATGTATATGCACTTTTGGAGTACAATTTACAATATTGGGTTTATAAGACAGACAAAAAAATAACGTTAAAGTTTCACTACAATATTTCGTCTGTAAAAACATTGAGAAAACATTTTTAAGTACAGTGAACGTACGAAAACTATTTTATGCGCTCACCGAAAAGTGCACGAGTATTTAACTAAGATTATGACCTAAGGTCATGGGATTGGTATCAAAAAATGGGATTTTATCAAACATAAGAAATTATAAATCATGTAAATGATATTAATTGTTGAAAGGTTCGATTTGAGAATAGAATTCTTTGCGAACAATGTGCGTGACAATCTCGATTATCAATATTCCAATAAAAAAATCGTTATTTTTCAATTTATTTACAACAGCTGTAGAAACTATCTTTTAACAAAAAATTAAACAACTACATACGGGATGATACAGCGGAATTATAATAAAATCAGTACATTAAGTTCAGAAAATATTATGTTCAGAAAATTACATTTGCCTCGAGTGTTCGTGTGAATTCTAAAATGATAAACTGCAAAAAAAAAAATTGGTTGGATTAACCAAAAGTCACCGTGACATACGTTCAAAGCTGTTATTTGTTTGGTACAAATGTTCAAATTACATTTTTATTTTATTTTTTTGCTTTTTCGCTATTTTCGCCTTTTT
This sequence comes from Stenichneumon culpator, assembly GCA_964017025.1. Taxonomy (NCBI): domain Eukaryota; kingdom Metazoa; phylum Arthropoda; class Insecta; order Hymenoptera; family Ichneumonidae; genus Stenichneumon; species Stenichneumon culpator. The sequence continues at coordinate 8,204,488 of OZ024776.1, read as the reverse complement.
AGCATTCGCTATTTTGGCCCTTCGCTATTTTGACATTCGCTATTTTGACCTTTCGATATTTTGATATTCGCTATTTTTGATCTTCGATGTTTTATATATCGCAGTTATACTTATTCGAAATTTGTATTCTCGAAATTGTTCGTTTAGGTTAACGAGCTATTAAAAATGTAGCAAGTCGCCATTTTAGATTTCAGAAATACGAACTTTCGGCATCTTTCAAATATGTATATTGTTTATTCGAAATACAAACTATATGATAATGTATTTTCGAATAAATCACCGTTGGCAAAAATAATCTTTCGAAAAAACAGGTATTCGACGTATTGGTCTGACGAATATAATATTTTTGTATTATCCATCTTTCGTTATTTTAATATCAGTAACTTTTAAATTTGACATTCAAGGCATTCGAAATTCTGGTGGTTCAAAATGTTGACCCCCACCCACTCTGTTGACAGGACAATGCCATGGTTTTAGTTCACACGTAAATCGTTATTTGTGCTAAATTTACGCGGGTTTTTACTTACAATCTCTTTGCTTGAGTTGCGGTCCTCCGTATGTCGGACTGCACAGACAAATAAAAATTAATTTTTATTTTTCGCTTATATTTTTTAATAAATAAATTCTTACCATTCGATGAATGTCGGATGGCTGTGAATCAGACTGATTCGAATCAGATTGTTCCGAATCAGTCTGATCCACAGCCTCGCAGATCGGTATCGGGTTCTGCGACTGGAAAATAACACAGTATTAAAAACACGAGTGTCATTAAACATCTTACTCGTCGACCGCGAGAAGCGAATTAGAGTCTGTTTCGAGAAGTAGAAACAGACTCGAAAATATAATGTAATTATATAATTTAATTTGATACACTCACCCAAATGTAATACAACATTATTATCGCCTCACGTCGATACACGTCAATATCTCCGTGAGTAAATAGATTTGTTGTATCCATTTTTGTGTCGACAAACAGTTGCCTCAGTGTTTGCTGAAAGCAGAATTACATCGAAGAATGTTAATTTTTTTTTATCCTGTCTCAATGGGACAGTAAAATCTCGCTACACTATTATTTTATTTCTGGTGATTTTACTTACATTTGTCAAGTTGCGCACAAACAAAATTTGATGGAGCCCGCAATCGTTCGAGGTCCGCCTTTGTTGGAGCGCACGGCATTCCTGGAAAAATCATAAATTAGTAAACATTATTGGGTTCAAGTTTAACTAACTACATTGTTATCTAATTACACATTGTTAATATCTTCAATATATTCAGAACAATAAACATACTCTGATACCAATCGCTGATCTGTTCCATCACCACGCGTTCAACAAACTGGAGTAATCTATCGGCGAGGAGAATGGGTCTACCCTCTGACGGACAAACGGACAATTGAATTTCAATAAGGTTACACATAAAAACAACTGACAAGGTTTGTTACGACTCGTAGATCCCACCGTTGGGATCAAACGCTGGTGTGTGTAAAAAAAAGTGTGTAAAAAAAACGGACGCGGTAGCGTCTCTCGACGCCAAGGACTTAATATATCTCCACCTATAACCATATCTATCAAGACGCTACCAAGTATACCAAGTATAGGAATATGCCGTAAATGAACATTAGCACTGCATTATCACACTAATAAATTATTGAGACCCAAGCTTTCCAATGCGCCCACTTTCAATGAGTATACCACTGCTTGACTTATATAATTTTTTTTTTTTTCCAAATAGATTGTTTTAATAAATATACTTTCCGAACGAGACAACACATTTTAAGTACTTGGTGTGCCATTTTTACTTTTTTGAAAAATACGTATACAGATACACACACACACACACAAAATTCTGCGAACTTACTCGAAACTCCACCGTGCACTCCGGGAACATTTCCTGTATTTCTCGGTACATGTCCCGGCTCCTTGACTTGAGATGTCCTGTCAACGAGTCGTACCAACACACGATTCTGAAATAAAAGGAAAATAAAAAAGTTAGATAATTTGCACAGTGGCTGCTGTTCTTAGAGGAGAACTGTTAAACATGCGGGAAATGCGTTACAATACTCACATTTGATTTTTCACTTTACAAATCACGTAGCCTGTGAAGTGCCTAAAATGTTAAAGGTAAGTTGATGTATGCAACATTTTTTCAGTTCAGTTTTCATAGAGTCTAGGGAAACTAGTCACCGAGTTACGATAAGTTCAATTTTCTTTTTACTTATACAAACTTCAATGGATAAGAATAAAATGTATCGCGTCCTTACGAGAACTTTATTTTTTGTTTTCAAATCTGTAGTCGTTGCCATCTTTTTGTCAAGATTGTTTGCATCTTGTAGTAGTAGTATGTTTTTACATCTTGTAGTAGTAGTAAAATACGTTTTTATTCTACCATGTACACCCTCTCGGGTTTATCTAGATCCCCTCCCTTACGCAGTTATATTCCCTTATCACTAGCTTTGCGTCTTTAATTTTTTTAAAGATTGTTTCGAGACGTTGAAAAGAACAATGTAACTTTGTTTTGATAAACATGTTTTTTAAAGAATTTTTTTGTATGTATGCTATTGCTTGGCTCACATGATTTAAGTTTTTTTTTCAATTTTTTATTTTCAGATTGTTTTGATAGGCTTACGTTTTTTCATATACTTTTTTTCAATCGCTTTTTTTGAAAAGATTATTTTGATAAATATACTTTCTGAACGAGACAACAAATTTTAAGTACTTGGCGTACCATTTTTATTTTTTTTTTGGAAAAAAAGTATTTTGTGGTTGATAGTATATACCTTAAGTAGTATCTATGAATTATTTCATAATTGTCTTGTATTGCTACCAGCCAGTCTGTGTCTTTGGGGGGCGAACGAACTCGTTCAGAAACTTCGGATCCCTTAACAAATTTCCGGGGACTAGTTTTCCTAGACTCTGAAATACATACCCGCTAACAACTCCACCGAGGTAACAAACCCCTTTGCGGATCGCATCACTGATCGACCGTTGGGCATTTTCAAATAAAATTCCCTGCCGGTCGACGTTCTCCAGGATAGCATTAAGGAGATAAAACTCGATGACGGTGATGTCGACATTATGGATTTTCCGGAGAACAGATCCTTCAACACGAACAAGTAGCTCGATTACATCATCCGCAATAAAGTGTCGTTTTTTGACGGCCCTTATGTGATGAGAGGTCAGAGCTTTGGCTAGGCGATCGATTTTGGCAGGCCAAGAGGCCTTCGCCCCGAGGACCAGGTTCATGCGGGCGACTGGCTCCGTCTGCAAACAAAAAAAATGCGCCGATTGAAATTACTATCGTCATGAAACCCATCAGTATAGATAAATTTGGTATTTTTACGAACTGGCGGGGTCCATTTTGCCATGGCCTCCCGTAGTGTCGCCTGGTCTTCGGGCACGTCGATGGTCTTTTGTATCCTGTGAAAAGGAATTTTTTTTCTGATAAATTAACACAAAAATAGACATACATATTGTCACGGAACGCACTCGCTCTCTTCTCTATCGACAAAATTTCACAACAGTCCGTAGAAACTTACGAGGATTCTTGTTCGACGACAGTCCCAAATTTGGCCGGATCATGTTTCGTATCGCATTCGATGGTTGGTGGCTGAGCTGTAATCGATATTGAATAAAGACATTAGCTTAAATATATTACAGGTGTTGTCACCGGCAGGTGAACAGCACCGGCTTCTATAACTTTGGAATATATACCTTGTAACGTATCACTTTTGGAGTCTTACCGCTCTTTGCTCCGAAAGCGATAGTTATGTGAGTTCTCGGCTCACTTTTATTTTTGTGAGGGCAGGTGCTGTGGAATAAAAATTCGAATATTGATTCTAAATGTCAATTTCAATCTTTTTGTTTTATTGAATTACAAAATTAATTAATCTTACTTCTATTATAATAAATCTCAGTGGCTCTTTGCGCCAATCGCATTCGTAAATTATAAAAAATTTATCATGGATAAAAAGGATCGAATTCGCAGACGAAAGCAGTTATCCCCGTCACCAGGGAAGGTCGCCGGCGCTGCCTTTTTGGGGTATCGTGGGTGTCAGACGAGAGCGGTTTTCCCCTTCACCAGGGAAAATGCTGTCGCTGCCTTTAGGAAGATTGGGTAACCCAGACAATGGTAGTTAGTCCCGTCACCAGGAGAGGTTACCGTTGCTGGCGTTTGGCAGGGTATCTTAGTTGTGCCCGGAGGTACTGCCCAGCTAAGAGTGCTCTTCCATGCGTCCGGGCCTCCTTTTATATCGGAGCGCCGAGTGAGCACGGCACGAATTCCAGTCCCCTTCCGTTCCGCGTGACGTCAATGTGACGTCAATCGGCCTTTCTTTCCGCGCCACAGGTGATCACGCGCGGCTGACGCAATCGCTGCGTGCCGGGCGCGTGCTCCGAAATGCGCGCTGGGTCTCGGGGTAAGATAGGCTGCTCCCGGCTGTCGACTCCTTGGGTCTCAGCTGGTCTCTCGTGCGCTCTACCTTATCGATGCGCTCGGTTCCTCGCGACTATCGTCGCTGCTCCAATTCTCCGCGGTGCTCCGAAAGGGTTTTGGAGTGGAGCGAGCCTTGAGTAACGTCTCAACGCCCCCCCAAACCAAAGCGTGCTAATTCTTCCACGCTTTTGTTTACCTGAAACAAAGAAAACACAACAGGGGTCGACTACCCGATCGTCCCCCAAAAAAAAAAACATAAATTCCTTTTTTTTCAATTTCGTACCAAAACTTTATTGCAAAATAGAAAAATATCAAGAGTTTTTTTTTTGTGATTACCCTCTTCTTTTTTTTACAGAATATTTGTACAAAAAAAAATATGTGTTGATCTTTAAGACAACGAATCAATGAGGACTTAAATTTACTCATTATTACATTACGAAAAAAAAAATATATATATATATATGACATATGTTCTATCATTTGGAGATATTCCACTCTCACACAAGTATATATATATATGTCTTTGGTATAGAAACAACAACAACAAAAATCCGTTATTAAAAATAGCGATGTAACAAATAAGGACTTAGTGAAGCCTCAGCTTCTTTCATTTAATTCTAAGCTTATTTCGAAGATTTTAATGTCTTAACACTAAAAACCCTTCTGTAGTGCGGCACATATCGGGCTGGCACTAATAAAAAAAAATGTAAACACAACAACTAAACAGTAAAGTAAAAAGAAAATAAAAAAAAATTTAAGCGCCGGTAACGGGCTCGTCCTCTTGTGTTTGGGCCGACAAAAGATCCTGGGCGAGGAGCCAATCCCTTAGGCTCTCGGGCCGTTCGTTTGTCAACCGAAAGAGTTCCACTACCGGGCGCTCTCGTGGACCTGCACCTCGGAACGGTCGCACCAGGAGCGACCTCCTTCGCCAGTTCTGGAAAATCCGTTGTCGGGACTCCATGCTGGTTTGATCCGGCTCGGGGTTGACACCGTGGACCTCCACTTCCGCCGCCCGCCACGGTGTTGTGGTAAAGCGTGGCGGAAGTGGAAACGCAAACTCACTCGGGGCAATGATATGTTGGGCAATATCTCCCAGGTGAAACAGGTATCTGTCTTCGCCCAGTACCCTTACACATTGTGCCCGGTGGAATTCATCTTCGAGCTCTCCGATATAAAATTCGCCGAGGTGAATTTCTCCCTATATCGGATCCTCTTCGTTGGCGATCTCACGGAGCTCCTGGAGCACCCTCAATGATTCCCGGCTGAGGGGTCGGGTTGTGATGCCCACTCGGTGGGTGGAAAGAACCCTGATGAGGACTCCCTCGAAACATCGCTCTAGAAGCTGGTACTCCATCGGCATGGCCCCCATGTCGATCTTCTTTTATTATTATTTTTTTTTCGAATAATCTAAAAAAAAACTTAACCACTGACTTATTTCTCTACGTGGCGATTCTAGTTTCGCAGTTTTTATATCAAGGTAACGTCTATTTACCTAATTTGTCTATATTCGAAGACTGCCTCCTCGATTTTCTTCCTGTGCTAATTTTCTCCTTTGTTTGGAGTACGTGTCGACGGCTGGGCTGCTATTTTAGCACTGTTTTAAGCACGTGTCTTTGTTGTGTTGAGATTCCGGCCGCGGCACCTTGATTCCTTGTTTTGATTTTGAATCAAGGTGGCCGTGGCGCTGCGCCAGTGCCTATGGTGCACCGTGCTTCTTTCACATGGCTGATATAAAAGTCAGGTTGTCGCGGCGTTCGCGGCAGCCATGGTAAATTAACCGGGCACTTGGTCATCTGACTGTCGGATCGGTTTTCGTTCTCTTTGAATCTCTTAACTCTAAACTTCTCTTATTAAATACACGTTGGCTCCTTCTGAGCAAAAAAAAAAAATGTCTCTCTTTTGCAAAATCTATATCCTCAAAAAAAAACTTTTTCTTTGTAAGCAAAAATATAATTTGATCCTTTTCTAAAAAAAATATATAATTCTTTTTGCGTTTCTTTTTACTTAAAAAAAACTTCTTAACACCAAAACTTCTTAACCAAAACCTTTTTTACTCTAGACCTTTTGTCTTTTAACCAAAAATATATATATATTTTTTTTCGTTTTTATTCGTCACCAAACACTTCAAGGAGGCGCCGTCGCTTCTTCCCTTGATGCTTCGCTGTGTTTTGGTGTCTTTTATTTCGAATATTTGCGCGAAGACTCTCTTCGGTTATTTCGGAGTTCATGCCTCTTAGATCCTTTTGATCTTTTCTGGCTGTTTCACCCGGCATCCATGATTTTATATTCGCCTCGTTAATTTGAGCGAATTTGTATTCGTCGTCGATTTCATGCAGCGGGGACAGTAGTGGAGGAATTCTTGCTACCTCCTGGAGGATTTTTTCGATCTCCGGATCTTTCTTTACCCTTGCTGGGATGTTCGACTCGGTTGGATTCAGGTTATGCGTTTGCATGCCTCTTTCTTGTCTCTTGGTTTTGCTTGTCTGGGTGATTTTTCCTGAGGCGTATTTTGTGTCGTGGCTATGCTTTTTCTTCCATTCTCGAGGAAAAAAAATCCTCCCGTCATTACAAGGTGCACCGATGGTTTCCCACCTTCCCTTCTCTCCCGTTTGGCAACTGATGTGTCGTTTTCCGAAATACCGCTCCGTCTGTGTTGCGACCTCCATTTTTGCACGTGTTGATGTTTCGATGTTCGATGATCGACTGGCTTGCTACTTTTGTCCCGCTTATCTCTATTCCTACTTATACCCTATATATATATTTTCGCTACCTCTCCCTATTCTTCGAGCGCACGAACCTTATTCTATTGGTGTTGTCGCAGAAACCTCGTTTGGCATCGCTGCACGCGGGAAATATTTGACTAAATTTCTCGCATGATACAAGCCACGCTCTATCCCGTTATTTATTCCTTCTAGAATATACGTGGCCGTCGCTATCTGTTTTTTGATACGATACGGCCCTTCGTAAATCGAAAAGAATTTTGCTATCATTTTGTTAGCTGGATCGCTTACGTTGCACGCTTTAGCGAGCACGAGATCTCCCTCATTAAACTGTATTAGTTTGTGGGTTTTATCGAATCTTTTCGCTCGATTTAAACCTTTTTTTCGGATTCGTTCGGCGGCGAGCATTAATTTTTGCTCGTAACTTTCTTCATCATTGTCTTGATCACTGACTATGCGGAGCCACTGTCTCCACACCCGTGTAGGTTTTTTGTTTAGTTGTAGCTCGATTGGAGTAAACTCCGTCGTCTCGTGGTGGGTTTCATTAATGCAGCTTTCAATGATTTTAACCCATTTCACCCACGACGAGTGTCTGCCAGTTATCAGCGAGCGAAAGAATCGGCCCAATTCGCGATTCACTCGCTCTACTATGTTCCCCTGCGGGTGTCGAATGGAGGAGAAGATCGGTTGTATTCCTTCGCTCTCGAGGGCTTCGAGCCACTTTCTTGACGTAAATTGCGTTCCATGGTCGAACTGCAATTTATTTGGCTTCCCATACTTCGGAATATAATCCTTTAGGATCTTATTCAAAGTGGTTTTGGCCGTAGCGGTTTTTAGCGGATAGAGGACAACGTATTTTGAAAATGCGTCTATTGTGACGAGCAGATATTTCATGCCTCCCGCTCCAGTGGGCAGAGGTCCATAAAAGTCAATCGAGACTAAATCTCCCGGGCCTTCCGGAGTCAGATTTTGTTGTGCCGCGTATGAATGTTGATTCGGATGTTTGTTACGCTGACATGAGTCCCACGTTGCCAGTAAGCCGCGTACCACGTGATAAAACCGCGGGTATGCGAAGTCTTCCTGGAGAATCTTCCATACTTTCTTGGCCCCTACATGCCCATAGCTTTCGTGAGTGTACCACACGAGATCGTCTATGAACGGTTTAGGAATCATTCTTTTTTCTTCCCCGGATGGGTAAACCCTTATAAGGACTTCATCTTGGAATCGATATTTCGGGTCATCGTCCGTCACTTCTACAATGATTTTTGCTAATCGTTCATCTTGTCTTTGCCATCGGGCTAACATCCGTACTCCTTCCATGATATGTCGAGGGGGTTTCTTTGCGAGTAGCGCTGCGATGATTATTTCTTTCCCCTTTTTTTCACCTGCCCCCGGGGGTTGAGCACGGCTCAACACATCGGCGACGATGTTTCTTACCCCCGGGCAGTGCTCGAAAGTTAAATCGTAATCCTGAATTGCCAAAACCCATCTTGTTAGTCGATCGTTAAGGAGTTGGCAATTCCTTAGGAATATTACGGCTTTGTGATCAGTGATTACTGTCACTTTTGCTCCGTACACGTATGTCCTAAACTTTTTTAGTGTCCATACTATTGCGAGTAATTCTTTCTCCGTGGTGGTATATGCGAGCTCGGCTCCCTTGAGCGTTCGGCTGGCAAATACCACCACTCCGAGCTCACCATTGCCATCTTTTTGTGCCAAGGTGCCTCCGAGAGCGTAATTGCTTGCATCGGTCTGCAAAATATACCCCTTTGAGGGGTCCGGGTGTTTGAGGAGAACCTTTTCGATAAATAACTTTTTTATTCGATCGAAAGCGATTTTTTCGGCCTCCTCCCATCGCCATTTCACCCCTTTATGGAGTAACTCGAGAAGCGGGAGGGTTTCCTCGGCATGTCGATTGGTGAATTTTGTATAGTAATTGATTAAACCGAGAAATCCTCGAAGTTGTTTCAAGTTCCTCGGCGCCGGGAAGTCATGAATTGCCTTCACCTTCTCGGGTTGTGGTTTAATCCCTTCCGTAGTAATTATATGTCCGAGGAAGTCTATTTCGTTACGGAAAAACTGTGCCTTCCGTAACTTTAATGTCATTCCATGTTTTGCAAGTCTTTCGAGGAGTGCCTCGAGATGTGCCATGTGCTCTTGGAAATTGTTCGAGACGCACAGGAGATCGTCGACGAAATTTATCACATTTTCTCCGACGTTCCTCAGCACAATATCGAGAGCTCGCAGCAGGCTCGAAGTGCTAGTCTTTAGTCCAAATGGAGTCACCACGAACTCGTATACTCGGCCCCTGTGTCTGAACGCCGCGTATTTTCGCGAGTCCGGGTGCAACGGAACCTGCCAGAAACTATTTGTTAAATCAAGGCTAGTCATGACTTTAACAGCATGGCATCGCTGAAAGATCTCCTCGGTATTTGGAGTGCACTCATGGTCATTCGCTAAAACCTGATTGAGTTTCCTTGCATGCAAACAAAGCCGAACAGTGCCATCTTTCTTAACGACGACCGTCAGAGGATTTACCCACGCGCTTGTAGATCGTTGAATAATATTCAACTCTAGTAATTTTTCGATTTCTCGGTCTACTTTTTCCTTATATAGCATGGGTATCGGGTACGAATGCGCGACTATCGGGGTATCAGTCGTAACTTCGAGCCGATGTTCGTATACTCGTATTCTACCGGGTGTTTTACGGAACACGTCTCGGTATGTCCACAGTGTCTGACGCAGCTTTTCCTTTTGTTCCGCTGTCGTTAGATTTGCCTCATCTACAACGGTGTCGATTTCCTCGATGGTAATTTCGTTCTCGTTATTTTGGCTGTTCGTCATATGCTCGACTGCTACCTCCTCGGGAGCTTGCTTGATTTTTTTTTTTATTTTTTTTCTCTGGCACCGATTTTGTTAGCATTTTTGTTTTCCTTTTTTATTGCTCCTCTTTTAACTTCTTCCTGACCTTTTGTAGTCGTTTCCTTCGTTGATTCGATCGACCCATATTTTTCTTCCTCTTTCTGTACGGTGTTTGTCGGTACTGTGTCAGTAAGCTCGTTATATTTAACCTTGAGAGTCTCGTTCTCGAGGTCGATAAGGCTTCTTAGAGGATGTAGGGTGTCCACTCCGAAAAGTGCATCCCGAATTAGTCCTGGAATGTTTATTTATTTTGCAGGGTCGTCCTTTGACTGCCCCCTTTATAGTAAACCCGGTCACCGGGAGAATGGGACAATTCTTAAAAACTTCCCGATTCTCCACGAAGAATTCTTCGGATATCGCAGTGACTTTTGCACCGCTACGGGAATTTTTCCTCGTTAATTTGGTCCCCCATCAAAAATTCTCGTGTGTCGGAGAAAATCGTATTTATCGGGATCCCTTTTCTCTCTTCTTCTTCATGTTTAATTCGTTTTTCCGTTGTACACCGCCTGTCGTTTACTAAATTTTTACTCGCCGGGACGGGTACAACGGCTATGCGTTTCCCGCCGCCGATGTAGTAGGCTTCTCTAAATCCTTCTGCGTTTTTAACGCTTGGACCGTATTATTTGGTTTCGGGGGAGCAGTTTGATTTTGGGGCCGTTCCCCGGCATTATACGGTGGACTCCATGTTCGCGCCCCCCCAACCTTGGTTCGTCTGCGTAGGTTGTTGATTCGGAACGCCGGATGTGTTAGCCGGTTTCGGCTTTTCTGAGGCCTTGTTTTGCGTCTCCGATTTTTTATTTGCTTCTTTATTTCGGTGGGCGTTTGTTGGTCCACCTTGATCGATTTTTTCGAGAAATTGTATGAGAGCCTCGAGTGTTTCGAATCCTCGACCTATGATAGTGGCTTGAATTTCGTCCGTAAAATGTTGGGCCAGTGATCCGACAATTTCCTTATCGGATGGAGGAGGAATTAAATCCCGTGCACTCCCGAACATTCTGGTAGCATACTCGACTCTCGTCGAGTTATTTTCTTCGAAAAATCCAAATTCGAGATTTCTACGGATTTTTCTCTGGACGTCTCGGCTCCAATATCTTTGTTGGAAACTGCGCTCTACATCCTCGAGTGAGTGCATCTGTTCCTCGACGAGAAGCCACCACTCCTTTGCTGTTTTCTCGAGACACTGACTGAGCAAATATTTTAATTCCGGCAGGTTTGGCTGCGTGACTTCGCAGTATTGCCGAAACTCCCGCAGAAATTTCATCAGCCTCATTTTGCCCGAGCCGTCGAACGTAGGTGGTCTTAGACGAATTTGTGATTCTATGAACGTCCTAGATCGTCCCCGGACAGTTCTTTCCTCAATTATCGAGTCGGCATCTTGTTGCTCCCACTCCCGTATCTTATCGGGATGTTTAATAATTCGGGTACTTTCCGTATCCGGTTTATTCTCGAGTTTATTGGCCAATGCTTGCAGCTTTTTTTCTAGTTCCTGATGCGCGAGTCGCTGCTGCGCGTCGTTTACTTCCAGTATGCTCATCCTTTCGGAGTTGTCCACGAATTTTGTTTCAAGGTCCTTGATCTTATTTTCGAGCGGTTGGGTAATTTTGTGGACCTCAGTTGCAACTTGGGTCTGTACCATCTTCATTTTGTCGATGACCCGGATTTCAATTACAGCGAGACGTCTGTCTACTGCTTCGAGCAGATACTTATCTCGTTGCTCGAGAATTTTCACTATCTCGGCACGTTGGTTCTTGGATTCTTGTCGCTGTTCCTCCATACGTCCATTCAGGTCTCGGATCGCTTGCCTGATGTCGAGCATGACTTCTTCGGTAGTTGTCGATTCTCGAGATTTTGCCAACACTCGTTTCGCCTTAGTTTGTTTGGCGAGCGGGTTGCTCGCCTCTCCGAACTTCCCATGTTCGGGATCCAAAAACACCTCGGATGCCCGGTGCGGGAGCGTGATATCCCCGGCATTAATTCCGACTCCTGAGTCGAGGAGTTCCTGGACTTCCTCCTCCGTAGGATCATCGGCAGGTTGTTCCTCTTGTTTTTCTTCTTCTCGATCTTTGATCGCGGTAGTCTCATCCTCTGGATCTTTTTCCTGCCGTTTATCCGTTCGTGGCTTCCTCTTCTGTTTGTCATCATGTTGATCCTTCTTCGGGATCTTTTTTTCTTTTTTGTTTTCATCCGGGGATTCGTCCCCGGATGATACGTCGCGCTTACTGTCGATGTCTGACATCTTTTATTTTTATTTTTATTTATTTTTTTTTTTATTTTTTTTATTTTAATTGATTTTAATTACCGTAGTAATTACTTTAATTTCTAACAAAAAAAAATGACTCGACTTTTAGTGCACCTGCCCCACGTTGGGCGCCAGTTGTAACGTATCACTTTTGGAGTCTTACCGCTCTTTGCTCCGAAAGCGATAGTTATGTGAGTTCTCGGCTCACTTTTATTTTTGTGAGGGCAGGTGCTGTGGAATAAAAATTCGAATATTGATTCTAAATGTCAATTTCAATCTTTTTGTTTTATTGAATTACAAAATTAATTAATCTTACTTCTATTATAATAAATCTCAGTGGCTCTTTGCGCCAATCGCATTCGTAAATTATAAAAAATTTATCATGGATAAAAAGGATCGAATTCGCAGACGAAAGCATTTATCCCCGTCACCAGGGAAGGTCGCCGGCGCTGCCTTTTTGGGGTATCGTGGGTGTCAGACGAGAGCGGTTTTCCCCGTCACCAGGGAAAATGCTGTCGCTGCCTTTAGGAAGATTGGGTAACCCAGACAATGGTAGTTAGTCCCGTCACCAGGAGAGGTTACCGTTGCTGGCGTTTGGCAGGGTATCTTACTTGTGCCCGGAGGTACTGCCCAGCTAAGAGTGCTCTTCCATGCGTCCGGGCCTCCTTTTATATCGGAGCGCCGAGTGAGCACGGCACGAATTCCAGTCCCCTTCCGTTCCGCGTGACGTCAATGTGACGTCAATCGGCCTTTCTTTCCGCGCCACAGGTGATCACGCGCGGCTGACGCAATCGCTGGGTGCCGGGCGCGTGCTCCGAAATGCGCGCTGGGTCTCGGGGTAAGATAGGCTGCTCCCGGCTGTCGACTCCTTGGGTCTCAGCTGGTCTCTCGTGCGCTCTACCTTATCGATGCGCTCGGTTCCTCGCGACTATCGTCGCTGCTCCAATTCTCCGCGGTGCTCCGAAAGGGTTTTGGAGTGGAGCGAGCCTTGAGTAACGTCTCAATCTTGACGGTTACTATCTACTCCTTTGTCGTCTTTGTCGTCCGACACCACCGAGCTGTAACAAAATTCATACATTCATGATCAGTAAAAAATACATCACACGTAGTGCCGACAATACAAATAACGAAAAAAATTTTGTATAGGGTAAAAGTGGGGGAATATGGACAACCCGTATTAACACGTAAATCAATCGAATATGGACCGGGCCATATTCTCCACTTTTACCCTACAGAATTTTTTTAACGAAAACGATCACAGTCGAGTAATATTTATTAATATTAATATTTCTCAAACTTACGAGTTGTCGACCCCCACACGAGCTGTGATTTGATCATCCCGTGGTGTACTCACGTACATTGGCGATGTGATTACTCTGTAACAAACATTAAGCTCGGTTATCAAATCCGGGTCCGGACGTTAAAGGGTTTCGGGAGAATCCGGTTAAGGGTTGGTACCCACGTGAATTAGGTGCACGCCTATTTGGTTGAATTGATATTGATTGATAGATTTGTTACGGATACATCGCGTATCCGTAACAAAACGTAGAAAACCTTTTTCTTAATAATTTCGAAACTTACTTCAAATTTTCAGATTTCAGTCCACACTCCGGGCGTTCTGATAGTAATACAGGCGTGAGGCCGACGTTCTCTTTGATACTAAACAACAAAAAAATTATATATAAATAACCTTTCGGACGTCATCATATAAAAACGAACTACCACAAAGTTCTTACGATAAATTCCGCAAAAATGATCGTTCCGACACATACTGGATACAATTGGTTATTTCGCTATCAGTTAACAACGAAGAAAATCCGAAGGCGCTGCCCAGGTCTCCGCTGGGGAACAAGCCAGTACTTGGGCTAAAAAAAGAAAAAATATTCGTAAAAAATAAAAATATAAATGAAAAAAACAGTACAAAAAATGGTGAAATAATAACTTCAAAAAGGATGAAATAATTAATTCATGTAATAATCAATATTGTGAGTAAACAATAATAGTAATAATTAACAATAAAGAACAATAGCATAATTAATTAATCGTAATTATATTAATTCATCCAGAATCTTTGCTACAGTCGGGAGCCGTCTCCCAGTTTATCCACTCTGTGACCACGAAGATTGGCTGTACTGCGTTGCGAGGGAAGACGTCTCCCGACTGTAGCAAAGATTCTGGATGAATTAATATAATTAATATATAATAATATTTATTGGATGCATAGATGCAAGAAAGTACAGTACAGAGTAAAAATTTACATAAGAAATTATTTAATTATTGGGTTGGCTACGCCAATCTCAGTGACCAGAAATTCTTCTTTCGTAGAGTACATTTTCTTTTCCTTTGAGCACCTTGTGCGGGTCGCATAAGCCCTATCATAGGCTTGTTCGCGATCACGATCCTTATACTACCCTTATAAATCTTCCTATCTTATCTAACGTAAAATAACAAAATAAAAAGAATAAAAAAAATATAAAAGAATAATATTATTTAATATCATAATGCAATATTTTTCCCGAAAACAAAACGTAGCGCGTTCGTGTTCGTTCAACAAGGATATAAATATCTAGTTTGCTTGCAGAAAATATTTGGTAACTGTTTTTATAAAGTCTTTTTGCTCCCATTTCCGGCGGATTATCACCGGGAGCAAGTTAAAACACACGCGTCCCGCATAATCTTTGGGTATCTTAACTTTACCGCTCGTGGCGCTTCTGTTGTTCCCTTCATAAAATCTGAGAGCCTTTAGGTTCACTAGCTGCTTGATAGATGCACACCCATATGCTGTCTTGATGGAGAGAACTTCGATTTCTCGAAATAATCTTTCCGTCGGATAGAGCCTGTCTTTTCCCAAAATAATTTTCAGCACACTTTTTTGTATGGTAACAATACTCCTAATTACATTTTCATACGCTCCTCCCCACGCGATTATCCCGTACGTTGCTATAGATTGGAAGAGTGCATAATACACTTCCATCATTTTTTCTCTATTTAATATCATATTCAGTTTTTTGAACATGAATGGAAGGCTCCGGAGCTTATTTACCAGGTACATACTATGCTCTTCCCATCTGAGTTGACTATCTACTACTATACCAAGGTATTTTGCTTCCTTTGTGGGTTTAATATTTTTTTGCTCTGTGCCCAAGTTCAAGGTTAGCTGTTCATCAGTAGGAATACTATCTTTGTAACGCCCAAATCGCATTATCTGTGTTTTATCAATATTTATCGTTAGAGAGTTTTCATTGAACCATGTGATGTAGTGTAGGAAATCCGTTTCCACCATTCTCTCAAGTGAAACCCAATCCGCTGCCGTGTAAAGGATCACAGTGTCGTCCGCATATGAGAGTGGTATTCCTGTAGACTCTACAGCGAAAATGTCATTTATGAACATTACAAACAGAATAGGCCCCAGTATAGTTCCTTGCGGCACTCCATGTGTGATCCTAACGGCGCCGCTGACGGTGTTTCCTATTTTAACTCTTTGCTCTCTATTTAACAGGTAACTAGTATACAGTTTGTGAACAATCCCACGTATCCCACAGTTTCTTAACTTATCCAATTATAACTTGTGGTCCAGAGTATCAAAGGCTTTCGCGAGATCTACGAAAACAGCCGCAGCTGCTTTACCGGCGTCCAATGCATTATACGTTAAGCTTGTGAATTTTGCTAGGGCATCACTTGTCGCCATTTGGTTCCTAAACCCGTACTGTGATTGACTTAATAATTTATACTTGTTCACAAAACTCATCAACCTCTCTTTAACACATTTTTCGAACACTTTTGCTAGGGCAGATATTAGCGATATCGGCCTATAGTTATTGCACTCACATTTGGCCCCCGCTTTGTGTACCGGTACCACAGTGGCTACTTTAAAATCACTCGGGCAGTACCCTTCCTCGAAGCACAAGCTCACTATTTTGGTCAAAGGCTTGGCAATATAATCAACCAGGGCTTTCAGCACTTCACCCGAGATCCCGTCGGGACCCGGCGCTTTCCGCGGTTTTAGTTTCCCGATGATTCTTCGTATTTCTTCTTCCTTTGCTGGGACTAGGACCATGGAGTTGGCGATCGTTTCTCTCTCTGTGTTATTGTTGTTGTTGTTGTTGTTCGTCCTTGGAATCTTTGCGGCGAGCTTCGCTCCCACTTCCACAAAGTATTTGTTAAATTCGTTTGAGATGTCTATTTCGTTATTTATCACGTTTCCGTCGCTTTTTTCGATAGTTGTCGGAATTTTACTTTTCTTATTGGGTTTTCGGTTTAGGTATTCATTAATAGTTCTCCAGAGATTCTTCGGGTCCCCTATGTTCTTTTCGACTTGTTTCTTGTTATAGTTGTATTTGCCCTTTTTTACCATCTTGTTTACAGTATTTCGATATACCTTGTATTCCTTCTTCTTTACGTCGTTTCCAAACTTCGCTTCTTTCGCTAGCTGATCCCTTCTTTCGATGGCTGCAATAACTTCTTTTGTGATCCAATTTTTTCTTTTTAGTTGGTTTCTTTTACATTTGTTTGTAGCGTAGCCGATTCCATCGCGGAGTATTTTTATAAGGTTCTTCGTAGCCGTCTCTGGTACTGTTTCTTCCTGGAAGTTTTCCCAGTTTTGCATTTTAGCCCATCTCTCGAGTTTATGGAAGCTTATTTTACTGTGGACTTCTCTATCGTTCACTTCTTCCTTCTTCCTGCTGTCTCCTTTAATTCCGATGAGGACTGGGAAGTGGTCGGTGATTTCCGTTTCTATTATCATCGGTATCAATGAGTCCTTTTGCTTTCCGGTGCGTATAAATATGTGGTCTATGCATGTCTCGCTACCATTTTGTATCCTCGTAGGCAGGTTTATTGTAGGTAGAAATCCGCAGCTGTAGAGTGCGTTTAGATAGTTTTCCGTGTTTTTGTTGCGTCTTAAGATATCGATGTTTATGTCCCCGATAAAAATGTGCTCTTCCGCACTATCTTTTTCTAAGTAGATTTGCAGGTTTTCAATAAATAGTTCTTCGTTTGTGCTGGGGCTCCTATATACAGCTGTGATCGTTTGGCTGCTTTTCGTATTTGCAATTTCTACTCGTATGACAGAAACATCTCCAATTTTTACAGTCTTCGCGGTTTGTTCAGAACTATTTTTGACGTAGACCAAGACCCCGTCGTTGTTTGAGGCCGTGCCCTTGTTGTAGGAGAGTGTGTATCCTTCTATGGCGTATGTCTCGGGTCTGATAAGTTGTCTAGTTTCCGTACACACTATGACGTCTATGTCTGATTTTACTCTGGTTATGAGCAGCATCAGTTCCTCGAAATGTTTGTCGATACTTCTTATGTTGAGATGCATTATTGCGGTATTACATTGCGTTCTTATTGTGTGTCCACATTCTTCTGGCGAGGTGTAATAGCACGCTGGTATTGGAAATGCTTCAAAGTTGTCTAGGAAATTGTTAGTTCCCTCGTAAATGGTTCTGGGTTTTCGACGTTAGCCGTAATTGATACCGGCTATCAGTCGTTTGTAATGACTGTTGGAGTATATGCAGTTGGAGTATATGCAGTCGTTTGTAATGACTGTTGGAGTATATGCAGTTTCCGCAAAATTTTTCTTTTTTCACGCAGTCCTTCGCTTCGTGCTCGCCCGCACAGAGTTCGCAGACCACTTCGTTTCTGCATTTGTTCGTGCTGTGATTGAAACCTTGGCACTTCCTGCATCTTCCGATATATAAGTCCTCGTAGATAGCGCATCGTTGCCATCCTATGTACACTTTTTGTTCGCTCATTAATCTTTTGAAGAGCGCCGGTGGTGCTTCTCCATAAGCCGTGTATGTTTTGCTCTTTCTTACCATGGTGACGTACGTTATCTTGATTTGCTCTTCTCCCAGTAGCTCTTGATTCTGGTTGCGTAATTTCTCTTCGATTTGCTCGGCCTCCAGCTCTTCTTCTATTCCAGGAATTTTAATTCGTGGATTTTTGAGTTGCTGCTTAGTGATGTGGTATCCGTTGCCAAGATTTTCTTCTAGTTGTCTTTGTAACTTGTCGAGGTCGCTGGTTTTACAACATTTCATCACAACTCCTCCGCTCTTCACCTCTAGAAACTTGTTTAGCCCTATCCCCAAGGCAACTGGGTTAATCTTCTTCTCAATGAGTTTTTTTGTGTTGTCAGATTTTTGTCCAGCCTTTGGCTTTACTAGTATCGATGGGGTGTTCGCAGGGGGCAACTTCTCTGCGTCAAGGTCTCTCCGCTTTTGCGTCAGAGCGCTCGAGTACGAAATACTTGGGTTTAACCGTGCTTGGCTTATGCCCACAGTCTTTTCCGCTTTTATTTTCTCTTTCAGCAGGGCGTTTTTGTCTGTTAACTCGTTTACCATTTTTCTAAGTAGCAGATTTTCTCTTTTCAATGCCGCTAGCTCGTCGATGCTCCCGTCCTCCATAACCTCAAACGAACTGTTCAGGGGTAAGTGAGTGTCCTCTTCTTCCTCTTCATTGTCGTCCTCATCGTTTATTTCTACCTCTTGTATTTTCTTGTTTTGTCTTGATTCCTCGGCTTTTTTTGTTTTTGAGCTAGGTTGTTTGGTTGTGTTTACTTTAGAGGTTATGTTTTCCTTGTCTGCGCATTTCTGACAGATAAATCTTCCTCCGTCGGTTACACTATTGCGATTTCGTCCTACACAACTCTGGTGAGCTATTCCCTTGCATTTAGCGCACGTAAGCGGGTTTTTCGGATTATCTCCCTTTTTTCCGCAACAGATAAAACTCGGAACGGGACTCATAGCGACTCGCCACGAGCCCGCTTTAATTAATTACGATTCATTAATTATGCTATTGTTCTTTATTGTTAATTATTACTATTATTGTTTACTCACAATATTGATTATTACATGAATTAATTATTTCATCCTTTTTGAAGTTATTATTTCACCATTTTTTGTACTGTTTTTTTTATTTATATTTTTATTTTTTACGAATATTTTTTAAATAATAACGACTAATTTGCAGTCGGGAGTTTTTTAAAATTTTTAATTCTATATTTTTTTATTTTATGCTTTTTGAATTCTACCGTCTATACAATTCCTCAATATCCTTTTCGAAGTATGTTTCCTCTGCGATAGAATTTTTTATATGTCGTTTCTCTCTGATACCATTTTTTATGTGTCGTTCCTATCCGATACAATTTTTGATGTGATCATCCGCTTCGATAGAATTTTCTAAATGTTGTATCTCATCGATACCATTTTTTATGTGTCGTTCCTATCCGATACAATTTTCTATGTGTTCATCCTCTTCGATATAATTTTGTACATGATATATCTCTCCGATACCATTTTTTATGTGTCGTTCCTATTCGATACAATTTTCTATATGTTCATCCTCTTCGATATAATTTTCTAAATGTTGTATCGCTCCGATACCATTTTTGATGTGTTGTTCCTCTCCGATGTTCCTCTCCGATGCAACATTTTAAAAAGTGGAACGAAGAGCAACAATAGATAGAAAATTGTATCGCAGAGAAACGATACATAAAATTGTATCAGAAAGAAACTGTACATAGAAAACTATCGGAGAGATACAACATTTAGAAAGTTGCATTAGGTTGAAAGAACACACAAATTCTTATGAGAGATACACAACATTTAGAAGAAATTATATAGCTGGCATATATCACTTAGCGATTATGATGTTACACTACATCGATCGGGTTAGAACTGTATAATTAATTTCAATAAGAAAAGAAAATATATTAAATATTTATAATAATCGTAAAAAAAACGAGAATAAACGAAATAAGCCTACCGACAAACGTCGCGCACAATAGTGGATAACCTAACTAAAAAAAAACACGATTGACGCACACGCGTACCTGAGTAAATTTTGTTAAACATTTTTTACATTAATAATGACGAACGAAATAAAAAATACAACTTTTAAATTATTATTTATTAGCACTGTATTAAAAAAAAAAACTAGCGGGCCGTCGGAGTATAAGAAGAGAATACAACGGCCAATGAAAAAAAAAGCATTCTTGTTTCTCATTGGCTCATCGATATGACACCGCGAACTATTAATTTATTTATCGGAATATGCTTTATTTCCGTGTGTTTACCTCTTAACTTATATTTTTTTGGTCACAAACCTAGATCATTATACAAAGAATCAATATGCCAAATTTGGTTAAGTAATATTTTGTCGTTTCGACAAACACTGGCGCCTTAGAAAGACGCGAAAGTAGGTCATCGCAGTGAAACGCATAACTCCCGTTTTGCCCAGGGGGCAGTCGGGAGTTAAAAAAACACAGAACCACAATTGGTTCTGTGTTTTTACGCCGTGTCAATACACGGCGTTGTTTGGTCCACTTCTTATGTCCCGAACAAATAAAATGATACAAATTTTTAACATGTTTTTGTGAAAATTGGATAAATTTAATAAAAATTAAAAAACTATTAATTAAAAGAATATCAATTAATAAAACGGAACGTCTCCATCATTATTTACTTACTCGGCTCTGTTCGCGTCTGGTACGTCTCGATCTGGAGGCACGACCTCCCCGTGCAACTGAGGCACGACCTCGTCGTGCACGTTGAGGTCAACGTCCATCCTAAACAAACAAAATTATATAAATTTTTCACTTGTCGAAGCAAATTTAAAGCCAGACCTTATCTGGTGCAACTCTTATACACCAAATTTTCGTAGAATATCTTAAAATTATATTAATTCGTTAAGCGTACTTACTGCTCGGGTGAATGCTGCTTGATGTCGAAGAGCGTGTTCCAAATTTGCCAATGGCGAATCGTAGCGTTGTCTCTGCAACAGATCATAAAAGAGAATAATTCCATAATTGCATAAATTTAAACAGATTATTGTTGATTGCGACTTTAATGCATAATGCGCTAAGTTAATGAGAATATAACAATGGACTTACTCCCTGATCTTTGCAGGTGTTCGTCGGTTCGAAAAAGCGTACAGCATCACCAAGCCTGCATCACGATTTATTTTCTCCGCGTATGTCGGCGGAAGAACATCTTTTGTTGTCCCGATGATCATGGTGAGCTTTTTTATCGTTCGAACGATACCTGCATTCTTGACTTTCAATTTAACTTTCGTGCGAAATTTTTGGACCGCCTTCACAACAGCTTTCGGAACTTGTACCTGAAAATCAAATCAGTACAAATGCCAATACGTTATAAATTTCATACGGTATAGAAAAGTATGTAGTGCGTCACATGAGACGCTAGTGTAATTAAATGTTTTATTTATTTATCTATTCATCTATTTAAGCCGAAAGAAAGACAAAAGTACGCTCCCAAAACCCACATCCGAACAAGCGATGATTGGGAAAGATCAAGAGACGCGGTAGCATCTCGATGTCAAGTAATTAAAATTTTTTTTTTAATAAGCGAGCGAATTTAAGCGATCGAAGGACGCTACTAAGTAGTTATACTCCAAAATACCGAAAGTATATCTTCCCTCTACGTTACCTCATAAATAAATCATCTGATCGAAATGATGATAAGATTTTTACTATAGGATGTCTATCCAAGCTTTCCCGTTCGCCTAATTCCGAACACATTCGTTCGGTGGATTCTCATGTACGATCAAAAAATTTTGGATTGTGCGTGAGTTAACGCGATAATTTTCGGTCGTCTCGATCTCGGCAACAAAGCATCGCATCGAGATTTCAAGGGCACTTTTATATGTATAATTCGGACCTAAGCTTTCCAATGCGCCTACTTTCGACGACCATTGTTCGATGGATGCCGAAAAATCTTCGTAGTGATAGTCGTCGAGTGACAACTGTACGTGCGTAAATTTTCTTATAAATAATAATAAAAACAACGGAAAAATTCTTCGGAAATTTTCACGCCGGATCTGATAAGTATTTTTTATATACTTTTATTATTTTAATTAGTCTTAATCACAATTTATTGATTTTTGTTATTTAATTTTTTTTTTTGCCTGACCTCAAATACAGTCACCAGCAATCGAAGTAGAACAAGGTGTTTTTCGCCGATTTTGGCGAAAATTGGACCGATTTCGAAAAACCAAAAAAGTACATTCGAGTAAATTTATATTTACTCGTCGAATGGCGTTGGTTTCATCCAAATCGGTCAATAATTGATTTTTTGCGAGGGGATGAGGTGAGAAAGTGAGATTTACGCTGACCTCGAAAAGTCGCATACGCCCGGAAAAATTTGTAGCGCGGTCTATGCCAATCGAAAGAGCATCTCGCGGCGTGCAGATAGACTCGCATTAACAGTTCGAACGTAAAAAAAATAATGAAATCCATTTGCATCCCCCGCATGATTTTGGACAGTCTTAAAAGACGTACTTGAGTCGTTCTCGGGGCTGCAATGGAATTCCAAGGTCCACGCTGCTTCAACAGATTTGTGTCGACAGTTTGAACGTCCAAAAAATGTTGAAATTTTTTTACAGCCCTCGCACGATTTTAGTCAGTCTTAAATGACGTACTTGAGTCGTTCTCGGGGCTGCAATGGAATTTCAAGGTCCGTGCTGCTTCAACAGATTTGTGTCGACAGTTTGAACGTCCAAAAAATGTTGACATTTTTTTACAGCCCTCGCACGATTTTAGACAGTTTTAAAAGACGTACTTGAGTCGTTCTTGGGGCTGCAATGGAATTTCAAGGTCCATGCTGCTTCAACAGATTTGTGTCGACAGTTTGAACGTCCAAAAAATGTTGAAATTATTTTACAGCCCTCGCACGATTTCCTACCTTCCTCTGGTAGGTCCCCTACCTTCCTCAGCGTCAGCACGTCGGCTCTCGTTCCTTTGCAGGTCCTGGGGCTTGCTGTGTCGTTGGGCTGTTCCTTGGGGCTGTCGGGGGAAATCTTGACGTTGCCTTCGAGCCGCGCACACTCACACAAAGGGTAACGGGAGGAAATAAAAAAAGGGAAATTTAAACACTATCTTACACAAAATATATACCAGAAAAAACGTAAAAATTATCCGGGAATAACGTTCAGTGAGCGGCGGACTGGAGCCGATTTTGGCGAGGGACTTGTGACGTACCACGTCACAACATTAAAGATTTTAAGATGCAAGGACTAAAAAAAATCGGAATTTTCTATAAAGTTGTGTGTGCGTGCGTGTGTATGCGTCTGTCAAACCCGAAAAATGATTAAAACATATACATTTTTCTAAAATTGGTTATATTTCAGAATGTGAATAACCGCGAAGCGAAACTGAGACCGACTGTATGGGCATACGTTGCCTATAGTTTCCCTATGCCTTGAAGTCGGATGCAGTCGCAAGAGGAGAGGGTGGGAGGAGACTGGCTCAGTGCGTAAGGAAAAAAAAAGTCACGAAAAAATGAAAAAAAATAAATAAAGGGTAATTACGCATCACCCGAGCCGACCCGCCATAAGGCACTCATAAGTAGCTATGAGAAGCGGGGGACAATGCAGACCATTTTAAGCGTTCACATATGGGATCATCACTGAGCGAGAACCACGATTCCGGATGATTTGAAAAATCACTGTATCTCAAACAATATTGATATCAAATTCTGGAAAAATTCTCTTTAAAATGTAATGTTTACGATATTAAGTTTGTGTAAAATAATATTTTTATCGCCAATATATCGTGTGTTATTGTTATTAAAAATGTATAAGTCTGACAAGATCACGGAGCCCCCGGCCTACGGTCATGCACGTGCGTCCGTATGTGAAGGGTTAAACGTGCTTACGAAGACTTAACCATGGGCAATTTCTCAAAAGAATATATAAAACCAATTTTTTTTTTTTTCCGAAATTCGTCTGTGTCGTCGTGCGAAAGAGACGGGGATACGAGTTTGTTAAAAAATAATGACAATAATAATCATGAGAGACATGTCAGATTGAATGAAAAAAATTAAATATCAAACCACTGGTATCTTTACAGCCGCAGCATTCCATTCAGTCTGAATCGAAAGAGAAAAAAAGCGTGTTAATTAATTATATTATAAAAACAGTTTTTTTTTTAATTGACGAGCACGCGGAGGCAATACGTTATATCAAGTACAACAGTCTTGATTGTTACTACGCCGTTTACGGTTGCTGTGGTAGGGTAGGAAATGCACATGTTGCCAGCCAATATCGCGATTTATTATAAGATGATGCCGTCCGAATCGCAAGTGATCGACAGAACAGTTGTAAAATTTAAAACTTTAGCTTTAATTTTTGTTAACACCACTCGACTCGCAGAGCGACAGACTACGCTACATAATTCCACCGTAGTGCGCGGCAGCACGTTATAACATTCTTCCAGGCGAAACCATTTCAAGGAAAAAGACGTATTTGTTTAGATGAAAAAAAAAAATGAAAAATCTTCCATGCTTGAATGTTTCGTAAAAGTTGACCTACGAAAAAACCTAGGTTCAAGCGTAATAAATTTTAAGATTATTTTAACAAAGAATTCCTGAAAAATAAATATTAAAAAAGTAAAACGCCTCAATGGATGAAGCTGAAGCTGCCGGCCGAACTAGTGACCGGCGTACGCGCACCAGTGGCAGACCGCGAGTGACCGCGCCGCGCACGCGTCCTATAATAGCTAAAAAAAAATTGACTGGCGTAAAAATCTTCGACATATAATTCGGAAAAAATCCCACGTATTATTAAAGATTTGTATTACACAATATGTTGATACTGAGCTTAGCTATATTTTCAAGGGGTCCGTAAGAACAAATAACTGTAGAGACAACCGTCTAGCGGTAGCATTCAGAAAAAATTTTGAAATAATTCAGAGATACTACTTAAGGTATGTATTATGCATTGCCAAAGAGTTTTTTCCGAAGCTGATCCTTTAAGGGCATTTTTAAGGGGCCTTAAGTCTCTAAACTAGTTTGTTTGCTCGTTTCGAGACTTCAGATCCCATAAACAAGCAGTCAAGGATCAACTTCAGGAAAAACTCTTCGGCAATACACATAGTACATATCTTGAGAGGGATATAAAAATTATTTTGGAATTTTCTCTGAATGCTACGGCTGGCACGTCGTCTCTATAACTATTTATTCCTACGGACCCCGTAAAAATATAGCCAAGGGCCAGTATCATCTTATTATGTAATAAACACCTTAAAGAATACGTGGAATTTTTTCAAAATTGTATGTCACCTATTTTGACTGACGCCATTGGATTTTTTTGGGTAACTATTAGAGTACAGCGTGGCACGGTAACTTGTGACGCGTACTAGCGTACACGCAACAAGCAGCGGTACACGTCCGCTAGCCACCAGCTCGTCCGCCAGCTTCAGCCTCATCGTCAACGGTTATATTCAGAAGGGGAGATTTTTCATATTATCGGAATTGATTTCTTTTACCGTGACACAGTGTGTGTGTATGTAGGAAAATTGTATCAACAATCTCTTACAATTAACTTATTGAAAAGTCGCGGTCTGCACGTGTAAAAAACAGTTTCTATACTGAAACATCGTAGCATAAAGGCCTGCCACACGTCTTGTTGCTTAGTGCAAAAAGCACGAGGCGCAACAAACGAAGAGCCAAAGGAGTAGCGGTAGAACGAAGATACCGATAGTCCGTTTGTTTACATCCCGCCAGGTAAAAGACGCGTGTACCGGCATGAATGGTATAAGGACCCAACCAATATTTCGAGCGGCAGCACTTCTCTTTTTTTCCCTCTCTTCTTCTTCGAAACAAAATAATCATATAAAAATCTTCCCAAGGGGAAAGATTTTCGGTATTTCGGTATTTTTGGTATTTTTCTTCGAAATTTTAATATTATTTTTTAGTACCGAAAAATATCGTATGAAAAGATCGTCCTTTATAGAAAGATTTTTAATATAATTATTTTGTACCGTTACGATATTTTGTTTTCAAAGAGGAAGAGAGAGAAAACAAGAGAAGCGTTGCCGCTCGAAATAATGGTTGGGTCTTTATACCATTCCTGCCGGTACACGCGTCTTCTGTCTGGCGGGACGTAAACAAACCGACTGTCCGTAGCTTAGTTATACCGCCCCTCCTTTGGTCGTGTATCAGCTACACGTCGTGTATCAGACCTGTATTATGCTACGATGTTTCAGTATAGAATCTGTATTTTTTTACAAGTTAATTTTTTACAATATTTTATTTTTTTAGAAACAGAAAGCGCAACATTTTTCTGTCGTACGATTTTTTATGCTCGGTATTTTTATTTTTTGAAACATTCGTCCTAATTGTTTAATATAGAAAAAAATCGTTTTTCGCCTGACATGCAATTGTTCTACCCCCCCTCCCCTTTCTTCTGCTTGATGACAGGAAATATAAATTTAATAGCAACAAATTAAAACTGTTTGTGCTTACAGTATTCTTCCATCACGCGATGTCCCACTTTTCTGGTGAACCCTCCCGTCCTTGATCCTATCTATCAAGGGTATGCGTTTTTGCCGTCTCCGTGGCCGAAGAATATGTGCACGAGGCATGGTTAGATAGTAATCAATTTAATGTCATCAAAATAAAGCACACACGAACACCGTCCCACGAAAAAAAACACTCGGATATAAAATGAAAATATAAAAGCGAGATCGAAAACGAAAAAATTCACGTGTGATCACACCGAGTATATGATAAAACAAAAGATTTAGATATTTAAAAACCACACACAAAATATTAAAAACAATAAGCACACAATAGGAAATACACTACACTAATAAAAAATCGAAAAATAGATAATAATAAAAACTCTTGAACTACTAGTGAAACGAAAATCTACGACTAATAAAAATCTTGGAACGCAAAAATTTCCGTGACCGAGTAACTTGTGAGACACTTGTAGCTGCTCGCTGCGATACTGACCGAGTGCATTGTTTCCATAGTGCTATCGAGCTCGAGGGGAGGGGGTCGCTGTCTCGCTGTCCGTTTCTCTAGTATGAATTTTGCGTACCAACTTTTTATGTGACTATAGTATCCCCCAGATTTTAAAGGATAACTGCGGCTTTTATAGCCATATAGCTTTTATAGACCATACAATAGAAAATCAATTAAAAAGAAATGGGAAATTCTTGTCGAAGACCCAACCCATGTACCGATGAACCAAGTTGGTTTCGCCAAGTCTCATTCTCTTTGAATCAAGTTTTTCTTTATCTGAAGGTCTTCTGTGTATAAACTATCAATTTAAGGCTCATCCGTAGAAGATATACTGACTTTTGTAGTTCCATTTTGGATAAAGTTCCATTTGGGACTTATCGTCAGGTTCAGGTGAGACCAATAAAAAAATTGCCTTCGTAATGTCTCATAATCTTCATAATATGATTCGTTTTTATCTGCGTGAGGGTTTTTCTATTTGAAACCTTTATACTGAAGGTACAAAGTACATTTCATAACATATCACTGCGTAATAAAAAAAATTATTATAAAAGGAAGTATATCTTCTGCGCATGACCATACAATAAAAAATCCATTAAAAAGAAATGGGAAATTCTTGTGGAAGACCCATCCCATGTACCCATGAACCAGTAAGTTTAGCGAAGACTCATTCTCTTTGTATAAAGTTTTTTTTATCCGAGGGTTTTTTACACATAAAATTTTAATTCAAAGCTCATCCGCAGGAGATATTCTCACTTTTGTAGTTACTTTTCTTTACACAGTAACATTTGATGAACCTTTGTGGGCATTTTTTGTGCAAGAGATTTGAATGGAATATCCTATACTCAAATCGGGACCTGTACTTAGAAAATAAGACTTGGTGGACCAAATTTAATTAATCGGTGCAATGACGACACATGAAAAATAGACCGATGTTTGCACTGATGCACTAGAATATATGTAAAAAAAATTTCATTATGGAATTTTGCTATTATATGGTGTTCTTTAAAATGAGTTGTGTATGGAATCGTGGAACCAAGTTCCACGATTTCATGCGTACAACTAATTTACAGTTTAATTATCGATGATTTTTAATAACCCAGCCCCATTAAATAACAATCTATTAATAATTTGTTACAGATTAACAGATTTTTTACTTCACTTTGAATTTTGTGACTGTACACATTTTTCCCATATAAACGAAAAGTTGCGTATTTCTACCGAGAAGCAAAGAAATCGTTGTTTGAAAATACGCAATATTCGTTATGGACATTCCCGGATTTTTTCTTTAATCGCCCCCAGGTACCATATTTAATAAATTTTTACTGATCAAGAATCTACGACTTATTTCATTCACAGATGAATATTTAATATGGAAAATTGCGTCCGAAATTAAGTACTGCTTTTGCATGAAATTCGAAAAATTCCAACTGACGTAACATTTAAACGGCTTGACCAATTCTCTCCAAATTGAATAGGGATCACCGGGCCATATCATATTCCCCATCTCTCTGCACGTTTTTAGCAAAATAGCTGACAAATTTGAAGAGCTACAGCGCGAACGAACATTTTTAAATTGAACATTTTAAACTGAAAATCGCGTACAAATAAAACTACGGCCATTTCTTGAAGATAATATTATCAAAATAAAATTTTGAAGAATCCTCGATTATTAATCGCACGCACGCACGTATGCACGCACGCTCGCATGCACAGATTTAGACACTTTTTTTAAATGTAATTTTTCAACCTTTTCGAATATTCCGAACACGTTTTCATTAAAATCTCGACATTTTTTTTCACCAAATGAAGCTGTCTCTACGGGGAAACAGAACGACGCATTGGAGGACTTTATAAAATCTGTGAGTGAGACGAAGGTCGCGATTAATTCTGTCTTCAGCCAATGAATTACAAATATGAATTACAAAAATGAAAGACACCTACATATTTGTATTTCAAAAGTAAGAAACTTGCACCTTAAAATCTTAACATTTTCTCTTTATCATAATAAGGTGATGTTTGCCAAAAAGTCAACAAAAATAATTACTAAATGACATTTTCGACGACATGTTAGTAAAATTAACGTCCGCCTCAAGGCTAGCACGATTTTGTAAAATGAATTGGATGTGTCTTATGCAGGTTACAGTTGATGCGGGTGTTACGCGATGAAAATGAAATGTGCTACATAAAACGTTTCGATCTTGCCGAAAAGCTAGTTGTTTGTGTACATCGCGCGTAAGTCTGCATAGGGCATAGTTTTACAATTGTGCAACTTAACTTACCTGTACAAACTGCAATCATAAATTATTACGAACAACCGATTCTTACAGCTTCATGTCTCATGTTTCTTAGCACTTCTGTTGAAATGAGCAATTCCTGATCATTTCGTAAAAGGTGAGAAATCATTGTTCCCTCCAGTTTTCACTTCCGTGTATATGCAGTTAAAAGGACTAATCCTATCAACCAGTCGGCATACAATATCGCATTGTTCACATTTTTTGGTAAAAAATCAACGTTATCGGGTCGAAAAAATTATTTGTAAAATTCTATCGAACAGGTTATATGACACTACAACTTTCACATTGAGTCATTTTTTGTGGGTTAAACTTTTCGAGATACATGGACTGCATACAAAAGATATGCATACACTCTGACAAATTTTTGTTACGAAAAAAATGTCATGCTGAACTTTCTGCAAAATCGATATATTAATGTCTCATTGAGTTTCAACTCAAAACGAGCACAGTTACGTGGAATAGACATAGAGTATGAAGTAGCATTCAGTGTTCACCACGTCCGAACGATTAGGAAAATGCGCTCGTCGCTTCCTTTCGTTTTGTTCTTGTCCTGAAAGCTATTATTCTATTACTAAATCGAGATCTATAAAAATAATGAATCTTTTTAATCGACAGTGATGGGTGCATGGTTGGTATGCGGCTCTGGCGGTCCCCAAAGTCAAGCAGTACCGCTGGCGGTCAGTACTTGGATGGGACCGTCCGGCCGCGCACTAGCTGCCGCATCGCATCATGAAGCGCGAGGCAATTTTCTCGGGAATCGGTTACCCGGTAGGAACAACAATCGCTGGGGAAAGAACCGCCGGTGTGTGGCCAGGATTTCCGCAGTTTCCTCGTGCCCTTGTGCGAATGCGACACAGTAAGTCGGATGTGGACGCAATCCAGCGGGGGGGGGGGGGGGGGAGGGCGGAGGTGGAGTATGTTAAAGAGTGAGGACCCCGTTCAGATAGAACATGAATAAAAATAAATAAATACTGAATCTCTTTATAATAACTATATGTACATGCTATTGCCAGTTAGTAATTTCATCGATTTCGTGTTTTAGTTAATATTTCGAGTGCAATCGTATTTTGATAAATGTTTTTTTCGAGGATATTGGGTCTAATGAGTTATTCTACACTTACCTGCTTAAATTGGTCTTCAATCTCGCACTTAAATACTTGGGCAAATGGTACACCCATAAGCATAAGTGTGATATCAATAAACGCAATATCATTTCGACGCTAAATAGTAGGTATTGGAAGAGGTATAAATATCTCCATAATTGTTATATCAGATAACGTAGAAAAAAAAACTGTAAAAAAATTGTTATATTGTTCCTCCATAAGAATTATTTACTTAAAAAAGCTGAAACAACATCCACGTAGTTTTGAAAAAGGGTCATGTCATTATAAAGGCACGATAACTGGAGTTAGCGTTCGATAGCCTCGGAAAAAATATCTACTCAGGTATTAAGGATGTTCGGGCCAAAACGCATTTCTGTTCGACCGCTATGAAACTTTGCCACAATGTAGGGAAAGGCCCACTGAATTGTTTGCAATTTTTTCAGATTATTTGACCGCGTAGTTTTTTAGTAATGCGTGTACAAAGCTGCATAAGGTACAGTGTAAACGTTTCGGAAATCGGTCGGTAACGATAGAACGTAGCGATTTTCTCCACCGATTTCTGTTAGATTCGAATAAAAAACCTACCACAGAGAAGGGCATACTATCAGACAAATTGTGTCCAAATTTAAAGAAGATTCACCGTTTTGTTTCAGAGATAAATTCAATAAACGAACGACCCTATCTCTGTCTAGCCACTTGCTTTGTCTGCGTTTCTCATTCGCACACTGACTCACGCGGTCAGCGGAGCCCGTCTCCCGTTCTTCTTCTTCTTCTTTCCTTCTTTGGCTATCGCCCTCTCGTGAGAGCATGTGCCACCCGTCTCCCGTTCTCCTCCTGCGACTTTGGCCCAAACATCCTTAAATCCGCCAGCCACCATGGCTCGACGGTATTTTGCTCTCGTCTAGCGCTAGCAGTCGCTATCTATCAGTTTCATTCAGTAATGCAAAGAATGTAAAGTAAGTTTTTAATTCTTTACAGGCTTTCGCTATTTCGACCATTCTACCGGTTGGTCTTTCGCTATTTCGACCATTCTACCGGTTGGTCTTTCGCTATTTTGACCTTTCGACTCTTTAGTTTTTCGCTTTAAAGATTTCGAAATACTAAGCTGTCGGAATATTCGCAATTCGAGAATTCAAAGAGTCTAACTGTGAAGTTGTCGAATTTTTGTCGCATCCATATTTTCCCTTTCGTCATTTTACATATTCTTATATTTTTTCTCGTTATAAAATAGTTTCAACATCTTTGTGTTCACAATTTGTATTCGATACTTTACGGCCGGTCGTAAGATTGGTCTTTCGAAATTTAAACTTTCGTTAGCTTTAAATTTCAAGATTTTAGCTATTCTAAATATCGGTCGTTCTACACTTTGACCCCCACCCTCAGCTCCGGGGGGACGTTCGTTATCGGGGCTGGTGCTGCCACCAGTTCCTCCGCGAACTTCCGTACGTCTAGTTTATTTGTGTTCCACCGCGGGGGGTGCTGAGTCCTTGTCCGTGTCGTTGTAGTCTGTCCTGTCACTTCGAAGGCTATGTACTGGTGATCGCTGGCCGTGTAGTCTTCGATCACCCGCCATCGCCTCACTTGTGTCAGTATTCTGTCCGATGTCAACGTAACGCCGGGAATGGAGTTTCCAAAGCCTGGTCGTCTGTACGTCGGTATGTTTCCTGTATTTGCCACTACCAGGTCTAGCCTTGCAGCCATCTCCAATAGCAGCCGTCCCCGTTTATTCGTTCCTGTCATTCCCCACTCGATCGCCCTCGCGTTGAGGTCCCCCGCGACCACGACGTCTCCGGGCAGGTCCCTGATTCCGTCCTCAAGGAGCGCCACCTTTCTCTCGAACTCCGCCGCGATGCAGTTGGGGGTCAGGTAGACCCTGACGTAGGTGACAGCGCCGACCTTAGCCCAGACGTAGTCGTCCCCTGCTCCGCGGTTAGTTATCCGGGATCGGGTGGCGCCCCTCACCCAGATAGCTGTTGTCTCGGTCTCGTTCGTGATCCATGTCTGTGTCGTCCTCTTCCTGTACGGTTCGCACAGTATCAGGATGTCCGCGTCATGTTCTTCAGCTATCTGTGGTAGTAGCATGTTTGCTGTCCTACTTCGGTTCAGGTTTCCCTGAACTATCCTGTCCGTCGTCCTGCCTGCTTCCTGCACTCCTCCAGCGCAGCCCGGAACACCGCGCACCTCCCGGTTCCCGCGATATGCGCCGCGTCCCCGTGTCCCGCCTCGGTGCACAGGGGGCAGGCTGGTCTGTTCTTGCAGTCCGTTGCGTAATGTCCCGTTTCGCCGCATTTTCTGCAGCTTTTTGTCCGGTCCTTACTCGTGCAGTTCGTTTTGGTATGTCCGTAGCCCAGACACTTGTGGCACTTCGTCGCCGTCAGTCGTTCTCGAATGCGGCAACGCACCCATCCAATCCCGATCCGGCCTCGCCGGAGCAGCACCCGGGCTTCCTGCGGTTCGAGTTCGCAGACCGCCATGTATTGCTCGGCTCGGTTCGGACCCAAGATGTGGACGTTGTAGTCTGCGTCTCGTCCTGTTTCCCTTTCAGGGCCTGTATAACGTCGTCCCTTGTCGTGACGCAGTCCAGGTCCATGATCTCTAGTTGAGCTTTAGAGGCCATAGTCCTGACGCTGCCCTCGTCTCCAACCGCGTTCTCGTCTCGTCCGTTCGTGTCCGTTTGTATTTTTAAAAGACACAGTCCTTCTGTGGTCTTCTTCAGAGTCGTCACCTGCACGTGACTCTTCTTCGGATCGACCGCCGTTCTTATTTTTCGTACTATGTCCGAAAACGTCTTGTCCTTCTCGGGTTTGACTAGGATAGCCGTGCCCCGATGGTTGGGTGCCGGCTTGCGCCTATCAGCCCGAGTGTTTGTTTTTGTCTCGTTCGTTTTTGTGTCCTTTGTGATTGTCTCGTTCGTTTTGTCTTTGCGTTCCTTCGCCTTGGTTTTCCTATTGGTCACGGTTTTCCAGGGTATAACCGCTTCCCCTCTCAGAGTCCTCTTCTGCAGGGCCTCCGGAGTGGTCCCGGTTACCTCCCGTTTGCGTTTCGTTACTCGTCCTCTCGGGGATGTCCTGAAGCGCTTATTCAGCGCAGCATCGGCAGCCTCGAGGATTGTCTTGATGCCGTTCTAAACCGTCATGTTCATGTTTTTCTGAACTGCGGCTGCCTCGGCCATTTTCGTTGCTGTCGCCCGTATGAGCTTCAGTAGCTCCGTCAGGTCTGGCTCATCTCGTTTCGGTGTCGTGTTGTTCGGTTTTGTGCCTTTCGTCTGTCCCGTTTGTGAGTCTGTGTTTCTGTAGTCGCTGTCGAGAGCCGAAGAATAGCTTGCCGCGCTTCCTGTGCTCGGCGCGCTATCCGTCCTGTTGCGTCTCAGTAACGACAGTAGTGTCCTGTCCTTGTTCCCGTTTTTCGCGTCTGTCCTCCTCGTCACCAGTTTCGTCGCCAAGTCGTCTTTGCACGTTCTGCGGCCCTCAGAATCCATGCCGCTGCCTGGTGCCACCGGGGCTTCAATCCGATCGTAGCCCAGGGTGGATTGCCCCTGTTTTGGGGGTACCACCTGAGGTATTTCCTTGTTTTTACCGTGCATTTTCATAGTTGTTTGTTCCTTTCTGCTAAGGGTCTCTCGGGGGCGCGACTCCTCGTACCGTGCCGGAACGTGGCCCGGTCCCTGAGATCGCCTTAGGGGTCATCCATCGGACACGAGCCGACTTCAGTCCCCCTCGACTCACTCGGTATCCCCGGGGTCGTCACATCCCGAGCGAGAGGGGTTTTACATCCTCCCACCACCTGGGGTCATTATTATTATTATTATTATTATTCTCGGAGGTTACCTAACACCCGTAAAGGGGAGCGGGTAACTCGGGTGAGTGCCGACCGGGCGCGTCTCCAGGTGGCGGATAGGAGGGACCAGGGCTCGGGGATCTCCGTAGTCTGGGGGACCGGGCGCCACGTGACGACCGGTAACCGAGGCAGGGAATCTCCAGGGAACTGGCCTGCGGGTGCTTTAGGCAACCGGGTCGGGGTGAAAGCTGACCGGGGGAACGAAAGCCCTGCCGCGGACCAACTCCCCGAATCCCAAGGTGTAAGCCCATCGTGCCGACGGGCACGATGGGCTTACATGGCACTTGGGTGGTAGTGTCTCGAACGATGCTCTGTGGGTACCAGGCGCCACCCACTTATACCTAAGTCGCCTTGCCTACGTAACAGGCTCTGCGTAGGTCGACTACCCCTTCCTGTTTACTCGTGGGACGCAAATGCCGGAACCACCGAACAAAAATCAAATTTCTGTTGGTGCCAAGACCTCGCAAGAGGGCCTGGCACTCGGGTTGGCGAACGATCGTCCTGTCGAGACCCAGGATGTTGGGGGAGCGCAAGCTCAACCGACCCCCGTAGAACCGATGGACACGGGCGCTTGTAAGGAGGGAGGGACAGAGGACCCAGCGTCAGCTGAGAACTCCGAGCCCCCACAAGAAAAGCGCCGCAGGGCCGGGCGCAGTGGCGCGGCAAGGAGAAGGGCCTGGAAGAGCCGTCAGGCTATTCTAGCCCTCTCCGAGCAGGGCCGCAGCGACCAGCCGGCGGCGGTCGACGGCGGGACCGCACCAGCTGGACCTTACAGGACAGCTGGCTGCAGTCTGACTGAAGGAGAGAGTACGGACGGGGAGGGGGCAGCGGTACGGGTCCCTAAGCGGACTAGGCCGGAAGACCCCACCCCACCGGAGGCTCGCAAAACCGTGAAAAAGATCAGAGCTCACCCAAAACCGACGAGCTATGTGGACGCGGTTGCAGCTGGTAGGAAGATGGCCATCGTACCATCGGACTACCCTGTGACGGTCCTCAAGCAGGAGGAGAGCGAACTGTTAACACGGGCGCTCCTCGAAGCCATGGACGCCGTACCCTCTGGGCAGGCGCTACCATGCTTCGACGGACACCGCTGGGAACAGGGAGCCATGTGGGTGACCTGCTCGGACGACACGGCGAAAGAGTGGCTGAAGGCAGTAGTCCCGACGCTCAAACCTTGGAAGGACGCCTCGCTCCAGGTTATGGAGAGGAACGGCCTCCCAAAACTTAAAAAGACCTCCGCGGTGTTCTTCGGTACAAAGGAGGACACCGAGGTGCTTTTTAGGAGGCTGAAGCGCCAGAACCCGGCCCTAAACACCGACGTGTGGAAGGTTTGGGACCGGCGGGAGGTGAACGGCAACGTTCACTTCGCAGTGAGCGTGGACGCCCCATCCATGGAGGCTCTGGCCAGGGTCGGAAATGCTCCCGACTGCGGACTGGGGCGGGCTCGTTTCGGCGATGCCCCGAACAGGACAGGCGGGAAAGACACGGCCGGCACCGGGGCCGGAGCACCAATGGCCTCAGAGCCAAAGAATGGTCCTGGACAGGCACCTGGTCTTGCTGAGTCGGCCGTTGTACCTCAGGCAGCGACCCCAGCAGCCAGGGTACCCAGCACAGGGGCCCCTTTATTGAGGGCACCCGTGCTGCTGCCCGCCAGGACCATGGCTCCCGCGAAGGCAAAAATGCCTAGCGCGGGAAAATATCCGCCTTCCTACTGGAGGAAGGAGCAGGGACCGGCTGCAGGGGGCTCGGGGGTCACAACCCGCGGGACCCCAGCAGTCGGGCGTACTCCTTTCCGACCGGTAGGCAGGAAAGGAACGAGGGGCAGGCCCACTATGGCCAGTCTGGCGCTCAAGGCGGGACTGGCGGGGCGAGAACAAGGCGACCAAAGGACGCTGGATCTCGCCACGCCAAGGACCTCTGAGCTGCCGACTGAGACTGTCGAGGGCCCAGCGAACTCGGCCGCGAGGGAGGAAGAGCGTGATGGTGTTACGTCCTGCCGTAACTTCAATCCCAAGTGTTCACTTGTTACTTAAAATAAACTCCCAAGTATAACATTTAACTCGCAATTCTCGATGGGTAACGATTTGTTTTCACTCTACCGAAGATTAAAAATGCCACTGTCAGACGTCATGTGTGAGCTACTTAAAATATTACGTTCTATTTCTTTAAACCAGATAGAGCAAAGCGACAGACTGGTCCCAGGAGAAATAGAGATCTTTTTGATCTAAGGAAACTTATACACGGAATTACAAAATTCCTACCTTATCCACAGGGATCCATCCGGGGAATTATCGACCCACGCTCATGGATCCCAAAGGGGACTGAAACTGTATTACCATATGGTCCACATAGACTAGGGGGCATTCAAGTCGCAAGAGAGCCGGGAATCTGACCGCCGCTCTAACTGGCGGACGGGTCAGTTAAACTCCCCGGCCCAGCCTCACCACATGGTATGGTAGGCTGTGGGCCTTATCGGACTTACGACAGAACAGCAATCTAACTTACCCGCTGACCATCCATAGAATTGCGAGATAATGATAAAACATACTTGTTGGAAGCCTAATTTATCAACACACCAAGCCAAAATTAGAATGACGACCAAGCCTCACCCCTTTTCCACCTTTCTTTCCTTAAACAAAGGAAAAGGTGAACGTTTGGACTAATAAACCCCCG
This sequence comes from Stenichneumon culpator, assembly GCA_964017025.1. NCBI lineage: Eukaryota > Metazoa > Arthropoda > Insecta > Hymenoptera > Ichneumonidae > Stenichneumon > Stenichneumon culpator. The sequence continues at coordinate 8,167,504 of OZ024776.1, read as the reverse complement.
CAATATCGGAGGAAGCTATCAAGCAAAAGCGAGATCCAGAATATCTCTTTCCCGGAAAACATTTATCCATATGAATAATCAGTATAATTAACAAATTAATTAGGCATTAACACTAAGAGTATTGCAGAACGTCTCTCAAACCCAGACTCATTTTAAAAGCCTCGAGTTCCGAATTGTTATCCAAAATTGTTAATAACAATCCGGATCCCTCACCATCCGTACGATTCACGCCGCGAACAAGATGTCCGACACTCATTAAAAAACCTGCGAAATTCAGATTCTTCGCAGATAACTATGCTATACAAAAGCAAATTTTCTATAACGACGTGAATCTACGACGGTACACTAAATGTTCGGAGATCGTTCAGGCACAAGAGAGAGGAAGCAATGAAGAGAGAAAGAGCTAGAAAAGAATCTCAAGGGGAACGCCTGGCCAAACGACGAGGGCAATGCAGCCTCGCCGCCGCCGCCTGGAGGGTTCATGAACTCGGCGCAATACACATCACGCTACATCCTCTCGTGAACATTTCAAACCCTCAACCTCTCTCTCTCTCGTTGCCGAAATCATTTATGTATATTTTTATTATAAAAACTAACACTTAATAACGAGAATCCGGTCGTATTCAGGAATAAGTACTTTAGATATACCCAAACTGGGAAAATTAATCATGATGCTCATCATAAAACCATTAGATAACAGGAATACAAATCGAAAGAAACAATGATACACACGTCTTGGCAAAGGGAATGCACTGACTCAATATTTAACGCAATTATGAAATGATCAAAATTCAGGAGGGAAGTAGGTCGCCATAGGCACTGCGAATTACTCCACGTAGGCAAGCAAAACCTCCAAGTCTCGCTCACGGTCAAAGAAATCCCCTCCCGTCAACCACCTCTGGTGATATCTTCCATGATGGGAACTCCCATCTCCGATCGTGATTCGCCAATACTGGGCCTCCTCATGAACCAACTACCGGCCCGAGATTTCCTCACACCCGCAACTAGCCGCGTAACGAAGGTGCACACAGATAACACCTTCGAAATGTAACGACCCTAAAAACCCACCCACCGTACCCCTATTTTTTGACAATAGTGGAAGGGTCAAGTCGATAAAAAGGCGATACTCGAGAGCGAAGGGACAGAAAGACTGCAGGAGAGATTTAGATAGATAGATCGAAGAACAGAAGTAGAGTCAGAAGTAGAATCGGTCGCACGAATTAAGAAGCAACGAATAATTTTAAGACATCAGAATTTATCTCGATCTGTACCAAACATTTTTGACAAAACCGACATTCTTTAAATTCGGAATTTGTAAGTCAGTTTTCATCCGCGAAATTATTTTGTTTAATAAATCGTTTATCCGGACCAACATTTACTTCCACCAAATTTCATCCACCTGTTCTCCGCCAACACCGTTTTCAACGTAAGTACAGTTCCATTATTCGTAGAATTCAATATAAGATAGGATGTTTAATATTTCCGTTATGATTAGAGCGATTCTGCTCCCCGAATTTTTATGACATTTTCCCAGCAAAACAATTTCCTGTTGTACCTTTCCTGTAGAACTAGCCACACCCGTAGAATTTACAGAATTTGTAGGAATCGTCACCTTTCCGTTGCCAACCGTAGAAATGAAGCCGTATCATTTTTTTTCCCAAATCTATACTTTCCAGTAGCTGAACGAATAGAAATATCCTATTACCCCGCAATCTCCTCGTTTCCTGAAAGCAAGCATTCCCTGCCCCATCCTTAGTAACTTTCCGTGAGGATTAGACTAGAAAAGGGGCTATCGCGAACGCGATTGACATCTGGTGTAGTATAGGTCGATCTCTCTTCGACTTGACTAGAGTATGTTAAATCAGAAGCGTTCCGATCCGTCTGTAACTCCAAACAGGACAGGGGCCATTGATGTCGGTGCACGTTTGGCGCTATGTGTTCGATCCGAGGTTTAACGTAACCAGTGTTCCTGACGTACAAATTGGTTCGGGGATGCTCTAGTCCCACCGATTGTCGTAACACTGGTGCCGAGCCCTTGGACTTCGTGCATCTCTGGCGACCGATTCGTGCATGGGACATTATCGCTGTTTGGACGTAACAATGGCTGAACATCGAACTCTTCCCTCTCGCCCCCACCCCTCCCCTAACCCCCCAACCCCGAACCCATCCACTTCCCGCATCCTTATCCCCTCCCTTCCCCACTTTGCCGGGAGACAGATCGTACCCACAGCTTCAACAGCTGTGGGTAGTATCAGGTTCTCCCAAATTAATCTGCAACACTGCAAAGCGGCCACGGCTGTTTTAAGTCGGGACCTAGCAGTGGAGCAGACAGACATAGCCCTTATACAGGAACCCTGGATCAACGGGGGACTGATTAGGGGTATTAGTACGAATCTGGGCTCGCTTATCCACGCGGGGGCGGAGCTGGGGCCGAGGGCCTGCATCTTCATCAACAAGATGCACAGCGCCCTCAAGTTGAACCAGTTCTGCACCCGGGATCTAGCAGCAGCCAAGATTTCATTCAATATGGATGACAGACAGACCGAGCTGGTAATCTGCTCGGCCTACCTGCCTTACGACTCGGCGGAACCCCCGCCTACGAACGAGCTCGTGGCCCAAGTCGACTACACAAGGGCCAGCGGACTCAAATTAATTGTTGGTTGCGATGCGAACTCACACCATACGGTGTGGGGAAGCTCCGACATCAACCCGAGAGGCGCTGCTCTACTGGAGTACCTCTCTACCACTAGGCTAGAGATCCTCAACAGGGGATCCAGGCCAACTTTCATCACTTCCCGCAGACAGGAGGTCTTAGACCTGACCCTGGCTGCACCGGAAGTGGCACGCGGCATCCTGGACTGGCGGGTGAGCGAGGAGGTAACCCTCTCCGATCACCACCTAATCAGGTTTAGTTTACTGGGGGAGGCAGCACAACGCCCCTCGGACTCCTACAGGAACCCCAAAGCCACCGACTGGCCTGCCTACAGAGCAGAGCTGGACGGGAAGCTTACGGGGGGCCGTGAGAGGCCGGGGACGAAGGGGAGCATCGAGCGGGAAGTAAGCTTCTTACGGAACGCTATGATCGACTCTTACGAGGCAGCATGCCCTCTTAAGACTAGGCCCAGCAGAAAGAAGGTGACGTGGTGGAACCGTGACCTGACACAGGCACGGGCTCGCTCCCGGAAACTGCTGAACAAGGCCTTAAAAACTAACACGAGCTCTCATTGGGACTCCTACAGGGGGGCCCAACAAGCCTATAAGAAGTTAATCAGGAGGTCCAAAGCGACCGCCTGGCATGAGTTCTGCAGCGAGATCGAGGCCCTACCATTAGTGGCCAGACTTCGCAGAATTTTTGCATCGGGGCCTTCGACTCGGCTTGACGGTCTGGTTCTCCCCGACGGGAGAACCACGTCGAGCCAGGAGGAGACCCTGGCCCACCTGTTTGAGGTTCATTTCCCTGGGTCGGTTCTCACTGAACCGGGGGAACCCACGGGCACGGCGGACCCGCCGATTGGCGCGGCCGCCCGGGACTGGGCTACGGCAGCGGATATTACTACAACCGCTAGAATCAAATGGGCCATAGATACCTTTGATCGGTACAAAAGCCCTGGTGTGGATGGGATCTTCCCCGCCCTCCTGCAGGAGGCGGGAGAGGGCCTCATCAAATTCCTTCAACGTATCTATCGCGCATGCCTCGCGATATGCTACGTTCCATTCGCTTGGAGGGAGGTCAGGGTCGTCTTTATCCCTAAACCAGGGAAAGACACCTATGACCGAGCCAAATCTTTCAGACCCATCAGCTTGACGTCTTTCCTCCTGAAAACGCTGGAGAGACTCGTTGATAGGTACATTAGGGAGGGTGCGCTCGCCGAAAGACCGGTGCACATTTCCCAGCACGCTTACCAGGTGGGCAAATCCGTGGAAACAGCGCTCCATCATACCGTCAAGGTATTGGAGGGGGCCGTGCACGCGGGTAGGTCTGTCCTGGGCGTGTTTATTGACATCGAGGGAGCGTTTGACGATACCTCCTTCGATTCTATCTGTGAGGCAGCCAGGGGTTTCGGGGTGACGGATTCCGTCATCGACTGGATCCACTGCATGCTTAGTACCAGGTCTGTCACCGCAGGTCTTAGAGAGTCATCCGCGAGTGCGCTCGTCAAGAAGGGCTGCCCGCAGGGGGGAGTAACCTCCCCTATCCTGTGGGTGATGGTCATTGTCGGGCTCCTCGCGGAGCTCGAAAGACTAGGTGTGACAGTGGTGGGCTACGCGGATGACGTGGCGATGCTGGTCACCGGTACCCACCCGGGAGAGATGTCGTGGAAAATGCAACGAGCATTGAACCACGTACAAACATGGTGCACATCGAAGAGCTTGAGGGTCAACCCGAGCAAAACGGAGATGGTGCTATTCACAAATAGAAGGAAACTCAAAGTGAGCCCCCCTTCTATTTTTGGGAAGGAGCTCAGCTTCTCCACAGAGGTACGCTACCTTGGCGTCACCCTGGACAGCAAGCTCCTTTGGAGAAGCCACATCAATAGGCAGACCCGGAAAGCGACGTGAACTTTCTGGGCCTGTCGTAGGATTTTTAGTTCGACTTGGGGACTCAAACCGACGGTGGTGAAATGGATTGACACAGCCATCATTGAGCCCCAAGTGACTTACGCGTCAGTAGTGTGGTGGCCTGCTTTGCAGCGGGGAACCAACAACTAGTGTATAAGAAATCTGGCACGAAACCGTCATTCTATGCTCGACCCGAAGGTCTCTCGCCCATATGAGCAAACGCAACGAACATCCATCTACTTTCATTGCGTTGCAGCGTGCCAGCCCAGATTCCCCTCAACCTGAGACGACACAAGTGTCGCCTCCCCCGGGCTCCAATAACTGATCTAGTAGCTACCTCTTTTCGGAAAAAGAGTGCACTGTTTTCGATCTCACGTGTGGTTCGGTGGCCACACGGGGTAAACCAAAGCGAGGGCCCTCCACTCCTCGTCAGCCTCAACCTCCTGGTTCGTCTCACATATACGGTCTCCTTTTGCTGCGTACACCACGACGGACTGAGCCCGCTTCCGGCCGAGACCGGAATCGGGAACCATATTCATCGAATACTCTTGGGTAAGGGCACCCAGAGCATCCTCTAGGATGTGACTAGCCAGAGGTCTCTTGACCGGGTCTGCTTTTACGTTCGGTGCGAGCACATGCAGCGGGATCACGATGCGACAAAGCAAAGAGATCTCGAGCCAGATCGCGGCGAACACTCGAACCTCACCGGCTGTCCCCGCGCGCACGCACAAGCAGTTACGAAGAAATCTCCCCGTCGATCGTCGGGCGATCATTGACTGTCGGGCGGTTCCTATCCCCGCATTGATTGTACACAACGGTTGGGCCGTGGGCACCAGTGGCCGTCCTCGGTGCACGCACAAGCAGTTACGAAGAAATCTCCCCGTCGATCGTCGGGCGATCATTGACTGTCGGGCGGTTTCTATCCCCGCATTGATTGTACACACGATTAGGCCGTGGATTTTAATTATAACCGTTCGAGACGCAGCGGCTCTTTCGAGCAGGCTACGCCACCAGATAAATCTGGATTTTATGGACATACGAAACGCTACGGCACCGTTCAACTCCGTTAGCGTCACCATCTACTTGGATTTTGTGCTCAGGTTTCGCGGGTTCGCAGGGCCCGATGAATTGAGCAAAGCAGTAACCGAGCACATGAGTGGTTGCCCACCCCAGCTCGGCACACCACCGCCCAACCAACCTTGCGGTTAGCGGGGAACCAACAGGAAGACGCTCAACAGGCTGTATAGGCTTGCACTGCTGGGGATCACAAGAGCGCTTCGGACAACTCCTACCCTGGCACTGGGGGCGCTCTTAGACATAGCGCCGCTAGACATCGTGGCTAAGGCCAAAGCGATGGGTGCAGCCGTACGGTTAAAGTTTGGAGGGAAGTGGAAGAGAGCTTGCAGGGGCCACGCGTCGCGGCTTAACGGCAACAGGGATCTCGAGGAGGTCCTAGCCCTAGGCGGCGACCGAGGCCCTAGCAGCTACCACTTCCGACGCAACTACACTGTTACCTTCCCGAGTAGGCAAGAGTGGGAGGAAAACAGAGTCAGGTTGCTGTCCCCAGGGGGACTTGTCTGGTATACGGATGGGTCCAAAACCCCGACGGAAACAGGCACCGGAGTGTGGTGCGCGGGGCCTAGGACGAGGATATCCTTGGCACTGGGGAAACGCGTTACTACACTTCAGGCTGAGGTGCTGGCCATCAGAACCTGCGCGGAAGCGATTCTGCAAAGGGGCTATGAGGGCAGGCACATCTACATCTGTAGTGACAGCCGCGCAGCGCTCAGGGCCCTCGACTCCATCGAGGTGAAGTCTGAGCTGACACGCAGCTGCACTGTTGCCCTAACGCGCATTGCCGACGCAAATAGGGTCAAATTGCTCTGGGTGCCTGGGCACATGGGCATACAAGGCAACATGGAAGCGGACGGACTGGCAAAAATGGGCTCTGCAGGATCCATTTCGGCCACCCCTACGTCGGTACCGGTAGCCCCGGGCGTCATCAAGGATATCATGAGGAGGTGGACCGCCGAGCAGTTCACTTCCCTGTGGATCTCGGCGCCGGGGTCAAGACACGCGAGGGCTCTCTTCGCGGGCCCCTCGGAGAAACTGGGCTCGGAATTGATAGCCCTCGATAGGCAAATGCTGAGGTGGCTGGTAGGCCTGATTTCGGGCCACTGGTTCACCCGGCAGCATTTGAAGCGGATGGGATGGATGGTAGACTCGCTATGCCGCTTCTGCGGACTAGAAGAGGAGACCTCCCTCCACCTAATAGTGGCGTGCGAGGGACTCGAGGGGGCTCGACTGAGAACCCTCGGAGCCCCAGTTCTGGATACACTGCAGTTGGAGGTGACGGGTATTGGGGGGCTTCTCCGCTTTGCGGAAGAGGCCGAACCCCCGCCCCAACCTTAATGGTTTGCGAGTGCCCCGTATGGGGCCCGAGTACAATGGTCCAGCAGGACTGCGTGCTCGCTTTCGCACCAACAACAACATTATTATTATTATTATTATTATTATTATTATTATTATTATTATTATTATTATTATTATTATTATTATTATTATTATTATTATTATTATTATTATTATTATTATTATTATTATTATTATTATTATTATTATTATTATTATTATTATTATTATTATTATTATTATTATTATTATTATTATTATCATTATTATCATTGTGTAATTTGTGTGTATTCGTTTTTTGTTCTAGGGAGGACTCGGAAGAGGAGACAAGTCCAAATTCGGTAAAACGTCCGAGCACGCGGTCGGAGAGTTCCGACGAGGACCCGCCGCCCACACCGCGGAGATCGTCACCCCTGGGGAGTGAGTTCTTTGCCCGTTTCGCCTTTCCTTTTGTATTCTTGTTTCTTTTTATTTATTCTAATAAAAATTTTTTTTCAGAGCTCGCGGCCTGCAGGCGTCGACGATAGGAGAACGACGGAGCTCCTCTTTCCCCTTTCTCTTTTTTTTTTTGTTAAGTTTTCTTTTTTAATTTGTGTGTTCGATTTAAAGTTTAGTTTTGTTTAAACTCGATTTTATGTTAGTTCTAAGGATTTTATGTTTAGTTTTAAGGATTCTGTATATTGTTTTAATAGAAGCTTTTAGGAAGCATTTTAAACCCAATTTTCATATTTGTTTGGAAACAATTTTTTTCCCTTACCCATAATTTTAATTAGTTTTTACCTTGCGGCAAGGGTGCGAGGATTCTGGCCCCGTCATCGCGTTCTTTCTTCTTTTCTTTGAAGACTTCGAGGGTTCTGTCCCGGTCTTAAGATAAAGTAGGAAATGTCTACGTCGAGCGGTTCTGTTCCGCTTTCCGATTTTTTTTTCAAAGATTTCGAGGGTTCTGTCCCGGTCTTGCGGAAAAAGGAGTGGTCGTCTACGTTGGAAGGTTCTGTCCTTCTTCTTCCATCTGATCGTACTGGACGCAGCTGAGTTTGGTTTGTATTTGTTTTTTTTCATTATATATAAATGTATATTTTTTTCATTATCAATAGTATAAATATTATTATTATTTTTATAATTTTTTTCTTCGTTTTTTTTTTCAAAATTATTATTATTATAATTTTATATACACGTTATTATTATTATAATTTTTTTTTTCGCTTGCTTCCTCATTTTCATTTTTTTCTTTAATCGTCTTTGATTTATTCCCTATCTTATTTATTTATTTATTTATTACTTAATTATGTATAGGGCTCGTTATATTATTTATTCGTTTTATTTAGTTTTGTTTATCGCCTTGCCATTTTCCTCTGTCCTATCTTATTCCTTTTCCTTAGGTTATCCTATATTTCTTCTAGTTTACGTATGTTCCCCTTTGTGGTGTCTGGAACTGTGGGGCCATCTGCCTACGCCGAGTCGAGGAAGGAGAGGAAATTTTTTTTTTTTTATGATAAGGACCGGGCTATGTTGCCGAGGGCAAAGAAATGCCGCGGACCCTCGGTATACCCTCCCCCCCCCTTTTTTCGGTTGAGCTCACTTCGATCTCCCGCCAGGTTGTCGAACGACTCCCCTGATCCTAGCTTACTGGGGTTGAGTTGTTTGTATTTTCGACCTTATTTATTTCAATCTCTCTTAATATTACTGGTTTTGCTCTTTTTTGCTTGATCGTTTCCTTTTCTCAGGCTTTCCTGGGCTGCGACATTACGATTAGCATAGCTCGGGCTTTAAGAAGGACGAATTTGAGGGCGGTCATTTCTACAGTCACCTCGTCGGTTCCGAACTGCACGATTATACGGGGTTCTTCCCAGGGCCAGACTACCAACATTACGATTGCATGGATTGATTCTTCTTGGTGTTTCCTGATTTCTAATTTCGTGGAGATTTCTGACAAGGTCGTACGCGTAGTGCTGACGTACTCTTGCGAGTCACTATGGGTGATATATTCTTCATTTCCCTCGATTTTGTCTAATGTTGTCTCCACGATTGTATTAACTAATCGTGTTACTTTGTCTTGCCATTTTCCAGCTAGTGTTTTCCACACTAGGTGTTCTGTCTGTTTGCTGCTTGATTCTCCTAATACCTTTGCTCTTGAGTTTCCCCTAGTGTTCTTGATTCGTTACCACATACTCCTGTGTCACTCTGATTGGTTTGTGGTCCCAGGGCCTCCGCGCATTTACCTGCTTCCTTTTGCTCGTCCCTGGGTGGTCCCCATCCCAACTCGTTCGATAACTCTATTTCTTCCTGCTTTGACCTTGTTACTGTCGTTGCTGTTATTGGTAGTTCTGTAATTGTTATGTTTGTTTATGTGTTTAACGGCGCGGTTTTCAAAGTGTTTTTTTTCTTTTTTTTTGAATTTATCCGTGTCCCCAAAAAAATGTCTGTACGCTATCTTTGATATATTTCCTTATTCCCCATAGATTTTCTACTGGTAACTCTGGCCTCCATTTGCCCGTGTTGATTGGTGGTTCTCCCTTACTCCGTCCTTCCCAATTTCTCCGAGCTAGAGGGGTTTGCCGTCTCTGTCTTTGCCTGGGCCTTCACTGGTTGCCTGCGAGAGTAATCGTTGCGCTATTGGTTGGTCGAGTGATGTTTCTGAGCGCGAGGAGGTTATTTTACTCCCTCAAATGCATGCATATTATGGACATCTGGGGTGTAAATGGTTTTGACTAGATTGTACTCAAGTATAAGCCTGTTTCCAATAGGTTATTGTATTTTATTTTCATAATGCGTAAATATTCTGTACTACATAGTTATTTGTAGAATAAACCTTTTAAGCAAACATGTGCATTTGATATAAATTACCATAGTGGTCCATTTTGAACTGGTTAACCTATTTCCTATAGTTAAATTATTCGTTTTGTCTTTTATATTATTATCTTTAATGGTATATGTATATATAAATGTATTTAGACATAATACATATATGTTGTTCGAGAATCCGACGCCTCAGCTGAGTTGAGCGAGGCAGCCGGGCAGCTGTCGAGCGGCAGCACCTCCCGGCCGCGCTCGGCCAGACTCACGCGCGACGATCGCGCACGCGTAACGGGGAGAAGTCGCCATCGTGCCGTGTGCAACCGGCTGCTTCTTCCTTCTTCTTCGTAATGGCCGCGATCTAATCACACGTGCTCACGTTACGCTCATTTGCTCATTTCGTTGTAAGTTACGGTTAAGCTCACGGGTCTGCTTATTTTGGTACATCAACATTCGGGAACGTCTTGTCTGTTTCAGCGTAACTCATCATGTAACTCATCGGGAACGCGAGTTTATTCTCACGGCCAAGTGCCGAGTGCCTTTTCGCCGGAGAAACTCGCGCTCAACAAGTGTGCGACGCGTCGATTCGCACACGGTCAACTCACCCGGGTTTTGTCGCGGATTAATATAATCGAGACGACTCAATTCGGGATATTTCTCGACATTCTCACCCACGGTTTTTCTCACGCACGCGTACGGTGCATTTTTGTTTGTATATTGTTGTGCGCTGAAAATATACTCTTATTTTCATTATTGTTAATTTTGTGACCATCTTATTTTTCCCTACCCGCTCCGCTATCGTACCATCACGGCAATTCTCAAACATATGTCTATATTCCCTTCCCCCTTTTTTATCTATGTTGTTTCTACGCATAAGTATATATATTTTCTTTATTAGGTTTTTTTATTAATTTATTTATTCATTTTTATGTTATATAGTTTTTTATTTATTTATTTTTATATTCTTTTTAATTTTTATTCCCTTTTTATTATTATTATATCTCCAGGACAACTTTGCACTTTGCATACATGAGGCTCCTTAATTGCCGGCGGTATTTTCCTCATTCCCTGGGCGAGGGAGTGGTTTCGGCTTTCTTCGTTTATTCCTCTCACCGTATTCAGGAAACAGCCCCGGCATGATTCCCTGGTTGTTGTTTAATTCTTTGCATAACTCACCGAGTTCCTCTCTCGTCATCTCTCCGTTCGGATAATATGGGGCACCAGTCGAAACCGTGCGGATCTGCTGCTTCCTATCGTAGCGTTCCCCAATTAGGATCAGTTGGAGACTGACCGGGAGCCAGTCCCTCGTACGGAAAGTTAAATCCGTCCTCGGTGTCGGACTCGTCTTGCGAATGGTAATTGAAGATTCCATATCCTTGGCTTTCTGTGCGTTCCGGATCTTGGGCCTTTGGTCGGATAGTGTCGCCGTCCCATGCGTATTCGATTCCTCCTAATGTTTTGGGGGAGTGTGGGTCGCTACGTAGTATTTCTTTCCATTTGTCCAGTGCCTCTTCCGTAAGTCCTCTCCACTCGGGCGGCACCCATACTTCGAATTTGTACTTTTCGATTTCCCAATAACAGAATAGGGCTGCCGTGCCGGGGACTAAGACGTTTGGTCTCTTCCGGTTGACACAGATCCAGAGTGTCTCCTCATTGCTTTCCGTATGTATCGGTCGACACCAATTGTAGGTATCACAATGACAATGGTAGAGCGGCATTTGGTTTGTATTACGTTTAATGTCGGTTATATATTTTTTCCTTATGTATTTATTTATATATATATATAGATATTATTTATTATTATTATTATTATTTATATTTTTTAAAATTATTTATTATTATTTTTTTCTTTTCGCTTTTTTTCGAACCTCATAATGAATATATATTTATCTCAAAGTATGTATATTTTCCTTTTATTATTTGTAATTGTTATGATTAGATGCAGACCCTACTTTATTTATTTTTATTAACCCTTACGATGGGTATATGATTGATTAATTATTAGCGTATGCTTTGTATCCTTTATGATATTGTTAAAAATGAGCATGAGGGTTTTTATCTTAAGTATCTATCCCTTATAACGGGGTTTTATGCCCGCTAAACTTCGCCCTATCTGTCGGCGCTCCGTCGCCGGGAGAGCCGTTGAGTGCCAGCCTATTTTTAATTATCGGCGGAACAGGCAAAGCGCAAACGCAACCGAAACCGAAACTTAAATCTAAACTCGTGAATCTAAGTCGAAACTCGAAAATACGAGAACAGAACGACTACGGAGGCAGACAGAATAGATCGCGGTATACCCGAGTCGCTCAGTGAGCTAGGTTGGGGAGAGAGGGGTGGGACGATTGCCCCCAGCCAAAGAGAGGATCAAAAACAAATGCACCGGTTCTGCTTACGTGTTCCACTATTGACCAAATATCCCAAAAATACAATAGAATATATCATAAAGCTAGAGCAAATAAATCTTAATGCGAGAGCCGAATAAAGCTAACAGGTAACGAACTTGATGCAGGATCACGACAGATAACATTCATCGGCGAAGCGAGATCTCAACGGTCGTATTCCATAACACAAATAAGGTAACGCGTAACCGTACGAGAGAACGGGATAGCCTAAACGGTAACGAGCAATCATGCGCGTAGGCGAAAGAGAGCGAAATCGGTAACATAGATGCACTTATTCTTCTAGGTGACTTATTCTAATTTCTTATTGTCTAGTAGCTAAGCAATTTCCAAATAACATTATCAAACGGAACACGCATACCTGGAAACCATTGATAGTTGGAACGGTTACAGCGCAGCACGAAATAAGCGAAACCACAACGAACATTGACAGGGTAGCGGAAGCGAGCTGTCAAGCGAGCGTCTAAGCGGAAGTTCGAAGCACTGATCCTCACACGAACATTATTTTTAGGCGTAACCGATAGGCTTACGCGAAAACACCGATTCAATAATTATCAAAAGGCATGCGGATCGTGTATAGCGATATCCCGCGGGTGTCACTGACGGTAACAATCGGTAGGTTAATGAGGCGATAACTCGGCCGAAACCCGATGTTGCATACCGGAAGATAGCAAGAGTATTTTTTTGCATGCACTCCGAAAATTGCACACTTGACAATCACGAACTATATTCGGCTATTCGATAGCACGTGGTCACCAGGTAGCGAGATAACGCGTGCTCGACGCACGTATCTACCGCAGCACGTCGATAGCGTGAGAGCGAGGAAGGGGGAGAGAGCGGATCGATAGCGTAACGAGAGCTTTGGGGGTAGAGAGCGCCGCCCGGGTCGATAGCTAGGGAGAGAGAACGTTTCGGATCGATAGCAGCGCGAGGACTGAACTCTGACCGCGTAACCTGGACTCCCTAAATCTCGATCGTACGAAAATCGGGGGCGTAACCGGAACCAATGAGATAACGAGACGTCAAGGCATGTGACAAGAGAGATGGTCGCCCTGTGAATTCACATATTCGCGGTGGCTATCGCGTGGGGGTACTTCTCCGGGAATAGAGAGGATCGGGGGAAACGAAATGTAATTCGATAACGATCCCCCTACTCGGCGCGTGCCACAATAACGGCATAAATTTTCGAACACAACGTCGTCGAGCCGGGTACCTGGCGCTACGAAACTCGTGGGGATACACTCCATTAGTGCGGCCTTTTCGAACTCTCGGAGGGGCGTTCTCTCGAACACTTCGGGTTTGATGACCTTCTTACAGTATGACCGGTAGCATGCCATTGTCTCGGCCAGAGATGCATCTAGAGGCGGCCTGGAGCTTGCCTTACGGATGTACTCTGCTGCCTTTCTTGCAATTACGTACTCGCACTTCTTGTACCAAAATTCGTGTTGATGCCATGGCTCGTCCTCGGGCGTCCATTTACCCAGGACTACATCGCAGCTAAAACATCTCGCTTTGTCTTCCACTCCGAGATAGTAAAGTCCAGCATCCGCTAGACTCGTCGGAGTCTGGACCATCGATGGGGGCCAATTTTTGAAACTTTCGATGCGAGCGTCGTATTTTGAGTAATCCACCTCGCTGACGTAACCCAGATTTCCCATGTGCACGGGTTGGCAACTTTGAGCGGAGGGGAGTGCATCTACCTGGACCTCTTTCGTTTCCTCTATTCCGCTGGCTGCTCCACGTGGTTCGCCGGGGTACATTCCGGTGTCGTCGACAGGTGACAGCGGCGCCGGCGGAGGAGGTGTCGGATGCTTGGCTCTTGGAGGAGGTGTCGGATGCTTGGCTCTTGGAGGAGATGTAGGAGCCTTGCTGTTACTGGTGGTGGCGCCGAGATTGCTACCGCTCGGCAGCCTCCGTATTTCGCTCCCCATCGCCTTTTTCTTCTCCTGAGGCGTGCTATTATTCTCCGTGCCCACTCTTTTTATGGCTCCGAGTAGCTGTTCCGGGCCTTGGTCCTTTGCCTTATCCTTGGAGAGGAGATCGATGGCAATGGTTAATGAAGGATTTTTTAATAGCCCTCGTATAGCATTTCCTGTAGAGGTGGCGGGAGTTTGGGTTCCCCGTACCGTTTCTACGATTTTTTTGACACTCGTGTATATTTTGGGCGCGTCGGTTTTAACGAGTCCATAATCCGCGCTAGTCAAAGGTCCGGCTTGGACCACCTTTGTTCGCTTTTTTATTACCTCCTCCTGGGTGGACGGGGCGTTATTTGTGCGTATAAATTTACTCAATGTTTCTTCTTGCTTCTTTGACTGTAGGGGTATGTTTCCACAGTGTAATCCAAGAATGTAACGGCAGTCTTCGGAATCTGGTTTGTGTTCGATGAAAGGATCTTCTCCTATTTTCCAATCATTTATTTCGACACCGCATACGAAACAAGTGACGTCGTCTCCCGTGCCCATATAGAAGAACCCCGCAGCGGCGAGTTTCTCGGGTTTTATATACGGTCTTGGCCATCCGATGAAGCTAAGTAGTCGCTCGGACTCCTCGTTGAATCGGGGGTACGCGTTTCTCGATCGCTCGTCCTGGTCGCTGTTGACGTCACCAGGACGCACCTGTAGTACGTCTGGTCGCGGAATTTCCTCACCATTATGCTAACGGGATGAGAGATTTCTTCACGCGTTCGGGATGGACGACACAAGTTTTGCCCTTTAGCTGGATGCGTAAATTTCTTCAGCTGGATGCGTTAATATGGGTTCACCAACCTTGAACGTAACGGGATTCATGCGTCTATCTCGAATACTCTGCACTTTATTTTCACAACAAAAACTCTCACACCTTTCACGCACGTCAATCCACACTCGCACCGGAAAAGGAAGTCTCGGTTTTTCCGAATATGTATGAATTTTTTCAGAATTTTTTGTAATCTTTGAAAATTGCTTTTTTTCTATGTTCAAGCTGTGAAAAAATTTAATTTTCAAAGATTATTAAAAATTCCGAGAAATTCATGCGTATTCAGAAAAATAAACGAATAATTTTTATGTAGGAAAATAGTTAAGTTGCCCGGTAATTTGTTGAACAATAATTGTTATCTTCAATTTGTTAATAACAATTTGGAATTATTATTTCACGAAAACAATCTTTGCAGCACCTCCCACATACTTGATTTTTTCAGATTTTTATCCCATCGAGATGTGTTCGAAATTTTCTCTGAAACTCATGTTTAGCGGGACTGTACCGCTCAGATGCATCACACATACATTCCCAGCCAAAAGTGAGATTCAGTGAAAATTTGAACACTTCCTAATGGTATAAAAATCTGAAAATAATCAACTGTATTAAAGATACGAACAAAATTAACTTTGCATAATAATAATGTGAAAAAGTTATTAACAAATTGCTGAAAAATTAAATTGTTCAACAAATAATCAGTAAACCGTATTTTCTCTTTACAAAAGAATTCATTGATTTTTTAGAAGCCACGTAAATTTCTTCAGAACTTTCTTACATTTTTTAATTTCCTGCTTTTGAAATAATGTTAAAGCCATAACTACGAAACCCTCGGCGCAATCGCCTCAAAAATTTTTGTGTGCTGTAGAATCGTGATACGAAAACATATTCGAAAATCGTGCTGCTGAATTGATTTTTCTATTTTTAGAAAAAAAAACCATTTTGAAACGTCAGAAAATTCTGAAAAAATTCATATGAACTCTAAAAAATCAAGAGATTTATTTAAAATAAGAAAATTGAAACTTGTCTGATTTTTAAATTATTTATTTTTCTAATAATCTGTTAATAACTTTTTGTATTATTATCATGCAAAATTAGAGGGCTTGAAATAATTAATACGGCTGATTTCCGCCCACGATTTTTTTTAGCATTTTTAAAAAATCTGTTTTGAAACTACCGTCATAAAGAATTTTCTAAGGCAGTTTCTATGAAACAGGTTGTTCAATAAAACCTCTTATGTGAACTACTGTACGAAAATATACTATCAATCGCGGCTTTTGAAAAATGTGTCAGAAAAAATTAACACGTAAAATGTAAAAAAAAATATTTAAAAAACGTAATGTCTGTGAGAATGGCTTATGTACAAATTATATATAATCGGCTTTTCTTTAATCGGGTGATATATTAGTAAAAATTCATTTTATATTCATAGATGTACAGCTTCTCACAGTG
The DNA here is from genome assembly GCA_964017025.1 of Stenichneumon culpator. Taxonomy (NCBI): domain Eukaryota; kingdom Metazoa; phylum Arthropoda; class Insecta; order Hymenoptera; family Ichneumonidae; genus Stenichneumon; species Stenichneumon culpator. Next base: position 8,151,158 of record OZ024776.1, on the reverse strand, counting down.
ATATCGACGCCATGGAAATTGAATGTACAGATGATGCTGCAGATAGGACGACGAATGTCAGACCATCAATTACCCACCAAAATGTATCGGCAACACAAATCATCATGGACGTGGAATCGGCAAACGAAGCTCCATTTTCGACTCGGAATAGTACGCCTCCAAGTATTTTATTCGAAATATAGCTTATGTTATAATTGATTTAATTGTTGCTATTATCCAACGACTATCTGTAGTTTTCATTAAAACATCTTCCAAATCCTTAATAGCATTAAAAAAATTAATTACTTATTACATTTTTAGTTCATGGAACATTTATTGAGAACGAAAGGAAAATTATTTCTGAGAATCCAGGCAAAATTGTTGTTTTTTCCGAAGAATTACTGTATGATTGAGTACTTGAATCCAACAAAATGGATATTTTTAACGTCCAGTTACATTTTTGAACCATCAACATAATATAAATTATACCATAAATATTAATTTCGTAAAGTAATCGGGGCTTCCAACATTTTTTTTTGTTACACCAGCGCAAACTTCACCTTCCACATTTGATGGTAACGAGCAATTGGACACAAATAGAAACGACCAGTCATCGGGTACTGGCACAGATGTCACCGTACATCGAGAACAACTGGATTTCGCAGCCGTGTTCACTCTGCAATAAGCAGCGCCCATCCGGATTCGTCCATGCAGTCGTGATCGAGCAGAAATAATCACACAGGCTCTCGTGAAGTTGATAGTAGTAAATACCTTGCCCATCTCTTTCCCGACTAGCACCGGATTCCGTGAATTCATGAAGGTATTGGAGCCGAACTACCAAGTCCCATGTGGTAATACCGTGAAGAGCAGATTGGCCTTTACCTACGATCAAGTAGCCGCAAAAATTAATGCTGAATTGTCGGCCGCATCGGACGTAGCGTGGACTTCGGACTGCTGGTCCTCAAGAAACCAAGTTTCTTATATATCGATTACGGCGCATTTTTTGGACGCGAGCTGGATGCCGAAAAATTTTACTCTGGCCACCGCACCGAGAGTGAGCGACATACGGCTGCACATCTAACAGCTAAGCTGCAGGAAATCATGACGCTTTGGAATTTCGACGGCAAGGTATCCACTGTAGTTACAGACAATGCGGCGAATGTGAAAAATGCTATACGCGATCTCAATACTGTCCTCGTCAACAGTGGGGTTACGTGCGCAGCACACAGTCTGCAACTATGCGTGACAAAGGCCCTGAAGATCGCAAATATAGTAATTGTCTGCGAAAAAGCTTCCAAAATCGTTAGCCATTTTCGCCACTCCAATATCGCTACAGCCGAGTTGGAACGGAAGCAAGAACAACTGGGACTACCTAAACTAAAGCTGATTCAAAGCTGCTGTACACGCTGGGACAGCACGTATTATATGATCAGTAGGTTGATCGAGAATAGAAATCCGGTGGCGAACGTATTGTCAGATCGAACTGTGACGACGCCTGCAGCAGCGGAGCGTTTGGAGATTCTTGAGAGCGAATGGACGATTATGGAGAATCTTTTGAAGGTGTTGAAGCCCATGCAGCTAGCTACTACCGTATTGTGTAGTGAGTCGTACGCTCCCACCTCAATGGTTCGTCCACTGGTATACATGGTGCACAATAATCATTTCCGTAGTTCGGAAGACGACGACGCCGTGATCAAGTTGACCAAGGAAACTCTGCGAGAAGAATTGTAGACGCGTTTTTCATTGGAATACGATCATACCTCGGTGTGAATGCATGACAAATTGCGAGTTTCCTTGATCCTCGCTACAAGGACTTGCTCGTGGAAGCTCCGCAAGCACGAGAGGATATTCGAGCATTTGTAAAAGGTCGCTTTGCTGACTCACCGGTGGTGCAAGATGAAGACGAAACGCATACAAGTGCATTGGAGTTTCTTGTAACGGCTACAACCTCCTTTCGCACCGATATTATTTTTCTTCGTCGCAGCGGTATTATTTTTCCGCTGCGTTTCTTACGCAGAAGCCCTGTCGGGTTATCTGCATCCGGCCGCACGGCTTAGAGCCGTGAGAAGGCCCTTATCATAAGCGTCGTGACTGTCCGTCGCGACTTTGTTGCGGGGTCCGAGGCCCTCAGCCTCGCACCTCCGATCATCAGTCCAGCTCGAGCAGTCAAACGGTACACTCTCCCGAAACTCTCACTAAACTACGCTGCGACCAATAAAGTCATCAAGTATCTATGTCCACGATCATTCACCCATACCCGCATCATCCTGACGTCACATTCTCTTCCAACTATCGCCAAAACAGAAAAGTGCCGAGGCTCAATTCGACATGTACTTGTCCTAACCCCAATGCAGCCACATGATAAACCCATTCGAATGGTGGGCAACGCGAGAAGATCGCTACCCTGCGCTCGCCGAACTGGCTTTGAAATATCTGTGCATTCCCGCAATGTCTGCCAGTTCAGAGCGCGTATTTTCGACAGCTGGGAGCATAGTAACTGCCAAGCGAAATTGTTTGCTTCCGGAAAATGTAAATCTCCTTGTATTCCTCCATCGAAATCAACATTTGATTTAGCGAAATCAACAATTATTTATCGATTCAGCCAGTCATCATTAGGAAAACGAGAATATTATTTTCTTTAAGATTAAATATAAGATTTTTTTATAGTATAAAAAATATGGAAATAAATACGTTATATGTAAATACAAGAACTACTATCTCCAGTATCACCTTACCTTCATTATCTTTATTTGTGTTTGAATGTCCAATGGTAAACTCTAATGAGCGGGACAATAAATAGTATTATCTAGAATTACGGGAATATTAAAGATGATTCAGTGAGAATTTGAACACTTCATGATGGCATAAAAATCTGAAAAAAATCAACTGTATTAAAGGCGCCAACAAGATTAATTTTGCATAATAATAATATCAAAAAGTTATTAACAAATTGCCAAAAATAAAATTATTTAATAAATAATCGGTAAACCTTTTTTTCTCTGTTCAAATGAATTTATTGATTGTCTAGAAGGCACATGAATTTTTTTCAGAATTTTCTATCTTTTTTGAAATTTTTTAAGCCCATAACTACGGAATGTTTGTCGCAATTGCCTCGAAACTTTTTATATGTACTGTAGAATCGTCAGACTGAAACATATCCGAAATTCGTGCCTCTACAACGATTTTTTAAATTTACGGAAAAAAAATTGAAATTTTGAAAAAATTCACATGAATTCTAAAAAATCATGGAATTCATTTAAAATGAGAAAATAAACATTTCTTTGATATATATTTTATAAACAATTTATGTTTTTAATAATTTGTTAATAACTTTTTGGCATTATTATTATTATGCAAAGATAAAGGTCTTCACATAATTAATAGACCTGATTTTTTTTCAGATTCTTGGCATGTCGCGATGAACTGAAATATTCATCGAATTAATCTTTTGCTTGAGAATGCATGTCTGATGCATCCTTAAGTATATTATATATATTATGCAACAACGTTGCGATTGTATGCATACGTATAGTAAAGGTTTTATTAGTTATAAACTAATGGGCGCCCACGATCGAAATTTCATGGTCAATTAAAATGAACAATTTATCCCCGACAGCGTTAGACTCCGGTCGCGCTGTCGGATTATGATTCATAATCATAATACTTTTCAAAAAGAAAGCTTGTCGCAGGGTAAGTCGGGTACCCGAAAAGGTCGCGTAGTTTGGGATACGGATAATTCGTGTAATTCGGATGGTTGGAGTATACGGGTAGTTCGGATATCCCGATAGTTCTGATATCTGGATAGTCCGGATATCCCGATAGGTCTGATATCCGGATAGTCCGGATATCCGGATAGTCCGGATATCCGGATAGTCCGAATATCCGGATAGTTCGGGTATCCGGATAGTTCGGATATCCGGATAGTTCGAATATCCGGATAGTTCGGATATCCGGATAGTTCGGATATCCGGATAGTTCGGATATCCGGATAGTTCGGATATCCGGATAGTTCGGATATCCGGATAGTTCGGATAGTTCGGATATCCGGATAGTTCGTGTAATTTGGGTATCCGGATAGTTCGTGTAATTTGGGTATCCGGATAGTTCGAGTAGTTCGGGTATCCGGATTTAGAGTATCAGTTTTGTCTATGCGGGTATCCGAATAAGTTCGAATAACCGTATAATCCGAATACAAGTGGAAGCCCTAATCACAATGCCTCACTGTACGATATGTGTTTTTTGACCCCATACGTGAGTCCGTTATCAGTACACTACGATCTGATGCACCCCGACATTCTCTTTAATGGCGTATTTAGGTGCAAGGAAAACAATTGCAGTCAAGATTTTTCATCTTGGAAATCATTCCGAAAAGACCTAATCGTAACTCATAGCTCAGTTTTGAATCCTGTGCTCGTGATACAGAATAAAAAAGTTCGTGAAAAATCCGAAGAACAGCACACAACACTCGAGGAAGGTTGTAACGTCGCTGATACTGCAATAAATGATTTCAATGAAGCACCGGCCGAATATATATGCAAAACATTTAAAGACGTTGTTGTTACGTATTGTGCGAAATTGTATGCGACTCCTGATTTACCACGATCGCATGTTTAGCTAATGGTCGAACAAACGACGGAATTGATTGAAGGGCTGATATCGGTAGTAAAACCCGTTCTTTTCGCGTCATTGCAAAAATCGAATGAAAGCGAAGTAACGATAACTATTATAACACAAGCGTTGGATGCTATGACGGCGCCGTTTGAATTGAGGCTGGAATTATTTCACCGAAAAGTTATATTATCGGTGACGTTGTCGACGATAAACTCATTGAAGGAAGAATTACGAAACAAACTACTCCGGTCTATGCTCAGTTCGTACCATTACGGCAAACGCTGCACTGCTTCTTTAGCCTTCCAGGGGTATTGGTTTCCGTAGTAGATTACATGAAACTTCTATCAAATGAACATGGAATCTTATCAAATTTCATTCAAGGTGAACTCTGGCGCAAAAAAATTGATTGCTGGATAATCTGGAAAAACAGTTATTCCGTTATTTATATACTATGACGATTTTGAAGTTAATAACCCCCTTGGAAGCCACACTGGGATTCAAAAGTTAGGAGGCGTGTACTGCACAATACCGAGTTTACCACCAGAATTTCGCTACACTCTGGAAAATATATTTCTTGTCTTACTTTTTCACGCGGAGGATCGTAAGACTTTCGGAAATCAAAGTATTTTTCGTATCCTAGTCGATTAATTAAATTATTTACAAGAACAGGGTATCACGGTTCATTCAGATGGAACCGACACAACGATTTATTTTTCGCTGGGGTTGGTAACTGGGGACAACTTGGGACTAAATGGAGTGTTTGATCTCGTTGAAAGTTTTAGAGGTGCCCATTTTTGTCGAATGTGTAACCTTTCTGGTAAAGAAATGTGTGTTGATTATACCGAAAGAGTTGAGAATTTGCGATTTCGTTACGGTTACGAAATAAGTGGCGTAAAGAAACGCTCTATATGGAACGAACTCAAGTACTTTCATATTTACGAAAATTTCTATATGGATCCATTGCCCGATTTATCTGAGGGAGCATTTAAATACGGAGTCGCGCACGTACTTCATCATTACATTTTTCCGGCAGACAATAAAGTTCCCCTTGAAATCATTAATGACAGGATACGTACATTCAATTACGCTGCTAATAACATTTCGAATAAGCCACCCCTTCTTAGACACAGAGAAGTAAAGGATAAGAAACTGTCAATGTTGGCGAGTGAAATGGTAAACTTCGTTTACATATTGCCCCTGCTAATCGGCGACTATATTGAAACATCCAAAGTATGGTAATTTTTTTTGTTACTCCGAAAGATATATGACATCGTTGCTGCGAAAGCCATACAGCCAGAGTGTTACATTGAACTTGATGAACTTGTTGCTAAACACCACAAACTGTATGTAGAATTATTTAAGGGGGGATTTTCTTTTTTTCGACACAAAAAATCGAATTTTCGCTGACCGCTGTTTCATATTCTTCAAAGTGTTGAGAATATGTGTGCAAAATTTCAAATCAAAAATCTCAAAAATGGCAAAGTTATAAGCGATTTTATACCTGCGTGTCGACTCGCGGTGGCCGAGCGCTCGTTGTCGCACGGCAGGGGTCGGCGCGCCCGGCAGCTGCCCGAATCTGTTGCTCGGCGGACCATAAATATAACGGGACAGCATACAATAGGCATGAAGGACGAGTCCTAACGGTTGTGCGAGATCGAAATATTCGGTGGAGAGTCGCTCAGTCTCGAACGAGAGTTTACTGGTAACAGACGTATATATCATGGATCGAAAACAGGGAAGTGATACTCATAGTCGTGCTGCTAGACTGAAAAAAAGGAAATTTGTTGGGAATATTTACACCCGAGAAACGGAAACGACGTTTGCAAGTACGTCGGCCCAGAAACTGTCGACAGCGGAAGACAGAGAAATAATTACGGACCCGCGTCATGGATATCGCATTATCGCGATTCTATCGGTTTTCTCTGCAATCTCGCAACTCGTAATATGTCAGGAATGCAAAGGACCGATCAAATTTGGCGAATCCAGTTCTCGCGGCTTGGGTTTTAAAATAGTTGTGCAGTGCAAGTGTCGTGTGCAATATATTAGTTCCTGTCACCGACAGGGGTGGATGCGCGGTTGGCGCACGGCTCTGGTGGTCCCCCAAGTTAAGCTGATTCGTTCGCGGTCAGTACTTGGATGAGTGACCGCTTAGCCGTGCGCTAGCTGGCGCATCGACCGTTGAGCGGGAGGCGCTTTCTTCTGAGACTTTGGTGTTTCTGCACTTTACTCAAGTGCAAAAATACCAGTGGCTCAGTCGAATAGGGCCGTCTGTATCGGCACGGGTTTTCCGTTGTTTCCCCGTGTCCTCGGCAAATGCGGTACAGTGTAGCTAAGTCGGCTACGGACGCACTGGAAGTTAGGTCGCTTAGCTGAGTGCGGGTAGGGAGTGATAGGGGGGAATCGGGCTGGGGTTCCGTAAAAATATACGTATACGGTGGAAAATGGAACAAATATTTTTAAAAAATATATATTAATTCCTGTCCTCTCGTCGATGACAAATCGTGTGAGATAAACAGGAGAATGGTTTTTGTGATGAGACTATTGGGAGTAGGTAGATAGGGTATAAATTTATTTTGTGGCTTGATGGTTATATCCCAAGGTTTCAGCACAACCTTGTACTATGCCTCCTTGGAGCACATTTACAGTGGAGCCAAAGCTGTATGGGAGCTGTGTGCGAAAAAGGCAGTAAAAGAAGTGAAAGCGAAGAATGCTGAGCACAGAAATCCAGAGACAGATATTTCTGTGTCGGGAGACGGAACATGGAAAAGGCGAGGATATAGTTCCTTGTTTGGAATCATGACACTCATCGGCAAATATTCAAGCAAAGTGGTTGACCTTGTCGTGAAATGGTCTTACTGTCACGCTTGTAAATGGTGGCAATGAAAATCCGGTACCGAAGAATACGACGATTGGTTCGAAGAACACAGCAGTGAATGTACGGCAAATCACGATGGGTCAGCTGGAAAGATGGAAGTTGACGCGATCAAAGACATGTTCCGACGATCTTGGGAAATGCATGAAGTACGGTACGCGAAATACATCGGCGATGGCGACACGAAAACATTCAGAGCCTTGTTGAAAGACAAACCTTACGGCGATGATTTGATCGTGAAGAAAAAGGAATGCGTCAGGCACGTTGAGAAGCGTATGGGCTCGCGACTGAGAAATATGAAAAAAACTAAAAAAACTTGGAGGAAAAGGAAAATTAACCGATAAATTGATAACAGAATTAACAATTTTCTACGGTTTAGCTATCAGAAGACATCCAGACTCTGTTCATGATATGTACAATGCTGTGTGGGCAACGTTCTACCACAAGATCTCGACGAATGAAAATCCTCAGCATATGTACTGTCCCGCGGGGTCACAAAGCTGGTGCAAATGGCGCATTGCCGAAGCCGAAAAAACTCTGGACGAATTTGATCACGAAGCTCCACTGCATGAAGACGTCGCGAATGCTATTAAGCCGATTTACATTGATTTGTCATCGAGAGACTTGCTGGAAAGGTGTTTAGGTGGCGATATTCAAAACAACAACGAAAGCTTCAACTCAACCGTTTGGCGATTCGCACCTAAACACCTTCACTGTGGCGCGAAAACGATCGACATCGCGGCTTATTTGGCCGCAGGGATTTTTAACGAAGGCTTCACAGCAGTCCTTAAAACAATGACGACGATTGGAATCGTCGTTAGCCAGCAAGCATCAATATTCGTCGATGCGCGAGATAAGCAGCGGATAGAGAGGTCAACGAGACGCAGCCTCGAATGAGTTGTTCGAAGCCGAGGAAGGCATCCTGTATGGCCCTGGCATAGCAGATTAGATTAAAAATACTGTAAGTACTCGATATGTCCCATAAACTGTACTCACAACTTTAAACGCGTTTTTCTCGAAACAGCTTTTTCACAACTGGTGTGCACGATTTCTCAAAAACTATTCAACCGATTGCCTTCAAATTTGGACAGAATGCTCAGCTGACATCCTTTTATCGTTTGATGAAGCAAAAAAGCAATACGTTTAATAGTTTTTTTATTTATAACAAAAAATCGATCTTTTTTTTCGAAAAATCGATACTTCAAGTTCAAAACGTTACCAAATCGTCAATTTTTTTTAAATTTTTTTCCCTTCATCAAACAATAGCTATATGTGTCTAAAGTAAAATGCTTTTGGGTTTTTGTTGCAGGATGAACGTGAAGGCTGTAATCGTGCACACCATCAAAAAAGGACCATCGCGCGTCGAGGGGGGTGGGGGGCGGATTTTTTGATGAAATTGTTTAACATTTTTTTTGTATGTGGTAAACAGATCAATAAAACTATATGCCAAGTTTCACAAGTTTTCCGTTGTATACTTTCTTCACAAAAAAATTCCCAAAAAGCGGTCAATTTTGCGAAAAAAAGACAATCCCCCCTTAAAGATCCGTTGAAGGCAACGCATCACAACATGGTTCACTACAGTAGAGTCATGAAAAAGTCTAGTCCTATTATTGCTTTGACTACAATAAGAAATGAATCGAAAAATCGGCCGTTCAAACAAAGCCCAAATGCAACGTATTCCTGGCGTAATATAACATACACCCTCGCTCAGAGGGAGGTTTTTCGATTATGCTATAGAATGTTGTGTAGAAGAGGTCTTGAATCTAAATTCGAAATGGGACCTGGTAATATTGTCGATAAAACAACCGACAACTGTGACGAAAATTCAACATCAGAATTCATGAAAAACTGCATCGATGTGCCCTGGGTAAATTTGAAAGGAATTGTATATAAGATGAATACTTGCGTAATATTGAATCTCGATGCTGAAGACATACCGGTTTTTGGTATTATCGATACAATTCTGTGCAATGAGGAAGAAAAAGTTATCGTTCGTTGCATAAAATGTTTAACACTTGAGTTTGCAACCAAATTTCATGCTTGGGAAATAAGCATTACCGACAAGATCGAGTATAGGGAACTTGACTGTTTGTTTAATCCGTTTCCCTGTATTACACACCGATTAGCAAGTGGTCAGCTGTTTGCGACAACAAAATGTGCGATATAAAAAATAAAGTAACGTAAATAATCTTTATCATTACTGCCGAGAAAAATGTTATAATGGAAGAAAATATTAAATCTCGTACAATAATAAATACATGTAAGACGTAAATATGAAAATGATTCATACAGTTTAATAAAAGCATAAAATGAATAATTCGACTAGTCTTTATTCAATTTGCGTTTCCGACTCTGGATTTCACTTCTGTTTAATTGTAATCGCAGATGAAATGTTGTATTACGAATTATAGATTGTCAAGATATGTAAGTTAACGAATTTTTCGTCCAGGATCACTAAGGACTATAAATTAGAACCAATGTGTTTTATCCAGACGAAAATTTCATTAAAAATTTAATAAGTTACATTTTTATCCATCTATTCGTATTCGTCCGAAGATAAATTGTGTTCGACTCCAACCAAATAACGTAGCTACTTCCGGAAATTGATTAGTTGCACCAACGAATTTAATAAGATGGGCCAACGAAGTAAACGGTAGTGAAAAGAAGTGAATGGAATGTAACAATTTTGCTAGCGAGAACATTAAGTTTATTGGTTGGTTCAACTAAGCTGATTGGCTCTATGAAGCGGTTAAATTGTTGAACCCAGCAAGAAAATAGTTGCAACAAACAAGCAAATAGCGAATTCAACAATTGTACTTGTAGTTGGCCCAACCAAGAACTTGGTTGGACCAACGATTTTGAAACCTACCAAGTCAAAGTAGCTGACCCAACCAATTTGTCATCTGGCGCTGAGAGCACTACGACAATTGGTTGGGTCAACTATTTTTTTTGTTATTCCAACCAAACCTTTTTTTCCTAGTATACTACTAGGAAGTAGTATACTAGTAGTTTTCCTACTAGTATACTAGTAGCGTATTCGCCGAGTTTGTAAAAAAATCGGGAATAAGGCAAACGTTCTCTGCGGTGAAGCATCCGGAATCGAACGGAGCCGCGGAAAACTTCGTCAAGACGTTTAAGCGAAAAGTGAAAATACTGTTAAAGCAAAAAATCCGGTACAAGCAGCGATAGATACGTTATTTTGCAAATGCAGAACGTCAAAACATTGTACTACGGGCGAGCCGACCGCGAAATTGATGTTGGATCGTGAAATCTGAACAAAATTCGACGGATTGCGACCGAGCGTAGAAAATAAAAATAATCTCGAGACGGATAGGCCAGTCAGGAACTCGAGAGGAGGGAGAGTAGTGGCGTTGAACGACAATGAGGCGGTTTGGTCAAAAGCCTTCAGCGTCAACAGTCGTGCGTGGGTGCAAGCAGTAGTGCAAGAAAAACTGGGGCCGGTAACATACAAGGTCAAACTCGAAACGCTGATCAAGCGACACATAGATCAGCTGAGAAAGCGCAGCGTACGGCAAGAGTTTGAAACGCAATTCCGGAGCACCGAAAATAAGAGCGGGACAGGAGAAACTCCCACGGTATGCCGATCGCCACGAATCGCGGAAAAAAGTACGACGTCGAACATCGTTGTAAATAGAAAATAAAAAATACATTAAGCATGTATGCGTGAGTGGGCGAGACCGAAACTCAACGGAGGGAATTCGAGGGAGAGGGGATACTCCTCAGTACTGTAAGCCGGATCCGGCAGTTGAAATGAAGTCTCAGCCACGACACCTTGTCTTCTTCCTTTCTTTCCCCCCACGCGGACACTACATCGGTGTTATTCAAGGTGAGAAGAAAGTAGCGATGCACTACGTAGCGGAACCGAAGACCGAAATGAAACAATTCTTCTGTTTAATTCGCCTCGCAACTGACGTTAAAACGAAACTCTCTTCCGCCGGTGAATCTTTGCCTCGAATAATAGCTCGTAAAAGAACATAAAATGCAGAAATAAATAATTAAACGTATCTAATTAAATTCGAGCCGTTGACATCGCCAGGGACCATGGCGGTGGGGAAAACGTGTGCTCGCAGGGATCAAAACTCGACGGTTACAAGATTCTTGAGACGCACTAAAAAACACCGAATCAAAGCACATATTTGGGTATCGTGTATCGAGGATCGTCCGATACTTATTCTGCAAAGTCCAATACGTTTCAGCTTCGCCACTCGATGGATCAGCGAGAACATAATTCCCAATTTACTTTATAAGTTTATACGATTTTAATAAATAAAATTATTCGGAGTACAACGAAGTCTTTTTGAGTACCGATCGCGTATATTTTTGCGCTATTGTTGTGACGACTCATAATAGTTTGATTTGTTTTCTCTATAAAGTTTGTAGTCACTTAATTATTATTTTGCACAGTATACCACCGAACCACTCTATCCACTCTCGCACCGTACTCTTGAAGGGGTTTCTGTGAAAATATGAAACCATCACAGGTGTATTGTCAGATCAGCCCTATTGTACAAGATCAATACAGGCGTGCAAGCTACAGCGACCCACTAGTATGTGTATTGAATCGCAAAATGAGAATAAGAATTTGAAAAAATAAAATAAACGGACGAATCACATCCCCCATGAATGTAAGACTTTTATTCGAAATTTATGAAAGTTAGTTTACTCCGTCTTATAAAACGTAGCAATATATACCTTATAACTGGCATATGTTTTCCTCATGCATATATTCTACTGACGGGACAGATTTCCAGGGATAGTAAAAATGTTTCTCAAACGCCAGCAGCGTGGTGATACGATCCAAATTCCCGGCAGATGTGGCAGCCAGTGCTTTAGATTGCAGTACAGATGACCGATCCATGGCCGATTCGTGTTTATTTCTTGGTTCGCTTGGTTTGTTGTGGATGCAGCCAAGTCGACAGTTAATTTGCATTGTCCATACCAAGATAATGAAAATCCATTTCAATCTCCACTTTCTCATCAGAAATATAGGGCGTAGATGGAGTACTGACAAGTTGGGTATCGACTTGCGCAGTCTCCTTCCGTTTTATGAGCGTGATCGTATTCCTTATGGCCAGACACCTCGAACTCCGTTCCGTCACGATTGAGTCTGCATGTTAAAAAAATTTGAAGTAACACTCGAAGTTCATAAAAACGAATACTGAAAATGAGGAAAATTAATAAAGAAGTGATCTACATGGTGACGGGAAATATAAGGGTTTGTGCTATGAATTTCGATTAAGGCCCCACAACACGGTGCAAATTGTTTTTTTTCTTTTTTCTGACTGATGCATGTGTTAAGAATGTTCTCACAAAATTTTTTGAAGAAATTTGTAAAATTGACGAAGATACAGCATTTTCTGTGAAACGGTTCGAAGCGAGCGACCGCGCCGAGCGGCCCCTCATCGAAGAATTGACTGCATTCTATGGTCTTGCGATTCGTCGAAATAGTGATTCGTTGGAAAGCATGAAAAAAGCTATCTGGGCTACATTCTACCACAAATGTTCTACTGACGCAACTCCCCAACATCAGTATTGTCCGGAAGGCGAAAATTCGTGGTGTTCGTGGCAGCAGGCACTTGCCAAAGGAACTTTGGATGAACACACACAGAAACCTGCATTGCCTGCAGATGTTACTGAAGCAATAAAACCGATATACGTGGGCCTCAGTATGAACGAACTTCTTGAACGATGTTTAGGTGGTTTTAATCAGAATAACAACGAGTGTTTAAACTCCGTTATATGGAAATTTGCGCCAAAGGAATCGTGGAACGGCAATCCCACTGTTGAAACTGCCGCTAATATCGCCTCAATACTTTTTAACAATGGCTATATTGGCCTCATAAATGTATTGGAGGTGTTAAATATCAAAATTGGCGAGACGCTCCATCGATATTGTGAAACCATGGACGAGAAGCGTATATTCGACCCCGACCTCGAAGCCAAAAAAAGCACGCATGAGGGTCGTTTGCGTGGAAAAAATCAAAACACCAATCAATCTATGGATACTGACGAGCTGTTGTATGGTTCAGGAATAGCAGGCTAACGGTGAGAAACATTATAATAACAGACAAGAAAAAATTTAGCTTTTACGTACGAATTATTCGTTACCAAAACTTTGAACGCGTTTTTCTCGAAAATACTTTTTTCAACCTGGTTGACGACATATTTAAAAAACTATAGATCCTATTTGCATGGGCCAAGTTTTAAATTGTTCGCAAAGCCAGTCTCTACGTCTCCACGTAGCGATTTTTTCATAAACGGTCCCCTTCCATTAAAAAAAAATATAAACACTACAAAAAATTTCGTGAAATTTGAAGTAAAAAATTTGCTGGGCCGCCATTTTTTTATTTTTTGCGATATCGGGTTTTCCCTACGTCATGATGTAAACCTAAGTGTCTAGTTTCTAAATAAATTTTCTTTTATTTTTCAGATGAACTGTATAGCTTGTGATGATACTTCCTTTTAAATAACGCTTCCAAACGGGACAATCGGGGAAATATAGGGTGAGGGGAAGGGGGAAATAATACTCCAGAGTTTTGTGTAGAAACGTAAAAAAATAACTTTTAATAACACATTGGTCCAGTGACTCTTAACAACAAAATAATAAGCAAATACTGCCGCTTCAACGCCGTTACGGGTACGTTGAAGGGATTCGATAACAAAAATAAACAGTCTCAAGAATAATCAAAAAGAAGGGAAAAGTTCGCGATAACAATGATAATAACCAATTTGAGAATAAGAGAAAGGGGCAAGAATTCAAAAATAACACCAATGGATAATCAATATGCGGGGGGGGGGGGGGGGGAAATAAGAAAATAGAAAGATAGTTAACGCTGGGCAAAATACGAAAGTCGAAAAGTAATTAATACGCAGGGAAAAATACTAAGGTCGAATAAGGTCGAAAAATAATTGATACTCGGAGAAAAATACGGAAATCGGAAAATAATCAATAACAAAACTCACGAAAATAATATATCTTATGGTAATCGCCGGGGCGGCAATTCGCAAGGTCAATCGCTGGGAAGGGGAGGGGAGGAGGGGGCTGGCCGGTGGATATTCTACACAATGCTGGTCTTAATTTAGCAAAATCGGAAAAATTTCAAAACTCGGGGAACAATCACTTATTTTTGGGCGCCAGCTACTGTATCGGTGTAGCACCGTAACTTTCGATTTAGTTAATCGAATTCAAAAAAAAGAAAGAAAAAAGAAACGAAATCTATTGCCTTTTACGTCACTCGGCTAGCGGGAACGGGGGAGGGAGGGGGATGAGACTTCTCAGGCCGCAGGCACTGTCCAGGGCTTCTTGACAATATTACCTCGGCACAAAAAAAAAAGATACGGCAAAATTTCAATAATTACAGGAAAAAAATAGATAATATGGAACAATTTTCTAGTCTCGGGGAGAATGGGAAAATACGCTAACGGTCGCGCGCTGTAAACCTCCGCGATCGCCACCACTCACGCGCACAACGAGAAGTAAAGAAAAATGCCGGCGCACGTGGCAGCCGGTGATCGACGGTCAAAAATAATACAATTAGAAAAATGCGGTGACGATGAATTTTCAGGGGATTTGGGAATATCAATCAATTTGGGGTAAATGGGGGAAGGGAAACTCGAAAAGTACTCACTCAACCGGTCTTTCTTATCAATATCTATCGGTTACACTCTTTCTCCGATAGTCCGTCCAATAATTCCTCCGACAAAAATCTTTTCCAATGTTCCTTGGTATTCCCGGTCGTTATACAATCCAAAATCTGGTCCAAATCGTGTCCTTTATCTTTGCTCGGGGTCGGTACTCTCCGGGAATGGAGTCTGAGTATAACGTGGCTTGACGGGTCGATATAATTTCCAAAACTTTGCTCGTATAATTCTCTCGCCTGTCACACACAATCGCTCTCTCACACGCCGTGGCTCGAAGTGATGAGAGCCATGCCGTTTCCGGTTTCTTCTCCGACCTTAGGGTCGGTCTTGCAATTTGCGATTCTTCTGGCGAAAATGGATTGGTCAGTCTCGGGACGAGCTGACGGTGGGCGTTGTAATTGGCTGCGGCCGATGCGAATATTCGTCGCGACGGAAGGCCTGTCGCGACGCTCGGCGCGCGCATCCTCGGCATCGATTTGCCTATCGATTGCCGAATAATTCTTGCCGTCGAGAGGTGCTGGCTCCTCGCGGCGCTCGGACGAAATGTCGCACTGACAGTTCGCGTGTATTTCGCCGGTGTTTACCCGCACGACACAACTCGTCGGTTTACACTCGTTATTTCGAGCCGAGAGTGTGTCGTCGGGCTTCGGACTGGATCTTCGTTGCTGTGGCCTCCAAGGGACGGACGGCGATGTTGTGGCAGTGCACCGGAGTGTCGGGCATTTTTGGAGGTTAGTGACGGCTGCCATACCAGATTTTAATTCCTGGTCGGTTGACGATTTTTGTAGGGTCGTTCTGGGCCTGACAGGGTCGATCTGGTCGGCGATGAGGTCTTCGGTGGCTGCGATGGTCTTCGATGGTCGTTGATGGTCTGCGGTGAGTCTTCGGTGGGTCGTCGATGAGTCTTCGGTGGGTCGTCGACGAGCTTCGTTGAGTGAGTCGTGGGACTGACAGGGTGGCAGGGGATGAGGGTAAGTCGGGGGAGGGAGGTTAACAATAATAACAGTCGTTGCTTAAATCGTAAGTGCTAATTCTAGTTTATTTCCTAGGTGAGTGGTGGGACGTCGAGCCACGTCGGGGAAGGCTTGTGACGCACCACGTCACAAGCTTTATCGATGTCGACCGCCGAGCAACAATTTAGCCGGAGTGCACTTTTTGACTGGACGTATACCGCAAACAACGCTGTGTATTAGGATAAATATTTTTTTATACACTCTTCTATATGTATATATATTGACCACGAGAATTATTTAAAAATTTCGACACATAGTTTACTTGTAAAAAATTACGAAAAATGTACCCTCGTCCCGCGCTCGCACCGTGTTGTGGGGCCTTAAGGAACGCGGTAGCGTCTTGAGACAAGTACATTTAAAAAGCCGTCGGTAAAGACGAGATGCGACCAGTCTCTTTTACTCGAAGGATTGCGTTTTTCAGCTGTCGTCAAAAACAATATTGGATTTTTTCCATACTCTTGTCCTTTACAGAATGTTTCTGCAATGAAAATGTGGGTATTTTTTTGCTGTCGATTGCGACTAAAATAAAGATTGTAGCTAAAGGCATTTAGATAATATCAGCATTTTTCGATTTCAATGCTATTGAAATCGAAAAATTCTATTGAAATCGAAATTGACAATTTCGTTAATTAATGCTAGTCAGTGGTCGGCCTCATTTCGCCGCACACCCCTAGATATCTCACACCTCGTTTCTCTTGCACACCCTGATGAGTTCGTTACTCGCCGCATGCTTGCCAACTGATATCTTGAGATGCGGTAGTGTCTCGAAACACGTACATTAACCGTCGGTAAAACATATGGCGCAACGCGACCACGACGACCAAGACCCTTTACTGGAGCGAACAATATGGTCGTAAAAAATGTTTGCTAAATATTGTTTAATGAAAAATTGGGGAATAGGGAGTAATTGACACAACAATTGGTCCATATTGGTATTTACACAAAAAAACAATTTTGCCGGTAAAACATTGTTGCTAAATATTGTTTAAACAAAAATGACCGAATATGGACCAGTTGAAACACAAATTGGTAAATATTGTTATTTAGGCAAAAAAACAATGTTGCCGGCAAAAAATGTTTGATAAATATTGTTTAAATGAAGAATAGACAAATATGAACCGATTAGCACCAAATTTGGTTGATATTGTTATTTAGGAAAAGGAACAACAAGGCTAAGGTAAGAGACGTGCAAAACCGGCTCCGGTGTGACTTCGCGAGACTACCGCGGGAGGCGATACCGCAGTCAACGGCACGAGGCCCTGCCGCCGCCTGACCAGGGTATATAAAGCCGCACGCGACGGCACGGGACACTCTTGTCATCCTACCGTTCTCGAAGAACCTTTTCCTCAAATTCCGAGAGCCTCGGTATAACTGTGATACTCAAAGAATTCCTTGGATAGCCCATCCCCTACGAAGCACCGAGGCCTCGCTCCAGCTGCGACACCTCCGCTTCTCCTTGAGATAGCCCATCTCAATCATTGCCTTGGTCTCGATAAAGCTTCGATACCTAAGCAATCTTGAGCCAGCTCAGCTCCATTTTGATAAGAATCCTTATTAAGTGCTGTATCATTCCCGACACACCACGTGACGCAAAAAAACTCCTTACCTTGGTGCCGCCAGGGGAGTTGCATCCCCCGACGCCACGTGACCGACAACGCCAGATTTAAATCTCGCGCTCTCGATTTTTTTTTTTTGGAAGTCTGATTCAACATCTCGTTAGACCCGACGAATTTAGCTTCACCCTTTCTCGAAACACTCTTCAAGTCATAATCATCCGGAAGCCTATGTCCCCTTGGCCAAGACAGGCAGGCAAAAGTCCGCATATACTCCACGACTACCTTCTCGTAGATTACCAACTCATCCAAAGCCGTCACTTCGAATGAATCGGGGATAATCAAGAATATTGTATTACCGAAATTAATTTACTTCAATAAAATTTCCTCTCCTCTAAATTATCCTCGTCCAATGATGAACCAAGATCTGTCTTAGGACACTATAAAGAGCCGATCTGAGGATAATATTTCTACCCCATCAAATCGAGTTATTCCTCTCCCGAGTCATTCACGTAGGAATTCCCCCGCGGGTAGAATTCAAATACGTTTCATTGGCGCCCGAACAGGGACTCGAGAGAAATTAAACTCAAACTGGGTAGGAGATCGAAATTTAATAAGTCTCGCCAACAAAGACGTGGCACCATTAACACAATGAGCGAATCACAGACAATAGAAAATGCAACCGGAATAACAACGACAAGCGGGTCGACAAATCACATAGCTATAACGACTGACTCTAACACTATCAGCTGTAGAGCTACGCAGATTCACGATAGCGCATTTCAATCGGCGTACACGCTACCAAACATCGAGCGAGAATTAGACGAAGCCCGGGATCCCTATGGAGAAATGCGTGAAACAAGACAGTTGTTTGAATCCATAGCACCGAATTCTTCACAATCGCCGACTACATCACTGACCGAGCTCCTCGATGAGATACGCGATCAACGACGGGTCGATTTAGAAAAAACGAACACGCGCATAATTAATATAAATGCAACCTTTACTCGCTGTCTCGATAACCTACAACGACACATGGAAGAATCTATCAGTGCAATAGCTCGAGTAATCGTGAACATGTCACGAATAATCACTAGCACTCAGTTAAATACAGTAACGAGAACATTAGGAAACACAGGCACGATTCCCAAACAACCAATAAACAACGCTCGAATCAACCTAGACGAAATAGGGATGAACGGATAAATGCAAATCGACGCTGCAAGTAGCCGCCACTGAGCTCGGCGATCAATCTCGTCAATCACAACTCGGAGGAAGAGCATCACCATATAGCTACAGGGAACGCGATAAACGGAATAGCCACGGAAAGAATCAATAACGAACAAGAAAATCAAAGAAGCGCGAACGCAATCAATAACAAAGGGCACCTAACACCTCCGATCCAACGGTTCAATAATCCGCGAGAGATCAATATAAGGGAGGAAGCCAAAATATGTGGAGCACCAAAACTGATAATTCCAATATTCAAAGGACACCCCGAGGAACGCCCTGTGAGATTTCTACACGAACAGAAGCGTTACCGAGAAGCCTTAGGACCGAGGTATGAGACCAAATTAATCATAGAACAAAGTCTCACGACATTAGCGAAAGAATGGTGGACTCTCGTAGAAGACCAGATCGAATCCTGGATCGACTTTGAAACTGCTTTTTGCAGAAGATTTTGGAATGAAGAAATTCAATACGGAATTCGCGAAAAACTCCACTTCGGGTGGCATGATATCGCATTCAAACAGAAACGTTTACAGTACGCAATCCATATGATCGGGACCGCAAAAGAATTAAAACCCGCGCTATCCGAAGAGTACATTATCCAGAAATGATCGAGACACTTTTCGGAAGAAATCAGAAGCGCCATACTGTCCTGTGGTATTCAAGATACAAATACATTACTGGATTTACTTGAGAAGTTTGATCAAGCCGGGGAACTGAACTATCAGAGGAAAAGGATCGATCAAACACCCAAGAGCCAAACAAAAAACAATGACAGGTGTGAACAATCATCCAAACAAGGAGATCTCCCAAAACCCACAAATTATTACGCAAAAAATCAAGGAAATCGCGAAGAGATACAAAGGAAAACGAACGATTATCCACAAAAAATCCGATCACCGACAGAGGCCGAACCAACCGAGACAAAGAACGATGAAGATATAGCCAACGATCAAATATGAAAAACAAACGAGGTAAAAGGGCCGAAAATTTAATAACCTGCACCGGCAAACCGTTTTCACACCGGGCGATCTAGTCCTCGTCAAGGCATTAAATGTCTCAAATACCACGATAAAAAAAATCGCAAAATTCATGCCAGTATATGAGGGTCTGTACCAAATCAAAGAAAAATGTGGCGGTACCTCGTATAGGCTCAAATACTTCCAAAGCAAGAAAGAGAGAGGATTATTATATACCCAGGACTTACGCCCATTCTGTAAGGAAGACAAACATACTTAATTACGACAACTCGAGCAATCGAGTCCCTGATAAATCAAAACAAGTCGAAGAGATGACAACACACCGAGGAGGACACGCACGGTCTCTCAAACTACAACAAAAGGTGACAAAAATAGGAGAAATAAAATCAAAACAAATAGAAGATATGACAAAATACCTAGGAGGGCACGCCCGGTCGCTCGAACCACAACAAAAGGTGATAATAATAGACAAAATAAAATCGGACGAAATATTCATAAATCGGCAAGAAACACTTAGCAGTAATCGAAATTTCACGTTGAAAGGACCACGTACGAGCGAGACCATGTGCGACCAAGAAGTACAAACATCCGAGTGGAATTGCGAAAACGGCACCAAGACAATCTGGCTGAAAGAATACAAAGTGCTATCGATTCGCAACGGAAATCGACCCCGTAAGACCGTCGCAACGAGGAAGATGCACGCGCAGGCCGAACCGCATCACTTCGAGTACTTGAAGCTGAGACTTCAATTGGAAGACTTGTTGGAGATACCGCAAAGTAAGCTAACTTGTGAGCAACACCAGATAAAATTAACACGTCAAAATTAAGGGGGGATTTTCTTTTTTTTCGACAAAAAAAATCGATTTTTCGCTGACCGCTGTTTCATATTCTTCAAAGTGTTGAGAATATGTGTGCAAAATTTCAAATTAAAATTCTCAAAAATGGCAAAGTTACAAGCGATTTTATACCTGCGTGTCGACTCGCGGTGGCCGCGCGCTCGTTGTCGCACGGCAGGGGTCGGCGCGCCCGGCAGCTGCCCGAATCTGTTGCTCGGCGGACCATAAATATAACGGGACAGCATACAATAGGCATGAAGGACGAGTCCTAACGGTCGTGCGAGATCGAAATATTCGGTGGAGAGTCGCTCAGTCTCGAACGAGAGTTTACTGGTAAAAGACGTATATATCATGGATCGAAAACAGGGAAGTGATACTCATAGTCGTGCTGGTAGACCGAAAAAAAGGAAATTTGTTGGGAATATTCACACCCGAGAAACGGAAACGACGTTTGCAAGTACGTCGGCCCAGAAACTGTCGACAGCGGAAGACCGAGAAATAATTACGGACCCGGGTCATGGATATCGCATTATCGCGTTTCTATCGGTTTTCTCTGCAATCTCGCAACTCGTAATATGTCAGGAATGCAAAGGACCGATCAAATTTGGCGAATCCAGTTCTCGCGGCTTGGGTTTTAAAATAGTTGTGCAGTGCAAGTGTCGTGTGCAATATATTAATTCCTGTCCTCTCGTCGATGACAAATCGTGTGAGATAAACAGGAGAATGGTTTTTGTGATGAGACTATTGGGAGAAGGTAGAGCGGGTATAAGTTTATTTTGTGGCTTGATGGATATATCCCAAGGTTTCAGCACAACCTTGTACTATGCCTTGTAACTCCCCTACATAATTAAGATCTCCCGAGTGGCCCCGGTGACGGCATACCGCGAGAGCCCGGGAGACGCTGTCCGCCCAGCGAGATGCAGAGCAGCCGTCGGACAAGCCCGCGGAGAGCCAAGTGGCGCCATCCGACGGGATCGAGCGGCGGCTCGATCGATGTCGAAGCGACGCGCACGCGCAATAGCCCACGGCACTAGCAAGGATTCGGAAGCACAGCGGCGCTGCCGAACGGGCTTGCGGCGAAAGCACGGTCAAGGTCAGAGAAAGGCGAAAGCGAGGGAAAATCGGCCCCACCGATTGGACGAAAATGACGACATAAAATTTGCACACGGCACCGACCGAGCACACTATTCGCTCGGCGGGTAACACCGGACGATCGTCACTACGATACCGACCCGGGATTGGAGGGTAGAAGGCGAGGATGCTCTCAACCAATAAGAAAATTAATAATCGGCCGATCGCACGCAGACGCGAGTCCGCCAAAACCCTGCAGAACCGACGGAGAAGGGGAGCAAAATCGGGGTATAAAAGACGGCGATTTCGACAGTCGATCACCAGTTCATCAGTGAACGATCTACTTTATCATCGGCCAACTCCAAAGGAAAAAGTGAAAAGAAGTGAAAAGTGAGGAAAGTGAAAAAAGTGCCAAAAAGGACTTATAAATTTTGTGCTACGGAGGACTTATAAATTTTGTGCCGTTCGGACTCATAAAAATTTGTGCCGGATTGAACTTATAAAATTCGTGCCTAATTTAGACTCATAAAACTGTACGATTCGGACTTATGAATTTTCTGTGCCGAGTGAACTTATAAAACTCGTGCCGAAAAAGGACTTATAAATTTTGGGCCGACTCGGACCCGTGAAAGTCGTGCCGAAAAAGGACTTAGAGATTCTCGTGCGAATGTCGAACACAGAAAAATTGTGAAACGTGGGAATTATAAAAATTGGCCAGGGTGAACTTGTGAAATTCGGGCCGAGGACTCGTAGAACGCGTGACACGTTGACATCTAGTACCAATTTCGAATTTATACATTTGTGCAACGATTGGAGCTAATCGGTAAAGTGACCAAAGTGACCGGTCAGATAGGTGGCACGCAAAGGAATAAATAAATTCACACCACCAGGACGTGAAGAACGCACCTCCAGGGCTTCATTCACTTTCCCTGAAGGGACCGATACCGTCAAACCAAGGTAAAAACGGCTAATTATCAAAATAAACCCAATTGCAAATCGCGAGGTGAGCGAGCTGTCACCGGCGGTCGCCGAGTCGTGACGTCATCGCAAGTACAGCCGAGCGCGACGGCTAGCTGGATTCAGCGACGATCGAGGAGCCACCTACGCATGCGCAGTTCGGTCCACACGCGTATAAACCCTTTCGATTAAAATATTCGCACTTCAAGAAATTAATTTAGTTAATAACATAAGAGCTGAGATCGGGATATACAATTTTGTTACCGATTGGAATAATTATTTGGAATAAGAATAAAGAACACGAATTAATTGAAGGAATCGAAATACGCGTAATCACCCAAGGGCTTGTTACTCTACCAATAAAAAGTATTATTGTTTCACATCAAAAACGTCTCTGACACACCAGCCCATAATTCCTAGACACTCGAGTCCACGAATCCTTCCGTTTGAGTGCACGTCCTCGTAAGGAGGTGCGCAAATACGGGAAATTATTGTACGAGGAGTTGCTCCTGTTACAGCCTCCTTGGAGAACATTTACAGTGGAGCCAAAGCTGTATGGGAGCTGTGTGCGAAAAAGGCAGTGAAAGAAGAGAAAGCGAAGAATGCTGAGCACGGAAATCCAGAGACAGATATTTCTGTGTCGGGAGACGGAACATGGAAAAAGCGAGGATATAGTTCCTTGTTTGGAATCACGACACTCATCGGCAAATATTCAAGTAAAATTATCCTGCTATAATGCGTTATCGGTTGTAAAATTATCCTGGATTTTGTACTTACTTAACGACTGCAAAATTACCGCTAATAAATAAATAATGTGACGGTCCCGTATTTCGAGTTAGCACTTTAGCGCAGGAAACTCGGGTTAAAATATTTCTATCTTGATTCTTGCTAATCTTTCTAACGTCAGCACCTTCCGTGCGAACGCGAACGCTCTCACGGTAGCGGTCCAGCCGCTGCACCCGCCGCGCGTGAGCCACGGCCGTCGTATCGCGCGTAGGAATACTTTGTCGCTCGCAGCAATAGGCGAGGGCCCTGCTTTCGTCAGGCCCTTTATTCAGTTCATCTCAGAGTCCTGAACCGTTGTGACGTTCGCTCTCCTTCACTTAATTAATAAAACCTAGTATTTTCAATTCGGACTTACAATTATTTATCCATTCACCTTGACCATACCTGACGACTATCACAATAAATACCGAAGAAAAGGTTTGGTAACTGGAAAAAAAATAGTTTTTCATTGTTATTATAAATTATATCAATTTGGAATTTGCATCCTAAATTCTATACTATGCTACGCACTTTGGAGAAAGAAATAAACTTAACGACCTAATGTTGGGCTTGAACCCGGACCTTTCGCATGCTAACCTAGAACCCTAACGCTGTGCTACTACCTATCATTGCAGTTTTCTCATGCTTAGCAAGATTTAAACGTAGCAAAAGTTTTCTTATTTGAAGTGAATGGACAATGAATATTTTATTTATTTGTTTATTTAGTAAATTTATATATGAACATGTCTGACCATATTGGATAGATCTGATCAGATTTGATCATATCTGACACGAGATTTTGGCGAAAAAGTGGCTAAAAATAGATTGTACTGATAGATTTTCCCGTAAACAACATTTTTCAAGGCAAAATCTATATTTGAAATGGAATATGTGAAAAAAATCATAAACGGTCATCCACAGCTATAGCGTGTTAAAGCAAGTCGCTTACCACTCGATCACGAGGACTATCATCATAAAGTATCAAAATAACAAATATATAAGTGATACCTGAATGAAAATTCGACTCAGAATATTTTCCTTTTCAGACGATGATGAACGATTCTCACATCAACCATACAATTATTCGTTATGTTGCAGATGTAATGCTTAGAAAAGGTACATTTCTTAGCTTTATCCATGCACAACATTCATGAGGATGCGAAAATAAACTTGTTCAAATCCAACACCACACAGCCGATATGTTCAAATATGATTAATATTTGATCAGATATGAATTCATATCTGAACATATCTGATCATACCGGATCATAATCTTACCGTATATGAAACACGACCTTGTCGTGCATGGACTTATACATGTTCATATCTGATCGTATTTGATCATATATTATCTGATCAGTTCCATATCTGATCAGATCCGATAATTTTTTCCGGGTTTACAAAGGCCTCATATGAAGTAACTTTTCTTTTCAGTAATACTTTCAGTAAATAAATAAATAGAGTATTCATAGACCATTCACTTCAGATTAGAAAACTTTTGTTACGTTTAAATCTTGCTAAGAATGAGAACAATTCAAGTCTTAGGCGGTAGCACAGTGTTAGGGTTCTAGGTTAGCATGCGAAAGATCCCGGGTTCGAGCCCAACTTTAGTTCGTTCAGTTTATTTTTTACTCCGAGTTGCGTAATATAGTAATGGATCCTAACGTCATATAATTCATGATAACGATTCAAACTAATTTTTCCAATTTTACCAAACCTTCTTGTCCGTACGTACTGGTTTATTAGCGGTCATTTTATGGTTGTAAGGTAAGTAGAACAACCGTAGATATAGTACTACCGGTAGTTTTGTAGTTGAAATTGTGAAAACACTACAGTTCTAGCTGTCTATATCGGTTTGTTAGCGGTAATTTTGCGGTAAAAAGACGAGTTTAACAACCACGACACTAGTACTATCGGTAGTTCAAGGTTGAAAGCATCGAAGCAACCGTTGCAGTAGCTTATCGTACCGGTGTACTGGCGACCATTTTTCAGTTGTAGAACCTGAAAGTAGAACCTGAACAATGGAACAATCTGTAACACGCCGTTGAAATAGTCAAAACAACCGCAACACCAGCTCTTTGTGCAGGTTTGTTAGGGGAAATGTTGCGGTTAAAAGAAAAGTATAACAACCGCAAGAATACAATTGCCGATAGTTGTGACGTTACAATTGTTGTAACAACCCCAGCAATACCTATTCGTACCGGTTTATTAGCGGTAATTGTACGGTTGTAAGGTACGGAGACCAACCATAAAAACAGTGCTACCGGTAGTTTCGGTAGTGAAATTCTTAAAACAACCGTAAATATACCCCTTTGTACTGGTTCCTTAGCGGTATTTTCGCGGTTGCAAGCAAGTACAAGAACCGCATAAATTCTACTATCGGTACTTTTGTAGATATGTTGTACCCCGGGTCAACGCGCGACGCGCATTGATTCGATTCGGTTACTCGATAAAATACATCGATCACCCAAAGGCGAATCGATTCGGTAATTGATAATGAACGGCTACTTTTTTGAGAAAACCTATCGGACGTTTGTACCGCGGGTCAACGCCCGACGAATTAAGGAATGCGCTTGCCTAATAAACGCGGTAGGCAACGAGCGCGCGACGCGTCGTTGCGAAATACGGAAGTAACGATATAGTATTTAAGAATAACCGAATAAATAATCAGTCGAGTCAGCTATTGGGAAACAGGGAACCGGACAGGCAATCCGGAAACAGTTATTGTTTAAACAATTACGAAATAGCTGACAGTGTCAAAATTAAGCTGACATGCCTGCTCTTACTCCTATATAAAGGACCACAAGCAGGCACGCAGCAGTCTAATTTAATCTGAACATCGTTACGGTCAGTCAGATATACCGTAACTTGTATACACTCTTCGGAAGGAAGATAAGCGTACGAAGTGTACTACACAACTATTGGTAAATAATGTCGAACAAACTATTGTAATTAATATTGATATAATAAATCGTGCTTTTACAATTCACTTAGGTTTCAACCCTTTACTGGATAAATCCCGAAAACCTTTGAGCTAACAGCTCCCGCAGTACTCAGAGTAGCTAACTGAGCTTCTGCGGATATAACAGATATAATTGAAAAACCAACTGCAGAAGTAGCCATTGGGGCTGGTTTATTTGCGGCAATTCCGAGGTTCAAAACACGTAAGACAACCAAATCCTGCTGGCAAACGCGGTGGTAGCACTAGATACGGTGCCACGTGGCGGCGCTGCGAGCGGTTAATATGAGGATTTTATTATTTATTTTTTGTGGTTGAACGTTTGATAAATCACAACCGGTAATTTTTTCGGTTAAATTACCGTAAAAATTGCGGTTGGCGGTGCCGACAGGGTTAAAAAGTATTGCAAATCCGTTGTGTACATAATTGATATAAAAAGAGGGAGCACAGTTGGAGGCCAGAGATAGGGGACTAAAATCGGTTCCAAGAAAGATGGATGGATTAAACGGATGAATTATAACAAAAACAAAATAAAGGAGTAAATGAAAAAGCGAACTTACTTGAAAATTGTATGTAGCAACTCTTGGACGAAGGTACCACTGCCAATTTTTAAGGGGTCCCTTTGACTTGCTTCGCAGAGGGCTTTCATCACGCAGGACCTTCCATCAAGACCTATGCTGTTGGTACATGTAGATATATGTAGTACTCTAACAAGATGTGGTAGCTCAAGCGCTTCGCGCGCTCGCAATGATTTTGTGAAATGGTTCAGCTTTTATCTTGAAACAGTATTTTGAAATTATTTTTATTCCCATTTGTTTTTATAATAATAGAGGGGATCAAAATGCTTATTTGTCCAAAAGCTTCTGCATAAGTTTGAAATAAGAAAAATCGATTTTTTTATTGCTTGGTTTGATAGCCTAGGGTCTCAACTTTCATGTGTTTTAAGCCTAGTATTATTCCGTGCAGCCACATGCGAAATAAATAGATGGGAGGTGTGGATAAACAATAAGTGACAGTTTAAGCTGAATCGAATTATTGCGAATCGAGTGTCAGATCGTGTGCGAAGTATCTCTTGTTGGAAACATTCTCCACGTACGATGATGTCTACTCAAGCCCAGAGAAGGGATAAGCAACCACTCACCGGTTGACAAACCATGACTGATACTGATTTGTTGAAAATTGTGAGGAAAAAATGGTGTACGGCACTTGATTTAAAAGATGGATATTGGCAACTGAAGCTCGAAGAGAAAAATAGTAGATTCTGCACTTTCTCCACCCCATTCGGGTGCTACAAATGTAATCAACTTTCCTTCGGACTAAACTGTGAAAATGTACAAAAGAAAAACGAAGAAAATTGTGGCAATCTATCGGGAGTAATAATACTTTGATGACAAATTGGTCATGGGGGAAATACTGGAGGAACATGATACAAGTTTGCAAGTGGTAATGACAAAGGTACGAAAACAAAAAGTGAAATGGAACAAGAACCAAACACAATACCGAAAAAAATGAAGTGAAGAAAAAATAGTCACGTACTTGAGATATTTATCACCGGCAAAGGGAAGCCAGACGGGACTAGAGCAGTGGCAGTAGCAGTCTCTCGAAGGCCCAACACATATAAAAGAATTACATTGTTTCTTGGCATGATAAAGTATATGAGGAAGTTCATTCCCAATTTAGCGGCAGAATCGGCGCCGCTCAGGGAACTAGTGGAAGGGAAAATGAGTTGGGCATGGTTACCATTATACGAACACAATGAATTGTTAAATTCAATAATAAAAAAAAATACAAAGGCACCAATACTACAAACATTCAAAGAAGACAACGAAATAATGATACTGACAGCCGCCTCATCGATAGGGGGAAGGTTAGGTTCTGTTTCGGGAACAGAGGCAGAACAAAATTGTCAAAACCGGACCCGGGATCGTAGTAGTCGACAAGGGAGGACAACGTTCCTGGAGGCTGCAGGCCTTACGGGAGGGAGAAAGAAAAGAAAAATTATAGCTATGTGGTGGAGAAAAAGGGTTTTTAATAATTAATTCCCGGGGGGCTAACTAGTTAGCAGTGGAGCTTATTTCAAATTAAGGTTGGCTATTTAGCAGTAGTGATTAGCCACTTAGTTAGTGTGGATAAATGCTCCAAGTTTGGAAGCTGTATCAGACCTGATTGTGGTGAGCGAAATATCATTCTCCGACCATTTCCCAGTCATTTTAGAATTAAATCTACCTTGGAACGACTGTTCGACTGATTCAATAAATGATTTATACAACAACGCCATATCAGCCCCAAGACAAAACAACCTGAGATGGTGCCCCGAGCGTGCTGAGGCTTTTCAGTCTGCAATGCATTTCTCCCGTAAGATTTCTCTTAGTATTGCTAACGCATCTCCCGGTGAGCAGTTTAACAATTTAAAATCAGTAATCCTAGACGCCGCTAAACAAGCAAATATGTCCTCTGCCAGCTCGAGTCGCAATCAAAGTCACCGTAAAGTAAAAATTAACAAGCCATGGTTCGACGAAGAAGTGAGAAAGGCTAAGACAGATGCAAAAAAAGCGCTAAAAAAATGTCGAAGCGAACATTTTGCTGTCACTGCAAAAACAGCGTACTTAACGTGCAGAAACAAATATAAAGCCCTGATTAGGAAAACGAAATCCATGTATGAAACCAACATAAATGATAGGTTCGCAAACGTAAAGCATGCATCCGAATTTTGGAAAGTCGTCAAAGAATGCACCTCTGTGAAGAACGCAAGCCCAACACTCTCGGTCGAACAGTGGGAAACGTTCTATAGTAATATATACCCGCAAAGAATTAATAATGTTATTGTGGAATTGTACGACAACGGGAACCGTTTCCTGGATGCCGACATTTCTCTCGACGAACTGATTTCCTGTATCAACAAGAATAAATCGGGAAAAGCTCCAGGGCTAGAACAAAGCTCGAATGAATTTCTGAAAGTTTTACTACCGAACTGGTTATTGTACGTTCAGGTCATGTTCAATAAAATTTTTGATACGGAACCGTTCCGAAAGACTAGGTGACTGTTGCACTTACGATGCTTGTCAAAAAAGGCGAAAGTCTGACCTATCAAATTACCGAGGTATCGCCCTTGTCGGTAATATGACGAAACTCTTTACCCAAATTATATGCGTTCGGCTTAACAAATGGGCAGATCAAGTTAACCTTCTCCCGGAATCTCAGCCTGGATTTAGAAAAGGCCGAGCTGCCTAGACAACTAGCTTTTTTTGGATAATCGCAGCTTAGAATTTTTTTGAGTAATTGCAGCTTAGATCTAAAAGAAATGGGGTTTACGGCCTATTCGTCGATTTTAAACGAGCGTTTGATTCCGTACCACACGCGCAATTATGGGCAAAACAGAGGTCTTTCAGAGTCAGCGCAAAAAGAATAAAGGTCGTCAAATACCTTTACGACAAGACAGTTGCGCAACTTAAAGTCTATGACATGCTCTCACGTCCATTCGCAGTCACAGAAGGCATCCTCCAAGGGGAAACACTCAGTCCGCTTCTCTTTATCATGTACATTGCCGATATGAAGCGCTTTTCTAGAAACAGAGAGTTGTCTGGTCTCAGTATTAATGTTATGGACGATATGCTCACGCTTCTCTATGCCGACGATGCCGTCGTTTTTGTCCGTTCTCCGATAGACCTCAAAAAGAAAATTCAAGCCCTCGAGGAATACTGCGACGAAAATAATCTTAAGGCGGCGGAAATCACCAAACGGCGTTCAAATTTAAAGACCAGTTTTTAGAGACAGTAACAAAATATGACTATTTGGGCATACTGTTCTCCTGCTCCTCACTTGGGTTGAAAACTGCTAAATCTGCCATTGAAAAAACGAAGATCGCCACAAGCATTGTAATATCGACTCTTGCAAAGGTCAAAGCCGAGTCCTGGGACAGTACACTGAAACTCTACGACAGTATTGTCACTGCGACGCTATTATATGGTGTACCTGCGTGGTGCCTAAATTACCTGGATGTATTAGAGAAAGCACAAGTTAATTTCTTTAAGAAGCTACTCTTATTGCCGAAAAACACTCCGGGGTTCGCCGTAAGATTAGAAACGGAAATCCTACCAATCTCTTACCAAGCTATGCGCGTAGTCTGGGGCTGGGTCAAAAAACTTCTTTCAATGGACAACGACCGACTCCCAAGAAAAATTTTCATGAGAATCACTGTATTGATGAACCGTAATTTTGGAGAACCTAAGTACAATTGGGTGTGGCAACTTAAGGGGATTATCTCAGTGCTGCGTTTTCAGGGACTATTAACAAATCCTAATACCGCAAACTGGATGCATGCTGAGGCGCAATTTTTTCTCGAATATAACCAGTATCTGAGAGCGAAAGATTTCAAGAACGACATGAGCGCAACATCGCTTCAAATTGGCATTCCTCGTTACACTGATCAAGCTGCCACGTTTTATCTTAGACTTCAAGGACCATTGGGGATAAAATGTGTCCTTGCACAAGTGCATCTGGCAAATTTTTACAGCAATTTCATAACGTTTAATAAAAAACTATACAAAATAACGCCAAACTCGCTCTGCCAGGTGTGTAACCGTCACGAATTTGAGGCATTGGAGCACATCTTCTTGAATTGCCCTATCTACGAGCCATGCAGGCAGGCATTCATGGGTCCCACCGAAGATCTTATGGACGTGAGCCAATTACTATCAGCCAAAGACAAAGCCTCTATAAGGAGAGTCTTCCACTTTATTACTCGATCGTTAATGTTGTGTGCGTTCGCTCTAAACATGTAAGCATATGCAACTTTCTACTTCCTCTTATTCTGTACCGTCTTTCTCTGTATCTATGTAAGTCTACTTTGTAATTTATTGGCGGAAGCCTTATACCGGACACGCACGACTTGTTATAAGCGACCGGACACGCACGACGCACGGACTACCCCCTTGTTATAAGAATCTTTGTATTCTAACGAAGCAATAAATTTATACTATCCTATAAATAAAAGATTTTGGAAACTCAACGATTCACTAAAAATTGTATATTACAATAATAATAATAAATTAAAAAATATGATTCTAAATTGCGAAGAATTTTTTTAACCTGTTATTCATCGCTGTTCCTTAAGGCATGTAAAATACCACGGTCATTAATAAAAACGGCAATTAACTTTTTTCACCGATGCTAGCATTTGCGGTCAACAGAATAGTATCATCGGAAGCTGTAATGTAATCTGTTTTCGATGACACTTTTCTTTCGACCTTAGATATAACCGTTCGTGAAAAAGTTTATTACAATTTTTATTATCGACCGTGGTGTTTCACCTGCTCTTAAGTTGGTGTGGTATAAAACTCCTGTCCACCCCGCGCCCAGTTGGCAATAAAAATTATACTGAATGCCGTTTTGAGACCGCACTCCGCCGAGGAAAAAGAAAATCGTCTTTCGATGGAGAATCGGCAGACGCATGGAACGATCTTTTCTTTTTGCTCGGGGTCTGCGATCTCAAAACGGCATTCATTACCGTTTTGTTACCAGCTGAGCACGCGGTACATGCGCGGAAGGGTGTTCCACATCACCTTAAAGCCTTAGGCCACCCTAGAATTTTAGAAAAATCGATTTTTTTCTTTGTTTTAAAGGGTCCCTTGAGGCCTCAAAAATGATGTCCCAAAAGATTATGGCCGAGAAAAATCTTTAAGTACTCCGTTTTCGAGTTTTAGTACAAGGCCGTCTGGTCCGCAGCGAGTCCCTTTTGTTAGCGCTAGCGAGAAGGTCCGTTAGGGGACTAGAGCAGGTATACGGCAGATGTTATTGAAAATATTTATTTCCTGACTAGTCTGGCGAGTTTAGAATTGTGGAACGGCTGTTTCAGACAGTTGGGCACGGCCAAGCAGTCGAGGAGGACGCTAGTCGACAAACAGTCGTTTTTCTCGATAGTTCTGTAAATTTTAATTTCTTTTTCCGGTGCAATTATTGAGTTGATTTGTTTTGTTGTATTGATTTGTTCTTCCAATGAGTGACGGGTTGTACAGTGGGAAGAAAGGGACAAAAACGTTGGTTTCCAGCGTCAGGAGACCAAAAGTATCGCGACGAAGACCGTTGAATTGGCATGAGGCAGAAGCACCGGACGACTTGAATGCCAGTTCATCGGCAAAAAAACTGAAGCAATCGGAAGATTTATACGATATCGAAGTGAATCCAGCGTTTGGTTATCGTATAATTAACTTCATTGCAGTTTTTTCGGCTATTTCCGACGACGACGTTTGCAAGATATGCCAATCGAAAGTAAAATTTACTGAAAGCAGTAAGCGTAGTGTCCTGTGAAAAGTGTGAGAAGACTGAGATACTGAGTTGCCCACTTGTTGAGAAAGGCTACGAAATCAACCGTAGAATAATAATTGCCATGCGATTGCTTGGAGTTGGTTGGCACGGAATCAGAAAATTCTGTGCATTCATGGAATTACCTCGGACTACCTTAAACTCATTTTACGAAAAGGTTGTCAAAAGAATGAACACTGCAACCAATTTAGTTTGCCAGAATAGTATGATGAGAGCTGCGGAAGAAGAAAAAACCATTTCGATTGAAAACGGAGAAAATGGAATTGTAGTGTCAGGCGATGGTTCGTGGAGAAAACGTGGATTTACGTCTCGGTATGGGTTAGTGACTCTTATTGGCTATAACTTTGGAAAAATCGTTGATTGTGTAGTGAAATCAAAATACTATAAGGCGTGTAAACATTGGTCTAAAAAAAAAAGATACCGACGAATATGCGGAGTGGGCAGAAAGTCATGTAGGAGAATGCGCTGTGAATCACGATGGATCGGCAGGAAAAATGGAAGTCGATGCAGTTGTTGAGATGTTTCGCCGCTCTGAAACTTTACATCAGGTCAAATACTCTCACTACATTGGTGACGGTGATTCTAAGACTTTCAAAGGCATTACAGATGCTAAGCTATATGAGGATGTCACAGTACTCAAGAAAGAGTGTATAGATCACGTGCAAAAGCGAATTGGCACCTGACTACGTAAAAAAAAAAGAAAAAGAAGACAAAAGGTCTCGGTGGAAGGGGCAAATTGACTGGAAAACTTAAAGATGAGCTATCTATTTATTATGGATTAGCGATTCGTAGAAACAGTGATTCAGACGAGAACATGAGAAGCAGTATATGAGCTACACTGGATTACAAATTATCTACGGATGCCAAACCGCAGCACGACAAATGTCCTATTGGAGAGGATTCATGGTGCTCATGGCAACGCGCCAAAGCGACGAATACTTTGGCTGAGAACAAACACAAGCCAGCTCTTCCAATTCAAGTCTACGAAGCTATCAAACCAACCTATGAAGAACTGACCAATCAAGATCTTCAAACTCGATGCATCGGCGGTTATACGCAAAATAACAACGAAATCTTTAATTCGACCGTGTGGACATTGGCCCCCAAAAAATATTTTAAGTGGGAAAACAGTCTTGGACGTAGCTACGGAAATTGCAATTTGTGTATTTAATGACGGGTTTTCTTTAATTTTACACATAATGGAGGCAATGGATTCGGAAATCGGCCCGAACAGCTACGAAATGTGCATGGAGATCGACAAACAGCGCATAAAGCTCGCAGAGAGATCGCTATCAGACCAGGTAAAAGAGGTCAGAATCGCTGCAAGATCAAGCAGAAAAGAAATGCAAGAGCAGGAAGATAATCTGGAAGGCCATTTGTATGGTGTAGGCATCGCAGATTAAAGGTATTGCAAAATTATTCATGATTTTCTACTACTCAAAACTTTAAACGCGTTTATCTCAAAACTACAATTTTGTAGTTGGCCGGAAACATAACTCAGACAATTTTCAACCGATTGACTTGAAATTTGGAATATATCTTCGAAAATACATTGTCTATAGAATTACGTAGGATTTTTTTATATTGCATAGTTCATTTGTTATTAACAATTATCTGACGATTTTTTTAGGCAAACTTCTCACTTTCCACTTTAGAAGTGCGCCATTTTGTCAAAAAGCTGAAAATTGAAATTTTCATATCGCTTCCTCATAAAAGTTGAAAGTTGAAAGTTGAAAGTTGAAAGTTGAACGTTGTAAGTTGAAAGTTGACATTTTTATATCACGTTCTCAAAATGGCCCTTTATTCGCAACGCTCCTTCTATGAGAAAGCATTTACTATATTTTTGGCTTCCTCATAGAGGAAGCTTCGCGAATAAAGGGCCATTTTGAGAACGTGATATAAAAATGTCAACTTTCAACTTACAACGTTCAACTTTCAACTTTCAACTTTTATGAGGAAGCGATATGAAAATTTCAATTTTCAGCTTTTTCAATATCAACGTCGTATTTAACTTTTAAGCAAAACTTCTGGCCGACTCAGGTTTAGTGCGAAAAAAACCTTGCGCTTTTGGTCAAAACGGCTGTCGAATCTGTGCTCGAGGCGAAAAAATACATAGAGTATCATAGAGTATTCATCGGGAAGCAAAGAAATCGCTGTTCGAAAATACGCAAAATCACCCATTTTTGTGATTTTGGCTATATAAATGCCCGATAAACTTTTTCGTTAGTCGCCACTCCGGGATTGTATCCTACGTATTTTTTCACGCTGATCATGAATCTGACACTTTTTTATTCGTAGATTAATATTTAATACGGAAAAATTGCATCTCGAAAAAAAAAAAAATTCATGAAATTCAAAAAATTCAAAATGACATAAAATTTACACGGCTCGATCGATTTTCTTGAAATTTTAATGGGATCATCGGGTGATCATATTCCATCTGTGTACGCGTTTTTAGCCCGATAGCTAAAAAATTGCGAGCGCTAGAGCGCGAACAGACATTTTTGAAGAAATTAAAAATGGCGTACAAAAAAAACAACTGAACATTTTTGGATGAAATTTTGACCAAACATTGACTACTGATCAGACATGATGTGTGCCAAATATCAGCTTGATCGGTCAAGGCGTTCTCGAGTTATAGCAGTTTGAATTTTGCACGTCCATTTCATACACACACACACACACACACACACACACACACACACACACACACATACATCCGGACATTTTTTCTAAATGTGATTTTTCGACGTTTTGGAACATTCTGAACATGTTTTCATTAAAATCTCGAATTTTGTTTTTTTGACCAAAACAAAGCTTCCTCTATGAGGAAGAAAAATCAATATATCGAAAAAATCTTACGTACTTCTCTAGTTTATACTATATATAATCGAAAAAATTCAGGCCTTAATCATGATTCATTAAATTACAGGAGCTGTTATTCCGGCCGTGGAGCATAGAAAAAAAAGACGTCGTCGCAAAAACGCTGTACCGCCGCCATTTTGAAATAAATTGTCTCAAAAAAATATTGTATGCAGTTAATGATATGTATAATCAAGTCCCATTTCTGTAATCTCGATTTATTTCGTAATATTTCTGAAAAAAATTCCTAAAAAAGCCAATTTTTTTCGGCCTCTAGGGTGGCCTAAGGCCTTAATGCAAAATTTCATACGAAATTTTACAACTTTCCTGGGGCTTGCCTGAAAACTGGGTGCCGTCGCTAGCTGTTTTACCGACGGTCTAAGTAAACTTGTCTCATAATGAAAAAATCACCGTTACATTTATGAAAGCAACACTACAATATTATCAGATGATAAGCAGCATATACCGACAGGCACGAAAGATATCTTGAAAATAGGATTGAGCCGACTACGAAGGCTAAAATTAAAGTTACATAAATAAAGCTTAAACATAAAATATCTGCCGGGTAAATGCATGTACATAGCTGACCTGTTATCACGTGACTACCTCCCCTGCAAAAGCAACGATGAACTAAACTTAAGGCAAAGTACATATTGTCAGCAAGTATCTCGCGATAAGTACTGAAAAGCGAACCAAATTGAAAAATAAAACAAGCGACAAAGGAGGCATTCTCTGTCAACTCAGCCACTTTTTTTCGACCCTTTCAGATCTATCCGTTAATTGACCACATTTTAGTTTCACTTGAAAGTAGTCTTTGGGTATCTTTTTAGATTTTTTAATCCATCCGTTTAGGCAGATGCGTTTTTTTTTCAAATTCATATATCTTGAAAGGGATAAGTTGGGCAAAAAATCTAACGACAAAAGACTTCTCTTTATCCATTAATTTTTTAATGCAATATGTGTTATATTTTTGTTCATATTGCAAAGGCTTTTTTTTAGCAGAAAGCAATGAAAATTATATTATTTCATTCAATGCGACACCTTCGATTTCGCTACGAATTTTTCAGGGTATGCGGTGATGTATGAAAAACCTACAACAAATTGGCAAAGTGGAACTCGACGTAGTTGCTAAGCAAAAAATATAATATTTTTATTACAATTTTCTTTTTCATCTAATGCGATACCTTCAATCTTGCTGTTAATTTTTTAGGGTAGTCGGTGATTGAGGACAAACCTAAAAAAAATGACGATGTGGAACTAGACGTATTTTCTGAGAAAATAAATATTGAAATATCGTTATAACCATAGAAAAGCGCGCACATATAGATAAACTAATGATAAAAAAATGTAAACACGATAATCGACGTAGTTGCTAAGCAAAAAATATAATATTTTTATTACAATTTTCTTTTTCATCTAATGCGATACCTTCAATCTTGCTGTTAATTTTTTAGGGTAGTCGGTGATTTAGGACAAACCTAAAAAAAAATGACGATGTGGAACTAGACGTATTTTCCGAGAAAATAAATATTGAAATATCGTTATAACCATAGAAAAGCGCGCACATATAGATAAACTAATGATAAAAAAATGTAAACACGAGAAATCCAAACATGGCTCTCCTGGCATATCGAAATGCTCTGGTAGCTGGGCTTCCCTACTCGCCAGCGCAATTATTCATCAACCTGCACCAAAGAACAAGCTTGCTGACAGCCAGAGTTGTTCAAATCGCGTGTTCCAAAAAAAGGCGTACGAAAAATTTACGGAAAATCAAATCAAAATTCAAAACCGATATGACAGAGTACTAAAAAAAAAAACAATTCGAAAAAGCGAACATGAGGCAACAACAGTTTTAAATAGTGATATACGAAAATGAACAACAGCTTATAAGGAACGCGAAACAATATAAGATTGAATAAGGATAAGACAAAAGAATGAGCAAAAATGAGTAATAGGCGAAATGTTGTCATTGAGCGCGATATGACAGTACGTCGGCCGAGAACGTTATGACGACTAATGTATAAGAGGGAATAAGATAAGCGAAAACGTGAAAGGGGAACCGACCAAGCAGCGAAGCAAACTCTCAATCTACAGCGGCTGGATGAACCGGATGCGACACTGTAATCGACTAGAAATAAAATCTTCGTTAATGCCACGCATCCTCGGGTTATGTAATAATCGAACATACAACAAACTAAACAATTACAATTACTTTTCTCATACTGGAATTTTAAAGCACATTCTGTCTGGTTCAAATACAATTATATTTGAGGTATTCCATCTGGTTTCAAATGGTGAAAAACTCGATGCTCTCCAAAAAAATTGTGATTTCACCACAATTCATAATTAATTATAAGGAGTTTTTGTAATATTTTTCAGAATTTTCAGATCGTATTTTTTGAGGCATCAAAAAAGCCGCTGAAAAATATTCTAGTATATTTTCCATGGAAATGCAGCTTTAGCGCATTTAACAAATTTTACAAAATTTTGTTTTCAAAAGCTCACTTGAAACTGCAACTTTTACATCTTAAGTGTTTTTTTTTGTACGACTACTACTTTTTATGATACATAGGTTTTCTCTACGTTCAATTTTTTATATCTCAAAACATACCAGCCGGAAATCGGGAAAATAATTTTTAAAAATTCGGGTCAATAATCATGAATTGTGGTGAAATTACAATTTTTTAAAAAATGGTTCAAGTTTTTAACCGTTTGAACTGGATGGAATATCTCATTTATATACATATATTACGTGTTGACAAGAAATGATACTTACGATTGCAGAAAAGCTTCAATCTTGGGATATATGGCACTTCGACTTCGACGATGCAACAATTTCGATAACTTTGAGTCCACTTTAGACGGTAATTGCCAAGCTAGGGCGGCTGTTAATCCTACAATAAGATCCGCCCTTGCATATGTACCGATAGTCAAACAGTAAACCAACTATAACAATGTTACACTGAATATCCCGTAGTCACAACACAAAAAAATCTCTGCCTTAATTTCGTCCACATTAGGAACATATCGTTTACCTGAACGTTGCTTCCTTCGGGAAATATCAAATATCTCTTTTTTCTGGACAGTATTCTATCACCAGCTGACATAAGATTAGTTTCATTTCCCTTGAATGGTTCCCAGGTTTTAATATTTGTCGTTGCAAGAATTATGTGGCAACGAGTGATAAAGAATATTCCAAAGATCCCATAAAGTATTTGCATTCTCCAAGATTTTCCTGCTTCTGCCTTAAAGTAATGATTCTACTCTTTAAATGAACTTTGTGCGGCAGGTGTGATCGTGACTAGAATTGATCGTTTTGTAGCTGCTTAGACCAGAGCAATGGGAGGGAGCCGTCTTTCTTCATCAGTGTTTCAACAGCACCTACCAAAGCAGCAGTATATAGTGCGATGACGTGAGCTTGATAATTCGTTGTCTCAACTTGTGGAAGACGTGTTATGTTGAAAGTTCCGTTATGTCTGCTCTTCAAGTATAACATGCATTGAAATTCTCCAGTCTAGCACCTTGTCGACTTCTGTACGAAAGTCAATTTACAACGGTAAAATGCCTTTTTATTTTGGAGTGGAAGTAGCCTCTATACAAATGGATCCGTGTAGGAGAGACTTATTCCCCTTGTTTGTGGATACGGACAGTTTCACTTTTCGTGGCCAGCATTTGTTCAAATGCCCACTCGGGGAAAAATGATCATGTACACTGCTCGTCATAAATGCCTGTTTGACAGTTATCTGAGAATTATATTATGTTTTGAAAGTATCTTAATGACACTTCAGGTCGATCGAGTGACGAGTGTCACGTTGAAGATTTCCGCAATACCTACCAACATCATAACTTTGATAATGATTTGAAAAAAAAATAATTTTTATGCATATGAGCAGTTCCAGCTGAAATTGACCGAGGAATTGTCACCGGACGATTTCTCGTCTTCACATGGCCTTCGCTCCACAGTGTTTTGTGTCTCGACGCGATACTCCGACATAGATTTTTCAAGCGTTGATTTTTTAATTGATTTTTTTTAATTAATAATTTGTTCTTTTTATTAAATTAATTAAATTTAACAAAAAAAATAAATTAGAAAATAGGTAGGTAGGTAGGTAGTGGTTTATTGCTTAAAGAGTTTACAAAGTTGATTACACTCTTGTGGCATAGGGGTGAGTTTGACTCCATTTTACGTGTACAATAATTACAAAGTATCTCTTATATCTACGATAGTAATCTTACTAATTAGTGTCCCTTGTTCTTACTCTATTCTATAAAATTCTTTATTTATTTATACTTTACTCAGGGTTATCTCTGACAATTTCTGCCCTGATCTTTAACACTTTAGCTATAAAGTAATAAAGCTGTCTCATATCTTTGACACTCGGTGCTCCTAGTGCTTCCCACATCTCTTGTCTGCTCCCTAGCGGTCATTTAGTCCTGTTACAGTATTGTGCTCTTTGCTCCTCATATGCGGGACACTTAATCAAGACATGTTCTATACTTTCTGGTTCCTGCACCTCGCATGCTCTGCAGTTTAGGTTCGGTGTTAGCTTATAACACGTTTGCTGTATAATAAATTTACATGCATATTTATTTGCTAACCTAGTCTGCGCTACCACTCTCGTCACGCTAAAAGAGCATCTCAGGGTCAGGTAATGTGCCGTCTTATCATTTGGGTTTCGAGGTAAGAGCACCTGGCAAGCCGCCGATCTGGTGTATCTATCGTAGTCTTTTTGCCTTAAAGTCCGCGAGTACTTATTTATAATCTCCTCGCGTTTACTTTCCCAGCTTTCCGGTTGCAGTAACTCTGATAGATTGTTTATGTCTCCTTCCTGTAGGGTTACCCCTAGCCTCGAAATCCAATTGAATCGACTCGTGTTTGTTGGCGTGGTTGACAATTCGATTAGCCTTGCCAGACATATTTTCGGTAAGCGGTTGTTGCTCATTTTGATGATTCTATCTATCCATCCCCACGTTAGTTTCAGTGCTTCCACCGCTAGCGCGTCTACACCAAGCTCCAGACGAAGTACATAGCCCGGTGTATTTCTGGGCAGTCGCAATATTTGTTTAAAATAGTCCGTTTGGGCTAGCTCAATAACCTCAAAATATCCGAGTCCCCAGACCTGTACGCCGTACATTAACGTTGGTATGACTATGCTCTTAAACAGTTTGATTTTACTTTCCCACGCGTCTGACTTGGCCCTCGCTAAGATTGAGTTCACTGCACTTATGGCCATTTTGACCTTGGCTAATGCTGCTTTCGCTGCCGACAGCCCAAGTGTGTTACTAGCTATGATAATTCCCAGATAGTTGTAGGTAGACACAACCTCCACTTTTTCTCCTTTGTACCGAAAAGCGTTTATTTCGTCGCCATGTATTCTTCCGGAGTTACGAAATACCATTATTTTTGTTTTTGTCGCGTTTACCCTCAAACCGTTTTTGTCGCAATAGTCTGCTAATATTTGCAATTTCCTTTTGACATCTATAATCGTCTGTCCTTGGTGGGTATGTGTTTTTGTAAAATTCTTCCCATCGGGTTGTGACGGATGGCCGCTTGGGTCTTAGGATATTCGATGAGAACTCGAAGTCGGATAAATAATATAAGTCCTTTATTAGTCGTAGCGTTAATAGTTTGGGAGAGTGTACCGCACTGGATGAGAGTCGGAGCTGAACTGTCGTGAAGCGGGCGTGAAGCTGAGGGCTTCGCGCTCGCTGATACAAAGGAATAAAGAGTCGAAGATGTTTAGACTAGGAGATAAGTGGCCGCTCGCGGCGGTCCGGATGCTCGATAGCCTTAAGGGCTTCTTTGAAGAGCGTATCGAACGGACACTCCGTATCGATACGTTCGAATAAATATTAAAGTCGATTGATACAAAATATGAGGCTGCGGCCGTTACACTCCCCCTCTGGGAGGAAACGATGCCCCGCATCGGATATTACGGATTTTACATTTGACATGATTTGTTAACTGTGAGTCGATATAATTAAAAAGTTATTTGGTTTTTTAAGATATTTCCATTTGTGTAAGTTGTGTAATGTTTTTTAAATGTGTGTTTTGATTGTTATTTGATTGATGATTGTTGATTGTCGATTGTCGATTGTTGATTGATGATTAGTGATTGTTGATTAAGTAGTGCTCCTGGTTGTTGTTGAAGTTGGTTTGGAAGATCATCCTCTAGGGCTGAAGTTGATTTGCGGTACACTCCTGTGGTTTTTTAAATAGTTGGTGGTTGTTGATTAAGTAGAGCTCCTGGTTGTTGTGCATGTTGGTTTGAATGATTGAAATCCCTTGGGTTTTATGTTTGTTGCGGTACACTCCTGTTGTTCTCCAATAGATGAGGGTCGTTGATATCTGTAACTAAGTAAAACTTTTAGTTGTTCGTGTTAGTGGGAGTGGTTTGGTTATGTTGGATGGGTTTAAATTTGGTGTTAAAAATGGTTAAGAAAAAATTAAAATGTTGTCCTGTTTCGTTCGGTTGGTGAAGTTCCATGTTTGTTTTTCCAAAAATGTTATCCCGTTTCGGTAAATTTGTCGGTATTTGTTGGATTTCCGTTTCTTCTTGGTTGTATTTCGTTTCTCTATTTCCTGGTATTTCTGTTATAAATTTCGAATTTTGATGGTATCGTGCCTGTAACATTCTAAGTTCTGATTAGTGGTGGTTAGTGGGTTAGGTATGTTATTTGGAAGTGGTTTGTTGGTGAAAGATGGAAGTTGTTTCTGGAATAGGTAAAATGATTAACACGAATATTTATGGTATATAAAAAACATAGCAAATATATATTGGCCAAAAGCGTAGACAATAATTTCGTTGCGAAAGAAGAAAAAAATGACATAAATCAAATTGATATTGATATTGATTGACATTGGGATATGATTGTTCCCATACGATTTTTTTTGTTATAAATATAAAGTTGCCGACTTCCGTTTTTTCTTTGTTGCATTAAAATACGTGTGTCG
Source organism: Stenichneumon culpator (assembly GCA_964017025.1). Taxonomy (NCBI): domain Eukaryota; kingdom Metazoa; phylum Arthropoda; class Insecta; order Hymenoptera; family Ichneumonidae; genus Stenichneumon; species Stenichneumon culpator. Next base: position 8,108,532 of record OZ024776.1, on the reverse strand, counting down.
CAGAGCATGTCCCAGCGTAGTCAGACATTGTATATAAAAATCCGTTTTTTTTTGTTAGGTTGTAATTGTCTCAATTTTGTTTTTATTTTATTTGTTTCCATTTTTCTCATGTTCCGATTTATGAAGTATATTTGATAATTAAATATATTGTATGCTCAATTATATCGGAGTAAATGTAGCTTAAATATATGAGTGAATAAGTATATGGGTTTTGTGTGTATTTGTTTAGTTGTGATTTGTTTTTAAGAAGTGTAGTCCTATTACTATGTTTTATCCTATTTTCTGGTATTCCGAAAAAATAATTTGCAGTTCGTTTGGTTGTATTAAGTGTCTGGATGGCTTGGTGTTTATCTACATTCTGTGTGTTTCCGGTTTTTCTGTGTATCTGTTTTATTAAATATTTCGAATGTTTACTATGTGCAAGATGTGTGTGTTGTCTCCCCGCAGGGGTGGATTGGGCGTGCGTGCCGAGCTGGGGCGGTCCGCCGCTCATGTGCTCGGTCGCCGCTTGTACCATCGGGGAGTAGCGACCCCGCGGGTACCGAGCTCGGGTTTGCGGGAAGCTCGTTAGGGGGTCCGGGTTCTTTGTTACGCAAATGTTCTCGGCCAACCAGTTTACTGGGGGGTCCGGGTTCTTTGTACGACAAATGCTCCTGGTCAACCGATTCCTGCCCTCCAGCTAAGAATGAGCCGAGCCTTGAGCTGACAACTCCGCCTCCGAGGGGCCCCCGCTGGTAACGGCTTTTGGCATTGCTTCGGCATTGTTGAAAGTCGGCGAAGTGAGTTGTTCCCTGGAAAGGGCGGCTCCGCTTCTCCCGTTCTATGAACTCTGTATTTCTATGAAATACGAGGGGGAGAACGGGAGTTTTTCCGCTTTGTACCCCTGGTGGTGGTGGTTGTTATACCTCACCAAGGGACCCTTCGGGGAATTGGTAGCCGTAAGGCGCGCTAGCTGTGGCGTAGCCCAGCTCCACGCACTTGGGTGCCGTGTCGTAGGCCGAAAGGCGGAGACGGCACGTTAAATAAGGAATAGAGGCATGTGTGTGTTGTCTGTACGTGTAGTTCATTTGTCTTATATCTAGTCTTAACTAAAATATTAATGAATATTCTCCTATTTTTATGATTTTTTTTTGTCGATGATCGGGATGTTTATTTAAGCCACGAATGCGTATTATGCGCATCCAGGCGATGTTCTGCGATTTGTTGTTAGTTTCGATAGGAGATTGCTGATCGTTTCTGGTAGTACTTTTTTGCGTGGTATGAGTGTGATTAGTTGATAATTGTTAGCTTTCGGTCTATCAATTTTTACGTCACAATGAAGTATTGGTGGTGATCTGAAATTCGGTGGCACTGGTGTTTGTGCAGGATGTTGTTCAGAATCATTTGTTCGTTCAGCGTTTATCGATGGTAGTCTAATATTGGAATGCACGGGTGATGGAGCATCCATTTTGGATTTCGTTGCGCATTCAATACAGCTGAAAGGCGACGGTAAACTTCCGAGTTCTGAAACGTTTCTGGGAATCGGTGGTGATCGGAAGTTCGGTGGTACTTCCTGTGGTATGCTGTTTTCATTTTTCTCCGATGCGCTTGTTTCTCGATGCCATGGTGGAACGAATTCTGGCAAATCAAATGCTATTGGTGGTGATCGCGTTTCGTTTGTTGTATCGCTATTTACTGGCTGTTTCTTGAGTTTCGCGGCATTACGTTCTCGTGACAGTTCCGGATTCAGTTGTATTGATGGTTGTACGGAGTTTTCCGATTTTGATATTTTTTCGTCGCGAGTTGGCAGTGAGTTATCAAGTTACACTAGTATTTGTGCGGCTTTCGGAGGGCAGTCCTTTTCCTGTATAATTGTTGGAGGTGATCTGAAGGTTGGTTTTACGGGTGGTTTACCACTATTTTCGTCACCAGACGATTCTCCGATGTTCGTCGGCAACGTTTTGAATCCCTTGTTGAAGTTTTCATTCTCGGATTCTGTTTCGTTTTCCGTTTCATTTTCCTTATTTGTAGCGTTTTGGTTGTCGTTTTTGGTTTTGGTTCCATTATTTTTTTCGCTTTTGTCACCGTATAAGTAGCCGGTTGCCCCGTCAGGGCTGACTTTTTCGCGAAACTCGTTTTTGTTTAGCTGCGATAAACTTTGTGTTTTATCTGGCCTCGTTGGGCTTTCTGCTTTTTGTGGCCTCGTTGGGCTCTTTGTTTTTTGCAGCCTCATTGGGCTCTCGTTGTCCTGCTCTTCTTCTGTTGTACTATCGTCTATGTCTGTATACTTATATTTTGTTTCAGTGTCATCTCGTTTCCTATGTTGTTTGCGTGGTTCGTTTATTTCTCTATCTTCGTCTTCAGATGAGTCCGCTAGACATTTTTCGATCGGTTTCCACTGTAGTTTGATTCTGCGTTTTCCTTTTAATATTTGCCTGGTCTGTTTCCATGTAGGTATTTTTATGAGTTCAGCTTCGTTTTCTGATGTTTCAGTTTGCGGTGTTTCGTTGTGAATATTTGAATCAATTTTTGTGGGTACACTCTCCGTTATTTGTTTTGATTCTTTCATTTTCGGTAATTGGTTTTTTTCTTCTTGTGGTTGCTTTGTCTGTTTAGGGAGAATTTGTTTAGTTTTTTCGGCACTTGTGTCGTTCACTGTTGTGACCTGGTTATTGTTGCGAAGTTTTGTGGAGCACATTCCTCCTTTCTTTCGAAGTAATCGTTGAAAAATCTGTTCGATCTGTGCCACATCGAGGTTCGAATGTTGATCAGATGCTTGCGAATTTCGTGAATCGCTGAGCCTGCTGTCCGATGATATGTCTCGATACTTTCGGTCACGTGAACTGTCTCGATAGTTTCGCTTGTGCGAGTTGTCGCGATAGTTGTTGCGATAATTGTCGCTTGAGTTATCACGATATTTTCGGTCGCGCTGATAATCGCGATATCGCGAATCGTCTCGTCGCGAATTGTTCCGATTGTCACGTGGATTGTTATAATTATCGCGCGAGTTGTCGCAGGAATCGTTGTAATTGCCGCGCGAATTATTGTAATTGTCACGCGAATTGTTTTGGTAGTTTTGATCTCGAGAATTATTTTTGCAATATCGAGAATAATTTCCGTAATTTTGATCTCGGGAGTTATCACGATAGTTGCGGTTCCGCGAATTGTCTCGATAGTTACAATCTCGTGAATCTTGCTTGCGATAGTCGTATCGATCGTATGAGTCCCTATCACGATCGTCGATTTGGTTACGAGAATTTCTGTCGCTATTTTGATAACTGTTGGATCGCGAAGTAATGTTTTCGCGCATTCCATTTTCGGTGTGGCGATTTGATGTTGTTCGCGTTGGATTTTCGAAGCGTTGTTTATAAAACTTCTGTCCATGTTGGTCGTTGGGCTGTGCGCAACGAATTTTTGCTTTATTGGGACTATTTTCCCTGGATTCGGATTTTTCGCGGCTTCGCGTCTGATGAAGCGTTTGCCTACGCGTAAGTTCGTTTTCTATATTTATTGCTTTGTCCACTGCATCATCGAGGGTTAGAAATGTTTGTTGCATGATTATGTTCGCGATGCGATCGAATAATCCGCGAATAAGGGCTTTTATCGCGGTTTGCATTGCTTCTTGTATTCTATTTTCCAGGTACTGTTGTTGGTGTTGTTCTCTGTATACTTCTTTGAGGTGCTCTTCGATTCTTTTCGCGATTTTCCGCGTACGCATTGCGTAGTCTCTAACTGACTCGTTGTAATTTTGTACATTAGACGTCAATTCTAATTCGAAATCAGATAATTCTACGGGTTTTTCAAAGGCTTTTCTGAGATCTCTCAGGAGAGATTCGAGTGTAAGATGAGTTCTCAAATCTGCTATATCTGCAGCAGATCCGGATAATTTTAGGTTAATTATGGTTAAAAGCAGCGATTGGTCAATTTCGGGAACCATTTCTGCTACCTTTCTACAAGTGCGTAGAAAGTCGCGAACTGGTATATTTTTACCATTGAATGAAGGTATTATGCTGCAAACGTCGCAAAACGCAATATTATTGGTCGCCATTGTTGATGATGATGTATTGTATGATTATTTATTGTGTTTGATCAAATTTTTTTTAATTGTGTACTAATTGTAAGTTTGAATTTTGTATTATAATTAATTTAATTTTTTTTCTTTTTTTTTAATGCATATGCTAAAATATTTGATCGAATATGTGAAAAAAAAGAATGGATTGAATTGGAAACTGACATAATTTAATATTCACACAAAAAAGAAAACTTTGGCAAAGGGCACAATGAAAATAAAATTCGAAGTTATACAAGAATAAATGTAGTTAAATGAAGAGAAAAAAAAAGATTTTGTTATTGTTCAAAAAGGTTTGAAAATTCTATTCGAAGTTTTATTCAAAATTGTATTTTTTAATTATTTTATTAATTTTTTTAAATTTATTTTTTAAATTCGGATCCATACAATTTTTTCTATTTTTGTTATACTTTTTTTTGTGTATTTCGATAAATGTTGTATTAATTTTTTTATTATTCGCTGCCATCTACGAGAGGCGCGTTTACTTTGTGTTGAAGTAAAGCAAAGGGCGAAAAGAGAATTGATGTATATTTGAGAAAAAAGGAAATTCTATCTTTTCCGTGAAATACGGTGGTCGTACGTCGTGACATGCACTACGAGCACGTAACAGGGTTGCGATACGTTTTCGTGGGTCAGCGCTCATATTTCACGTATTTGATAAAAATCCAAAATAAGTAATAATAATTGGCTCAATATACGTTACACACTGTCAAATAATAATAATAATAATAATAATAATTTAACTAATCGGTTGGCACTTACGTGTACGATGAGGATAAATAATAATTTTATGGAACCTTGGTCAGTTTAGGTTAGATTTTTTTTTATTCGCCTTTCTCTGTCGTGTCGTCCTTCCTTCCTTCCTTCGATTTATGTATTTATGGAACTTTGACGTCCTTCCTTCCTTCTATTTTGGTGGAGGTGGACGGTGGATGACGGTGGGCGTCGAGATGTCGGTGTTTAATCGACGGTGAGCGCTGAGTTGATTCGGGCGGGTCGCGTCGGTGCGGCAGGTCACGGCGACGGCGGATCTACGTCGCGGTGGATCGATGCCGCGGTCGATGAAGGCTCGCCGATGATAACGTTGGCGGCTGGTCGGTCGATAATGTACCGTCGCGTGAGGATTTTTCGGCGGTCGGTACACCCGACGTCGTTCGCTCCGTGCACTCTCGCTCACTCACAAAATTTTTTTTTCCTTTTACACTGTCCTCTTTTTTTATTATTATTCGTAGGTTACTATGTGTGTATATATATATATTTAATGTCTAAGTTAATTATTTAATAAGTGTCTTTTCACTGTTGGGTTTTTTTTATTATTCACTGTGTTGTTCACTTTGTTTTGTTATGTCACTTTTTGTTGAATATCACTTTTTTTTCCACTGTTTTTTTTTGTTGTGTCACTTTTGTTTTTCACTGTCCGGTTTTGTTGTATTTGTGCGAGCACGGTTCGAGCACAGTTGTCGGTTACGGGTGTGTGTGAGCTGCGGCTCGAACACACAAGTCGCGATTTTTTTTTTTTTTTTTATAAAATGATGAAATTTTTTTTTTTTTTTTAATGCAGGCGTGTTTGCGTAGTAAGACCGCTTCTGACACCAATGTGACGGATGGCCGCTTGGGTCTTAGGATATTCGATGAGAACTCGAAGTCGGATAAATAAAATAAGTCCTTTATTAGTCGTAGCGTTAATAGTTTGGGAGAGTGTACCGCACTGGATGAGAGTCGGAGCTGAACTGTCGTGAAGCGGGCGTGAAGCTGAGGGCTTCGCGCTCGCTGATACAAAGGAATAAAGAGTTGAAGATGTTTAGACTAGGAGATAAGTGGCCGCTCGCGGCGGTCCGGATGCTCGATAGCCTTAAGGGCTTCTTTGAAGAGCGTATCAAACGGAAACTCCGTATCGATACGTTCGAATAAATATTAAAGTCGATTGATACAAAATATGAAGCTGCGGCCGTTACAGGGTCATCGGCACGGCGTTACATGTACATTTTTTCCATCTGCATTCTTTAACTGTTTGCCAAAAATCCGACGGATTTCCTACGTTTGCGAGTTTGTTTTTTATATTTTCGTCGTGTGCTAGTTTCTTTGCTGCCAGTAATGTTCTATATTCGTTTTTGACTCTTCTGTATGCGGCAGCTGCGCTATGCTCATATTCTTTTTTTCGGCATTCTCTTAGAGCTTTGCTGACCACCGCTTTTGCCTGAATGACTTCTTTATCCACCCACGGCTTACGGCCTGCCGCGTTTCCTTTTTTTTGGACTGTTTTTTGCTTACCTATCATGCCCGAATCTGTTGCCGCTTGTGTTAAAGCTAGTTTGAGGTTTTCGTATTGTTCCTCGCATGTTGTTGTTCCAAAGTTTATTTTTAGTCTTTCCGAAAACCTTAACTGCATTCTGAAGATCTCGGCACGTTCCGGTTTCCATTTTACAGTCTTCACTACGTTGTTTGTGTGGTCCTCTTTGTCTCCTACTATGTTTCTCTCTTCGTTTATTTTTATAAGGACGTCCACCGGAAAATGATCCGAGCCGGTTATTTCGTCGCTGATATTTATGTCTTCCAGCAGGTCCAACGCCGGGATATTGGCCCATATGAGGTCTACCGTGCTGTTCCCAGTTGTGCTGCTATACGTAAAGCTTCCTGGCGTGTCGCTTACTGTTCTACCGTTCGCCATTATGAATCCGTTTGCGACCATGAATTCTTGCAACTCCTGTCCTCTTTTCGTCCTTGCCTTGTCAAGCATTGATCTTTTCCGGTATTGTGCCGAGTTTTCCAGGAGTTCTTCGGGTAGATTTCGTCCTCTTCGCCCATCCTCGCGTTAAAGTCTCCTCCGATGATGATAGCCTCGGCTTGAAAATGCTCCTTGCAACGGTCTAATGTTAATTTGAGTCTCTCCAGGGACGATTGCACTTCTGTTTCCGGTTTGACGTAAATCGTACCCAGGACTATGTTCCAGTCCTTCTGTTTTGCTTTGATGAAAATCCATTCGCTGCCGCTCTCTATTAACTCAGCTTCGAAGTCTTTTCTGATCAATACTGCCAATCCGCCGCTTCCTCGGCCTCGTTGTCCCACTCTCGTTGCTTCCTTCCAAAAGGTTTTGAAATTTTCCATCCATGTTGGTGTGTACTTCGGGTTTTTCAGCAGCCACGTTTCCGTCGCCCCAATAAAAAACGTAGATTCGTTGATTGTGTGGTCTTTTATGTTTCGATATCCGTAGCAGTTCCAGAAGGTAGCTATTGCGTCTTGTGGACGCTTCCTGTTTAGTTTTTTGGATTGGTCGTTTCGGAGCCGGTCGCGGTCTCGGTTTCCATTTGCACAACTTGGCCCTGTCTTTTTGTTGAGGTGACAAAATCATTTTCTTTGTCGCTCCAGTAGCGCCATTCGTTTTCTATTTGTATCTTCTTGTATCGGGATTTTACTGGTCTTCCTTTTGCTTTTTCCGCTTTTACGAGCTGGCGTGCTTTGTATGCAATGTCCCTTTCTTTTTCAGTTAGGTCATTGTCGATGTATATTGTTGAGTCACGTAATATGCCGGATTTATTTGACATGATCTGTTGCTTGGTCTGGAAGTTGCAAACTTTCCCTAGGATCCAGCTCTTCTTGCCTATAGGGCTTGCCTCGACGATAACATTTGGTAAACCAAATTTAGCCTCTACCAAGTTGTTCGCTTCTTCCAGACAATTTTTTGCTTCAGATTTTAGTCCTTTTATAATTATGTTGTTTTTCTTGTTGTATTTTTCTTGTGATTCGAGTGTTTCAGTTAGTTTTTTGACTTGTTCTTCCAGTCTATTTTCCGGTTGTCCGTTCCGTTTGGGCCCCTGTGCCTCTTCAATTTTTTCTATTCTGGCGATTAGTGGTTGGAGTGCTTCTTGCGGTACCTCTTTCTCCGCTCGGCTTTCCAGAGCTTCCAGCCTTCTTTTTAAGTCTTCATGATTTGCGGCTGTCTCTGCTGCCATGTCTTGCAATCGGTCTTCCACTTTGTCGATTCTCTTGCCAAATTTTTCCAGCGATGAGATGAGCGTGTTGCCGAGGTGTTGAAATTCCTTTTTGCTGTCCTCTTTCATACTGCTTATTGTATCCGCCAGCTGGTCGAACTTTGCAAACATCGTGTTTTCGAAGTCCGCAAAATTGCTGTTTCCTTGGGGTTTTGTTTTTTCTTTTTCCTTGGCAATTTCATCTCGCAACTTTGATTCCTCTGAGTCACTCAAGTTGGCCATTTTTTCGGTCGGAGATCGGTTTATAAGGCTGCTTTTCTTAAACGGGTTCAGGTCTTGGCTATTCGGTACACAGTTTTCTGCTTTATCTCCTTGATCCCTCTTCCTCTTGCTGCCGCTAGGGTTGAAGTGCGCTGTGATCGATCCGAGCGAGCGTGATCTTTCCCTGTGCAGTAGTTCCTTTATCGACGGTCTCCCGTCGATAAATTAAAAAATATTGAAGAAGAGAAAAGATATTAATTGTTCGTAGTGAAATCTTTTCCAGTCAACCCAAGCTTAAATCACCGTTGAATCGGTAGGTTTATAGCTTGCCTACGCGACATTTCATTGGGGACGCTGACTTAACGAAATGTAGGAAAATACGATGAAAAAAAAAAAAAAATGTAACGGATACGGGGTGTGCATCGCGGCGACATATATTTCATGGAAATTGCGTCGTGATCATATCAACGTAGAAAGAAGATTCTCTCGAAGTGGTATTGGTTCCCCTGTATCGTGTTGAAAGGGCAACATATACATTTCATCAAGTCAGCGTCCCCAATAAAATGTCGCGTAGACAAGCTATAAACCTACCGATCAAACGGCGATTTAAACTTGGGTTGACTGGAAAAGATTTCTCTACGAATAATTAATGTTTCGCGGCGGGAAGGGAGACCACTTCCGGCAAATTCCATATTCTTCGTTAACGTTCTCGACTCTAATCAACCCAGTGCTGCCCTTTCAACAGGACACAGAACAACCAATACTACTTAGAGAGAACCTTCTTTCTACGTTGATATGATCACGACGAAATTTCAATGAAATATTCGTCGCGGCGATGCACATCGCGTAGGGTAAGCCGACCAGTGAATGAACGGGGACCAGTGAATTAACAAAATCGCTCATATCTTAAATATAAGGAAAGTCATCGATCGAAGATAAACAATTTTAGGCTCAAAATTTCGAGAAAAATTCAGAGATGCTGCTGCGATCAGTCCCCCAGTTTTATCGACAGTGTTAACTCCAAGAAAAATATTTTCTTGTTCGTGGCGCACGGTACGACGCAAGCTACTAAGCAGTGACAATCGTTGCGTCGATGAATAAACGTCTTTATCAGCGCTACAATTGATTTTTAAGGGTAAGTGATGTATCATACATGTACAGGAAGAGTCAATCTATCTTTTTAGCACAAGTTTTTTCATAAATTTACAATAATTCACTCGCATTCATAATGTTTATTCACTGGTTGGAGTTTCTAACCTCTTTCCAGTGAATGAACACGTGGGCTCCAATGTCGTGATTATTAGACAGTTTTGTATAAATTGACTTAACAAGTTTTCTTTACATTTTAATTTTTTGAAAATACGACATGACTTGTTAATTTTAAGGGAGCTTTCCAGTGTGACAACCCGAAAAATCGCTGTTTTTCGCGATTTTTTTTTTTAAAGAAAAAATAATCTCATCGGTCTGGTTTTTTTTGTATATTAATTGGGTATTGAAGAATACAAATCAATTTTTTAAAGATCGATTTATTTATTAATTAATATCTTTAAAAATGATGAAACAATTGTTGCAGAAAATGCACTTGGATGTGGTGTCCACGTTGGGGGTCACAATTTTGATTTGAAACAAAAAACACAAAAAGATTATTGATCGGTATATAATTGGCTTTCGTGCTATGGAGGCTTTTTTTTTTTTGCAAAAATGGCGCCGGTTTGAACAAAAAGTATCGATTTTAGCATTTTTTTTTGGCAGTTTTTTTCCAAAAAAATAGGAAGATATAAAAAAAAGCTTCCATAGCACGATAAACAATGACGTTAAGAATATTGTGTAAAAAATTCAACTCGATAGCTTTAAAACTCTGCCCTCCAAGTTGGACACCGTTTTGAAAAATGCTGTTTCGAGAAAAACGCGTTCAAAGTTTCAAGTGAGGAAATTTTAGGTAAATCGTTTACTTACGGTCAATCAGCGATGCCAGGTCCATACAATATCCCTTCTGCTTCTTCGAAAAGATCGTACTCAATGGATTGTTCAGTCCGACGAGCTGTCCTCGCCTCTTTGCTATCCAGGGACGCCCGGCGGTTTGCTTGGGTGATGCGCGCATTCTTGTACTTAGCGGCGAAATCCGCGGCGCTCGGCCCTATCGTGCATCCCATCGTCTCCAAATTTTTTAAAATTGGGCCGTAACCTTCATTGAAGGTGCACACAGCACACTGCGTAGCGATTTCTACTATCTGCTTGCCGCAGAATACGTGCTTTGGGGCTAGTTGCCACACACAGTGATTGAAGCTCTCGTTATTGTTTTGAGTGTTCGCGCCCGTACATCGTTCTAAGAGATCCTCCGTTGTTAGATCATCGTAAATCGGCTTTAAAACTTGTTGTACGTCTTCGTCGAGTGCTGGTGGATGGGTGTACTCCTCTCCTGTGGCCTCGGCCTTGCGCCATTCGCACCACGAATCTTCTCCCGGAGGGCAATACTCGTGCTGAGGATTTTCATCAGTTGAGCTTTTGTGATGAAATGTAGCCCATATGGCTTTCCTCATATTTTCCACGGAATTGGAATTTCGACGAACTGCCATGCCATAATATTCGGAGAGACTTGTCAATAATTTTAACGTCAAGTTTTTTTTTGTTTGATTTTTTTTAGTTTTCGGAGTACTCGAACGAGATCCTTTTTTTTCGGTTCACTCTCCATTGCTTTGTCTTAGATTTGCTTTTTGGCCTTTTTTAGTTGAACTAACCTTTTTCTTGCTTCGTTTTCCCTTTCATATACTCGCTTTTTCACGTGCAAAACGCATTACTTTTTTTACCGTCAAATCGTCACCGTACGGCTTGGCTTCTAATAACATCTTGAATGTTTTTGTATCGCCCTCTCCTATATAGAAACCGTATTTCGCGTTGTGCAATTCTTCTGATCTCTTGAATATTTCGATTATACCGTCGACTTCCATTTTTCCCGCGCTGCCTTCGTGATTGACGTTGCATTCGGATTCATGCGTCTCAAACCACACCTCGTACTCGGGTGTTCCCTCTTGTCCTTTCCAGAATGCACAAGCCTTGCAGAAGCTTGATTTGACAGCAACATCCAAAACTTTGTTGGTATATTTTCCAATCACGGACACGATACCCATGCGCGACGTGAAACCGCGTTTCGACCACGATCCATCACCGGACACCGTCAGAATATCGCCCCGATTTTCTGCTTCCAAAGTTTTTTCCTTCTCTTCGGTACCTGCTTTTTTCACGACGGCCTCGTATATTGATTTCGCTGCAATCTGCAGGATTTTCACGATTCCATAATAGGTGTTATTATTGAAGTTTGCAGTTAAATCCATCAAGGCGATAAAATTTCTAATGCCATTTATGCCGATGCCGACCAATCGCATGGCAAAGCAGAAACGACGATTGATTTCATAAGCATTTTTTATCAAAGGACAAGAATCTATCTCGGCCGGATCTGGACACGAACACTGAACACAAATTTTAAAGCCCAATCCGCGAATCGATTTTTTTTAAAACTTCACGTCGCTATTACACTTTTTGCACTTCAACAGTTCCTGAAGAGCGCCGAAAACCAAAAAGAACTCCAAAATCACATAGCTAAACGTTTGATCGATTCGGACTTCAAACTCTGGACTCTTTTTCAAGATTTTTGCTGCCGAAGTGCTCGCAAACGTTAGATCCGTTTCGATATCGTGTCGATTTGTTCCCTTGAAACTCGCGGATCTTTTTCGTTCATTTCGCGGATGTCCGCTTCTCGAGCCTTTTCTATCCTGCCACGCACATTTCTCTTTCGTAGATCTATCCATTTTGAATGTCGAAACCGAACTGAAAGACGAACCGGACTCACGTTGGAAGGTACACGAGCAGGTAGGAACGAGACAATAGAAATAACGGTCGCACGGGCAGACGGCCGACGCGGCAGCTGTAACGCTCCTTCTTCCAAGAAATGCTGTACAGTAACCGAAATAATCTGAATTTCGGCATGAAAATTTCAGGGAATATTCGGAAGAGTGTTGTAGCGAGAATTTTCATCTCTCCTACACTACGGCCCCAACTCTCCGAAAAATCCGCTCTCCCCGCTCGGTGCCGATTCTCGGGGATCGAACCCACGACGAGATTACGCATTATCAAGGGACTGACCGGGCATAGCCCCTCCCGCAGGGCAGGGTGGAGACCACTTCTTTACTCGCGATTTGGGCGCCAGGTACCTAAATACCACCGCTCGAAGAACGGCATTTTTATTTCAATTCGCGGCAAATTGCGGGAAGGACTAGGGGAAAGCGGGGGCAAAGGTAAGGCCGGCGAGACTCCGGCTAGCTCAGCCCACCTGGGAGAAAATGGTAGAGGGGGTGGACGGGCGAGTGACCCAAACACAATATAATAATAATTAATGTTTTATTCGTCGTTCGTCAACATAATTCCAGAAACCAAACTCGTAGGAAAAATGGATTATAAATACCGGATACCATCGAAATCCTTAACCTAGCCTCGCGGCGTACATGAGAGAAGCGATGATGCTGAGTAGGGGATATAGCCGTGGTGAAACCATTATGGGAGATTGAATGTAGCCGACGGGAAAACAACTATTCCCAAAATTTAGATGTAGACGAGGGTAAAATTACTATTGCATAGAGGAATGTAGCCGGGGTGAAATAAACTGTTGTCAAAATGGAATGCAGCCGAAAAGGATAACCTACTGCCAAAATTAATTGTAGCCGCAAAGATAACTATTGCCAAAATTAAACGTCGCCGGAAAAGATAAATTATTGCCAAAATTAAATGTAGCCGAAAAAGGTAACTATTGTCAAAATTAAATGTAGCCGGCAAAGATAAATTATTGCCAAAATTAAATGTAGCCGAAAAAGATAACTATTGTCAAAATTAAATGTAGCCGGAAAAGATAAATTATTGCCAAAATTAAATGTAGCCGAAAAAGGTAACTATTGTCAAAATTGGGGTAGCCGGAAAAGATAAACTATTTTCGAAATGGAATGTAGCCGAAAATTACATTGCCGAAATTACAGGTAACCGAGACGAAAAATGCGGCATTTACTACGACGAATGATAAACTCAAAAATATTTAAGAGAGATAAAATCACGAAACAGTGTTGCGATTGCCAGATCAATTCTATCCTTTATATAGCCGATTCACCGTTACGCAGGACGCGAAAGAAAATTAAAATCACAAAGACGAAAGGCTCGCTATAGCAAAGCTCGTACGCCAGATAGCCGAGGTAGTCGAGGAGGTTCTCGGCACGGGCCGCCCGATGTAAACACGGCGCGCCCGTGACCTTTACGCGCGAGATAGCCAGCACGCAGCCGAGCAGCCTACCGAACGCGGGACGACGCGCTTGCCGCCCCTTTGTCTCGCTGGATAAAATGTAGCCCATGTAACCGGCGAAATCGCCTGAGACTCGATATAATAAAATTCGCGAGATTTAGCCGAGCGCAATGAGCGACGGTGACGAAAGTCCCCTCGCTGATGTTCTTAAGGAAATTCGCGAAATATAGCCGATATTCGAATAACGCTCGAGAGATATTGCCGATGGTCGAGATAAAGTCGCGTAATATAGCCAGTTCCTTAAGAATTGCGGTACGCGATATAGAGCCCAAGGTATAATATAGCCGAAAGATACGCGACGCTAACAAAACAATAATTGATAAAGCGGGCAGATAAAAGAAATCATAGCCGGGAGGAAAATAGCCGAGAGAAAACACAAACTTATTGAATATAGCGAAGAAAAGAAAAAGGAAAAGACCAGCGCGAAAGAATTTCGCCGGACACGCCTCGCCGGACCCAACACGTCGCCCGAGACGACAAACGCGAGAAATATTCTTAAGAAACCACAGAAAACGACAATAAAATGATTTACGAAAGCAAAATAGTTGGGTCCCGACTTAGCATCTCCGGCGAGCACAGAGCACAGAGAGAGAGACGGAAGCTTACCGGCGTGTGTACAGCCCGGGAGAATAATCCAAAGGATCGCCAACAACACCGCTCGACACCAAACTCGATCACCGACTGCCGAATAAATTATCGTTCTCCCGGGACTGACCACGCCAGCGCTTCCCCCTCTCTCGCGACTCCCGAATCTAGCCTACGCTCTACGGCTAAGACGCCGGAAGAAACCGTTTGTTCCTCCGGCCGCTCCCCGCTACCCGCGAGAACCTTCCGCTCGCAGCGATGAGTGACGAGATCCACGGACTCCTTCCTCCTAGGATCCGGTGGGGCAAAATGAACACGAGGGGAGGCCTCCCTCGCGGAATGAGGCGTCCCTCTTCCTCCGCGGTGGGCCCACTCGATACGCCACATAACTGCACCTCGATGTGCATTTTTTCCTCGTAATCCCCGAATGTGGAGGCGCCGTGATGAGCGGTCCGCGGCGTCCGTGAATTCGACGGGGCAGGGACGGGAAGACGGGAGGGCCGTAGACGGGAGGGACGGGAAACACGCTATCTTGGTCACTACCCGCGTCCCTCCGGCCCCCTAGCCCGCGGAAGCGGATTTTCGGCTTCCGCCTGCTTGCCGAACGAAAACTCTCCGGCCCTCTTAGGCCAATCTCCATGGGGAAACACGGCTGGGGCAAAACGGTCCGACGGTTAAATCGAAGAGTCATGCGACTCTGGTATGGCCTATAGAAACACTTAGACACAAAAAAACAACAGGCCGCAGATTTTGCGAATAAAGTATAATTAAAGAAAATTAATAAAATAAAGAAAAATAAAATCCCTCGGCGAGTCGACGATCGAGCCGGCTCGAGGAGCGGCGTCCTCAGGGCCGTAAATCCGGCCCACTGCCCGACCAAAACCGTGCGTAGTGACGAGACGCAAAACGTCACGTCACAGTGTATACTATTCGATAAAGCAAAAAAAAAATCGATTTTTTGAAAATTTCACACTGGAAAGCTCCCTTAATTCATTTAGTTGTGTCTGGATTTCTTTGACTTTATCTAGTATTCACTGTTATTGACCAATAAAAAAAACTAATAACCTCCAATATTATTTTTCGCAGATGGATACGACGGACAAGGGAGTAAAAAAAACGTATCAACGATTTAAATATTCGGAAGAAGATATGGAGAAGGCACTCGAAGCTGCTCGAAATGGAATGTCCATCTCCGACGCAGCTACGACTCATGGTATACCGAAATCAACGTTGCACGGCAGATACACTTGCAAAGTTTCTGATCAGCGTAAGATGGGACCGAAATCGATTCTTACCGAGGTAGAAGAAGCTCGTTTGGAAAAGTGGATTTTAGGCAAGGCTCAGGTTGGCTTTCCGATGGATCCAGACGAGGTAAAAGATGCTGTACAGCGAGTCATGCAAGACGTTCCTCGAGAAAATCCAATCACGAATAATCGGCCAGGTGAAAGATGGTTGGATCTTTTTTTGAAAAGACATCCAGAAATTCGTAAAAAACACACAGACATTAACTCGAAGGCTCGTGCCTGTGTCACCGAAGAAGGGCTGAGACAGCGGTTTTCTGAAGCGAGCGACTTTTTGAAAGCGAACAATGCTCTTGATGTTCTCAACCGACGTCGTAGCATATTCAACGGCGACGAAACAGGTGTACAAACTTGTCCGAAAAGTGGTTTGCTCTTAGGCGCAAAAGGCGAAAAGAATTTCTACGAAATTGCGAACGGTAAGGAAAAAGAATGCTCTACGGTTCTCTGCACGTTCTCTGCTAGTGGCGAAGCAATACCACCAATGATCGTATTTCCTTATAAACGAATTCCGGTACATATTGCCCAGTCCGTCCCAGACGAGTGGTCGATTGGTCGATCAAACTCTGATTGGATGGTGCACGCGACATTCTACGAATATGTAGCCAACGTTTTCTATCCATGGTGCGTAGAAAATAACGTACAGTTCCCGGTGCTCTACTTCTTCGATTGACATAAATTGCACATCAGTTCGGACCTTCGAGAATTCTGTGTCGAACATGATATTATCCTTTACTGCTTGCCGCCTAATGCAACTCACATCATGCAGCCGTGCGATGTTGCAATATTTAAACCGTTGGAGGCATATTGGAAAAAAGTTGTGAATGAACACAAGCAACAGACGCAAAAAGCTATTACGAAATCAAACTTTGCTCCATTGTTTAGAAGAGCTTTTGACCGATTATCAGTTAACGTGGAAACTGTTCAAAATGGATTCAAAGCTTGCAGATTGTACCCTTTCGACGAGAATGCGGTCAATTATAACAAGTGTATTTCTACAAGGAGATCCAATATTCGCAAAGAGTTTGAAGATTTACCAATCTCGACAGAGGATTTTGCTTCAGCGAAGAAGGTCATCGAGCATGTTGTTGGATCCGCAAAGGCTAAATTGCAAAGAAGTGCAATCCATGATGACAATGCGATCGACCCTGTATTTGCGCTGTGGACAATTTGCACAGATCATGTTGAAGGTATCCATACTCCGAATGATGAAGAAAGGTTTGCGGACATCTTCCAGAGGACTCAACAAAATAACACTCTGATCTCGGATGACGCAACATTGCACGGAGTTGGCAACTGTATCACGATTCCAGTCGAAGAATCGATAGATGCTAATTGTAAGTCAGGCATATCATAAAAATCCCCGATTGAAAAATTGTTCCCTCGATAATTATACACATGTTTCGTAATGGCCCTATGCATGTTTATCCGATGCTTTACAAATACGGCGCGATAGTGCAGATAATGAATCAATTCTATACATTACAATAAATGCATAGCAGTTCTCCTTTTCAATCGGGGGTTACACAAATTGTAATAAAGAAATACATGAGTCCACAAATAAAATTTAAGTTGATCGTTTGGCACTTGTTTTTTTCTATGATTTGTTCTCAGCGGGTATGCCCATATATAACATCGTTACAGAGGAATCCGAACAGGAAGTCGGAGCGATGGTAGAGCAGGAATATGCATGAATATGTAACGGCAGGGATGTCGGAGCGGATGGGTATATTGACTCTTACTTGACGATATATAAATGGAACTCTTTATTTGTCGTAGCGTTAAAGTTCGGAGTAATTAATTGGGAGAGTGTACCGTTAGTGTACCGTTAGAAGGACTGTCGCGAAGCCCGCGATAAGGGCCTTCTCACGGCTAAGCCGTGCGAACGGATGCCGATAAGCTACAGGTTCCACGAATTAAGACGCGGCGGAAAAGTAAAGCTGCCGCGAAAAATAACATTTGTGGGAAGAGGCTGGAGCCGTTACAAATACTTTCGAGAGAAAATTGTCACATTCTCGCAGAAAATGATGGAATTGTTGTTGACGGTGAAAACGTGCGAGTTATCGAGGACTGTACCCAGGGAGAAAGAGAACATTTTGATCTTCACATAAATAGCCGAGCATTAAACATCAGTCATCAAGAAAAGAATTCTTCAGAAGCTTGAAATGAAGAGATAAATATCTCGGAAGTTACATTGAGGAGTCAAAAGACCATTGTACCCATAGCTAAAGTATGGGAAAAGCATCTTAAGTGGCCCGAGTTTGATAAAACTTAAAAAAAAACGAGCGGGGAACAAAAAAATTCTTCAAAAAAGATTCACCCTTCGCAATAACTTCTACGAAGTGAATAGTTTACCATGACGCGGTACTACACGAACAAGAAGAGAAACAACGACAAGCTGCTGACCGAGTTGTCGCACGACAAATTAAAAAAGAATCAGCGGAGGCTGAAAAAATTGAAAAAGCAAGAGTAAGGGCTGAAAAAGCGAAAGAGAGAGCAGCGAAAGTCAAAGAAAGGAAGAAGACAAAAGAAAAAGAAGAGAACACAAAGATACTCGAAGAAAATGCGAACATAAAAAAATCAAAGAGGAGAGTGACACCAAGATCTGCGGCAAAGAAAAAAAGGATCAGATTCGAAATTCGAAGATGAATAGAAATAAAGTTATTATTATTCGAGCATATTCAAGTAAAAAAAAACAAAATGCATAATTTTTATACTTGCTAGTCTTATTATAGTACTAAATAATTAGCTTTGATTATTTGAAAAGACAATATATAATATATTTAACTTCTTTAATGAGCTGTTTATGTACGGTAGCCTGTATCAGAAGTACGCGTTCATTCACTGGTAAGGGCTCGTTCATTCACTAGTATATCCGACTTTTTGTGATGTTTCCCTTTATTTCCTAAATGTCTCATTCGGAAAAATCCGTCTATATTTTTGTTTGATTCAGTATGATACATAGTACCTAGTAGACCGATACTCAAAGTGATTCCGCCGATTATTTTATTTTATGTTTCCAGTGAATACGACAACTCGCTTATTCGTTCATTCACTGGTCCCTATTCGTAACATTTTTTTCTATCATTGTATTTTTCTACATTTCGTCAAGTCAGCGTCCCCAATGAAATGTCGTGTAGGCAAGCTATAAACCTACCGATTCAACCATGAAGAATAGAGTTAAGGAGGCCGAACGCTTACGGGAAAGGCGCTAAATTCTGGTCGAAGAATTGTAGTATAATGCAGGTTCCGAATTTAACCACAAGCGGTGCTCTCATCAAACGGGATCGAAGTGAAGCGAACGTTTTGTAGCACAGTGAACTGCACAGCATATAAACCAAACAGTGATAAACAGGATTTTCGGTGAAAAAGTGGAGTGAAAAATGATTTGAGTGTGAAATAAGTATGTAGGTTATTTTAATACGTACAGTAGCAACGACAGGAATTGAACAGAAAGTATGAAAACAAAATTAATTAATTAGTAATCATTATTAATATATTGAATTTATCATTAAGTAAAAAAGGTTAAGTTGTCGGAACGGAGCACGTGGGCGAAGATTGTGCGCAACATTTTGTACACGTGTGTTCTATACGCCAGGAACTCGCGATAGTTTTTCGGTTCAGGGTTGTAAGGCCTGAACTCACGCTGGCGGTGACGAATTCTCGCTGGTACAGATTGCCGTCAGGGAACTTAATCACCGACGATCGTTATTTTTATTGTTGAGGAAATGGTGGTTAAACATGGTTAAACACAAACTATTTATTTATTTAGCAAACACAACAAATATTTACACTGTTGCACATAAGTGAACTTTAAATTGATTGTTAAAAACGAAGTTGCGATGTTGTATAAAATAGTATAAAGTGACTGCACTTTTTGTTGAGTCTGCGGTAACGCGCCGTTTGGTATTAGTGTCCAAGATGTGACAAGTCGTTACCACTGAAGTTCTTAGATTGATTTTTAAAAGTTGTTGGATAGCAGAATAAAAAAGGATGGGAGGGTCTTAGATATTCGGAGAGTGAAGTAAAACAAATTGATTCCAGATAGACACGAGAAGGGCATTCTTTCGCAGTCGTCGAATGAAAATTGAGTGAGTCTAAGTGGGGAGCACGACGCTCGCTGCGCTGCTGTGTTTTAGCAGGTAAAAAGGTTTCCCGCTAAGCTGACCCTCGCGGAGCATCGCGACGTACCTGAATATGCGGGTTCACAAATGAGTCATTGCCTCGTGTATTACCTTTTCGCGACTCCTTTCGACTTCGAAGGATTATTTTCATACAGAAAAACCACCCGCTGCCTCGCAGATGTTTTATTACTACTACTCGCGGAATTTTATAACTTCGAACGTTTATTAGACGGTTCGATAATCCCCGCAGCTGACTAATTTTATTTTTTGCTTTACGGAATAGAGTATTAGTCTCATGCGACGGAACAACGTGTTCCGTTTCTATTTTCGTAAAAATATTATATTTAGGTGACCTAGAATGCAACAAAAATCTTGCCATTTTTATCGGTTTCTTTTACTTTTCTTTTATTTTTTTAATTAACGGATTAACTCCTTTACACACGACTCAAAAGTTGTGAATCAAAGATCCAAGGACCTTTGATCCATATAGAATCCGTAATTGTAAAAATTACAAATTCTAAAAAGAATTCTATGAAAATTTGATGAAATTGTGTGTTATTTCATGTGTTGCGATCATACATCCCAATTTATCTGTATTTTCGTTGTATTTGCATCGTTTTCCATTCAGTGAACGAGCATGGGGAAGATTTGTGCAATCGTTGGTTGCGGGACTGGTCGCTACGCAGATGTGACTCGACCCAAGAAATTAGGACTGCATCAAAAGACTCTCGTCGGCATTCCAAAAGTAATTGGAAATAATTTATACCCATGGCAGAGCTATATACTTTCATTTTATGCTCTGTTGTTTGCATTATTAGTAATCATGTTTTATTAACTTTTTTGCAGCGGAACAACGCACTGGTGGAGTGGAGAATAGCTAAGGGACAGATGGATCTTTCTATGACAGATTTCATTTGCGAACGTCATTTCTCTGAGGAAAGCATAATAAAAGAAGACAGATTCAAGATGCCCGATAACACGATACATGTGCTTCCTCGCCAGAAATATATACTGGCACCAGCGGCTGTGCCGACGATTATTGGAAATAAGGTAAACATTTTCTTTATTACATTCATTAGGCAACTGGAGATTTGAGCAAAACTCCTATTTTTACATCTTGTGAAATAACATTTGGTACGATACTCATGGGAAAACTTTTGCTGAACTCGTGTGATTGTAGCACTCGCCATTGGCTCATGTTGCCAAAGCAAATGTGTCAAGAAAAGTTTTATTGGGCTAGTATCATAAATGACTTTCTGATATAGGGCATACTGAGGCAAAATGTGGTAGTTGAGGGGCAAAATTAAATTAAAGCTAAGAAAATGTCTGTACCAATTTTGATTGCCTCATAAGCGGAAGCTATGTAAACAACGCTAAAAAAATTTGAAGCAATGTGTAAATTTACTTTGCAACTTTTTTCGTCATATAAATAACACAATCGTATCGAACCACCAACACGATTTCTAGTTCAATAATTTATAGAAAAACTGCATCAGCATTAACGTAGTACTTGTGGAGAGTCTGATCGCACATAAGTTCAGAGAGAATTGAGAGGGGAATTGCGAACACTTATCAATAGGATAAAATTCTGAAAAAAATTAAGCGTACAGAGGGTACTGAAAAGATTGATATTCCATAATAATAATTCCAAAATGTTATTAACCAATTAATGAAAAAAATAGCTCAACAAATTATTCGGCAACCTAACTTTTTTTATGAAACCAATTTGTTAATTTTTCTGAATAGGTCTGAATTTTTTTAGAATTTTGTGTAATTTTTGAAAATTGCGTTTTCTACTTAACCAAAAGAGCAATTTTCAAAAATTACACAAAATTCTGAAAACATTTTTACGTACTCAAAAAGACTAACAAATCTTTTTCATATCGACAAAACGTTAGGTTGCCGGGGGATTTTTTAAACAATAAAAAAAAATTAATTTGTTAATAACATTATGGAATTATTGTTATGTAAAATCTTTTCAGCACCTTTTATATGCTTAATTTTTTCAGATTTTTATTTCATCGAGAAATGTTTGCAATTCGCTCTCAATTCTCTCTGAACTCACGTGAGGTTGGACTGTCCGCAAGTACTATCTTAAAATACAAAATGTTGGAAACATTCAATAATTTCAAATGCTCATAAAACATTAACGGCTTGATCGATTTTCACCAAGTTTAATAGGGATCATTGAACGACAACAATGCATTTTCGTGCACATTTTTAGCCCGTTATCTCGAGAACTGTAAAGTGAGTGCGTGAACATACATGTTTGAAAAAATTTTTAATCTTAACAGTGAAACAGTTCGAGCTAAATTGAATGTCGATCATCAGTCAATAATGCTCTACTTGCATATCATATTTTTACTGGATATCTCACAAATTGTAGGAACTAGCGTGGGTACAAATATTTTAAATATTTCTTTTCATAAAATATAGAGGTGACATAATTTGTAAACACACACACACAAAATTATGTGTGCGTGATATTTTTTCTGAATGTGTTCTTTGGATGCTTGGGAACATTCGGAACACGTTTTCATAAAAATCTTGAAAAAAATGTATTCCCAAATATAGTTTCCTCTATGAGAAGCAATTGAATGCAAAATCCCTTTTTTCAATTAGAAGTGCAGTCATACCAGAAACACGTCACTTCGGTATTGAAAATCTCGGATATTCGCCCAAAAAAGTGAAAACTCGGAGGAAACTCGACTTCAATCTTCAACTTTTTTTCTTACATTGATTCAATGATTCTGAGTAGGAAAGCTTATGTGTAATTTTCCTGTATGAGCATAGCTTTCACAGATATAAGGATGTAGGAGTTACAGCAAAATAGCTTTCTTTTATGTCCTGAAATGAAGGGGTTGGACCTAGTTTAAAGTTGCAGAGTAGTTTCTTACTGTTAATATCCAAACAAATGATTAGAAAAATAAATTGTGAAAATAGAATCTGACATCTTTTTATTTTCCGATTTTAAATGAATTCCATGATTTTTTTAGAATTCATATGAATTATTTTTTGAATTTTTTACCATTTCGAATTTTTTTTTCGACAATTTGTAAAATCGTTGTAGGGGCACGAATTTCGAATAAGTTTCAGCATCATGATTCTACAGTACACCGTTCCGTAGTTATGAGCTCTTCGAACATAGTACCCGACATTAGAAAATCATTTTTTTTTGCTTGATTCTTAAAGAGCTTTGTATAGAATTATAGGACTTTAGATATAAGAGTTAGGTATATAGTTATAAGAGTTATAGGTATAAAGTTATCGGAGTTTGAAAAAACCCATCCACCTATTTCGAATTTTTTAAAATCTAGTGGTTGATTTCTATGGAGAATCGTTTGCAGCTAATTACTTAGCGTAGAAACGCTACCGCGTCTCTTGATAGTGAAAGTATTTCCATTTGTAGTAAAAAGGAAAACATTTTACAGCATTTAAAATTTTGTTTCAAATTTATTTATTTTTTTTTCTACAGGCATTCGATATACTGCAAGTACTACTCCGAAAATAACTTGTAGCTGATTGTAGTATAGTTTATTTCGTTTGTGGTTCCTCGTAAATTATCCGAAGGCTAATATTTTCGGAGTTCCAGCTCTAGCTTCGATAACTGAGTATTGTTGTACTAGCGTCGTTTGTACTAGCGTTTATTTCGTTTGTAGTTCCATGAAAAGTTACGCGGAGTCAGTATATTCAGTATATTCATATGTAGCTCCAGGAACGTTTGTAGTTTTTTAACGAAATAGACGTTACTATAAACCATTTAACCTCCGACCTTCGAATATATCGACTTCACGTTCATTTTCGAGGTACTATAATTCAAATTAAGGGTACTGCAAATAATTACAAACGTTCCTGGAGATAGATCTTGGAGCATATTGACGCCCTGTAACTCTTCGCGGAACTACAAATGAAATAAACGCTAGTACAAACAATTACAATCGCTTTTGGATTCATACTTGGTTATCGAAGCTGGAGTTGCAACTAGGAAAATGTGAGCCTTCGGATAATTTCCGAGGAACTACAAAGGAAATAAATGGTACTAAAATCATTTACAAACGATTTTAGAGGTAGTGCTTAGTACATCGAATGGTTGTAAAAAATTGAAAAATTAATTTGAATAAAATGATTTAATGCTGTACATTTTTTTCCTCGTCACTACAAACGGAAATACCTTCACTACAACCAACCACAAACGATTCTCTATAGAAATCAAACACGAAATTTAAAAAATTTCTAAATGTGTGAGTGGATTTTTTCACAAATTCCTATAACTTTTTGTCCGCTCTACTTCAAACGAAAAATGTATTACTATAAACAATTACCCACGTAGCAGTATTGTCAGATTGCCTTCTGTAAGATAACCTTTATAAGTTATCTTTCAGATTTATCTGAAAGATGTCTTTAAGGTGTCTTTAAATTTTCATCCCTATGTTCGTTGACGTAATGATTCCATTTTTTTGTTAACATAAATAGTTGTCACAAAAGTGCTCCAAAAGTCATCATATGATTTTGTTAGGTAGATAGTCGATTATGGGGCACCGAAAAGTTGACTATGCATGGATAACAAATATAAAGTAAACATTTTATTATGTACTCTCCCAGGTACCCTTTGCATATGACTCATATAATACTTTTTCTGGTCATTACAGATAAGAACACTTTTGCTGCTTTCAAATCTTGCTAGGAATGTGAAAATCTGAAATGATAAGCGATAGCACAGCGTTAGGGTTCTAGGTTAATTTGCGTAATGTCCCGGATTCGAGCCCAACTTTAGGTTGTTAGGTTTTTCTTTCTCTGAAATGCGTAATACAGTATCCGAATGTATCCCTGTTGAAAAAGTCTTCTACATTCTAATAGGAACTCATAGGGATTTAATCAGAATTAACGTGGTCTATCTGCAGCGTAAAATTTACAGATTCTAGAGAGGATAGAATTTAACTGTTTCTATCAGAATACTGTATTTATGTGAATTTCTATATAAGGCTCTTACTTGTTTCAGACAGCTCTACAAGATTACCGTTTTTATGAGATAAACTAAATCGGGATTTATACGTGTTTATGTGGAATATACATAGCTTCATGTATTTATCAGTATATGCACCTAGGTTTTAAAAGCGTTTTATAAGCAATTGGCAAGATTTTCACTTATGAGTTCTTATCTGAAAAACCACTCGAATTAATGAATTTGTATTAATGCGAATAATATGAAATCTGTACTGTAACGAGATTTTTCACGTCTCGTACACTTCGGCCCCAACTCTCCGAAAATCCGCTCCTCCAGCTCGGTACCGGTCTTCCGGGCTCGAACCCACGACGAGATCAACATAGCCCGTATTACCGATCGAGCACAGCGCTTCCCATAGGGCAGGGTGGAGGCCGTTTCTTCGCACACGATTGGGCGCCAGATACCTAAGTACCACCACTCGAAGAACGGCATTTATATTTCAATACGCGGCGAATTACGGGAAGCGCTAGGGGAAAACGGGTGTTACGTCCTCAAAAATTTTCCGAAATATTTCAAGTACAGTTCGGTCAAATGACCGGTTAATTAACAATCGAATTTAAAATTCATTAAAATGCTGAAAATAATCATTGGCAGATATAATCATCAAACCCGAAAGGGATGATGAATAAATTAAATACCGGATAGAAAAATTATCCACTGGTATTAATAATTAGCCTTCAGGTAAATTGGGTTGAGGTACAGAGGCGACTGTACAGCACATGTCAAGCGGGCGAGGCTCGGTAACCTGACCCGCAAAAACGCAGATAAGGATATCGGCGGAACGCTCCTCACAGTTGTCGAACATAGGGCTTGCATGTACGATGCGTGTCACGATGGGCATAATGCTTAGAGCGGCCGTCGAGCGTAACGAGTGCAGCACCTCCTGGACAGAGAATATCGATGAATGATAGATCATCGTTATAGTCCAGGAGGATCATAGATGAAATCATTAATGAAGCAATGAATAGAAAACGCAATGATAAGTAACAAATATGAAAGATGGTGAGATATTTTGGGGAATTGTTAACAATATTCAGACAAATACAGTAAAGTCAAGTATGTGGAATAATTATTGAGTCAAATCGTCAGGATAAAAATTAGAAATAATGGGTGAAAATACAGAAAATTATGGAAAGTAGGAAAGAAATGTAAAACGGTTAATACGAAAATTCAAGGAAATAATCAGATAAATATTTAGGTCAACCATTGTTAACTTCGGAACGAAAGCTCGTAGAGCTTTCGTTCAAATTCGTATGTTTATAAAATTTGCGATAGAATTTAATTATCAACAAATTAAAAATGTTAAATGTAATATAAAGTTAAGAAATATGTAATTAGTGACTCAAAGAAAAGAATCAGGTGATAAGAGTGGAAAGACGAGGGGCAGGTGAGACAACGGTGACGCGGAGGTGTCCGGCACCGAGGTTATTTATTCGCGCGCCCACCGCCCACTCGGCACTTCTTCTTCTACTTCTTCGCGACCGGGGCACAGACCTCGAACTTGCATTGTACTTAGAGCCATTAACAAAGAACTTGTAAAATCACCTTGAAATATCTTCAAAGACCAGTTCTCATTTTAATTCTGTTCGAATAAATCATTCATATCTTTCCAAATCATTCCATTGAATCTGAGTTTATTCCTCCTGAAAATCATTTAACCGTCGAAATCATCAATCTGCATCGTTGACACTCGTTCCTGGATTCGATCATCTTCATCATCCGATTCTGATTCGGATATTCGATATTTTGGAAGGGCGTTATTTTGAAAAAAATCATCATTCGATTCTGATTCGAACATTCATTCGGAATTTGGGAAGGAAGTTCTATTTCGATATTCGACATTCATCTATCGATTCATTCGATCATTCATTCCGAGGTAAAACCATTTAAATCACATCGTAAGTTTGGAAAATTATCATCTTGATTTTAAACATTCATTTCTTCTGAATATTTATTCATCAACATTTATTCGTTAACCTGAAAGGTTAAAATATTCTCCTGGACAATATATATTCATGTTGGTCAATTTTATTTCAGCTATATCTGTGCGCGTTAAAGTATTAGGATAGGTCCGAAGAAGACAGTGAGTGAGTGTGATAGCAAGTGTCGCGAGTCGAGCGTCGAGGGTGACGCCCGAGAGAGTGAGATAGCCGCGTATCGTGTTCCGTATGATAGAAAGAGTTAGCATCCAGAATTTTCTTGTCCAGTTTAGAATCATCACTTAAAATCAGATAATTCTGAACTTTTAACCGCGAATAAAATTCAGTCAATATTAAATATATACACTCTAGGCCCTATCCGTTGTAAC
Source organism: Stenichneumon culpator (assembly GCA_964017025.1). NCBI lineage: Eukaryota > Metazoa > Arthropoda > Insecta > Hymenoptera > Ichneumonidae > Stenichneumon > Stenichneumon culpator. The sequence goes on along the minus strand of OZ024776.1, from coordinate 8,081,633 downwards.
CGAGATCCGAGTGGATTGAGTGAGTGAGCCCCGATTTTCGTAAGTTTTTGCCCGCATTTTTTGCCGACCCGTTTGACCCTTTTTTCTCCCCCGAAACCCCTTATTTTTGTAAAAATTAGTCGTAATAGACTTTGCCTCGTGGTCGACACGTGCTCGACATTTTTGCACACGAGCAAAGAGAAATCGCGCGCGTGGTGAGCGGCATCAAAATCGCTGTAAGTGATAGTTTCGTGAAGTCAAGTTTTTCCCATCGATTCCCGCCCGACATTAAGTTATTTTTTTCTCATACAGTATTGTGAAAACCGAGGTAATTTGTAAAGAAGCCCTGGAAGCCCTGCGGCCGTTACACTCCCCCTCTGGGAGGAAACGATGCCCCGCATCGGATATTACGAATTTTACATTTGACATGATTTGTTAAGTGTGACTCGATATAATTAAAAAGTTATTTGGTTTTTTAAGATATTTCCATTTGTGTAAGTTGTGTAATGTTTTTTAAATGTGTGTTTTGATTGTTATTTGATTGATGATTGATGATCGTTGATCGTTGATCGTTGATCGTTGATCGTTGATCGTTGATCGTTGATCGTTGATCGTTGATCGTTGATCGTTGATCGTTGATCGTTGATCGTTGATCGTTGATCGTTGATCGTTGATCGTTGATCGTTGATCGTTGATCGTTGATCGTTGATCGTTGATCGTTGATCGTTGATCGTTGATCGTTGATCGTTGATCGTTGATCGTTGATCGTTGATCGTTGATCGATGATTGGTGATTGTTGATTAAGTAGAGCTCCTGGTTGTTGTTGAAGTTGGTTTGGAAGATCATCCTCTAGTGCTGAAGTTGATTTGCGGTACACTCCTGTGGTTTTTTAAATAGTTGGTGATTGTTGATATCTGTAACTAGATAAAACTTTTAGTTGTTCGTGTTAGTGGGAGTGGTTTGGTTATGTTGGATGGGTTTAAATTTGGTGATAAAAATGGTTAAGAAAAAATTAAAATGTTGTCCTGTTTCGTTCGGTTGGTAAAGTTCCATGTTTGTTTTTCCAAAAATGTTATCCCGTTTCGGTAAATTTGTCGGTATTTGTTGGATTTCCGTTTCTTCTTGGTTGTATTTCGTTTCTCTATTTCCTGGTATTTCTGTTATAAACTTCGAATTTTGATGGTATTGTGCCTGTAACATTCTAAGTTCTGATTAGTGGTGGTTAGTGGGTTGGGTATGTTATTTGGAAGTGGTTTGTTGGTGAAAGATGGAAGTTGTTTCTGGAATAGGTAAAATGATTAACACGAATATTTATGGTATATAAAAAACATAGCAAATATATATTGGCCAAAAGGGTAGACAATAATTTCGTTGCGAAAGAAGAAAAAAAAATGAAATAAATCAAATTGATATTGATATTGATTGACATTGGGATATGATTGTTCCCATACGATTTTTTTGTATAAATAAAAAGTTGCTGTCTTTAATTTTTTCTTTGTTGCATTAAAATACGTGTGTCGCAGAGCATGTCTCAGCGTAGTCAGACATTGTATATAAACATCCGTTTTTTTTTTGTTAGGTTGTAATTGTCTCAATTTTGTTTTTATTTTATTTGTTTCCATTTTTCTCATGTTCCGGTTTATGAAGTATATTTGATAATTAAATATATTGTATGCTCAATTATATCGGAGTAAATGCAGCTTAAATATATGAGTGAATAAGTATATGGGTTTTGTGTGTATTTGTTTAGTTGTGATTTGTTTTTAAGAAGTGTAGTCCTATTACTATGGTTTATCGTATTTTCTGGTATTCCGAAAAAATAATTTGCAGTTCGTTTGGTTGTATTAAGTGTCTGGATGGCTTGGTGTTTATCTACATTCTGTGTGTTTCCGGTTTTTCTGTGTATCTGTTTTATTAAATATTTCGAATGTTTACTATGTGCAAGATGTGTGTGTTGTCTGTACGTGTAGTTCATTTGTCTTATATCTAGTCTTAACTAAAATATTAATGAATATTCTCCTATTTTTTATGATTTTTTTTGTCGATGATCGGGATGTTTATTTAAGCCAAGAATGCGTATTATGCGCATCCAGGCGATGATCTGCGATTTGTTGTTAGTTTCGATAGGAGATTGCTGATCGTTTCTGGTATTCCTTTTTTGCGTGGTATGAGTGTGATTAGTTGATAATTGTTAGCTTTCGGTCTATCAATTTTTACGTCACAATGAAGTATTGGTGGTGATCTGAAATTCGGTGGCACTGGTGTTTGTGCAGGATGTTGTTCAGAATCATTTGTTCGTTCAGCGTTTATCGATGGTAGTCTAATATTGGAATGCACGGGTGATGGAGCATCCATTTTGGATTTCGTTGCGCATTCAATACAGCTGAAAGGCGACGGTAAACTTCCGAGTTCTGAAACGTTTCTGGGAATCGGTGGTGATCGGAAGTTCGGTGGTACTTCCTGTGTTATGCTGTTTTCATTTTTCTCCGATGCGCTTGTTTCTCGATGCCATGGTGAAACGAATTCTGGCAAATCAAATGCTATTGGTGGTGATCGCGTTTCGTTTGTTGTATCGCTATTTACTGGCTGTTTCTTGAGTTTCGCGGCATTACGTTCTCGTGACAGTTCCGGATTCAGTTGTATTGATGGTTGTACGGAGTTTTCCGATTTTGATATTTTTTCGTCGCGAGTTGGCAGTGAGTTATCAAGTTGCACTAGTATTTGTGCGGCTTTCGGAGGGCAGTCCTTTTCCTGTATAATTGTTGGAGGTGATCTGAAGGTTGGTTTTACGGGTGGTTTACCACTATTTTCGTCACCAGACGATTCTCCGATGTTCGTCGGCAACGTTTTGAATCCCTTGTTGAAGTTTTCATTCTCGGATTCTGTTTCGTTTTCCGTTTCATTTTCCTTATTTGTAGCGTTTTGGTTGTCGTTTTTGGTTTTGGTTCCATTATTTTTTTCGCTTTTGTCACCGTATAAGTAGCCGGTTGCCCCGTCAGGGCTGACTTTTTCGCGAAACTCGTTTTTGTTTAGCTGCGATAAACTTTGTGTTTTATCTGGCCTCGTTGGGCTTTCTGCTTTTTGTGGCCTCGTTGGGCTTTTTGTTTTTTGTGGCCTCGTTGGGCTTTCTGCTTTTTGTTGCCTCGTTGGGCTTTTTGTTTTTTGTGGCCTCGTTGGGCTTTTTGTTTTTTGTGGCCTCGTTGGGCTCTCGTTGTCCTGCTCTTCTTCCGTTGTACTATCGTTTATATCTGTATACTTATATTTTGTTTCAGTGTCATCTCGTTTCCTATGTTGTTTGCGTGGTTCCTTTATTTCTTCGCCTTCGTCTTCGGATGAATCCATTAGACATTTTTGAATCGGTTTCCGTTGTAGTTTGATTCTGCGTATTCCTTTTAATATTAGCCTGGTCGATTTCCGTGTAGGTATTTTTATGAGTTCAGCTTCGTTTTCTGATGTTTCAGTTTGCGATGTTTCGTTGTGAATATTTGAATCAATTTTTGTGGATACACTCTCCGTTATTTGTTTTGATTCTTTCATTTTCGGTAATTGGTTTGTTTCTTCTTGTGGTTGCTTTGTCTGTTTAGGGAGAATTTGTTTAGTTTTTTCGGCACTTGCGTCGTACACTGTTGTGACCTGGTTATTGTTGCGAAGTTTTGTGGAGCACATTCCTCCTTTCTTTTGAAGTAATCGTTGAAAAATCTGTTCGATCTGTGCCACATCGAGGTTCGAATGTTGATCAGATGCTTACGAATTTCGTGAATCGCTGAGCCTGCTGTCTGATGATATGTCTCGATACTTTCGGTCACGTGAACTGTCTCGATAGTTTCGCTTGTGCGAGTTGTCGCGATAGTTGTTGCGATAATTGTCGCTTGAGTTATCACGATATTTTCGGTCGCGCTGATAATCGCGATATCGCGAATCGTCTCGTCGCGAATTGTTCCGATTGTCACGTGGATTGTTATAATTATCGCGCGAGTTGTCGCAGGAATCGTTGTAATTGCCGCGCGAATTATTGTAATTGTCACGCGAATTGTTTTGGTAGTTTTGATCTCGAGAATTATTTTTGCAATATCGAGAATAATTTCCGTAATTTTGATCTCGGGAGTTATCACGATAGTTGCGGTTCCGCGAATTGTCTCGATAGTTACAATATCGTGAATCTTGCTTGCGATAGTCGTATCGATCGTATGAGTCCCTATCACGATCGTCGATTTGGTTACGAGAATTTCTGTCGCTATTTTGATAACTGTTGGATCGCGAATTAATGTTTTCGCGCATTCCATTTTCGGTGTGGCGATTTGATGTTGTTCGCGTTGGATTTTCGAAGCGTAGTTTATAAAACTTCTGTCCATGTTGGTCGTTGGACTGTGCGGAACGAATTTTTGCTTTATTGGGACTATTTTCCCTGGATTCGGATTTTTCGCGGCTTCGCGTCTGATGAAGCGTTTGCCTACGCGTAAGTTCGTTTTCTATATTGATTGATTTGTCGACTGCATCATCGAGGGTTAGAAATGTTTGTTGCATGATTATGTTCGCGATGCGATCGAATAATCCGCGAATAAAGGCTTTTATCGCGGTTTGCATTGCTTCTTGTATTCTATTTAACAGGTACTGTTGTTGGTGTTGTTCTGTGTATACTTCTTTGAGGTGCTCTTCGATTCTTTTGATGATTTTTCGTGTACGCATTGCGTAGTCTCTAACAGACTCGTTGTAATTTTGTACATTAGACGTCAATTCTAATTCGAAATCAGATAATTCTACGGGTTTTTCAAAGGCTTTTCTGAGATCTCTCAGGAGAGATTCGAGTGTAAGATGCGTTCTCAAATCTGCTATATCGGCAGCAGATCCGGATAATTTTAGGTTAATTATGGTTAAAAGCAGCGATTGGTCAATTTCGGGAACCATTTCTGCTACCTTTCTACAAGTGCGTAGAAAGTCGTGAACTGGTATATTTTTACCATTGAACGAAGGTATTACGCTGCAAACGTCGCAAAACGCAATACTATTGGTCGCCATTGTTGATGATGATGTATTGTGTGATTATTTATTGTGTTTGATCAATTTTTTTAAATTGTGTACTAATTGTAAGTTTGAATTTTGTATTATAATTAATTTAATTTTTTTTCTTTTTTTTTTAATGCATATGCTAAAATAGTTAATCGAATATGTGAAAAAAGAATGGATTGAAATCGAAACTGAATTTATTTGATATTCACAGAAGAAAAAAACAAAATATTGATAATGGCCAAATGACAAATAAATTCGAAGTTATCTATGCAAAATTTAATTAAATTATGAGAAAAAAAGATTTTGTTAATGTTCAAAAAGGTTTGAAATTTATTGAGTTGAAAAAAGGTTATTAATTATTGTTTGTAAATATTGTTTATAAATATTTGTAATACTCTATTCGATTTGTTTTATTCCAAATTGTCTTTTTCCGCATCCATATAATTTTTTCGATTTTTCGTTATTTTTTTTTGTGTATCTCTATAAATGTTGTATTAATTTTTTATTCGCTGCCATCTACGTGAGGCGCGTGTACTTTGTGTTGAAGTAAAGCAAAGGCCGAAAAGAGAATTGATGTATATTTGAGAAAAAGGGAAATTCTATCTATTCCGTGAAATGCCATGAACTACGGTGGTCGTGACATGCACTATGAGCACGCAACAAGGTTGTTGCGATACGTTTTCGTGGGTCGGCGCTCATATTTCACGTATTTGATAAAAATCCAACATAAGTAATAATAATTGGCTCAATATACGTTACACACTGTCAAATGATAATAATAATAATAATAATAATTTAACTAATCGGTTGGCACTTACGTGTACGATGAGGATAAATAATAATTTTATGGAACCTTGGTCAGTTTAGGTTAGATTTTTTTTTTATTCGGCTTTCTCTGTCGTGCCGTCCTTCCTTCCTTCCTTCGATTTGGGTGACAATTATAAGGTGGACGGCTGTTTTTTGGGGCATTTGCACGTGGGTTTGGGTTCGTGTGAGGGGTGTTTCTTAAATGATTTTTCACGCCCTCTTCGATGGCGCAAACGGTTTATTTATGAGATTTATAGTTTTTAAGGGAGAAAAAAAATTGTTCAGGTTTTTTTAGAAAATACGTTTTGACGATATATTTAAATAGGCGACAAAAAACTGAATCCGAAACATCCGTGGGCCGATCGATTTGAAACTATTTTTATGTAGATAATTAATTTCAAAGTTGCTACTTTTAGCAACCGATACAGAGTTGGAACGCGGAACGCCAGAATCGGACCGGCGCGACAAATGAGCATGCGCGGCGACTCTCGTGAGCTGGCTGTCAGCCCGGCTGTCACAAATCGAGACTGTGACAGCCAAGTGTAATAATTTCACAAATGATCATCGCGTTTATAAAAGTGCTTAGACAATAAAAGTAAGTACCAATTTAACATGAATAATAATTATCGGTTCTAATACCCCGAGAGCTTAAAAATTATCGGGTATTTCCCGATTGTTTCGTTGCGTAGCAACGAGCGAGATAAGTTTTGCTTAAAAAAATCCCGAGCGCGCAGCGCGAGGGATTTTTGAGCAAAACTTATCTCGATCGATGCTACGCAGGGAAACAAGAGGGAAATACCCGATTAATTTTTAAGCTTGAGGGGTATTCGGCTGATTATTTTTTCAACCTCAATTTCGACCAATGAGATTGTGGTATTTAACATTTTCCTGACAAGGTTTTATTTCGAATTTCTAGAATATTTTTATATTTAGGGTTTCATCTGAGGTTGTTGCATCCAGCACATATTTTTTCTCTGTACAAAATCCAGTAAATTGGGCCCAAATCGACTTCTTGCTCTTCTCTGTATTAGCCGGGACATTCTGTTTGATTTTTTTAGAGATGCTCTCTAGAGATTCATCACCAAATCGCTTTCTTCGCTCACTCATGTCCATGCTCGTGAATGGCAATTTGACGTTTAATCATTCGCATAGGTTACAAGTGACAGAAAAATTAATGTTTATCGCCTAGCAACCTAGCCGGAAAATTTTCGAAAAATTATCGATATAATTTAGACCTAGTTGTACCACGTGATGTCAAATACCGCGCTCTCATTGGTCGAAATTGGGGTTGAAAAAATAATCGAAAAAATATGAAAAATTTTTCGAAGAAAACGATGGATTTTCACCCCGAGCCCGAGCGATACACATTTTTATTTTATTTAGGGTAAAAGTGATGAATTATAGCCCGGTCTAATTAGCTGCGGGCAATAAATCATCGCTTTTGCCCTAAAAAAAATTTTCCCTGGAAAGAATGGATGAACGATAGACAAATCGTTATCAAAGTGAACATGAGGATCGGTAGTCTGGTGGCTAAAGTGATCGCTTAGAAACTCGGAGGGTTCGAGTTCGAGTCTCGTCCATGGTTACTTTTTTTTTCTCCTCACACATACGGATGACATACGTACTAGTGCATTACGACACCGTGCGGAATCGACAAGCGAAAAAGCTCCATCTGAAAACATTTTCATTCGACTAATTACGGGAGGCGAAAACGACAATGTCCCCGGCAATACTCTTCTTGTTGTAACAAACTGCGAGCAAACAACGCAGCAGCTTCGCCGTTTTCGGCTCTTTTTACTCCTCGCTCGGAATTTAGGCCTCCAACTCTTCCTTTACAAAATGTTTCCATCAACTATTTAGTTGAGGCTAAAACGTCAATGTACTTGGTAAGGCTGTTATCGTGATAACAAACTGCGAGCAAACAATGGAGGAGCGTTGCCGTTTTCGGCTCTTTGTACTCCTCGCTCGGAATTTAGGCCTCCAACTCTTCCTTTACAAAATGTTTCCATCAACTAATTAGTTGAGGCGAAAACGTCAATGTACTTGGTAAGGCTGTTGGTAAGGCTCCCCGCTCCGAATTTATGCCTCCAACTCTTCCTCCACAAAATTTTTCCATCGACTTATTTATACGACGCAGCAGCTTCGCCGTTTTCGGCTCTTTTTACTCCCCGCTCCGAATTTATGCCTCCAACTCTACCTCCACAAAATTTTTCCATCGACTTATTTATACGAGGCGAAAACGACAATCTACTCGCTAAGGCTGTTATCGTGATAACAAACTGCGAGCAAACAACGCAGCAGCTTCGCCGTTTTCGGCTCTTTTTACTCCCCGCTCCGAATTTATGCCTCCAACTCTTCCTCCACAAAATTTTTCCATCGACTTATTTATACGAGGCGAAAACGACAATCTACTCGCTAAGGCTGTTATCGTGATAACAAACTGCGAGCAAACAACGCAGCAGCTTCGCCGTTTTCGGCTCTTTTTACTCCCCGCTCGGAATTTATGCCTCCAACTCTTCCTCCACAAAATTTTTCCATCGACTTATTTCTACGAGGCGAAAACGACAATCTACTCGCTAAGGCTGTTATCGTGATAACAAACTGCGAGCAAACAACGCAGCAGCTTCGCCGTTTTCGGCTCTTTTTACTCCTCGCTCGGAATTTATGCCTCCAACTCTTCTTCCACAAAATTTTTCCATCGACTTATTTATACGAGGCGAAAACGACAATCTACTCGCTAAGGCTGTTATCGTGATAACAAACTGCGAGCAAACAACGCAGCAGCTTCGCCGTTTTCGGCTCTTTTTACTCCCCGCTCCGAATTTATGCCTCCAACTCTTCCTCCACAAAATTTTTCCATCGACTTATTTATACGAGGCGAAAACGACAATCTACTCGTTAAGGCTGTTATCGTGATAACAAACTGCGAGCAAACAACGCAGCAGCTTCGCCGTTTTCGGCTCTTTTTACTCCCCACTCCGAATTTATGCCTCCAACTCTTCCTCCACAAAATTTTTCCATCGACTTATTTATACGAGGCGAAAACGACAATCTACTCGCTACGGCTGTTATCGTGATAACAAACTGCGAGCAAACAACGCAGCAGCTTCGCCGTTTTCGGCTCTTTTTACTCCCCGCTCGGAATTTATGCCTCCAACTCTTCCTCCACAAAATGTTTCCATCGATTTATTTATACGAGGCGAAAACGACAATCTACTCGCTAAGGCTGTTATCGTGATAACAAACTGCGAGCAAACAACGCAGCAGCTTCGCCGTTTTCGGCTCTTTTTACTCCCCGCTCCGAATTTATGCCTCCAACTCTTCCTCCACAAAATTTTTCCATCGACTTATTTATACGAGGCGAAAACGACAATCTACTCGCTAAGGCTGTTATCGTGATAACAAACTGCGAGCAAACAACGCAGCAGCTTCGCCGTTTTCGGCTCTTTTTACTCCCCGCTCGGAATTTATGCCTCCAACTCTTCCTCCACGAAATTTTCTGTTCGTACAATCGATGAATGTATTTTATTCTCTCCTAGCTCAAGCTTAATGAAGCCAATTCTGTTGTTATTTCTAATGTCGAGTCAGCTGTCAGTTTTTGACTTTATCGAGACCAGATTTAATTAGTGGGTTTTCACCCCGAGACCATGAAGAGCCCGAGAGATAAAAAAATTTATTTTATTTTAGGGTAGAAGTGGTGAATTATAGTCCGTTCTAATTTTCTGCGGGCAATAATTCATCGCTTTTGCCCTAAAAAAAATTTTACCCTGGAAAAGATGGATGAACGATATACAAATCGTTACCACATCAGTCATGAGGATCGGCGGTCTGTTGGCTAGAGCGATTGCTTGGAAACTCGGAGGTTTTGAGTTCAAGTCTTTTTTATGGTTATTTTTTTTTCTCCGAATTTTTTTTTATGTGAAATGGAAAAGCGGTTTTCAGAAGAGCCCGAGAGATAACATTTTTTTTTATTTAGGGTAAAAGTGGTAAATTATTGCCCGCTCTAATTAGCTGCGGGCAATAATTCATTGTTTTTCCCTTAAAATAATATCGAGTCAGCTGTTCGTTTTTGACACGTTATCGCCATCAGATTTAATTAGTGCGTGGGAGCGCCATAAGCTCGCGCGTGACAGCGCGTGCAGGTTTAACTAGCAATGACAAAAGACGAAATGTTATCGATACCTAACTGTTTATATGTTTCCCGTCTTCAATCATGGAAGCTCGTCGTCTGCGTATGCATGCTGCCCTAGTGACGGCTGAATATAATTATACACAGGCTAGTGAATGTTATCGGAGGATGCACCCCGACGAACCGACACCCTCGAGGCAAAGCTTTTCACGGTAAGTAATATTCGAAATATCTGTAAGGCTCGGGTACCTGCGGATATTCATTGCACCTCTTTTGTAACGTTATTAGGCTCCACGGAACGATCAGAACGTACGAGTCCTTGAGAGCTCCGAGGAGACCGCGGGCCAGGCCTGTAAGTGGTCCTCGGGAAGCAGAGATTCTGCAAGCTTTCCGCGACCAACCGATACAGAGTGCACGACGATATGCAAGGGACGCAAGTAGTAATGGGTGCACTATGGCGACCCCCCACTCCCATCCCCACTCCAATCCCCACTCCTCGGGCCCGGTCTGACCGCGCCCGGAGGTGTGAGTGTGATGGAGAGGGGATGAGAGCGTGTGTGCGGGAGTCTCCATAGTGCAACCGAGATAAAGAAATATTATTTTCTTTGTTTAAAATTTTTTTATTTTTGTGGACATTTTTTTTATGTTTAAGGCACCCGGAGGTGTGTGGTGAGAGGGGATGTAAGTGTGTGTATGCGGGAGTCTCCATAGTGCAACCGAAATAAAGAAATATTATTTTCTTTGTTTAAAATTTTTTTATTTTTGTGGACATTTTTTTTATGTTTAAGGCACCCGGAGGTGTGTGGTGAGAGGGGATGTAAGTGTGTGTGTATGCGGGAGTCTCCATAGTGCACCCAGAATAAAGAAATATTATTTTTTATCGTTTTTAATGGTATATTTATTTAAACGTTTTTTAAATTTATGGGACGATTATTTTTCTCCCGATGTGCTCCCGAATTTTTTTAATTTTATTTTTTGAGAGGCGTGTAAGAGAGAGAGAGAGAGAGAGAGAGGCGATGTGAGTGCGGTTGACGAGCGAAAACTCTATTATTGTTATTGACGATGCTATGCTGACGGCTCCCGCGAGGAGACTGGCCTCATCGTGGCGGCGGCAACTAGTATTATAATGATAGTTACCTGTGACTTACTGCCTCCAAAGGCAGCCGAATCTCTGTCTATCCGTATGCTTTGTCTGCATTTCTCACTCGCGCACTGACTCACGCTGTCAGCGGAGCCTCTCTCCCGTTCCTCTTTCGCAATTTTGGCCTAACAATTCTTAACAGCTGTAAGTCAGTATCAGCTGTAAGCCCAAGCTGTGAATATGATCCATGTCCGCATGACAAGCGGTGAATATGAGCTCCGCATTAATTATGCGATGCGCGCACGAGTTTTTTCTTGTTGCTACGAATGCACGAATGTTTCTCGACGCGACATATGAATGAATATTTCTCGGCACGGCGAGTTTACACGTTATTTACGTGCTTAGCAAAAGTTACAGATTTATAACAGGGGGAAATCAAAGGTACCGAATAAGTGCAATTTATTTAATTTTTCTGTCTACTGCATAGACAGACTTATTTGATTCATACGTTCCTGGAGGTGTGTGTGACATGTCGCCATAGTACACCAGCAGTTATTATTATTAATTTCCTATCCGAAATATTAATTTTTTAATTGTTATATTTTGGGAGGTGTGTAAGAGTGAGAGAGAGATCGGAGATGCGCGTGCGATTGCGGAGTGAAAATTCCATTATTCGTGATGCTGTACTGACGGCTACCGCGAGGCGGCTGAGCTCATCGTGGCGGCGACGGCTTATATTATAATATTACCTGCGACTTACCGTCTCCAAAGGTAGCCGAATATGAACCCCAGATGAAGGCCAAGCGAAGGTGCTGGTGAAAATATCCAGATGATACAAATCGCACCAATATTTCGCGGGACGACAAGCGTGCGATTAGAAAAAAATTCTGGTTCCGGCGCTGCCGGTATCCGCTAGGAGACTTGTCTGCATCTGCGTTATATCAAATATCAGGAGGCGCGTGCCGTCGTGCCGATATGGCCGAAAGTTAACAGCTGTAATTCGCCCAAGCGGCGAATATGATCAATGTCCGAAGGCCAAGCGGTGAATATGAGCCCCGTATTAATTTGTGCGATGCACGCACGATTTTTTCTTGTTGCGACAAACGCATAAATGGCAGGTTTATGAGTTATTTGCGTGCTAACGAAAAGGAGAAACTGAGAAAAAAAAAATGATTTATCACAGGGGAATCAAAGGTATCAAATAAGTGCAGGCAACGATAACTAAAAGTGAATAAGCGTTAATAATTTTATTATCTGGCGCATGGACAGACTTATTTCATTCGTACTTCTCGACTCTTACATTGGTTGAAAAGACAATTTTTTTCTCGTCGTAGAAATTCTTTATGAATCGATTTTTTTTGCCTCATTAATTGAATGTAGAGATCGGTCTGTAATTTTATCACCTATCGTATAGACATACATATTTCAATCGTACTCTGCAACTCTTATATTCCCTCAAATGGTTATTTTCTCGCCGTAAAAACACTTATGAGTTGATTTTTGATCTCAGCAATTACATGTAGAGAAAGAAAATTGCACCAAAAATTTAATTTAATTATCTGTCGTATAGACAAATTTATTTCGGTCGTACTTTGCAACTCTTATATTCGATCAAAGAGTGATTTTCATGCAGTAGAAAATCCTTATGCGTTGATTTTTTGTCTCATCAATTGTTTACATGTACAGAAAGGAAATTGCAACAAAAATAAGAACGATTTTGGCAATACGTGCCAGAATCAATGATGCAAATGTCGTATCGAATGTTGGCGCCCTCGAACAATTCTCGAATTGTGCTTGATGGTGGCTTTGAATCGAGGCGATCCAAACAAGAGGTTCATATCGGCAAAAGGACCGGGCTACTCCGCGCTGACTTCACCCACAATAATCGGATACAATGAAGGAAATTTTGTAATTGCTCCGGCGATTGTCTCAAGCCAGAACGATCACTCAGAACGGGTATTCAAGAGAAGTGACATTTTGTCAAGGCTTCGAGTTACAACGACACAGACTTCGAGATCGACGAGGTATTCGTCGGCGAGAAAGAAAGGGGATAGAAGGCAGAACGTTACGGGACGTTCAAAAATCCCGTTATACTTTCACAAGGTTTAACATTTTCCCTACTCTCACTTTCCGGATATACTTCCGTTTATGCACGGCCAGGGTGCCGGAAATGTCAATATTTGCGAAAGTATACCAGAATTTTAAACGACTCGTAACCTTCTGTCCCATCCTCTCTTTCTATCACGACGGCGAATACTTAGTCGATCTCGAAGTCTTTGTCTTTGTCACCAGAGCCCCTGACTAGCTGTCACTTCTGTTGGATGTCCATGGTAATTGATTATTCTGGTTTGAGACAATAGTCGGAGTAATTAAAAAATGTTCCTTCATAGCATCCGATGTATTGAGGAGGATGCCAATGGGGAGGAGGGCGATATTTTTTGTCGATATCAATAGCCTCTCAGGAACGCGACAATTCAAATTCACAGCCTCTCTGTGCAACAAGTGCTGGCACTGTTCTTCAAATTAATAGTTGCGTTATCTCGTGCGCATTGAAGAGACGTGAGTCTTACGATCTGTCTCGGCGCAACGAGCGCGCGACTTGTTCTTGAAATTAATAGTTGCGTTATCTCGTGCGCACTGGAGAGGCGTGTGTCTCGTTCGTACGACTCAGCGTTATACAAAAAAATACCGTCATTGATCTATACTACGCTGCTGTCAGATTCCTCACGGTACTATGACGGCCTCGAAGATGATGTTCTTCATTTACTTCTTTTCCTTCTTTTTCTTCTTTCAGCAGCATAAGTCAGACGCTCTAAATGAACATATGAATTATGTACAACTAGCCATATCAAGATTTTTACTACGAACGATGATAAACAATTGAAGAATTTTTTAACACGAGGCATTTTTATCAATTTGATCGTAGCATTTTTTCATCGAAAAGAATTTTTTTGCATCCGATGTCAAAGAATTTTTCTTATCCCTCATTAAAGAATTTTATGTCATCAGTTTTTCATCGGAAATGTCAAAGAATTTTTTACCAAAGAATTGTTTCTCATCGAAGAATTTTTTTTAGATTTTTTATCATCGGAATTTTTTCCGATTATTCTCATTAGCTAATTCTGTTTCATCCCCGATGTTTTTCTCATCAAAGAATTTTTCTCGTCAAAGAATTTTGTGCATCGAAGAAAGGAGTTATACACAACCAATCATATAAAGCTTTTTGCTACGAGCGATATTAAACAATTGAAGAATTTTTTATCAATTTCATCGTAGCATTTTTTCATCGAAAAGAATTTTATCTCATTCGGTGTCAAAGAATTTTTCTCATCCCTTAATGAATGTCAAAGAGTTTTTAGCATCGAAGAATTTTGTCATCAAAGATTTTTTCATCAAAATTTTTATCACCGATTTTTTTCGTCGGCAATGTCAAAGAATTTTTCGCATCGAAGGAATTTTTCGTATCGAATGTCAAATATTTTTTCGATTTTTTATCACCCAAATTTTTTGCGATTTTTCAACACTGAAATTTTTCTCATTAGCGACGGCGGCTATTTTCATCGGCGTATTTTTTCATCAAAGAATTTTTCTCATCAAAGAATTGTGTCAAAGAGCTTTTCTCATCCCTCATTGAATGTCAAAGAATTTTTTTTTTAGCAGCGAAGAATTTTGTGTCATCAAAAAATTTATCATTAAAACTTTTATCGCCGAAGATTTTCTCAACGGCAATGTCGAATAATTTTTTACCAAATAATGTTTTCTCCTCGGAGAAATTTTTCTTATCGAACGTCCAAGAATTTTTTTTCATCGAATATCAAAGAGTTTCTTCGATTTTTTTTATCACCGAAATTTTTCACCGAATGTCAGAATTTTTAGTATCGACGAATTTTGTGTCACCTAAGATTTTTCTCATCGGTGAATTATTTTTTTTTTGATCGAAGAAGTTTTCGCATCAAATGCCAAAAAATGTTTTTCTCACCGCGCATCGAATGTCAAAGAGTTGTTAGCATGGCGGATTTTGTATCATCAAAGATTTTTACCAATGAATTTTTCTTATCGAATGTCAGAATTTTTGGTATCGAAGAAGCTTCCGTCGTTAAGATTTTTTCATAAAAAATTTGTATCACCTAAGATTTTTTTTCATTGGTGAAATCTTTTTTATCGATGAATGTTTTCTCATCTCTCATCGAGTGGAGAATTGTTTTCTCATCGAATATCGAAGAGTTTTTTAGCATCAAAGAATTTTGTGTCATGAAAGTTTTTTCATACATTTTTTATTACCGAAGATTTTTTTCATCAGCGAATTCTTTTGTTATCGCAGAATTTTTTCTCATCAAATGTCAAAGAAACTTCTCTCATTGAATACCAAAGAATTCTTATTATCAAAGAATTTTTTCTCATCGAAGAAACTTTTCATCAAAGTATTTTTATCACCTAAGATTTTTCATTGGTGATTATTTTTTATCGAAGAATCCTTTTCTTATCGAATTTCAGAGTTTTTAATATGGATGAAGTATGTCATCGAAAATTTGAATAACCTAAGATTTTATTCATCCGCGAATTATTTTTATCGAAGAATTTTTTCTCGTCGAATATCAGAGTTTTCCACATCGGAAAATGCTGGGACATCGAAGATTCTTTTCATCAAAACATTTTTATCTCGTAAGATTTTTACATCGGTGATTATATTTTCTCATTAAATGTCAACGAATTTTTTCTCACTCCTCATCGAATGTCAAAGTTTTAGCATGGAAGATTTTTTCATCAAAAATTTTCATCACCAAACAGTTCTTTCATCGGCAAAGTCAAGTAATTTTTTACCAAAGCATTTTTTAACAAAGAATTTTTACCAAAGATTTTTTATCAAATAATTTTTTTCTTTTCGGATGTCAAAGTTTTTATATCAAAGAAGAAGTTTTCGTCGCGAAGATTTTTCATCTAAAAATTTGTATCACCTAAATTTTTTCTCATCTCTCATCGTATGTCAAAGAGTTTATTCGTGTCATCCAAGATTTTTTCATAAAAAATTTTATCACCGAAGATTTCTTTCATTGACAGTGTCAAGGAATTGATCACCGGAGAAGTATTTTTCACCAAAGAATTTTTCACCAGCGTATTTTTTCTAATCGAAGAAATTTTTCTTATCGAATGTCAAAGTTTTTAACTTACGATTTTTCCTGCGCTGATAGTGCCTCTGTTGTTGGCGGTGACGTTGCTGGTGAGCCTGTTGGCAATGACGGTGATGATGTCGATGATAATCCTGCTAATGGTGACGACGATTGGATCCTCTGCTGCAGTATAATCACAGTGCGTGTATTTGCCGTTACGTTCAGTATCACTAGCAGGTTATTAGGTGCTGATGGGGGCGTCCCTTGAACCTCAGATGCTTCCGCTTTCAACACAACCGCAGTGCGTTCGCCAGTCGCTATATTCACCATCACTGATACTGATTCGCACCGCGCAGCCATTGTAACTTTTCATGTATTTTATCACCCAATATTTTTTTCATTGACAATGTCAAAGAATTGATCACCGAAGAATTTTTTATCAAAGCATTTTTCACCATCGAATTTTTTCTCACCGAAGAGATTCTTATTGAATGTCAAAATTTCGAAGAAGTTTCCGTTGCGAAGATGTTTTCATCAGAAAATTTGTGTTGCGTAAGATTTTTTCATCAGTGAATCTTTTTCGTCTCTCATCGATCCGCTTTCAACGCAACAGTCCGTTCGCCTGCCGCAATATTCACAGCCACTCACACTGATTCGCACCGGGCAGCCATTGTAAATTTTCGTGCATTTAATCGCCGAAGATTTCTTTCATTGACAATGTCAAAGAATTTATTACCGAAGAATTTTTTATCAAAGAATTTTTCACCAGCGAATTTTTTCCTCATCGAGGATATTTTTCCTATCGAATATCAAAGTTTTTAATTTTGGAAGAAGTTCCCGTCGCGACGATGTTTTCATCAAAAAATTTGTGTCATTTAAGTTTTTTTATCGTCGAAGAATTTTGTGTCGATTTTATAAATAATTTTATGAAGATTTAACTTTCCAAGTCGGCACTAGCAGCAGTGTCACACCGAATAACTTGCGGCGTTAATGACACTCGGTCAACTGTTCGCGTAATGACTATTGCCTCGCCGCCAGCCTCTTCTACATCGCCGCGTGTCCTTACCCGACCATCCCTCCAGACCCTTCCCTCACCATGTAGCTCTGCAAAGGCGGCAAAAGTGCAGCCTGCACTAAGAAGCGTTATCGCCGATACCTCTTATCCGCCATTTAATCCTTTTCATCAAGAGCGGCTATCAGTAACACCGATAGTTGCAGAATACCGTATTACATATTAAATGCAAATTTTTCTCTTTGAGTCATCACCAGGCTCAAGTTCTCTAAGCCCACGCCTTGCATTTATCGACGCATCTTTGCGCAAACGGACTACTTCGCAATTTGGTGTGGAAATTAGAAATCTAGCGATGCACGAATATGAGATTCTGATATCTCGAGTCACTGTAGACCAAGCGATATCGAGGTTGTCCAGCAAAGATTTTGCTCGCAATATGATCCGCTGAATTCACTGCGACAATGGTCGTAAGACCATTTTTCAAAACGGAGTTAAACCAACGATGAGATCGAGAAAAATATTGGCACGAAGTATTCGAGATAAGATTGACTCTAATATTAAAAATAATGATATTAAGTAATGAGGTTCTTACAGAAGTAAAATAAAAATGTATTTGTATGATTTCGCGTATTCGTTTGCATTGTTTATTTGATTGCGAAAGAACGAAAAAACGTAGGAACGAAGGAACGGCGATAAGTCGTTTGGTGGCGTCGGGTTCAAAATAAATATTTTGATTTTTGGAAAAAAAATTTTTGCATTTTTTATCTTTAAGAAAATTAAAGTTGTGAAATTTTATGAAAAACTGGTTAAACTTTTGAAATGTTTTTGAAAAATTCCCGCAACGTAGACAAAATTCTCTAAAAATAGCACCGTCGCTGTTTACGAGCACATTTACTTAATAACACTCAAAATCACTAAGATAGGTCGGTGTGCGCCGCTCTCTTCCAGATCTTCTTCGTTTTCCGATCAGGGAGCCTGTTTTTTCCGACTGTTGCTGGTTTACGGCCAGGGGGGCGTCTCATATATCGTATTCGGTGTACAAACCACATCTTGTAGCAAACAGGAGTAATCGGTAGAAACACCAATGGATCCGGAGGTGACTTCAGAAAATCAGCCTTTTGGATTTTTACTACGAACGATGATAAACAATCGAAGAATTTTTTAACACGAGGAATTTTTATCAATTTCATCCTAGCATTTTTTCATCGAAAAGAATTTTTCTTATCCCTCATCAAAGAATTTTATGTCATGAGTTTTTCATCGGCAATGCCAAAGAATTTTTTCTCATCGAAGAATTTTTTAGATCTTTTTATCATCGAAAATTTTTCCGATTATTCTCATTAGCGAATTGTTTTTCATCGCCGATTTTTTCTCATCAAAGAATTTTTCTTATCAAAGAATTTTTCTCGTCAAAGAATTTCGTGCATCGAAAGAAGGAGTTATACACAACCAATCATATAAAGCTTTTTACTACGAGCGATATTAAACAATTGAAGAATTTTTTATCAATTTCATCGTAGTATTTTGTCATCGAAAGGAATTTTATCTCATTCGGTGTCAAAGAATTTTTCGTATCCCTTATTGAATGTCGTAGAGTTTTTAGCATCGAAGAATTTTGTCATCAAAGATTTTTTCATCAACATTTTTATCACCGATTTTTTTTCATCGGCAATGTCAAAGAATTTTTTCTCATTGAAGGAATTTTTCTTATCGAATATCAAAGAATTTTTTTGATTTTTTATCGGTTCTAATACCCCGAGAGCTTAAAAATTATCGGGTATTTCCCGATTGTTTCGTTGCGTAGCAACGAGCGAGATAAGTTTTGCTTAAAAAAATCCCGAGCGCGCAGCGCGAGGGATTTTTGAGCAAAACTTATCTCGATCGATGCTACGCAGGGAAACAAGAGGGAAATACCCGATTAATTTTTAAGCTTGAGGGGTATTCGGCTGATTATTTTTTCAACCTCAATTTCGACCAATGAGATTGTGGTATTTAACATTTTCCTGACAAGGTTTTATTTCGAATTTCTAGAATATTTTAGAGATTCATCACCAAATCGCTTTCTTCGCTCACTCATGTCCATGCTCGTGAATGGCAATTTGACGTTTAATCATTCGCATAGGTTACAAGTGACAGAAAAATTAATGTTTATCGCCTAGCAACGTAGCCGGAAAATTTTCGAAAAATTATCGATATAATTTAGACCTAGTTGTACCACGTGATGTCAAATACCGCGCTCTCATTGGTCGAAATTGGGGTTGAAAAAATAATCACTGAAATTTTTTCCGATTTTTCAACACTGAAAATTTTCTCATTAGCGACGGCGGCTATTTTCATCGGCGTATTTTTTCATCAAAGAATTTTTCTCATCAAAGAATTGTGTCAAAGAGCTTTTCTCATCCCTCATTGAATGTCAAAGAATTTTTTTAGCAGCGAAGAACTTTGTTCTTCGCTGCTAAAAGTTTTGATGATAAATTTTTTGATGACAATCAAAAAATTTATCATCAAAACTTTTATCGCCGAAGATTTTCTCATCGACAATGTGGAATAATTTTTTACCAAATAATGTTTTCTCATCGAAGAAATTTTTCTTATCGAACGTCCGAGAATTTTTTTTTTCATCGAATATCAAAGAGTTTTTTCGATTTTTTTTACCACCGACATTTTTTACTGAATGTCAGGGTTTTTAGTATCGACGAATTTTGTGTCATCGAAGATTTTTTCATCAAAAGATTTGTATCACCTAAGATTTTTATATTGGCGATTGGCGAATTCTTTTTTATCGAAGAATTCTTTTCTCATCGAATGTTAAAGAATTTTTTATCATAACATTTTTTTACCAAAGTTTTTTATCATCGAAGAAATTTTTCTTATTGAATGTCAGAGTTTTTAGTATGGACGAAGTTTGTATCAACGAAGTTTTTTTCATCAGCGAATTCTTTTTTATCGGAGAATTTTCGTGAAGACGGCTCCGCGACGTCCTCCATCTCTTACTGTGTATTAATGTCTGCCTGAATTTAGAAAAAAAGTCCCCTATATTGAGCACATTCCTTGATAGATCGAGTCTCCGTGGCTGTGATTGCGAAACGACTGAATTAACACGGCGGTATAGTGCGTCAAATGGAGATTGAATTTCATGGTAAAGATTAGTGGTGTTGTCAAAATAATGGGGGTAGTTAAGGACTCGAGCTGGAAAAGATGAGATGCTGTAGCCATTCCGTATCAAGAAGCGACCGATTATAGAAGTCAAAGAAGTTAAGTGAAGTGTTAAGAAAAAATGGAGTACGGAATTGATCTGAGCCTCGTGAAGGAAGAGCTGGAAGTAGCAGAAGAGGAACAAGACCCTCGAGAGAAGGAGAAAGACGTGGCGCATACCCCCGGTCACCATTTACGTAAGTAAATCAATCTATTAAGACATTACAAATCTAGTAGCTATCATAGGAATTTTTTTCCTTTTTCGGAGCCCTCCGACTATACGTAAATCATAAAAGCTCGCATTTGTGTCTAAACACACATAGCCTTTTAGGTGGAAAAATTCCTAAACAACAAACGTGCGTTTTCACAGCAAATTTCGAGCCCTTCTCAATAGGATAAAATTTGAAAAACGAAGCATGTAGAAGGTAAAGAAAAGATTGATTTAGCATAATAATAATTATTACAAATCGCCGATGACATTTTCCTTTTATTTTTGAAAAATGCGTGAAAAATAATGAAAATTGGGTTTTCGCAAAATTAGAATTTTTGGATTCGCAAACACAGTTCAAACATTTTAAAACGCAGAAAAAAATCCTATTATCCCTGGAAAACATTTCGGAATTATTATCATGCGAAAATCAATCTTCTCAGTCTACATTGGATTTTTTCAGATTTGATCCCGTCGAGAATCGTTCGAAATGTTTCTCTGAAACTCACGTTTGGCCAGACGGTACTAGGTTTACCTTAATTCATTCTCCAAAGTCCTTTACGTTAGGGTATTTATTTGTTATAGAGGATGCACGATCTGCTATCAAATTGGAGACGCAGCGGTGCCGTCTCCAAAAAGCTGATTTTCTGCCATCACCTCCGGATCCATTGGTGTTTCTACCGATTACTCCTGTTTGCTACGACAGGTGGTTTGTACACCGAATACGATATATGAGGCGCCCCCCTGGCCGTAAGCCAGCAACAGACGGAAAAAAATTGCGATTTGATTCCGTCGAGAAGCGTTCGAAATGTTTCTCTGAAACTCACGTTTGGCCAGACGGTACTAGGTTTACCTTAATTTATTCTCCAAAGACCTTTACGTTAGGGTATTTATTTGTTATAGAGGATGCACGATCGGCTATCAAATTGGAGACGCAGCGGTGCCGTCTCCAAAAGGCTGATTTTCTGCCGTCACCTCCGGATCCATTGGTGTTTCTACCGATTACTCCTGTTTGCTACAAGATGTGGTTTGTACACCGAATACGATATATGAGACGCCCCCCTGGCCGTAAACCAGCAACAGTCGGAAAAAACAGGCTCCCTGATCGGAAAACGAAGAAGATCTGGAAGAGAGCGGCGCACACCGACCTATCTTAGTGATTTTGAGTGTTATTAAGTAAATGTGCTCGTAAACAGCGACGGTGCTATTTTTAGAGAATTTTGTCTACGTTGCGGGAATTTTTCAAAAACATTTCAAAAGTTTAACCAGTTTTTCATAAAATTTCACAACTTTAATTTTCTTAAAGATAAAAAATGCAAAAAATTTTTTTCCAAAAATCAAAATATTTATTTTGAACCCGACGCCACCAATCGACTTATCGCCGTTCCTTCGTTCCTACGTTTTTTCGTTCTTTCGAAATCAAATAAACAATGCAAACGAATACGCGAAATCATACAAATACATTTTTATTTTACTTCTGTAAGAACCTCATTACTTAATATCATTATTTTTAATATTAGAGTCAATCTTATCTCGAATACTTCGTGCCAATATTTTTCTCGATCTCATCGTTGGTTTAACTCCGTTTTGAAAAATGGTCTTGCGACCATTGTCGCAGTGAATTCAGCGGATCATATTGAGAGCAAAATCTTTGCTGGACAACCTCGATATCGCTTGGTCTACAGTGACTCGAGATATCAGAATCTCATATTCGTGCATCGCTAGATTTCTAATTTCCACACCAAATTGCGAAGTAGTCTGTTTGCGCAAAGATGCGTCGATAAATGCAAGGCGTGGGCTTAGAGAACTTGAGCCTGGTGATGACTCAAAGAGAAAAATTTGCATTTAATATGTAATACGGTATTCTGCAACTATCGGTGTTACTGATAGCCGCTCTTGATGAAAAGGATTAAATGGCGGATAAGAGGTATCGGCGATAACGCTTCTTAGTGCAGGCTGCACTTTTGCCGCCTTTGCAGAGCTACATGGTGAGGGAAGGGTCTGGAGGGATGGTCGGGTAAGGACACGCGGCGATGTAGAAGAGGCTGGCGGCGAGGCAATAGTCATTACGCGAACAGTTGACCGAGTGTCATTAACGCCGTAAGTTATTCGGTGTGACACTGCTGCTAGTGCCGACTTGGAAAGTTAAATCTTCGGTGATAAACATTTTTTGTTGAAAAAAGTCTTCGATGACACAAAATTCTTCGACGATAAAAAAACTTAAATGACACAAATTTTTTGATGAAAACATCGTCGCGACGGGAACTTCTTCCAAAATTAAAAACTTTGATATTCGATAGGAAAAATATCCTCGATGAGGAAAAAATTCGCTGGTGAAAAATTCTTTGATAAAAAATTCTTCGGTAATCAATTCTTTGACATTGTCAATGAAAGAAATCTTCGGCGATTAAATGCACGAAAATTTACAATGGCTGCCCGGTGCGAATCAGTGTGAGTGGCTGTGAATATTGCGGCAGGCGAACGGACTGTTGCGTTGAAAGCGGATCGATGAGAGACGAAAAAGATTCACTGATGAAAAAATCTTACGCAACACAAATTTTCTGATGAAAACATCTTCGCAACGGAAACTTCTTCGAAATTTTGACATTCAATAAGAATCTCTTCGGTGAGAAAAAATTCGATGGTGAAAAATGCTTTGGTAAAAAATTCTTCGGTGATCAATTCTTTGACATTGTCAATGAAAAAAATATTGGGTGATAAAATACATGAAAAGTTACAATGGCTGCGCGGTGCGAATCAGTATCAGTGATGGTGAATATAGCGACTGGCGAACGCACTGCGGTTGTGTTGAAAGCGGAAGCATCTGAGGTTCAAGGGACGCCCCCATCAGCACCTAATAACCTGCTAGTGATACTGAACGTAACGGCAAATACACGCACTGTGATTATACTGCAGCAGAGGATCCAATCGTCGTCACCATTAGCAGGATTATCATCGACATCATCACCGTCATTGCCAACAGGCTCACCAGCAACGTCACCGCCAACAACAGAGGCACTATCAGCGCAGGAAAAATCGTAAGTTAAAAACTTTGACATTCGATAAGAAAAATTTCTTCGATTAGAAAAAATACGCTGGTGAAAAATTCTTTGGTGAAAAATACTTCTCCGGTGATCAATTCCTTGACACTGTCAATGAAAGAAATCTTCGGTGATAAAATTTTTTATGAAAAAATCTTGGATGACACGAATAAACTCTTTGACATACGATGAGAGATGAGAAAAAATTTAGGTGATACAAATTTTTAGATGAAAAATCTTCGCGACGAAAACTTCTTCTTTGATATAAAAACTTTGACATCCGAAAAGAAAAAAATTATTTGATAAAAAATCTTTGGTAAAAATTCTTTGTTAAAAAATGCTTTGGTAAAAAATTACTTGACTTTGCTGATGAAAGAACTGTTTGGTGATGAAAATTTTTGATGAAAAAATCTTCCATGCTAAAACTTTGACATTCGATGAGGAGTGAGAAAAAATTCGTTGACATTTAATGAGAAAATATAATCACCGATGTAAAAATCTTACGAGATAAAAATGTTTTGATGAAAAGAATCTTCGATGTCCCAGCATTTTCCGATGTGGAAAACTCTGATATTCGACGAGAAAAAATTCTTCGATAAAAATAATTCGCGGATGAAAAAAATCTTAGGTTATTCAAATTTTCGATGACATACTTCATCCATATTAAAAACTCTGAAATTCGATAAGAAAAGGATTCTTCGATAAAAAATAATCACCAATGAAAAATCTTAGGTGATAAAAATACTTTGATGAAAAGTTTCTTCGATGAGAAAAAATTCTTTGATAATAAGAATTCTTTGGTATTCAATGAGAGAAATTTCTTTGACATTTGATGAGAAAAAATTCTGCGATAACAAAAGAATTCGCTGATGAAAAAAATCTTCGGTAATAAAAAATGTATGAAAAAACTTTCATGACATAAAATTCTTTGATGCTAAAAAACTCTTCGATATTCGATGAGAAAACAATTCTTTGATCGAATATAAAAGTTGCAAAGTACGACCGAAATAAATTTGTCTATACGACAGATAATTAAATTAAATTTTTGGTGCAATTTTCTTACTCTACATGTAATTGCTGAGATCAAAAATCAACTCATAAGTGTTTTTACGGCGAGAAAATAACCATTTGAGGGAATATAAGAGTTGCAAAGTACGATTGAAATATGTATGTCTATACGATAGGTGATAAAATTACAGACCGATCTCTACATTCAATTAATGAGGCAAAAAAAATCGATTCATAAACAATTTCTACGACGAGAAAAAAATTGTCTTTTCAACCAATGTAAGAGTCGAGAAGTACGAATGAAATAAGTCTGTCCATGCGCCAGATAATAAAATTATTAACGCTTATTCACTTTTAGTTATCGTTGCCTGCACTTATTTGATACCTTTGATTCCCCTGTGATAAATCATTTTTTTTTTCTTAGTTTCTCCTTTTCGTTAGCACGCAAATAACTCATAAACCCGCCATTTATGCGTTCGTCGCAACAAGAAAAAATCGTGCGTGCATCGCACAAATTAATACGGGGCTCATATTCACCGCTTGGCCTTCGGACATTGATCATATTCGCCGCTTGGGCGAATTACAGCTGTTAACTTTCGGCCATATCGGCACGACGGCACGCGCCTCCTGATATTTGATATAACGCAGACGCAGACAAGTCTCCTAGCGGATACCGGCAGCGCCGGAACCAGAATTTTTTTCTAATCGCACGCTTGTCGTCCCGCGAAATATTGGTGCGATTTGTATCATCTGGATATTTTCACCAGCACCTTCGCTTGGCCTTCATCTGGGGTTCATATTCGGCTACCTTTGGAGACGGTAAGTCGCAGGTAATATTATAATATAAGCCGTCGCCGCCACGATGAGCTCAGCCGCCTCGCGGTAGCCGTCAGTACAGCATCACGAATAATGGAATTTTCACTCCGCAATCGCACGCGCATCTCCGATCTCTCTCTCACTCTTACACACCTCCCAAAATATAACAATTAAAAAATTAATATTTCGGATAGGAAATTAATAATAATAACTGCTGGTGTACTATGGCGACATGTCACACACACCTCCAGGAACGTATGAATCAAATAAGTCTGTCTATGCAGTAGACAGAAAAATTAAATAAATTGCACTTATTCGGTACCTTTGATTTCCCCCTGTTATAAATCTGTAACTTTTGCTAAGCACGTAAATAACGTGTAAACTCGCCGTGCCGAGAAATATTCATTCATATGTCGCGTCGAGAAACATTCGTGCATTCGTAGCAACAAGAAAAAACTCGTGCGCGCATCGCATAATTAATGCGGAGCTCATATTCACCGCTTGTCATGCGGACATGGATCATATTCACAGCTTGGGCTTACAGCTGATACTGACTTACAGCTGTTAAGAATTGTTAGGCCAAAATTGCGAAAGAGGAACGGGAGAGAGGCTCCGCTGACAGCGTGAGTCAGTGCGCGAGTGAGAAATGCAGACAAAGCATACGGATAGACAGAGATTCGGCTGCCTTTGGAGGCAGTAAGTCACAGGTAACTATCATTATAATACTAGTTGCCGCCGCCACGATGAGGCCAGTCTCCTCGCGGGAGCCGTCAGCATAGCATCGTCAATAACAATAATAGAGTTTTCGCTCGTCAACCGCACTCACATCGCCTCTCTCTCTCTCTCTCTCTCTCTCTCTCTCTCTCTCTCTCTCTCTCTCTCTCTCTCTCTCTCTCTCTCTCTCTCTCTCTTACACGCCTCTCAAAAAATAAAATTAAAAAAATTCGGGAGCACATCGGGAGAAAAATAATCGTCCCATAAATTTAAAAAACGTTTAAATAAATATACCATTAAAAACGATAAAAAATAATATTTCTTTATTCTGGGTGCACTATGGAGACTCCCGCATACACACACTTACATCCCCTCTCACCACACACCTCCGGGTGCCTTAAACATAAAAAAAATGTCCACAAAAATAAAAAAATGTTAAACAAAGAAAATAATATTTCTTTATTTCGGTTGCACTATGGAGACTCCCGCATACACACACTTACATCCCCTCTCACCACACCTCCGGGTGCCTTAAACATAAAAAAAATGTCCACAAAAATAAAAAAATTTTAAACAAAGAAAATAATATTTCTTTATCTCGGTTGCACTATGGAGACTCCCGCACACACGCTCTCATCCCCTCTCCATCACACTCACACCTCCGGGCGCGGTCAGACCGGGCCCGAGGAGTGGGGATTGGAGTGGGGATGGGAGTGGGGGGTCGCCATAGTGCACCCATTACTACTGACGCAGGTACCTCGTAACATTCAAATTTCTGATCGTATTTTGTGCAACTTCTCCGTCATAAGCCTTTCTTAACGTTTAAGGAGTGTTTAAAATTAAAAATATGTTTTAAATGTTATTGTTGTTCGTGATTGTTATTTTATTTATTATTTTCGAACTTATTCCGTAGGCATGAACCGTGAAACGGTAAGAAAAATTGTACGGAAAGTTAACTTTCCGTACAAGAACCAGCCGCACCAGCAACTTCTTCCGCGGGACCCAGGGACTCGTTTGGCGTACGCTGTGTGGGCAAGGGCGAAGCTTGAGGAAGACCGCGAGTTCTTTCGCTTCGTCTATTTCAGCGACGAGTGCAGCGTGTCAAACAGGGGATTGACGAATCGGCAAAATACCCGCTTTTGGTCGCCAACCAATCCGAACTGGGTAACGGAGGTTCCACTGCAACACCAGTGGAAAATTAATATATGGGGAGGCATCGTCGGCGACCGAGTCATCGGCCCGTATTTTCTTGATGGCAATATGGACAGCGCTAAATATTTAACGCTTTTGGAGGACGATCTCGACAATCTGCTCCAACATGTGCCCGAAATCGTCCGCCAGAGGATGTGGTGGATGCAGGATGGTGCTGGAGCCCACACGGCGTTGAGGGTGCGAGCGGCTCTGAATCGGCGATTCCCAGAGCGTTGGATCGGGCTACACGGGCCGGTTAATTGGCCGCCAAGATCGCCGGATTTGACACCGTTGGATTTTTTTTTGTGGGGTGCGCTGCACGATAAATTATTTATCGATGAGCCAACGACGGAGGAGAACATGCGAGGCCGCATCGTCGCAGCGTTTCGGCAGATAAGCGTTCGAAGTCTTCAGCAGATGAGAAGATCGAATATGCGACGGCGAATCGACCTGTGTATCGCACAGAACGGTGGACATTTTGAACACCTGCTGAAACGTCACCACCGCGCTGAGGGCGAACAAATTTAATAAAATCGTGCGCTGTCCGAGAACATTTTGAAACGAGCACAAGCTCAGGATGTTCTACGAGAAACGTATGGGCGCGGAGGTGGAGGCAGACCCTCTGGTCGATGAGTGGAAGGGCTATGTGGTCCGCGTCGCCGGGTGATAAACATTTTTCGCGGCGTTTGGGACCGAAGAGGGCCGGAAGGATCCGCAAACTCTTCAACCTCACGATGTTGAAGATCCCCGTGAATCACGATCAAACGTGAAACGACAAAGAATCGCGATCTCCGTGAATTCGTCATGAAGCGCCCGGTACTGAAGGAGGGCAAAACGGAGCGGCTAAGGGCCCCGAAAATCCTGTGGCTGATTACTCCGTTCACTCTTCAACGAAAAAACAGAGGGTTGCGCCGAAGAAAGCGACCGGCAAAGACGCGACAAAAGGAGGCCAAGGCCCGACGCCAGGAGGAACAAAAACAAAAAGCGCAGTGCCTCTATGCGCGACTTCAGTCGGCACCGACCGCGTCCAAATGATTATAACATCGCGTTACTAACAAATAAAAACCATGTTTATTATTTATCATCGTTTATTTATCATCGTTTATTTATCATCGTTTATTTGTCATCGTTTATTTGTCATCGTTTATTTATCATCGTTAATTTATCATCGTTTATTTATCATCGTTTATTTGTCATCGTTAATTTATCATCGTGTATTTGTTATCGTCATTGTAACAAAATTAAGTTTGTTAGTTATGTGTGAATGGAGAGGTGTTAATTATCATAAAACGAATGCTGCTCTAAATATTGTTTTTTATTATTAATCTTACGATACCGTCGTCGTACCTATTCTTTTTTTATAACATTTTTTATAATGAAAGAAGCAAACTTATAACATTTTTTTATAAGAAAAGAATAATTAAGCGCCGAAGGAAATAAACTTGCCCTTGATCCACAGGGAAAAAAAATTAATTATGGCGGTACACCTTAGTAAATACAGGGTTTGTGGCTTCCTCGAGCAAAAGATCTAACTGTCGCCTTCTTTTGCGTCGTGGTTTTTTTACTTTTTCTTTATCGTTTTCTTCTTCCTTCATTTTTTCCTTCCGCCCATCACTCGCACCTTCAGCTTCTATATTGTATTCTGCCGCTGCGTCCTTTTCTTTTCCATCTTCCTTTTCATTCTTTCCTTTTTCGATTTCTTTTTCAGCTTCTTTTTCAGCCTTCCTTACATCTTCCTTTTCATTCTCTCTTTCGTCCTCTCTTACACCCTCCCTCTTGTCTTCTCTTACGTCTTTCCTTGCAGCCTCTCTTACATCCTTTCTTTCATCTCCGCTATCAACCGCTCTTACACGATCTCTCTCGTCCTCTCTTACACGATCTCCCTCGTCCTCTCTGACACTCTCTCTCTCGTTCTCTCTTACACTCTCTCTCTCTCGTTCTCTCTTACACCCTCTCTCTCATCCTCTCTTACACTCTCTCTCTCGTCCTCTTTTACACCCTCCTTTTCGTCCTCTTTTAGACACTTTCTCTCGTTCTCTATTTCACCCTCTCTTTCGTCCTCTCTCAGACCCTTTCTCTCGTCCTCTCTTGCACACTCCTTTCCGTCCTCTCTCACACCCTCTCTCTCGTCCTCTCTTACACCCTCCCTCATGTCTTCTCGTTCGTCTTTTCTAGCAGCCTCCCTTACTTCCCGTTCATTCTCATTTTCATCCTCTCTTTCATCGTTCTTTCCTCTCGCTCTTCCAACGTCTACTTCTCCCCCCTCTCGTTGTCCTCCATGCCCACTTTGATCTGAGCTGAAACAGAAAGAAAAAAAAAATTTGACGACCGAATAATCACGAAAAATATAATAAATCGAAGTCACTATTTTTATATTAATTTTCAAATCCGATCATACCGATAATGTTCGTCGATCTTAATGCGGGCTTCGATGCCAATTTGTTCACAGCTTTGACTGTAAAAAAAACAAATTCCATTAATACTTCTTATTAATATGTGGCGTAAATGCACGAGAGTTGTCATACTTACAATTTAAAGTTCGTCGAGGTCAGCTTCCGGATTCCATTGACCTTGATAAAATCCAATAGAAAACGCCGGTGCTTCCTCACCCAGAACCGAAAATATTCTACCCTCTTCTTTGACGGCTTGCAGTCATAAATTTTCGAACAGACTTGGTCAATCTGGGAGTTGAGGAGGGCAGAGTGGGTCTCCAAATAGCCAACATGGTCAACTATCGCAAGCACGAGTCGACCGAAAACCTCCGGAGAATCTTTAATATTCTTCGTGCAATTTATTATGCTTTTTCGCTCGTATGGGATTTCTACAACTTTTGATTTCTTTTTCTTCATATCAGTTTTTTTCAAGAGCGATCCAGGACACGTCGATTTGCCAATTTTTGACATTTAAACAAATGATAGCGCGGAGTTAGCCTCACACCAACGTGAAGCTGTTTACGAATTTTCGTTACTGACCGAGTATAATCATACGACTGCGGCATCAAAATATGCTAATAAGCCGCTTGGTGGCGTGAGATATGTGTCGGGAGAAAAAAAAAATACCATAGACGAGACTTGAACTTGAAACCTCCGAGATTCCACGCAATCGCTCTAACCATCAGACTAACGATCCTCATGACTGGTTTGATAACGATTTGTCTATCGTTCGTCCATCTTTTCCAGTGTAAAATTTTTTTAGGGCAGAAGCGATGAATTATTGCCCGCAGCTAATTAGAACGAGCTATAATTCACCACTTCTACCCTAAATAAAATAAAATTTTTAATGTCTCGGGCTCTTTACGGGCTCGGGGTGAAAACCCACTAATTAAATCTGATCTCGATAAAGTAAAAAACTGACAGCTGACTCGACATTAGAAATAACAATAGAATTGGCTTCATTAAGCTTGAGCTAGGAGAGAATAAAATACATTTATCGATTGTACGAACAGAAAATTTCGTGGAGGAAGAGTTGGAGGCATAAATTCGGAGCGGGGAGTAAAAAGAGCCGAAAACGGCGAAGCTGCTGCGTTGTTTGCTCGCAGTTTGTTATCACGATAACAGCCTTAGCGAGTAGATTGTCGTTTTCGCCTCGTATAAATAAGTCGATGGAAAAATTTTGTGGAGGAAGAGTTGGAGGCATAAATTCCGAGCGAGGAGTAAAAAGAGCCGAAAACGACGAGGCTGCTGCGTTGTTTGCTCGCAGTTTGTTATCACGATAACAGCCTTAGCGAGTAGATTGTCGTTTTCGCCTCGTATAAATAAGTCGATGGAAAAATTTTGTGGAGGAAGAGTTGGAGGCATAAATTCCGAGCGGGGAGTAAAAAGAGCCGAAAACGGCGAAGCTGCTGCGTTGTTTGCTCGCAGTTTGTTATCACGATAACAGCCTTACCAAGTACATTGACGTTTTCGCCTCAACTAATTAGTTGATGGAAACATTTTGTAAAGGAAGAGTTGGAGGCCTAAATTCC
This sequence comes from Stenichneumon culpator, assembly GCA_964017025.1. NCBI lineage: Eukaryota > Metazoa > Arthropoda > Insecta > Hymenoptera > Ichneumonidae > Stenichneumon > Stenichneumon culpator. The sequence goes on along the minus strand of OZ024776.1, from coordinate 8,050,373 downwards.
GAGCGAGGAGTAAAAAGAGCCGAAAACGGCAACGCTCCTGCATTGTTTGCTCGCAGTTTGTTATCACGATAACAGCCTTACCAAGTACATTGACGTTTTCGCCTCAACTAAATAGTTGATGGAAACATTTTGTAAAGGAAGAGTTGGAGGCCTAAATTCCGAGCGAGGAGTAAAAAGAGCCGAAAACGGCGAAGCTGCTGCGTTGTTTGCTCGCAGTTTGTTACAACAAGAAGAGTATTGCCGGGGACATTGTCGTTTTCGCCTCCCGTAATTAGTCGAATGAAAATGTTTTCAGATGGAGCTTTTTCGCTTGTCGATTCCGCACGGTGTCGTAATGCACTAGTACGTATGTCATCCGTATGTGTGAGGAGAAAAAAAAGTAACCATGGACGAGACTCGAACTCGAACCCTCCGAGTTTCTAAGCGATCACTCTAGCCACCAGACTACCGATCCTCATGTTCACTTTGATAACGATTTGTCTATCGTTCATCCATTCTTTCCAGGGAAATTTTTTTTTTAGGGCAAAAGCGATGAATTATTGCCCGCAGCTAATTAGACCGGGCTATAATTCATCACTTTTACCCTAAATAAAATAAAAATGTGTATCGCTCGGGCTCGGGGTGAAAATCCATCGTTTTCTTCGAAAAACTTTTCATATTTTTTCGATAATTATTATTTATGTTAAATTGGTACTTACTTTTATTGTCTAAGCACTTTTATAAACGCGATGATCATTTGTGAAATTATTACACTTGGCTGTCACAGTCTCGATTTGTGACAGCCGGGCTGACAACCAGCTCACGAGAGTCGCCGCGCATGCACATTTGTCGCGCCGGTCCGATTCTGGCGTTCCGCGTTCCAACTCTGTATCGGTTGCTAAAAGTAGCAACTTTGAAATTAATTATCTACATAAAAATAGTTTCAAATCGATCGGCCCACGGGTGTTTCGGATTCAGTTTTTTGTCGCCTATTTAAATATATCGTCAAAACGTATTTTCTAAAAAAACCTGAACAATTTTTTTTTCTCCCTTAAAAACTATAAATCTCATAAATAAACCGTTTGCGCCATCGAAGAGGGCGTGAAAAATCATTTAAGAAGCACCCCTCACACGAACCCAAACCCACGTGCAAATGCCCCAAAAAACAGCCGTCCACCTTATAATTGTCACCCTATATGGAACTTCCTTCTGGGTTTTAATTGAATTTTCGGACAATAATAAATGTTGTATAGATGTTGATGCTGAATTTTTTTGATTGCGTTGATCGATGATTTGTCGTCTCTCAATTGCGTTTTTTTTTCTATGATGTGTTTTGCACTATTGTGTTTCGCAAACGATGCTCAAGCACGATTAATCGGGTTGAATTTTTTTTTCATTGTGGTTCGTTTTTGTTGTTGTTGTTTTTTTTATTTAGCTTTTCTGTCGTATGTCGTTCTTCCTTCCTTCCTTCGATTTATGTATTTATGGGGGAGGTGGATGGTGGATGACGGTGGGCGTCGAGACGTCGATGCGGTGGATCACATCCGTGGCGGATCGATGCCGCGATCGATGACGGCTCGCCGGTGGTAACGTTGGCGGCTGCCGCTGCGCGAGGACTTTCGGCGGTCGGTATACCCGACGTCGCTCGCTCACTCCGTACACTCTCACTTGTCACTTTTTTTATTTTTGTCAATGTTGAATATATTATTTAATAAGTGTCTGTTCAGTATATTATACTATTTTTGTATCTTTTCACTGTTTGTCACTGTTCGTTATATGGTGCGAGCTGGGCTCGAGCACGGGTGATGGTTTTTTTTTTCACTGAGTGTCACTGTTCGTTTTCTTTTCGCTGTGTTGTTCTTTTTCTGTATTATTTTTCCTTTTTCACTGTATATCACTGTTCGTTTCGTTGTTGTTCACTGTTTTTTTTTGTGTGCGAGCACGGCTCGAGCACGTTTGTCGATTCCGAATTTGTGTGAGCTGCGGCTCGAACACGAGTGTCGCGAAATTTTTTTTTTTTTCATAAAATGTTGAATTTTATGAATTTTTTTTTTATGTGGACGTGTTTACTTGGTTTCGACACTTCTGACACCATGAGACGGATGTACACAGGTGTCAAATTTTGTTTTATTTTTTTATGAAGTGTTAAAACTTTTTTTTTTCTGTAGGCGAGGGGGGAGGGGGGAGGGGGAGAGAAGGGGGAGAGAGAGAGGGGGATTGATTGATTGATTTTATTATGCCCAAGTTAAACTATAGGGCAAAGGTTTAAATGGTTCAAATGACAAAGATGGTTGTACAAAATAAGAGAAAATACCGTGAGTACAACAGAACATAACGTGGTTAACGCGTAACAGTATATACCGATAAAATCTAAGGACTAAGAACTAAGAGCTAGCGGCTACATAAGTATAAAATAGGAAATAATAAAGCAAAAAATAATAATAAAAATAATAATAAATGGCACTTGGTGACATAAATGGAATAAGAAAGAAAAAGATAACAATATACCAACATAGGGATCGCAAGTTAAATCTAGCGCAGATACTAAGCCTCAGAATCAAAAAGGTAGTCAAATAGACGACTCTTAAAAATCGCAAGAGAAGGTGAAGAGGTTACGGCATAGGGAAGAGAGTGCCACAGGTAGACAGCAGACAAGTGGAAAGAATTGCGATAAGTAGCCGTACGGTGAAGCGGGATGGTAAAGGTAGGAATTTGATGTAGTTGTCGGGTGGGTCTAGGAGGGTGGGCCGTAAGTCGTACAAAAAGTTCCCTTATGTACGAGGGCGACTGCAAGTAGAGAATGCGATAGGCTTGGATCCCTAGGAAGTAGAGGCGACGGTTTTTCACGGAGAGCCAACGTAGCTGATGACGGTAAGGGGTAATGTGCACATCGCGACGGAGATTGAAGATAAAGCGAATACACATATTAACGAGGCGTTGAAGTTTCGTGTTCAATTCATCGGTTAAGCTGTGATAGATAGTGCAACTGTAGTCGATGTGGGGGAAAATTAGGGTCGAGACGAGCTTAATGCGGAGTGGTATCGAAGGAGAATTCTTATGGTATTTCAACTTGTGAACCGAACCATGAACTTTTTGAGAGATATGCGAAACGTGCTTGCTCCAGGAAAGATTGGATGTGAGGTAAACTCCGAGATTACAGGCTTCTGTAACGGCCGCAGCCTCATATTTTGTTTGAACCGACTTTAATATTTATCCGAGCGTATCGATACGGAGTTTCCGTTCGATACGCTCTTCAAAGAAGCCCTTAAGGCTATCGCGCATCCGGACCGCCGTGAGCGTCCACTTATCGAATAGACTAAACACTCTGTGACTCTTTATTCCATTGTGAAGCGAGCGCGAAGCCCTCAGCTTCACGCCCGCTTCACGTCAGTTCAGCTCCGACCGACGACCAGTGCGGTACACCTCCAATTATACACTCCGAATAATTATTCTCCGACTAATAAAGTCCGACTATTATTATATACTCGACTCATCTCATTAATACGCTGCCTGACCAATCGACCATCCGTCACACTTCGTGAACAAAAGGAATTGTAGTGTTATTGATCATTGGACGTGGTAAGCTGTCGGTTTCAAGGCTCCTCACATATGCGCTGCTTCCAAGGATCATAATTTTGGACTTCTTAGTGTTAAGCGAAAGCCCACTCGTCGAAGCGTAGTTTGCAATTACACCGATATCGTGATTTATGAGAGTCATCGCGTTGTTGAGGTTGGAAGGTGAGCATTGGAGATATATTGGCGTATCATCAGTAAAGATCATGTGGCTGGAGTAGCGTAGACCCTGAGCGATGTCATTAATGAAAAGAGAGAATAAGAGGGGCCCCAGCACAGAGCCCTGGGGAACCCCTGCTGTAGTGGATAGCCACTCAGAGCACGAGTTTTCCTCACCAACGACTGACTGTGAACGGCCGGTAAGATAGGAGAAAAGCCAAGATAAGACCGAAGGGGCGAAGCCGAGACGCCGAAGCTTAGACAGAAGAATAGAATGGGAAACAGTATCGAAGGCTTTGCTAAAGTCAAAGAGAACTAAAATAGTGAGCTTTCGTTGATCGATTCCAAGACTAATATCGTTTGTTATTCTGAGGAGAGCAGATTGGGTGCTATGAGCAGAGCGAAAACCCGACTGCCGATAGTCAAAGATGTTGTTAGTCTCAATGAACGCAATAATCTGGTTGTGAATGATTCTCTCAAAGAGTTTAGAAAGCTCGCAGAGATTCGCAATAGGGCGAGTGTCGGATGGCGACAACGGAGTTTTGACTTTGGCAAGGGGGCGGATAAAAGCACGCTTCCAGATTGATGGGAAGTAGGATGACTGAAGGCACAAGTTAAAGAATTTAGCTAGAAACGGTGAGATAGAAGGAAGAGCGTTGTAGATAGCAAATTGAGACAGCCCGTCAGGGCCTGGAGAGAAAGATTGCGACGACATCGTGTACGAAAATTTGAGTATGTCGTTAGTTGTAATCGGCTGGAAGGAGAAGGAGGGACCAGGAGGTGAAGGAGAGGATAGAATATCAAGGAGTTCATCACCGGTCATAGCGGAGCCAGGAGTGGAAATGGAAGCGTAGTAAGCGTTTAGTTGGCCGGCCGGAAAGAAATGCAAAGGTGACGAGAAAGTAACTTTAACTAAACCCAGATTACCAAGCTCTTTCCATAATCTCGAGGGATCATCGATGGTGGACAGTCGGTTGAGGTGATATTGCTGTCGCGCAGCACGCAGGTCAGCAGTTAGTTGATTACGAAAGTTCCGATAGATAGCAAAACCGAGGAGATTGGTTGATCGCTTGGCCTGCTTATATATGCGATTGCGCAGTCTGATGCGCGATTCTAGAGCGTCGGTAATCCAAGGAGATGGGGGCTTTCGGATTGGAAAAGCCCGTAATGGTGCGTGGATGTTGAGGATTTGAAGAATGGTCCGTGAAAACGATAGACAGAACGTCTCGAGATTATGGAAAGGGGTAGGAAGTGCCGGAGGAAGAGGCGTAATCTCAGACAAGAGTGACGCTATTGAGGCTGAGTAGCTAGCTGCGGTAAAATTACTAAGAGTGCGTCGAGAGATCGTACGAGGCTCAATTAAACCGGAGTCAAACGCATATACTAATTGGAGTAAATCGTGACCGCAAATAAAAGGGACATCGGATAGCGAGAAAAACAGAAGCTTTTCTTCACTATCAAGAATCATGACATCGAGCCAAGAGTCAGCCGAGGCTGTATGAAACGTGGCCGCAGATTCGACAAGGAAAAGGGACGACGAAAATATAAAATTACGTAAGTATTGGGCTTCGAAATTATTGGTACGAAGATTACAATTTAGATCGCCAGAAGGAATTATATTATGGTAAGCATGACTAAATCTAGATAAATCGAAAATAAAATCCTGAAATAGATTCGCCTTCGGACGCCGATATATGGAGGCAAATAGTAGCGATTGGCCATTACTACAACTAATTCTTAAAATTAAGTATTCGGGCGAGTTAGAATAATTGCTCGGAGAGGCAGCTAGAACTTGCGCTGACAGAGACTCGTGGATAAAGCAGGCAACGCCACCTCCTTCTTTTCCCTCACGGTCACCTACATCCGTGCCGTTCTAGCTGTTTTATCACGTCATTTATGTATAAAATAGACTGAGCCTTGGGGTACCCCGTATTTGACTGTCATCTTCTCTGATATTACTTGCTCGTATTTTACTTGTTGAGTTCTATTTTCTAGGTACGATATAAACCAGTCCAATACTTTGCCTTTAATACCATACATATGTAGCTTATTAACCATTATTTCTCTATCAATTGTTTCAAAGGCACGACTAAAATCTATGAACACTACACCAATGATCTCACTTTTATCTAATTTTCCTCTCCATTCTATAAGCGTATCCTGTAAAGCTGTTTCACAAGAGTGGCATTTTCTAAATCCCGACTGTTCATTAATGAGGACATTATTTGCATCTATATATTCTAACAGTTGGTTCTTTACAGCTAGTTCACAGACTTTCTCGTAGATTGGCAGTGTATTTATAGGACTGTATTCGCTCGCTTTATTGCTACCACTAATCTTACGTATAGGTGTGACAACAGAGTTTTTCCAGTCTTCAGGTACTACCTCCGCTTGCATTATTTTATTTATTAAGTCTAATAGTACTATGCTATGATTTTTCCATACTAATTTATAAGTTTCAACTGATATTTCATCTTTTGATCCTTTCTTTGCATCTAATTCTCTTATAATTTTGTCTAGTTCAATATAGGTTACTTCCCGGAAGAATTCCAGCTCACTATTTCCTTGCTGCTCATAATGTCTTACCTCATTGACAACTCCTATATCTTCTACTATATTCTGTATACTCTCTAGGAAAAAAATATTAAATTTGTAAGCTATTTGTTCTGTCTCATAATACTGTATTCCGTCAAACACAATTCCCTTAGTTCCTTTTATTGATCGTTTTCCGCCTATTAGCCCTTTGAGCGTTCGCCACATCTTTTGCGGATTTCTTTTTTGATTGTCTATGTTCTGCTCATAATATTATTTTTTTTATGTCGAATTTCAGCCACTACTTTATTTCGTTGTAATCGGTAATTATCCCAATCCTCTTTTATATTCGTGTTTACTGCTTTTTTATATTGCGACCGCCAACTTTTCCTCAAGTTCCAAAAGGTTAAGGTTTGGTCACCAACGGCGTGCCTCTCGACCGTTTAAATTATTTTCCGTGGGCGCCAGCCGATTATCAATTAATCGGCACGGTCGGTACCGGTGTTGTTGAAAGCACGCACTCTCACTGCTCCGGCAGCTGCAGCTAGGCGAGGGTAGAGGGGTGAGGGCGGTGAAAATTTGCTACTCCAAAAGTACAAAATGCCGAAAATAATCGGCCGAAGCCACCTGATTTATTACAATTCAATACAATGGAAAAAACGCGTACAAAATCAATCCCTGCTACATTCGCCCCAGCTACTCAGTTCACCGGTTTGAATTTTTCTACGCATTACAGAGATCCTGGCCCGGGGAAAAAAAGATAGTAATAAAGAATCGTACAATAACTCTCGAAGAACCTACGGTACCGGACAAAGTCCGGAAAAATCAATGACGGAAAACTTAATGACGGGCCAGTCCTATTCTTCCCTACTAAATCTCGCTACTAACTCTCGCACGTAAAATGGACGGACTGTACCGCTGTCCGATCGTCGCCGTCGCACGAAGGGCGATGTTCCGCCGCGCACACACACACACTCGATCTCGGCGTGCAGGCTGCGCCTCGCAGGCGATTCCGAAGCGGTACGTTCCCGAAAAAATGAACACCAATCGACAAACAAAACAAACGAACACAGGAAACGATATCGGCGACAGTCTCGAGACCCGTTAATTTTTTCCCGCGATGCTTTTTCGACGTCCTCAGCCGCGAAAGAAAGCCTACGTTTAATTACCCGCGCGAGCTCGCAACCTGCACGCCACGCCAAACACTCACTCTCCTCCACTCGACGCAAATCACGCGCAGGCGATTTCCACGATTTTCACGGTGCCGGTGCGGCGAGAGGCCGTCCAATTCCCGGCACTTATTATTTCCGAAAAAACAAAAGAAAAATAAATAATTCCCCAAGAAACAAAACACGAAAAATAATCGACGGAAAAATAAGCTTTTGGTCTGCCCCGGGACGGAACTCCACGCCGCGATCGAGTCGCGGGCACGCTCGACAATAATGCGCGCAAACCGGTGAACGAACGCGCGTCCGATTATTACTTTTCTCCCGAGAAACAGAAGTCTTACCGCGAGAACTGATGGAAACGGGAATAATCCCTGCCGGTACCGATTGCCTCCGTCCTTCCAAAGTATCCGGAAAGGAAAAATCCGCCGATCGGCTCGATAAGACGTCCTCGGGAGTCACGTACACCGGGAACGGATCTCCATCAATCCCACACAGCGAGCACACGCGTCGTATCTCCGTCGCTTCGCAGAAGAGAGTCCCGACCTAATTCTCGGAGTCGTGCTCGCCGCCTCGCTCGCGTTCCCTCTCGCTCCCCACTTTTCCCGATTTTCGGCCGGTGTCCGGTACCTGGCGACACCCTACGATTCTCGCGAACTGTCGTACGCGCGAAATTAATATTCGAACGACAGCTACGCTGATGCTCCGTTCGAAATCTTACGCGACGTTTCGCCTGAATCGTAGTTTACGAGGATCTGTGACGCGACCAAAAAATACCGCGTCACAACGATTCCCCCCCTCCGGCAAGGCCGCCCTCGGCCGTCCAATTTCGACCTCGGGTCGGACAGCGATGGGAAAAACTCTGTGCAGAGAGTCTCCAGGAAATCTCACCTGTACCTGGAGCTTCGTACAATTATTCGCGGGTCCTACGAACCATCAGCACTCGCAAAAATTATTCGACTGCTTAGCCTAATGTCGGTACACCGCGACGAATCTTCTCTTAGCAGGATCAAACCCTTCGGTTCGCGGTACCAGTCCTGCCAAATGATGGTGTGACATCGTCAAGCTGCGGCCGAGTATTGATGCGCCCAGGACGATGAAAGCAGCAGTGGTGGTAAAGCAGTGGAATAAGCGGGGCAACCAAATTGCAGCGGTAGAAGAAGCCATGCCGATAGAAGGTTTCGTGCAATAGAGGGTGTGTCGTTATCCTCTCGTCTCCGTTCTCGGTAAAAATAAAACAAAAGAAAATCGTGCGTATTAGTTCTAAATTCGGGACCTAACTCTAGCCCTTGAGACTGCCTGGGACTCCGCTGCTGTAACGAGACGTGTGCTCGCTGTATGTTCACAACAACCCGCGTCAATTTGTCCCTCTCTGGTAGAAGGTGGCGCTCGGCCGTAAGACCTCTGACTCGAGACTCGAGGTCGGACCATCGAGAATGAAAAATACTCGACGTGCAACGCGAGTTTAGTCCCAGGGAATCCCATAAGCTTTCTTTCGTCTTTACATAGGTCAGGTAAGCAAGCAAAATAAACTCCCGATCCGTGCGCTCGAGTTAGAGTTAGAATCCCTATCCGATATTCGGGGAAATCTCGGTCTAATCCCCCCCCTTCTCCCCGCACCCGCGATGCCGAGGGCCATGCACCCTTGTGGTATTCTTATTTGTGTCGAAACTTGCGATAAATCAAATAGTTCGGTGGCATGGGTACGTAAGAGAACGACTAAATTAAAAAACAATAATTATTACAGTCAATGGGGTGGAGTAAAAGACAATGAGGCGTGGAAGAAACAATAACAAAAAAATGCAAATATAGATGAATAAAAATAAACAGTCGAAGTCGACGTGCCGAGGGCGGCAGTGACGTCGCGCCACTCTTCGTCGTTCGGATCATTTAAGCACGGTCGAGACGGTGTCGTTGGTCTAGATAACCACGCCGATCCTGGACGTGTCGTTGGTACCGCTTATCCCCTGGTACCGGCAGCTTGAGGCTCGCAATAATGCGTGTGTGAGCCGTGAGATCAAGGATAACTGTCCTCGCGCTCGACCGGCAAACACTCGCGGCAAAGGCAGTTGCCAGGCCACGTCCCGTCTGGAGGTCGATCGGCTCCGGTAAAACTCTTCGTCCTGATTCCGGCTGATGTTGCGGTGGAGGAAAGTGAGGTCCAGAGATGGTGACATCAGGTAATTGGAATCTCCTCACAGGCTCAGATCAACGCGCAAATTGAAATATTCGACCGGGATGGAGAGGTCGATCCGTCGTATGGGGAGGTGTTGACGGACTAGAATGCGCGAGTCGAGGTCGCGGGTTCTTGTTACCAATTCGTCTCAGATGTCCGGCCTCTCGGGCAGGTCTGGTATCTTCCGCTAGAGCCAGAGCTCCCAGCTATAGAGGTTGAAAATCTTCCGAAGGGGTCGGAGTCACCACATTTCCTTCTCCGGTACCGGTTAATTAAATCGCCAAACTCCATCTCGAAGTGCTGGGGATCCTCCTGGGGTCACTTTCCTGGTCGGGACCACGTGGAAGCGAGGCCCAGAGCCGAAATGTGAAAGAACGCCGCAGAACGAGAACTCAAAATCCTCCGATAAAATCACGCAGTGACGACGTCAGCATTCCATAAAAATATCCATTATACAGAAAATAAATTGACTGAATAAAATGAGAAGGATCCGAATAACTAAGTCATTTGAATAATGAAATAAATAAATAATTGACTAACTGACTAGGTGGATAATAGCCTAATTCAATTACTAAAGGTAGTAAAGATACGATACGCGGCGAAGAAAAGTACGATAGTCAACTAATTTAAGCCTTACAACTAATACGTAGAAGCCGCAGAGCCGCTCGGCTGGGGTGAACACGGCAGCGGCGAACCCCGCGGTACACCAAAACGAACCGGGAAAAACCCGACAAAATCGAACCGATTGGCCAACCGGGGCACACATCGATTCGCGGCAAACGTCGACCGAATAATAAGGTAGGATGAAAATAAATGGAATACCAAAAATAATAAGAAAAGAAAATTAAAAGAAAAATCGAAAACGAATGAAAAAAACTGATATAACGTGAAAAATAAAAGAAAATAGTAGATAGATAGACAAAATTAACGGAAAGCCGAAAATAATAATAAAGAAAAAGAAATTAAACCGAAAAGCGAAAAGCGCAAATACCAAAACAGGTTCGAATAAAAATAAAACAAAATAAAATAAAATAAAATACAATAAAATAAAATAAAATAAATGAAAATGAAAAACCCTTATCAGACAGTCAACGCGTCCGACCCGTCGTACGCGACCCGTGGAGGCCTTCGAGCGCCAAGTCCGCTGACCCGAATTGCCCACGGCCCTGACCACACGAATTATTTTCTACAATATTCTCACGAATATCTATGGCGACAATGCTAATTCGGTACTATGCTGGAACTCGACCAAAATCTCCAATTCGAGCCCCAGCCGAACAACCGATCAGCCCAAACGCCCGAAAAAAATGTAAACACTCGCCCGGCGAGCGAAGACGCGAAGCGGCACAGTCCGCACCAAAAGTTTCACGCACGGCCTAACACCTCACGGCAAACGGTACCGGAGCGCAACAATTCCAAATTAACAAACTAGCCAGTCGCATCGGCAACAACATACAATCACTAACTACGATGTCGATAAATAAATCAGTCAATCATTAAAATATCAATAAATAAATCAGTCAATCATTAAAATATCAATAAATAAATTCGTCAGGCGCTAAAATACCAATCAATAAATTCGTCAAGACTTAAAAACACCCATAAATAAAGTAGTCGATAAATAAACAAATAGCTCAAGAATTAAAACGTCAATAAATAAAATTACAGCTTATCGCGAATAGTCAACTAAATAAACGCACGAATTAAATTAAGAAGTCAATCGATCAAGATAAATAAACTAAAGTAAAAAGTCAATCAATTAAAATAAATTAATTAACTAAAATAAATAAATTAAAATTAAAAATGGAAATAAATAAATAAGTCACGAATAAATAGGAACAAACAATAACAACCACGAATAAAAAGTTACCGACCGACCGAAAAACAATTTCAACAAAAAACTATCGCAAAATTTTCACCTCGTGCCCCACGTTGGGCGCCACTTGCGACCGCCAACTTTTCCTCAAGTTCCAAAAGGTTAAGGTTTGGTCACCAACGGCGTGCCTCTCGACCGTTTAAATTATTTTCCGTGGGCGCCAGCCGATTATCAATTAATCGGCACGGTCGGTACCGGTGTTGTTGAAAGCACGCACTCTCACTGCTCCGGCAGCTGCAGCTAGGCGAGGGTAGAGGGGTGAGGGCGGTGAAAATTTGCTACTCCAAAAGTACAAAATGCCGAAAATAATCGGCCGAAGCCACCTGATTTATTACAATTCAATACAATGGAAAAAACGCGTACAAAATCAATCCCTGCTAAATTCGCCCCAACTACTCAGTTCACCGGTTTGAATTTTTCTACGCATTACAGAGATCCTGGCCCGGGGAAAAAAAGATAGTAATAAAGAATCGTACAATAACTCTCGAAGAACCTACGGTACCGGACAAAGTCCGGAAAAATCAATGACGGAAAACTTAATGACGGGCCAGTCCTATTCTTCCCTACTAAATCTCGCTACTAACTCTCGCACGTAAAATGGACGGACTGTACCGCTGTCCGATCGTCGCTGTCGCACGAAGGGCGATGTTCCGCCGCGCACACACACACACTCGATCTCGGCGTGCAGGCTGCGCCTCGCAGGCGATTCCGAAGCGGTACGTTCCCGAAAAAATGAACACCAATCGACAAACAAAACAAACGAACACAGGAAACGATATCGGCGACAGTCTCGAGACCCGTTAATTTTTTCCCGAGATGCTTTTTCGACGTCCTCAGCCGCGAAAGAAAGCCTACGTTTAATTATCCGCGCGAGCTCGCAACCTGCACGCCACGCCAAACACTCACTCTCCTCCACTCGACGCAAATCACGCGCAGGCGATCTCCACGATTTTCACGGTGCCGGTGCGGCGAGAGGCCGTCCAATTCCCGGCACTTATTATTTCCGAAAAAACAAAAGAAAAATAAATAATTCCCCAAGAAACAAAACACGAAAAATAATCGACGGAAAAATAAGCTTTTGGTCTGCCCCGGGACGGAACTCCACGCCGCGATCGAGTCGCGGGCACGCTCGACAATAATGCGCGCAAACCGGTGAACGAACGCGCGTCCGATTATTACTTTTCTCCCGAGAAACAGAAGTCTTACCGCGAGAACTGATGGAAACGGGAATAATCCCTGCCGGTACCGATTGCCTCCGTCCTTCCAAAGTATCCGGAAAGGAAAAATCCGCCGAACGGCTCGATAAGACGTCCTCGGGAGTCACGTACACCGGGAACGGATCTCCATCAATCCCACACAGCGAGCACACGCGTCGTATCTCCGTCGCTTCGCAGAAGAGAGTCCCGACCTAATTCTCGGAGTCGTGCTCGCCGCCTCGCTCGCGTTCCCTCTCGCTCCCCACTTTTCCCGATTTTCGGCCGGTGTCCGGTACCTGGCGACACCCTACGATTCTCGCGAACTGTCGTACGCGCGAAATTAATATTCGAACGACAGCTACGCTGATGCTCCGTTCGAAATCTTACGCGACGTTTCGCCTGAATCGTAGTTTACGAGGATCTGTGACGCGACCAAAAAATACCGCGTCACAATATGCATTATCTCTCTTTTTGCTAGCATCCCGTACCTCGATTGTTATCCATGGTTTATCTGTCCACCTCAGCGGTGTAACGTCCCTCTCATGCCTTCTCACGGCATCAACTAGGCTAAAATCTCAATTCTAAGAATGCTGACGAATTCGTCAGCATCCTTTGTGGGAGCGTTCACGCTGTCACGGTAGCCAGCCGTCGCACGCCCGTCGAGCGCGCGACATTCCTACTGCGCGCTCCTTATCAGCGCGCCGTAACACAAAGTAGCGAGCATCGAAGCCCTCAGCTTCAGCGCTCAATCCTTTAGTTCAACTCCGACCACCCTCAATTATACACGGTACACTCTCCCGAACTCAACTATTAATAAAGACGTTAACATAACCATAATTTACCACCCTTATTTATTGACCGCTCAACTGACTCACCGTTACATGGTGTCAGAAGTGACGAGCTACGCAAACACGTACCACACTTCTATTAAAATTCGACAAATTAATTCACAAATAACGAACAACAAAAAAAAACACAGAAAAACGGACGAAAACGAAAAAAAAATTAAAGAACAAATAAACGAATAAACACGACTTTGACGAACTTTCTTACAATAACGAACGATTTTTAACGACATTTAACAATTTTTTCTTTCTCTCACAAGTTTTTACAATCTTCACAAATTTTTCTAAAAAGTTTAATTACAGTTGTGCTTTTACTATTTTTTTTCGTTTTTCCTCTCACATACACGAAAAAGAAGTTTCAACGCGAAAATCCCAAAAAGCGATAAACCTTCAAGTGAAAAAAAGTGACAATCAACAAACACGAAACAAAGTGAAAAGAAAATACAGTGTATCGAACAAAAAACAGTGACAAGTTACAAAAAAAGCGAGTGAAGACAACAGAGCAACATTTCTTCACTTCACCAACATATATTCACCATACAAACAATAATCGAAGGACGTCAAAAAAACAGGAGAGAATACGAAGGAAGGAAGGAAAAAAAAAAAAAATCAAGGAATATAAGCAAAAAAAAAAGGAAAACCCATGAAACTATTATTTGCAATCATACTGGCAATGTAAGTACCGATTTAACTACCTAATTTAATCGCCACCCCTTTTTTCGGGAGAATAAATGTGTCCTATGCATTTTTTTTTTTCGGCAAATAAGAATAAAATAATCGCGCGGTAACGAGCGCCCACCCGTTAGACCATATAGCGTCGTCCTCGTCGCACACACGTGGACCAGGGATAAGCGTACGACCGCAGTAATACATGCTTCGCAGCACATGGGCGCTTACCATCTTTGTTCTTTCTTTTCCTTCCGGCCTTTCGTGCCGTGACGTAGAGAATACAGCGCGCCTCAAAAATAGACGGCGGCGCTGAATTAACATAGTATAAGATTAACAAACTTGAACACCATATTTTCCTTTTTCCCCAACACAAAAAAAAGGGAGCATAAAATTACAATCTTCCACGCTTCTAAAAAAAAAAAAAAAAAAAAAAAAGAAAACAAAAAAAAAAAAAATTTTTTGTGAAAACACGAACACTAGATCAAAATCGTATTCTCTCAAAGCATCTTTTACATCAAATTTTTTTTTTGTTTGTGTTATCAAAGAATTACATTAATAATAATATACGACTTTGTTACTCAATTTGATGAAACAATCATACAAAAAAATACTAATTAATTGATAAGAGAAAATAACAACAGGATAAAGAAATGGATACTAAGCCGACAAAACTTTTTCTCACCGAGAATTTGCACTCCAAACACAAAAATAGCCTCTAAATCTCCTCTTCAATAACAATAAATAATAGCAACAGAAAATGAAGGAGTAAATATCCAAATATACACTACATTTAATTTGAAAAAGAAATAAACAGATGAATAAACAAAGAAACAAAAAAAAAGGGAAAACATTTTTTTTTTTACAGAACCAATTAATAAACACAAATACAAAAATAAGTAATGAAAGCATTTAAAAAAAAAAAAAGGAAAAAAATGCAGCTCCAAGACTACTTTGAAAGAAAAAATATGTATTCCAAAATTTTTGACAAAATTTTACGAATTCATTACACCGCGCTTAAGAATCAAGCGAATCGGACTGATGAGTATAAGTGGAATGAGTTAAGGGTTCTAAAAAAAAGGGGCAGAGGACATAAAAAATAAACAAACCATCATATAACCATATATTTCTTTTTGCTTTCAAGAACAAAAAATAATAACAAACAAAAGAAACTGAACCATCTGTTAAATTAAACCTATTTTGTGTTTAAATGTACATATTTAACGAAATGTTTGAATATTGAATATCTTTCAGTTAACATTGCCGTTTTGTCTGAAAAAAAACAAATAATAGCATTAACAATAGTAAAAGAAAGAACCATTTGCTCATTTAATTTTAATTCAACGTCCACTCTAAGTGTTTTGATTGGGTCAGGTTAATGTAATTTGATTTAATTTAAGACGCAATTATAATAGAAATATAAACATCACCCTGACTAACAATGGCAAACTGCGGAATAACTTTTGAGGATATTTGGGACGTCATTCCGATCTTTGACGGCTCAAATTTACCCACCAACGAGTTTATTAGGACATGCGAAAAATGTATGAGACTCCTATCTGAAATCGATCAGGCTCGACTTTTGCTAATGTTCCCATTTAAGTTGAATGGAGAAGCTGAAATACTAGTAGAATCAAGAACATACGACGATCTACGCTCGCTTCTGAAAGACCTCAGAAACGAGTTCGAAAAACCAGCTCAAAATTATTCGAATGATAGCCAAAATTATAAAAACAAATCACACGACGATAAATACCGAGATTTCGCACGAGATAAGAACTACCGCGACAACTCACGAGACCAAAGTTACCGTAACAATGCACACCTCCGAAGTTACCGTGACAACCCACATGACCATAATTACCGTGCTTACTCACCAGACAAAAATCACCACGAAAACTTACGGGATCGAAAATACCGTGACGACTCGGGATACCGAAATTACTGCGATAATTCAAGAAACAGAAATCACCGCGATAACTCTCGCGATAGAAACGACCAAAGTTATTCCCGCGACAGAAATTACCGAAATTACTCTCGCGACAGAAACTACCGAGATAGTTCACGCGACCGAAACTATCGAGACTGTTCACGTGACCGAAATTATCGAGACAGTTCACGTGACCGAAACTATCGAAACAGATCACGAGATAGCAGGCTCAGCGATTCGCGAAATCGCCAAATATCCGATCAACAGTCGAGCCTCGATATAGCACAGATCGAACAGATTTTTCAACGATTACTTCAAAAGAAAGGAGTAATGTGCTCCACAAGACTTCGCAACAATAATCAAGTCTCAACAGTGGACGACGTAAACGCCGAAAAATCTAAACAAGTTCTCCCTAAACAGACAAAGCAACCACAAGAAGAAACAAACCAATTACCGAAAAAGACAGAATCAAAACAAATAACGGAGAGTGTACCAATAAAAATTGATTTGACTATCGACAGCGACGGCCCACAAACGCAAACATCAGACGAGGAAATCGAACTCACAAGGAAAACGACCAGGCAAAAAACAAAAGGAAAACGCAATATCAAAACTAAACGGAAACCGATCCAAAGTGATCCAACAAACGACTCATCTGACGATGAGAAAATTACAAGCCAACCACGCAAAGTATTCGGGAAACGAGAAGAAATAATGAAGAATTGTTCGACGACGGAAAACGAAGAAATAATAAACAAAACGAAACAAAATGAAGAAATAATAAAAAGCTCATCGAAGCAAAACGAAAACAAAATAAACAACGAAAAACAGGAACAAAACGTTCACGATAAAGTCAGCCCAAAAGGGAAAGCCGGCTACTTATACGGTGACAAAAGTGAACAACCCAACGACAACCAAAAAGCGCAAAATAAGGCAAACGAGACGGAAAGCGAATCGGAATCTGCGAACATAAACAAACACAGATTCAAAACGTTGCCAACGAACATCGGAGAATCGTCTGGCGACGAAAAAAATAAACCACCCGTGGAACCGACCTTCAGATCACCATCACCACAACAATCAGAAACATCTTTATTCAAAAGGAAACTACTTGCCAAACCACAGGAAATCCCGCCGAACTTCCGTTCACCATCGGATACCACGGAAACAACGGAACATCCAACATTCAAGGTACCAGTTGCACCGCCAAGACGCAGGAAGAAACAACGAATGGACGAGACACTAAATAAAATCCTCAACGACAATGCTGAAACGGGCTGCTATTCACCGGAAATGACAACGGAATATTGGGACGAAACAGCACTCAAAAACACTCGCGAAATAGCACCAAAAAGTCCACCCCAAGAACAATCAATAGATCATTCAGGCCGTCTTTCACCGCAGATGACAACAGAATATTGGGACGAACAAGTGACAAATCAAACACCCCCACAGGCCGCTTCACCAATGTTTCGACCATCACCGATCGAGCCAAACTTTCGATCACCAACGTCTCAATCACCACCAATCAAAACAAACTCCCGTTCTTTAACGCAGCCGCCAAATTTTCGCGAAATTTCCGTACAACTGGACAAAGTAGTCCTGCCGACTTTCCGATCGCCTGCGATCGTCCAGAAGATTAGGATCGCTGATCTTACTGCAGCACAAACACCAGTGCCACCGAACTTTAGATCACCACCGACATCGTACGTCAAAATACTGCTAAGTTGCAAATATTCGCCAGAAAGCGCTTAAGTTATATTTCCGACAGTGAACCATTTCAACCAGAAACTAACTAACCCAAATCTGGTCTGAAAACAATTGACAATAATTACAAAAATGTTAACGAAAATAGATACAACTACTACTTGTTATATATCACTCTTACGCATTGCTGCTACATACTAGCGCTATATTCCCCTGACTATCTCGCTTGCTAAAAAACACGAACAAACAAACGCATGGGAATTAATATAGATATTAATTCATCGCATAACAAATCCAAATAACCATTGAACATTTAACAGATAAAAATAAGAAGAATGGATCACGTTGAGGAATGCCTTCTGTGCCCCGACGAGGTCCCGCTAAGATTCATGCACGCGCACTTACAGCAATGCTGTGAGGGATTCATCAACAACAATAGGAGGAGGATCAAAAAACCCACCGGCTGTCCGCTATGCCATATTGTTTTTCCGGCGGACAGACTTACCGCCCATTTGATTAAATGCACCGATTACTTGTTAAAGATCGAAATTAAAAAACAAACACAACAAGCAGAAACGGAAAATTACAAATACACCATCCAAAACCTACAACACTTACGATTAACGCTAGGAAAATATCAAACACTCACACAAACGGCAAACGAAACAGCAAAAACCAGGACAGTACAAGTTTCAATCACAACCACACAGCACCATCAAAAATATAACACAAACACCACAACAGTGTCCCCGCAACAAACCACGACGTCAACACAGTGCAAAATAGCTCAGAGCCCACCACAACCAAAACCATTACGAAACACAGACAACAAAACAACAACGACCGGTACCATACCAAAGACGACAACACAAAACCTTCCAATTCCGGCTCCGAGAACGACCATACCAAAAATAGAATCGCCTACAACGAAGAACATAACACAAATTTCAAAGTCCACCCAAACAGATTACATCAAAAACATGGACAAGCTGTGCATCGACGGAGAAAGTATCTTTTACTCATGGTTTGGTCTACAAACCCCCAAAAAGCGCACAGAAATTGAAGACAAAATAGCCGCCATGAATTCCAACATGATGATGGCAATACAGAGGGAAGGGCAAATAAAGAAACAGCAAGAAGCAGAGGAAGAAAGAAAGCGAGCAATAATCAGAGAAAGATCGGAAGAACGAAGACAGAGGGAAACGAAAATAAGGATGGAAAAGGAAAACGAATTAAGGCAATCGAAACACAAAATACTAATATTGAGGAGATCTCGCGAATTGGAAATAATGGACGAAATCTGGGAAGAAGACGAAAACAGACAATTACTATAAACAACACCAAAACACACGTACACATCAAACACACTGCAAACTAGTTTTAATCATTTATAATCATTAATTTTTTTTTCTCTTACACATACATTATAATCATTTGAACTAACTAATTTTTTTTTTCTCCTCTCGATGGAAAAACCTTACATTACTTTTCACCTTACATTTCATTTTTCTATATATAGAAAAATGTATATATAGAAGTTTCTATATATAGAAGAATTTATAAATTCTTAATTTTTTTTTCTCTTTGTTTTGTATTACCCTTAAATAAAATCTTTAAATCATCTAACTCACCACGTTATATTATTATTAAAAAAAAAAGAGAAGAAACAAAATTTTGGACACAATTATTCATATCGACTTCGGGATAACCCTCAGATTTAGACCTACTCTCCTAAAACCAGTGCCTAAAAAGACACATCCCTCATAACATACCTTGCCCACTAACACCCCCTTTCACTAATCAAGTTGAAAGATTTTACAGGCAAACTATTTACCCGAATAAGGAAGGAAAGGACACGAGAAGCAACAAACAATTAAAAACCATTTGGACAAAAAAGGAAAAAAAAACGACGACAACCCATTATGCACAAAGAAGTGTACCGACTACAAATCGACATCGGGACCCAGACGAACGAGGAAACAAACCTTCAATCTTTTTTTCTCGCCTCTCTCTCTCTCGATCTCTGTTTACCTACCTATATACCCAAACGCAACCTATCCTGAATAACAAAACCACACCCACTAACACGAACAACTAAAAAACAATTTTTGAGTTACATATACGAAATTCAACAACATTAATATGAAAACCCACAACAAAAAATCAAATAACAAGAAGGATGACGAGAGTGTAACCGGGATGACCAGCAGCTGAAAACGGACTAACAACAATCAAGAAGCTTTCACCAACAATCACATTACACACATTTACACAAAAATAAGAATTATAAAAAAAAAGAAACATTTTAATTGAAAAATTGTATCGAGTCACACAATTCTGTAAAAATTTTTTTTTTTTGTAAAATTCGATGCAGGGGCATCGTTTTTCCTAGAGGGGGAGTGTAACGTCCCTCTCATGCCTTCTCACGGCATCAACTAGGCTAAAATCTCAATTCTAAGAATGCTGACGAATTCGTCAGCATCCTTTGTGGGAGCGTTCACGCTGTCACGGTAGCCAGCCGTCGCACGCCCGTCGAGCGCGCGACATTCCTACTGCTCGCTCCTTATCAGCGCGCCGTAACACAAAGTAGCGAGCATCGAAGCCCTCAGCTTCAGCGCTCAATCCTTTAGTTCAACTCCGAACACCCTCAATTATACACGGTACACTCTCCCGAACTCAACTATTAATAAAGACGTTAACATAACCATAATTTACCACCCTTATTTATTGACCGCTCAACTGACTCACCGTTACAGCGGCATGACTTTTCTTTTTACAGGTGCAAGATTATTTATTGTTTTCGTAATGCCTCCGATAACTTTGTTCGCTAACATGTTAACTTTCCTTTTACTACTCTCGTTATTGTCGTTGTTCCCCATCTCATTATATCCTTTGAATTCGTTCTTTAGTATGGTGTGGAATCGTTGTTCAGTAAAATTTGAAAAATCTCTTTTATACCAAGTTACTGTTTCATTATCATTTTCGCCATCATTTAATAAGTCTACTCTAATAATACTGTGGTCCGTTATTTTCGGGGTTAACACTACTTCAGTGTGAACATAAAAATTTGAGAACACAAGATCAATTATCGTCCGTGAGATGTCAGTAATTCTAGTTGGTGTTTGTATATATTGCTTTAGTCCCATGCTTAGTAGATTTCTAATCAGTCTCCTTGTGTAATGTGTGTCTTTGTTAATATCTATGTTAAAATCACCCATTATTATTACAATTCCCTTTTCTATCAATTCTTCACATTCACTTATTAATAATTCAATAAAACGACCATCACTTTCGTTTGGAGAATGGTATATGTTACATATCACCGTCCCTTCATACTTTCCCATTAGCTGTACGGTATTCATCCAAAAGTTGTTTTCCACGTTCTTTGACTTTAATAATTTAAATTCTATTCCCTGGTATATGTAGGTAAGTACCCCACCTGTTCTATTGTTTTGAGTATTTGTACGTATCACATTATAGTTATCTATTGCTATTTCAAATGCTTCTATATCCTCTGTTATGTGTGTTTCTGTAAGGCATACAATTTTTGGTTTCTTGTCATTTATTAGTTTTGTGATCTCTTCTCTATGAGTTATAAATCCTTGTGCATTTAACATTAGAATAGATGGGTTCCTGTAATAATCTCCATTTCGTGTTGTAACTGTTTGGCTATCGGCGAGCACCCGATTCCGAGCCACAACCGATATTATTGGCATAGAGTGAGATAGCGCGAGGTGTAAGTGGCGCCAGCTGCCACGATCGAGCAGCGGCTCGATCGATAGCCAACGCCGCGCACGCGCAAAGGCTAAGAACAGCGAGGATTCGGAAGCACAGCGGCGCTGCCGGCGAAATTGCGCCGAAAGCTCGCTCAAGGACGAAGAAAGGCGAAAGCGAGGGAAAATGGGCCACACCGATTGGACGAAAATGACGACATAAAATTTGCACACGGCACCGACCGAGCACACTATTCGCTCGGCGGGTAACACCGGACGATCGTCACTACGATACCGACCCGAGATTGGAGGGTAGAAGGCGAGGATGCTCTCAACCAATAAGAAAATTAATAATCGGCCGATCGCACGCAGACGCGAGTCCGCCAAAACCCTGCAGAACCGACGGAGAAGGGGAGCAAAATCGGGGTATAAAAGACAGCGATTTCGACAGTCGATCATGAGTTCATCAGTTCAACGATCTACTTTACCATCGGCCAGCTCTCCAAGGAATAACCGTGAAAAGTGAACAGTGAAAGTGAAAAGTAAAAGTGAGTTAAAGTGACTAACGTGAAATAGTGCTAAAAAGGACTTATAAATTTTGTGCCACTGTGGACTTATAAAATTTGTGCCGAATTGGACTTATAAATTTTTGTGAATCTTGAACTTATAAAATTGGAGCCGATTTGGACTTATACATTTTCTGTGCCGAGTGAACTTATACAAGCCGTGCCGAAAAAGGACTTATAAATTTTCGTGCAAAGTTCGAACTTAGAAAAATTATGAAACACGGGACTTATAAAAATTAGCCACGCCGGACTTGTGACATTCGTGCCGAGAATTCATAAAAATTGTGACACTGACTCGTAGAATTCGTGACACATCGAAATCTCGTGCCAAGTTGAACGTATACATTCGTGCAACGATCGGAGATAATCGGTAAAGTAACCAAGGTGACCGGTCAGATAAGTGGCAAGTGACGGAATAGATAATTTGACAACCCCGAGGACGTGAAAAACGCACCCCCAGGGCTTTATTTATTTTGGACTTTCCCTGAAGGGACCGATACCGTCAAACCGAGGTAGAGCCGTCTAATCATTGAAAAAACCCCAATTGCAAATCGCGAGGTGAGCGAGCTGTCACCGTCGATCGCCGAGGCGTGACGTCATCGCAAGTACGGCCGAGCGCGACGGCCAGCTGGATTCAGCGACGATCGAGGAGCGGCCGACGCATGTGCGTACGATTACACGCGAATAAAACCTGTCGATAAAAATATTCCGACTTCAAGAAAATTAATTTATTTCATAAAAGAGAAATCAGACCGAAATATACGAATAACCCATTTTGTTACCGATTTGAAGCAATATTTCGAACGAGAATAAAGAACACGAATTAATTGCGGGAATCGAAATACGTGTAATCACACAAGAGCTTGTCACGTTACCAATAAAAAGTATTATTGTTTCTCATCAAAAACGTCTCTGACACACCAGCCCATAATTCCTAGCCGCTCGAGTCCACGAATCCTTCCGTTTGAGTGCCCGTCCTCGTAAGGAGGTGCGCAAATACGGGAAATTATTGTACGAGCAGTTGCTCCTGTTACACTGTGTATCTATTTGGGCTTTCTCTCACTGCTATTCCGCACAATATAAGGTGTTTTTTGCGCTCTTGCTAAAGCGCGTTGATACGATTCACATTTTTTATCTGTTGCCGTATGATCAGTCGATATTCCTGATACTTTAAATTTTTGTGTCATATATGTGCAGTTACTACATTTTTTTATCTCGATCTCGCAATTTTTTTCTTCGTGCTGACCGGCGCACTTTCTGCACCGTATCCCGTTTCTACATTCTTTCGCGAAATGATTATAACCCCAGCATTTAAAACATTGCAAAACACTCACGTAATCGTAAACTCTACATCTCTTCCACCCGATTTTGATTTTTTGCCACTCTACTAGCGCCTTGTGTGTTTGTGAGTCAGTTTCTAATATTATGGTGAAGTCCTCGTTTCCATTTTTGTTTTTATTTATTATTCTCATGTGGAAGGACTCTGCTTTGAGAGAGAGGGGGGGAGAGAGAGAGGGGGAGAGAGAGGGGGGAGAGAGAGGGGGGAGAGAGAGGGGGAGAGAGAGGGGGAGAGAGAGAGGGGGAGAGAGAGAGAGAGGGGGAGAGAGAGAGCGGGAGAGAGAGAGAGGGGGAGAGAGAGAGGGAGGGAGAGAGAGAGGGGAGAGAGAGGGGGGAGAGAGAGGGGGGGAGAGAGAGGGGGAGAGCGAGAGCGAGAGCGAGAGCGATTGATTGATTGATTGATTGATTGATTGATTGATTGATTGATTGATTGATTGATTGATTGATTGATTGATTGATCGATTGATTGATTGATTGATTGATTGATTGATTGATTGATTGATTGATTGATTGATTGATTGATTGATTGATTGATTGATTGATTGATTGATCGATCGATCGATCGATTGATTGATTGATTGATTGGTTGATTGATCGATCGATTGATTGATTGATTGATTGATTTTATTATGCTCTAGTTTCCTATGGGGCAAATTTACAAAAAAAACTGATGAATAAGTACTTAAACTAAAATAACAGAAGTTTAGATGTTTGAGTACAATGTTGAATAAAGAGGGGAGCCTGCATGTTATGAGAAATAGGAGATACAACCATTAACCATTTCAACTACAATATGATATTACACGTAGGATAAAATGTAACGGCTCATCAATAGGTAATGCGAATTAACTTGAACCAAAGTGACAGAGTAGCAAAAGAAGTAGAAAGAGAAAAAACAAGAGAAAAACAGGTTAGCTAAAGTGAACAAGATAAGCATGATTCAGCACGACAACAGTATTGTAGAGTAGTATATCGTATTAGAATTAAACAAAACAAGCCTTGTCGACAGCGGTTAACAGTTCCTATACCTGGTGGCAACTGAAGCGATGTTCACACGAGAAGCGCGAGATCATTGTCGGAATTTACTCGGATTGTCGGAGCCCCGTCTTTTTGCCTGACAAATATTTTGCTGAATTTCAGCCACATATATTTATATCCGGTCGTTTTACCTTTGTCTTTCGTGCGCCGAAGTAAATTATATTTTTCCGTGGGTAGTAGCTCGTTAAGATAGATTTTACCTACATGTTGCGAAACAAATAGATCCTTCACGTATAAGTCGCGCCGAGCGCGCTTTTTTTCGATAATTAAGTTGCGGATCTGTTGTGACTTGAGAAAAACTACAAAAGATTGAGATGGAGAGACAGGAGTCGCAGATCGTCGGCTGTCATCCGCCGGCAACTTGCGATCCATCGATCGAACGCGAAGAATGTCAGAGACAGGAATGTCGATCTCGAGAGCGCTGCGCTCGAAAGCGCAGACGGCCTGGGAGCGCTGCACGAAACAAAAGGAGCGGCCACTCGTCACCGAAACAGATCACCGACTGCTGAATAAATTAACGCGCTCACTGGACTGACCGCGCTAGCGCTTCCCTCTCTCTCGCGACTCCCAAATCTAGCCTACACTAAGTCCACGGACTCCTTCCTCCCAGGATCCGGTGGGGCAAGATGAACACGAGGGGAGGCCTCCCTCGCGAAGTTAAGGCGTCCCTCTTCCTCCGCGGTGGGCCCACACGATACGCCACATAATTTCGCCACATAACTGCACCTCGTGAACATCCTTTCCTTGTAATCCCACAAGTGGAGGAGCCGTGATGAGCGGTCCGCGGCGTCCGTGGATTCGACGGGACAGGAACAGCTCCAGGCCGTGTAGTCGGGAGGGACGGAAAAACTCTGTATATCGGTCACGACCCGCGTCGCTCCGGCCTCCTATTCCACGGAAGCGGATCTTCTGCTTCCGCCTGCTTGACGAATGGAGATTCTCCGGCCCTCTTAGGCCAATCTCCCCAATGGGCACGACCGAGGGCAACACCGCCCGACGGTCGGGTCGGAGAGTCGCAAGACTCCTTCGGGGCCCTTAAAAAAAACTTCAAAACGCCACAACAACAAAAGAAAATAGTCGAGCCGAAAGAATACAAAATAAAATAAAAGAAAATAAAATAAAGAAAATAAAAGAAAAATCCCTCTCGGTGAGTCGACGATCTAGGCGGTTCAACGAGCGACGCTCTCAGGGCCGTAAATCCGACCCACTGCCCGACCAAAATCGTGCGGAGTGACGAGACGCAAAATGTCACGTCACAGTACATATTTGGATTATCCGGTTGAACAGCACGAATGTTATCAGTTTTCAGGGGCTAATACAAAATGGTTTAGGACGGAATCATTTAGGGATTGCATGGACAAAACGACATGGACTTCCTATAGATACCTTTTCGTATTTAATAGTTTTTACCTGCATAATCATTTTAAGCGTTAATGATGATTTGTTGGGATATCCTGTTGCACGTTGTAATAGAGTCTATGGGATATAGCATAAAAGTGATTCATAAGATTCTATATGGCGTATGATTGTCTATGAGATTCTATACGGTATGCTTGAGACTCGAATACTTAGTTTGTTCTACCAGAAATGAGTAGTATTTTCACAGATTAGGCTGTCGGTAATCATGCGCTTTTCCCCATAGCCACTTGTATCTGAAATATGTGGCATCACTTTCAGCAATTTTCGACTAACGACTCTTCGGAGATTTTTTTTTAATTCTGTGATAAAAAACATTGCTTTTTTATTTTTTGAGTTGGTGAAAAAAATTCGTAATAAAAAAAATATCCCTACTTAAAAAAAATCCGCGTTTTTTAAAACAAATATGTGATTTTTTCCAATAAAAATAATTGTTTACATTTTTTTTCCAATTTTTCATTTTTTTACAACTTCGCTCGACAGGCTTACTGTTACGTCAAAACTGTCGGTGTTTCTATTTCCGATTATTTTCACGCAACTGTCGCACCCCTTCTCTTAACGCGCACTGGTCAGAACGATGAGATACCGATCTATACCACTCCCGGTGTTAATTACGATGGCGACTGCCCATTTTCAAGCCTAACCTTGCGGAAAATTGCTTGGAATAGGGCCCTAGGAATGCCTGGAGTTTCACGTCTTAGGGTAATCATAAAATTCTAATCCTTTAATAAAGTGTTTCTTACTTCTCCGGAAAATTAATTAATGCAAACGGGTTTTGAATTGACAGAATATCTAACTAGTATTCTACTCAGGAAACCAAATAATTAGGGGATTAGAATGGGAAAAATACTCGTGCACTAGAATGATAGGAAAAATAAATAAAGGTATCAAATGGTGATGATAAAATAAAAATCTGCTTACGTTGGTCAGTGATCGATGGTTGCTGTTGGTGTTGAAATAATTCGAACAACTCCAAATTTTTATTATGATGGACAGATATTTCTTTTAGGCGAATATTCAGAATCTTCGTTGAACAAAAGAAATAAACCGATTGTCACATATGCAGTTTTTCCCTCTATTTCTACTAAATAACCAATGAGAATAATCGTTCAATTGCGTATGTGGCCTTTTCTTTTGAATTCCTGTGATCGTAGGAAAAGTGGGAGCAATCAATTTTGTCACGCATGTGATCTTCTTCTTTGTCTCTCCCAGGTAAAATGATAGGAGAAGTCATCCTTGACGCGTATGTTCCTTTTCTCCGTTTCTCCTACCGGGTGATTTTCATAACGGAGAGTAAGTGTGAATGGGGGTGGCGCGATGAGAACTGAACCCGCCGATTGGTCAATGGGTTCTTAAAATCGAGGGGGTTAGAGAGAGAGGTACCTTCTTCGGTCGCAGCGTACTGAGGTAAAGGAGAGTGTGGAGAAACGTAAAGAGTTTTCCCGTTCTCTATTGCCTCGCTATGATTTTGTTTCGGGTACCATTTCCGGCGTGAGCTCGACACCGGTCGCGCGTACGTGACCAAATCGTACGATATTTATTTCGTCGTGCTGATTATTGTATGCAGATCACAAGTGTATAGCTTTATATGCTCGGTTCGATAGAGTTTTTACTATTTCCTTTTCCGTCGAGAATATTCGTGAGTAACAAATCGTCCATCTAACTGGGCCTTATTACAAGAGGCCAAGTGTCGTGGTCTTAATACTTAAAAATATATATTTGATGTAATATCCACTATGTGAGGTGTCGAATTGCGTTAACATTAATAATTAAATTAATGTTAACTGCATTGGATATGTTTTATATGTACGTATATATTCAAAAGAATATATTTTATTCCTATATATATATATATATATATATATATATATATATATATATATATATATATATATTGTGACGTGGTACGTCCCAAGTCCCCCGCCAGCCTAGCTCAAAGTCCCGCCACTCACCTAGAAAATAAGTTAGTGTAAGAATTATTGTTAAGCAGCGAAGAGTATAATTGTCATCCCCTGTTTCCCCAAAATACTCTCAAAATTCTCCTACCCGCCCGCCCTCCAACTCCTATCGAAGACCATCGGAGACCCTCGAGGAAAATTATTGACACCACCAGAGTAGTAGTGTACAGGGCTGGGGAGACAGGGACCATCTGTTGTTCCCCCTCCACCACCCTGTCTGGCGCCATCCCCCACCACCACCGTCGGGGACAGGGATGCTGTAGCGGGCCCAATCAGTGCAGGAGGGTGGAGGGAGTGGGGGTAGTTTCTCGCGAGACAGGGACCATCTGTTGTTCCCCCTCCACCACCCTGTCTGGCTCTATCCCCCTCCCACAGGCGTCTGGACCGGGCTGCTGTAGCGGGCCCAATCCGTGCATGAGGGTGGATGGTGGTGGGGATAGTTTCTCGCGAGAGCGGGGGAGTAATTAAAAATGCCTTGGTCTATGATTAGTCCCCTTATTTTCCCTGGGTTCTGATTGGTCGAGGCAATGTCCCCGAGCTCCGATTGCCCGGCCAGTTTCAGAGCCCCCCTCTCTTCAGTAACAATATTAATTGTTAAGAATATAATTAATTATATTTTTCAGAACCTTGTAAAATCGAGCGGTTTCCTCTTGAATACTATAGAAACGGAACTTTTTCACGATGAATGATTTTTGTTGGTATTTTACGCTGAATGAAAAACACAATTATTGGTTATATCAGCTTATTGATTACTTATGCGTTATGTACCTTCCCACCCCCCTTCATAAATTAAGATTACAATTCATCGTACTAAGAAGACAAAATATGAATACATATATATATATAATGCCGAGAGACTGACGAAGAAGTGCCGACTTGTATTACTGAATAAGTTTACATCTAGCTACAATAATGGGCAAGGGTTTAATTGCTTAGAATACTAACGAATGAACGAAAAATGTCTACGGAAATGTGAAAACGATCAATCTTAATGATATAGAAATAATAATAATACTGATATACAATTATATGCACAAGGCAATAACGCTATTAGAGCGCTCATTTCTTTTTAGTGGCAAGTGCTTTTCGCAGCTGGTTAGCTATGTACGCAGCACACAGTACAGATAGCTCCACGAAAACTATGTCGAATGCGAATTCGACAAATGCTGGATCCAGGCGAAGTCGAACTGCTTCTTTCAAAGAATTGAAATTATTTTTCATCAGTTCTTTGACGCGTGGCTCATCTATTTTTTCGGGATCTTCCTCGGCGGGGATGTGTAGCAGTAATTCGGTGCACAGAACCCTGATACACTTCTCCACATGCGTGACATTTCGCTGTAGGCGTCTGAAGCGCTCATCGATGCACACCAGTACGTTGAGTAGTCCGTCGAACGATGATTTCTGCATCACAACAGCTGGTGAATAGTTTTTACGTTTCTTCGTTGGTGGCTCAGGATCCTGCTGCGACTCCTCATCCTGGACCGTGGTGTTTTCCTCGAGAGGGCGATCAAACACGACAGATTTGGCACCGTAACTCGAGGTGAAGTGTATCTCACAATCGCCGATGCGTACGGGTAAAGGTGTGCGCCAGCTCGAACCCCAGGCGATCTTCTGGCTACCCGCGAAATACTTCGAAATGTCAGGTAGTTTTGTTTGCAGTAAATGCCAACCCTCTGATTCCAAGACAATACCGCCAGGCATGGTATTGTTCTGAAGCTTTACGACAGGATGTATACTGCCATCGGCACGCGGCTGTAGACCGATGTTAACTTTTTTCGTCTCCGACGAGTTGAGTGTATACGTTGTACCGAGAATTAGCGGTGCTTCAAGGCGCTTCTTTTCGTCGTCCGACAGTATACGATACATGGTTTCTGGCCGTAGATCACTGTCTCTCAGATCGTTAACACCGATAGCCTGACTCATGTTAAACAATGGCTTGACGTTACAATGCAAACCGTGAAAAAGAAACTCGAGAGCTTATACTCAAATCTATCTTTGGACGATCCACGGGCCCGACTGCCGAATTTTCATAGTATCTTACGCTTATATGCGCTTCTGTGCGACCGTGGCGCTAGTATCGTCGCTAATATGACATGTGTAAGAGGGGAGAGCCGGTTTTAGCTAGTAAACAGGTGCATGATAATACGGTCATATCGACAGGGTGTCTATGGATCAACCGATCAACTGTTAACGTACTTAAATACACGGTAACATCTGTTAATATTCACAGCGAAGGAAAGATACCGATCTTCTTTCGAGTCGTTGTACGAGTGGCACCATACGACGACTGGTGCATTGATTAAAGATAAAATTGCGCCGGTCACCCCTGTAGAAACTGTCAGTCGTAAAAATCAAAATATATGGCTGTCAGAACAAAGAACGCTTGTTTACCTTGATGTGGTCGGTTTAAGGGTTACCGGTGACCTGCTGTCGTGGTCGCAGGATCGGTTTCGGAACAAACGTCTATAGAAATCGGCATAGATGTGCAGGTAATGCGGTGTCACTCGTCCGCGTATCTCGTGTTTCATCGGGATGTAGCGGATGCTGCTTGCAATGCGCGTGTAACCCCCATACACCCTTCGCAAGAAGTCGGCCATAAATCTGAGATATACATCTGTTTCACAAGCCTTCGGCTTATGAAGGCTTGCACGAGCCGTTTTCAACTCTTTGGGTATATTCGTGAAAAGGTTTGACCATCCGTGGCTAGCGTCATAAAAATAGCGAGAAAGTATCGAGGGTGGCTCTGAGCATCCAGCGTCGAGCTCGTGCCGAAAGAGGTCGTATTGTTTTACGTTTACAACGGGGGGCGCGACCGTACTTTTTCACAAGGGTTACATGCGACGACAATAGAACCACCTACACGACGGTCATCTTGATATTTGCAGCCAATTCGTTGCGGTTCCTTCAAGATGAAAAAACACCGAGAAAGTGAAAACAATGTCCAGCAAAATTTGGCGTTAATAGTTACCGAAGTTAGCGTCATCCCAAACTTGACCTTAACCGCCACCAATGAGAAAAGCAAGAAAATGTGGTAGGGCGTGAGCAAAATCTATAAAGTCTTCCGAAACTTAAATCTATTTCAATTCTCTGTCGAGAAGTCACCCGAAACACTTCGTGTAATCGGTTCTGTCGCGAAACAGTTAAACGGTGTTTGCGGCTCGGTTGCTCTGTTTCCGAATTTTTTAAATTCGTGTTATCGTGCAAGTGTCAACTGTGCAAAGTTTACACTGTGCAAAGTGTAAAGTTTCCGCACTTCCAAAACATTGTGTGTTTGTGTGTGGTTTTCGTTTTGTGACTTTTTAAGGGAAAAATGCAGTGTTATCGCGCACGTGCTCTCGTTAAAGCTATCCGCAAGACGGTAGCTTTAACGAGGATTAGGAGTGCAGTGATTGCCCGGCGGTGTACGCTGCGTTGGGACTCGCGCTTGAGATCGTTGAATCTCCAGCAGGCCCAACGCGAACTCCGCTCGATTCTCAGGCAATTGCCGGTAAGGGTCATCGGACGTGCGTATGAGCATAGTGCGTTCGATGACTCGAACTATGCAATGTTAATTGCTGTCGAGGTTGTTCGCGAAAGAGGCGGCGCGCATCTTCACGTCGTTCGCGATCTGATGGCACGGTACGAGAACGCTCAACGGGGTGTAGAGATGGAGGACACGGACACCGAGAGCGAGGACGATGCTGACGATAATGACGGTGCCGACAACAACCATGCAAATGGCGACGACGACAACGACGACGATTCCGACAACAACGGCGGTGAGGACTTGGAAAGTCCCGAGTCACCAGCTCCCGAAAACGATGACGAGTTGGAGAGTCCGGAATCGCCAGATCCGGTCAACGACGCCGATTACTGGAGCGGTGCGGATAGCGATTCCGGTCTCGAGACGGGAGGCGATGACGACCATAGTGATGACAGGTATCATGTCATCCACATGGAGCCTCCAGCGTCGCCCGATCCCGAACCGTCGGGCAGCCGTGACGAGGAATCGATGGACATTGAAGGGCCTGAAGTGATCCGTGGGGGGTGTCCAGCGTCGCCCGATCCTCAGCCGTGCATGGGCAGTGGTCACAACGACGACGACGACGACGACGAGAACGACCACGACGGCAACGGTGACGACGACGACAACGACGCCAACGACGCCAACGACGACGACGACGACGACGACGACAACGACGACGATGACGACGATAGTGACGCCGCCGACAGTGACGACGATGGCGCGGATCGTGTTATCCACATGGGCTGTCCGGCATCGCCCGATATCCCCGACATGGATCCCGACAACGAGGATGGCGATTCCGACGCGTCGACGCTGTTCAATGAAGAAGTTGCCAGGGTCCAACGATTTCCGACACCCGAATTGGGTAAGTTTTTATTTTTCCATATATTTTATTTTATCACCTTTCTCTCTCCCTCTTTCTATATATGTATATATATATATATACGCGTTGCGTCGAACCTTCGTACCATCGAATGGTTTAACATTTTTTGTTAAACCTCAGGTGCACGACAGTGGGTGTATGACCACGATGGCCGGCTACTATACGTGCATGGCCAGGGGTACTTCAGCGGAGTCATACCGCCGCTGAACTTCCATAACGCCCTCGTCCCTCTCGAGCAGCATCGTGGCATTGACCACGATTTTGACGAAGGAGAGGATTACGATGTCGACGTGGGCTCCGTTGACGTCGCACCGCATTACCTGCCCTACCATTTGGAGCAGGCCCAGTGGTACGATTCACACGTCGAAATAGGCCAAGGGTCCGACGATTACGACGAGGATGATGACCTGATCATCCAGCGTATTCGCGAGTCTCGAGCGGGCTTACCCGAAATATAGAGTGCGTAATTAGTAGCCGCTCCCGTGTATATATATATATATATATTCTTAACAAAGACTTTATACTTAATAATAATTTCTTTTGTACAGATCGTCCATCGTCTGCAGCATCATCATCATCATCGTCATCATCATCATCATTATCATCATCATCATCATCATCATCATCATCATCATCATCATCATCATCATCTTCGTCGTCATCATCATCATCATCATCATCATCATCATCATCATCATCATCATCATCATCATCATCATCATCATCATCATCATCAACCGCAGACAGGCGGTGGTTCTACGGAACCTAGCGTTAGTTTAGATTTAGGAAATGCGCCGCGGCAAAAAAACGACAGCGATGACGACGCCTCCGACGAAATGATTCCCGGTAACGCGAACGACGTAGACGGGGCTAATAACGCGAACGACGGTGTCGTAGATGCCGACGATGATGACCGTATTTTACCTGCGGGTCATCGGTTCAAGGTTTTGGGGGCGGAAAAAGAGCATTTTTCGCGGCGCTTTAAAATCAAGTCGCGCCAAACCGAAATCTCGTTACTCGCGCCGCCTGAAGGGATCAATCCAATCTCGTGGATACGAAACGCCATACGGGACATCCACGCGCACTTTGTTACGGGTAATTCGCCAAATGACCGTATCGGGATCGCATTTGAGGCTCAGGGTATGACGGATGGTGTAGCGGGTATATCCCTGAGACCCGTATGGCGATTCAACCACGAGCAATTGTGGGATCTTCTCTGCAGCGTTAACCAGAGTGCGAGAATTCTTTCGGTTTACGAAACCCTTGTTTTCACCGTGACTTACGTCGACATGGTCAATGGTACGGGGGGTTTGGATAGTAAAATCGTTAGTAATCGATCCGTCATTTTAATAGGGAACACCGACAATTTGTGTTTTCCTCGGTCGCTCGTGGTAGCTCTAGCTAATGCGCGAAATAAGGTCGATCGAAGCGAGGAGTCGAAAATTTTTTATGAGCGAATACGTCATAAAAAATCGAAGCTCCAGCGAGACGAGGCAAAGAAACTCGTGAAAGCGGCTCGCGCTGTAGTCCCGGCACAGGGTTGTGGCCCCGCTGAGTTCGAGGTGTTTCAGCGACACTTTATGGCATCGAGGGTAGCTATACGCGTTTACGACTGGGCTTCTCTCGGCAGCGGAGCGGATCCCATCTTCAATGGGCAAACGCTGTTCGAAAACACGTCTCCGCGCTTCACCTTAAACATCGCGTATTTTAAAAAGGAGAATCATTTTTCGCCCATCACGAATCTTCTCGCTGCAGGGGGTGCACGGAACTACTGTACCCCTTGCAATGTATCCTACCGGTTTCTCCATCAGCATCAATGTACGAACAAGTGCCCGCGTTGCTATGCGTCACCGCCGTGCTCTGTTCCGTCCGTTGATAACGGGGATACTGAGAGCGTCGGTGACGGGTGGGAATGCGAGGACTGCGACAGATTTTTTCGCAACGAGGCGTGTTTCAACAACCATCTCAAACCTCGAGAAGCCCGTACCAATACGCGTGATTCGGAAAGAAAATCGGTTTGCGAGACTGTTCGATTTTGTAAAAAATGCACAAAATTATTCGATGCCACGCAGAAAGCGCACAAATGCGGTAAAACGTTCTGCCAGCTATGTCGGAGTGTGCACGGGTATAACGACCAATGCTACATGCAACCGCTGGCAGATCGTAAACTGTCGAAACCCGGAGAGCATCCGGGAACATTGTTCATTTTTTACGATTTCGAGACACGTCAAGACGAACGCTACACCGCTAGCCCGGACGACAACACCCGCGAGCACGTTGTCACACTTTGTGTGGCACAACAGTTGTGCGAAATATGTCTGGCCGATGTGGACAATATAATTCCAGGTAGCGTCTGCAGTTGGTGTGGCGTACGTCAACACGTTTTCCGAACCTCGCCGACCGCTGAATTGGTCAATCTTGCGGTACGTCGTACTACGTCTTTCCGAAAGATAGTCTGCATCGCGCATAACGCGAAGGCCTTCGACGCGCAATTTATATTGCGTTACGTTGTCGAGCATTGTAGCGATCTCGGTCTACCAAAACTAATTCTGACGGGAAATTCCATTATATCGATGCGTATAGGGCGTACAGTTTTCATCGATAGTATGAATTATTTTCATATGCGACTAAGCGCTCTACCGGGAGCCTTCGGGTTTAATGATAAAATGGAAAAGGGGTACTTTCCGCACCTGTTCAACATGCTGGAGAACCAGGAATTCTGTGGTCCACTCCCAGCCGCGGAATATTACTCGCCCGACACAATGAGTCACGATGACCGCAATACCTTTTACGAGTGGTACACGGAGAGGGCAGCTTCGCGTGAACTCTTCAATTTTCAAGCCGAAATCGAAAAGTATTGCGTGTTAGACGTCGACATATTGAGGCGGGCTTGTAAAGAGTTTCGGAAAATATTCCTCGAGGCCGGCGATGTTTGTCCGTTTACGGAGGCCGCGACAATCGCGTCGGCGTGCTCGAAGGTATTTAGACGTAACTTTTTAGTTCCGCAGACGATTGGGCTGATACCGAACGGGGGTTATAGACTTGCAGATCGTCATTCACGGCAGGCCAACGAGTGGCTTTTATGGGTCGAGAACTGTATAGGGCATGAGATCGTTCACGCCGGCCGAGCCCGAGAGTTCAGGCTACCTGAAGGGCCCCTCGTTGACGGCTATCTACAGCTGGAGGACGATCGCTTTGTCTTCCAATTTCACGGGTGTTATTGGCACGGTTGTCCGCGCTGTTTCCCCGAGAACCGTACGAAGCCGACGCGTGCCAACGAAGAGTCGTACGAAAACCGTTACGAACGTACTCTAGCGATGGACTCGAAAATTCGTGCTCACGGCTATCAGCTCGAAGTCATGTGGGAGTGCGAGTTTGAAGAGCTCCGTCATATCAATCCAGCGATCAACGAATTCTTGTATAACCATCCTCGTCTAACGTCTGAAAGTTTAAATCCTCGCGACGGGTTTTACGGTGGCCGTACGGGTAACACTGTAACGGTGTACGATGTTGCAGACGGTGAAAAGATCAATTATATCGACATTTGCTCCCTCTATCCTTATATATCGAAAACGGGGCGCTTTCCGAAGGGTCACCCGAAGATATATGTGGATACTGAGTGCGACGATCTGTTGAATGGATCGTACGAGGCTCTGGGCACAACGGTCAACGGTATGAAACGTTGCACCGTTTTACCGCCGCGTGATCTTTTTCATCCCGTCTTACCCGTACGGATGCATCAGAAGCTGTTGTTCGCGCTGTGCCGTACATGCACCGAGGAAAAAATTCAATCGGCTTGTCCGCATGAAGACGTAGACGAGCGTGTGTTTACAGGTACCTGGGTGGTGGACGAGGTTCGGAAGGCACTCGAAGTCGGCTACAAAGTCATAAAAGTTTTTATTATTTGGGCCTACGAGATGACTCAATATGATCCGGTAACGCGCGACGGTGGTCTCTTTGTCGAATATATAAACACGTTTTTAAAGATCAAACAGGAAGCCAGCGGTTGGCCTGCCGAATGCACCGATGCAGACTCGCGAGCGCGATATATCGAAGAGTACGAGCGCGCTGAGGGTATACGCCTAGATCCGGACAATATCTGTAAAAACCCGGGTCTGCGCTCCGTTGCGAAGTTATGCCTGAACTCGTTCTGGGGTAAATTCGGTCAACGGGATAATTTAACGCAGACGACGGTAATAAACAATCGCGAACAATTGCTACGGCTTCTGGGGGATAACGATAAAGAGGTGCGACGGTTGCTCCCCGTAAATGACGATGTTTTGTACGCGAATTGGGTATCCATCGACGAGGCCATAATACCGTCGTCACAAACGAGCGTGGTAATCGCGGCGTACACAACAGCGCAGGCCCGGTTAAAATTGTACAGCTACCTTGAACGGTTAGGGCGCCGAGTGTTGTACTACGACACCGACTCGGTGATTTATGTCAGCACGGGGCGACAGGGCGAATGGTCACCTCCACTCGGTAACTTCCTTGGCGACATGACCAGCGAGTTGAAGGAGCCTACAGACTATATAATGTCGTTTGTCTCCGGAGGTCCCAAATTTTACGGCTACGAGGTCGTGAACAGTGCGAAGCACGATGAGGTGATTAAAACAGAATGTAAGGTGAAGGGCTTGAGTTTAAATTACCTTAACGCTCGGAAAGTTAATTTTAACTCGATTCGACGAATGATCGAAGCCGATTTGCCCTGCGAAAATGACGAATCGATAAGACTTAATTTTGCATCCATCCAGCGAACGGCGCTTCACGCTGTTATAACCCGGGAAATGTCAAAAACCTGTCGTGTTGTATGTCACAAACGTCGGCATCTGACACACACGTTGTCGCTTCCGTTCGGTTTTAAGGAATAATTTGTATACCGATGCAAATGTCGCCGTCGTCGTCGCCATCGCTGTCGTTTCATTTAGATAATAATAATTTAAGTTATTTGCAAATGTATGTATAGTGTATAAAAAAAAATCTGTATTATAATGTGTATATAATAAATATTAACGCGTGTGTGTGTGTGTGTAATTAATGAGTATGTTTGTAAATACGTATTATAAATAAATTGTACCATTTTTATTCAATAAGATCGACAGATTTGTAAAATATTACCGTCTACTTGTATTGTATATTGTAGTGTTAAGTAATACTATTGTAAATACACGCTGCATAATGATTTAAAATAAATCTGAATATATTTTTTATGTATGTATGGTTTATGCATTAATGGTATATAATAAACTGCGAAATCATTTTTAATACAAATAAAAAAATTTCCTGCCAATATGTATGTGTGAATTATTTGTTAATAATAAATGATATTTTAACATATTTCCTCATATGTGTTTATAAATTACTTCCCTATAAGCTAGGCGGCACCACATGCGCCGTATAAGCTTATGGAGCGCATGTGACCGCGGCATAAGAGCTGATCGCCCCCCGCTCGCTCGCTCATAAGCTGATGGTGCGAGCGAACGGGCCTGTAGTAGCTGAACCACCGCCGCGCACACGTCGTACAAGCTAATGGCGACGTGTGTCCTCCGCGCCGCCGCCGCCGCCGCCGCCGCCGAGAAGCTTATTGTTGCGAGGTTAAGTGTACCACAACCGAGGAAACATGGACGTGCGTTGGAAACACCCGTGGACATCGTTAATTTGTGGTCCAACAGGCTGTGGAAAAACAGTTTTCGTGCGTAGATTTTTACAAAATCTAACGGCTATGAGTGACACAACGTTCGATCGGATATTATTCTACCATGGAGACAATCTCGATTCCGATACAGCTGCGCTATTACAAAATTCTCATCGAGACCCCGCAAACCGAAATATTAAGATCGAACTTCACGAGGGACTGCCGCAACCGGAGGATTATTCGCACGACAATAATTTAAAAAAGTTAATTATTATCGACGATTTAATGAGAGAATCATCGAATAATACGATAGTAGATCTTTTCACGAAAGGTAGCCATCACAAAAATATCAGTGTTATTTTTATAACGCAAAATATTTTCCATCAAGGACACGGTCAACGTGATATTTCACTGAACGCGAATTATATTGTTATATTTAAAAACCCTCGCGATCGAGCACAAATTCAGCACCTAGCCAGACAAGTGTACCCCGAGGATCCTCGGTTTTTGACAGAGGCGTATCACGATGCGACTGATCAACCGCATGGTTATCTACTGTTGGATCTGAAGCAATCCACACCGGATATTTGTCGATGTCGTACAACTATATTCCCCGACGATCCTCAAATGCAAGTCTACGTACCGAAGAATAAACGGGCGTTGCGTCAACTGAGTTGAACCAAGGTATTTAGGATAATGTAAGAGCGATTCTAACACCAGTTGTGAAATCGTGCGAGATGCGCAAACATCGGTGCATCATGGTTGTAAATAAGAAGAGAAACGGACAGTGTTCTGCACGACCGCCGATCGGTAAACGCCACGCTGCGCTACTCAATGCTCTCTGTCACTCGAGTAAAGAGCAGCAACGAGCCATACTGCGCACAGCCGACGCGTCTCTGATCAAGTGTATAGGTGAATGTGCCTTAAACGTCTTACACGGCGTAGTACAGCTTCAGGCAGGAGCCAAAAACCGTTTAAAAAGATATAAGAATGTACTGCGTCAACTAGCGCCCTGCCGTGTAACCGTTAAAGCGGGCCAGCGAGGTGGCGGAATAGGCCGCACTGGTGGCGCCGCCGAACGTAAGCGACGAAAGTACAATTGGAGAGCGAAAAAACGTCTTATGATGCAGAAAGGCTGTGGAGCATTCTTACCGCTTTTATTAGCGCCGATTATCACTAGTTTGTTTAGTAAGCTGTTTGGAGGCAAAGGTGAAGGAGGTAATGGTGCTTAGTGTACATCGTGCACGTCAGCTGTCACTCGAGATCTTATGGAACACGCGAAGAAAATGATTTTAGTACCGGCCGAAGAGGTTGCGAAGTGGAAAGAACCGATGACCGGAGGCGGAACCTCCGTACCGACAGATGATCAGAAAACTGTACAGACACCGGGTGATCCAGTATCACGTCTCGACGCTGAACTTACCGATATTTTGCACTCAAAAAAGTATCCAGACGACGCTGCCAAGTGGAAACAGTATCTACAGGTACTGCAGCGATACTTATTTCTCGTTGATGCTCGGAACGGTACGATGGATTCGACCACGCCTACCGCACTACCAGCATCAACAAGCGAACAACAGCCACCGCCGGAAAATGAAGATTTTAATCCGTCGGTAATCGTAAACAGCGTACCTGAAATGTATAGACGTCAAGCAAAGGTGCTTACGAGCTACCTGCTTAACTCGCCGACCGCATCGCAGCGCATCACGTGGGACAGAGAAGGGCGTGTGACGATAGACGGCATGCTCGTGCCCAATTCGAATATTGTCGATCTCATTAACGATGCAGTACGGGCTAGAAAAAGCTTCAAAGCTAATGGACGAGTACAGTTTATCAAGAGTCTTCGCGCTGTCTCTGTACCCCGCACATTTATCGGGAACGACGTGTTATGGAATATGGGGAATACACATATTGCGCGCAAACGTTCACGAAAGAATCCTGATAATTCGGACAGTGGAAACTATTACGACGACGGCGACGACGAAGAGAACAACGAAAAACAACGCCTTGTCACAGGGTCTACTTCTACCGACGCCATAAAACGTTCCTCCAAAAGGCAAAAGGAAAAAGACATCGAAAAACCACGCGGATTTGCCCGCTGGCTTAAACTGTGAATTGCGTCCATGGATGGGCGTGCGCGTGGGCGAGAAATATGTCATTCGAAAAAGTGTATTATGATCCGGCGCATCCTGCAGGTTATGCCGGCGCAAGGCGCTTAATCGACAAAGAACGCAAAGCGAATAAAGTTTACGACTGGTTGACCCAACAGGATGCATACACTATTCATAAACCCATCCGTCGCCTCTTCCCGCGCTTGTTTTACAACGTTACTAATATAGACGACGTCTGGGAGGCCGACCTCGTAGATCTACGATCGTTGAAAAGTTACAATGACAATGTCTCATACCTGCTTACGGTCATTGATGTATTGAGCAAGTACGCCTGGGTCGAACCACTGCAGGATAAAACTGTGCACACAGTCAAAGAAGCATTTAAACGAATTTTCGAGCGCAGCGACGACCGCTTACCTGTCTGTCTGCAGACCGATAAAGGCAAGGAATTCGTCGGCAAAGAGCTACAGACGTTTCTCAAGAAAAGCGATATCAATTTTAGGGTTACACGCAACCCTGACATTAAAGCAGCAATTGTCGAACGGTTCAATCGTACACTCAAAGAACGAATGTGGCGCTATTTCACACATCGAAATACGCGACGGTATATCGATATACTTCAACAGTTTGTTCACGCATACAATCATGCCAAACACTCGTCAATTAAGATGGAGCCGGCCGCCGTGACATTATACAATGCGGATAAAGCGCTGGAGAATATGACAAACGCCTCTATGAAGCAGCGTGGGAAAAGACGCTTCTCTACGGTTAAATACAAGTGCGGCGATCATGTCCGGATTAGTAGAACAAAAGGCACGTTCGAGAAGGGTTACGAGCGAAACTGGAGCGAGGAAATTTTTCGTATCACCAAGGTTGTACGCCAGGGAATCGCCAGGGAATACGTGTTTACGAGCTGCACGATCTTGAAGGCGAGTTAATTGACGGTTTCTTCTACACCGAAGAAATAACACCTGTGCACGAGAAACGTATGACACAAAAGCAAGAGTTTAAAATCGATCGTGTTTTAAAGACAAAAGGACGGGGTACGAAGAAACAACTCTTCGTCAGTTGGGTCGGCTACCCATCGAAATTCAACTCCTGGATACCTGCTTCTAACGCCCACAGTCTCGGCGGTTAACGCCACGAGAACAGACATTATGTACAACGATGAAAACTTTTATCTCGTGTTGCCCAGTAACAGCAGCATGAAGTACTATCCGGATAACACTACGACACGCTTCACCACTCAACTTTCACGTGAAATAGCTTTGAGTGGTCAATGGGTTGTGGGTTTATCGGAAATTCACATACCCTGCACAATGATACACTTGCAACCAGACGAGACGGAAATTCGGTGGACGCCGTGTGACAAAAAAGAGCAGATGATCGGACATATACCACACGGACTGTACAATAGTCATGCCGAACTGACGAAAAATATAAATAATCTGCCTGGCATGCGCGAAGCAGGTATACAGCTTGTCAATGCCAACAGCGCGCACGGCTATACGGCAATTGAGGGCGAAAAGTGGGCAGAAAAGTGTGGGAAACAAATTGTGACTCCACAAAATATATTGTGTATGAATAAGAAGATCGCGCGTGTACTCGGGTTTAATGTAATACCGAATGAAGACTGGGAAACATCAGAGACTGTATACCTACGTTACATACGAGGGATTCAGCGCGAAGGACAGATGCCCCCTTGTATCGCCCGTGCTCTCCCCGAGCAACTTTTTGTCTATACCGATCTATGTGTACCATATACGGTGGGTGACACACAGACCTCCCTATTGCGTATCGTTAATCTAAATACCTCTCAGTATACATACGGAGCGACGCAAGTGAAATATTTTTCACCGTCAAATTATATACCTTTGCTCAATAATTGCTTTCGCACTATTGAGATAGATATAAGGGACCATTTGGGGAAGCCCATCGCATTCGAGTACGGAACGTTAACCCTTACACTTCACTTTAAACGGGTTGCTTAGGCAATATGGTGGCCCATTATACGGCTTATTACGAGAACCAAGTCGGCGGGGGTGCTGGACGTATAGGCAACGTTTTTGTGGGCGCACCTTATCAACGAGGTCACGGAACCGGCAGGTTTCTCGGTGGTCTATTCAGAAGTGTACTACCGCTGCTGACAAAAGGTGCTAAAGCCGTGGGGAAAGAGGCCCTACGTGCAGGCGTACACGTTATCGAAGATGTGAGCGGTAACCATATACCATTTAAAGAATCGCTCCGTCGGCGTGCCAAGGAATCTGGGGAAAATTTGAAACACAAGGCCAATGAAAAAATCGCTCTACTTATGAAAGGCTCTGGTTATAACAGTACGATCGCCTCACGAACGATGCAGTCGTTGACCGGTCGTACACCTGCGCGTACCTCTGCCAGAAAAAGGTCTACCGGAACGAAAAGAAAGAAGAGGAATACCAGTGTCGCACCGACGAAGAAGAAAAAGAAGAGAAGGACAGCCACGGGGAAAGTCACGAAGAGACGAAAAAATACGAGGAGTAAGAAGAAAAGGACGGCCATTGACATTTTCGGAAGTGCTTAAACATCATGTCTTTTTTACATTCACATTCTTGCGAATGTATGAAATCGGAACTCGATTTGTTCACTATACGCCAACGCAAACATCCATAGAAGCTTCTCAATGGGTCCACTACAAGCCTGTCTCTTCATTGTCGGACGACGGTCCCATCGAGTTTGTTATACCTGGCCATGGCGATGAGTACTTGGATCTTGCCCACACTATGATCTGTGTGAAACTGAAAGTACTAGCCACCGCCGATTCGGTATACAAAGTGGCGCCTGTTAATAACTTTCTACACAGTCTCTTTAATCAGGTCGATGTATTTTTCAACCAAAAGCTCGTTGCGCCGCCCAATAATGCATATGCGTATCGGGCATACATTGAAACATTACTCAATTACGGCCCAGCGGCAAAGCACTCGCATCTGACAACTGCTTTATGGTTTATGGATAATCCAGGTACCTTTGAGGCCATGCCTGGCGCGGCAACAGAACCTGTTAATTATGGGCAAGAGATTCGATCAAGGTATATCAGAGGCGCCAAGACTGTCGATATGATTGGCCACTTGCACTGTGATGTATTTAATCAGGACAAATTTTTGATAAACGGTGTAGAAGTACGTCTACGGCTCGTACGTTCAAAAGACGATTTTTGCCTCATGGAAACGCCAATACAAGGCGTGACGCACAAAATAAAAATTAACGATGTGTCTCTACTGGTATGACGGGCAAAAATTAGCTCCGGAGTACTTATAGCACATGCCAAAACTTTGGCGAAGACGACAGCAAA
Source organism: Stenichneumon culpator (assembly GCA_964017025.1). Lineage (NCBI taxonomy): Eukaryota > Metazoa > Arthropoda > Insecta > Hymenoptera > Ichneumonidae > Stenichneumon > Stenichneumon culpator. Next base: position 8,007,074 of record OZ024776.1, on the reverse strand, counting down.
GTATCCGATAACGCGTGTGGAAGTTAAATCCTTTACGATGCACAGTGGAATAATCGGTGATACATTGGACAATGTAATCCTGGGACAATTACCGAAACGTATTATACTCGGTTTCGTATACAATAGAGCTTTTAACGGCGATAAAACGCTGAATCCCTTCAATTTCCAACATCATTCGATAAATTTTCTATCACTCTACGTTGATGGGCAACAGATACCTGGAAAACCGCTTCAGCCCGAGTTCAGCGGGAACGAAAACTGGGTCCAGAGTTATCACACGCTCTTTTCGGGCACAGGTATACATTTCCAAAACGAAGGAATAGATATTGACCGTGAATCTTACGCCAAAGGATTTTGTCTGTTTGCCTTTGACTTGACGCCTGATTTATCGGCAAACTGTTTCACTCACTGGAACCTCGTGAAACACGGCAGTGTGAGAATCGAAGTACGCTTCGCCCGGGCTCTCAGCGCTACAATAAATTACATCGTTTATGCCGAATATGACAACGTGATTGAAATTGATTCCGCTCGCCAGGTTATAACCGATTTTAGTGCCTGAGCGTCACATGGTAACCGAGACAAAATTCACCCTCTCCACTTGTAAGAATGTCACGCCTCTTCCGGAGAGGACACGCTTGAGCATCGGCAGGAAAAGTATTTAAACCGTGGGATCTTGGTATATTCTACAACAGTTTACATCAAACCTTCATCATGGACGCTATAGTGGATATTCAAGCCCTGTACGGGAAGAACGGCGAGTTTCTGCCCAAAGAGATTGCCGTAACAACGCTGCAGGGAGATCATTTCGGTCATTGGGTGATCGATGCTCCGTACGAATTTGGCGAGTTGCCTAAAGAAGTACGCGCTAGCAATAATCGCCTAACGTGTTTTCACCACGGTCTCGAGTGGGTTGACGGCGATACACCATTGCGGAAAGTCTACGCCGCTCTAAGAGCCATGTGCCGTTACGCACTTCGCATCTATACACGAGGCGTACAAAAAGCAGAGATTTTACGCGATGTTCTTGGACGTGACATTATCAATCTGGAAGAGTATGAGGGGCCCAGCTTCAGGAACATGCCACCCTACGATACATGGTGCATTTATCATGGCGTATCGAAGGAGGATGCTGCAAAATGCGCGTTGAATAACGTTGGAAAAATTAAACGTTGGCTTCAGACTCAACTTTTGGATGATGTCAATCCTATTTACACGGAGCCTGTTGGCGCTGCGAAGAGAAAAGATCGACCAAGCGACGTCGTGAAAAAAACGGTCTATGATGAGATGCCGAAAGATAACAATCGTGCATCTGTCGTGAGAGAGTATATAGTCGACGAGCCAGTGACCGCTGACAACAGTGCTACTCCAAACACCTGTGACAGCACAGTACCTGCGGAAGAAATAGTGGCCCTTTACCGTAATAAACTTCACTCACCCCCTCCGCCGCCGCCGAAACGTCAACCATCGACATCTGGAACCCGTGGCGGTAATCAGCAGCACTACCGTAAACGTCGCCCCCACTCCGGGCACGAGGGTATTTATAATGAACAGTCTGGAGGTACTGGAGGCTCTACAGCACGTAACAGCCCAGACGAAAGGAGTCTTCCCCGCCGATCGCATCCCGAGTCGCTGGTCTAGACCCACTGCAATCGTCGTCAACACAGACGATCATACGCAACCCGGAACACATTGGATCGCCATATACGTCGACAACAATGGACACGGCACCTTTTTCGACAGCTATGGTCTACCCCCTCTCATCGGCAAGCATCATAATCGACTACGACGAAATACCACTACTTATGACTGGAACACCAAGCCGCTACAGTCAATCAAGTCGAAAGTATGCGGAGAATATTGCATTATGTTTCTCGATTTTATGTCTCGTGGCTATAGTTTGGGTGCTTTTTGTCGGATATTTTCAACGAATAAGGTGAAAAACGATAATATTGTGCAACGCTACTATAAGAAACTTAAACATGTAAAACGTAGGGGACGATCTGTAAGACAAGCGCGTTTGGCTCCTTTAAAAGGGGGCGGCAATAGTTGCACACCTTCATGTATACAAACATGCACAGCCCGCTTCGGGTGCCACCTGTAAATAAGCCTAATAAACTGAATAAAAAATCGACACCCCCACTCTGCTTTGGTCAATATAAAAGCAGAACTCCACGCTTGGACCAGCACATTTCGAGAAGAACCGTAGCAGTGCTAACAACACCAGTAAAATGGATATCATCAGTGGGATACTCGTGATCGATTGCGGCAAGGACCCCTGGGAACTTACCAAGGAGGAGCTGTCATATATACCTAAACCGCTGCTGCTGAGACACTGGAGCGACACTATCCCTTACCTATGGCCGAAACTACCTGAGCATATTCAACGCGACGCTGAAGTCGCATCATTTCGGCTCTGCAGGGAACATTGGCCGGCATCAGGTGTCAACCCGTATCTTGACGGGTACCCACCGACCAAGAGAGAATGCGCACAGTGTCAGCAGGATGCCTACGAGGAAGAATCCAACACAACGTCGTCGTCATCCGCAACTGTAACGCCAGTTACGACGCCTCGCTCCGATCAAAAACGATCCGAGACGCCACCACTGACCAACACTACACTGACACTTGCTACACCACCACGGGTAACAGATCTTTAAGCATGTTACCGCAAAACACCTGCTTGTAAAAATCTGGAATAAATAAACGAATATATATTTTTTTAAATAAATGTGTTTTTTATTGTCGGTAAGATATTACCATTAGAGTATGATAATATAGGAAGCGACCTTACCGACTGTAGAATAATATTACCGTTAAACGTGGATCGGTAATTCTTGGACACATGTCGGAAAACTCTTCGGCCAATCTCAACTCGGGGAATTTCCAACGGCCAATCAGGCCTCGGGGAAAATTTCCCAACCAATCACAGGCAGGAGAATTTTTAATTACTCCCCCTCTCGCGAAAAACTATCCCCCCACCATTCACCCTCATGCACTGATTGGGCCCGCTACAGCATCCCGGTCCAGACGCTGGTGGTGGGATAGCGCCAGACAGGGGAGGGGGAACAACAGATGGCCTCCCGCGAGAAACTACCCCCACCACCCACACCATCATGCGCGGATTGGGCCCGCTACAGCATCCCGGTCCCCGACGGTGGTGGTGGGGGATGGCGCCAGACAGGCTGGTGGAGGGGGAACAACAGATGGTCCCTGTCTCCCCAGCCCTGTACACTACTACTCACCAGACCCAGTATGACCCTGGGGGAACAACATTCGTTGCCAAAATTACAATATTGGCAACCACTCTGGCACTAACCCCCACGACAGTCCGAAGCCCGAAAACGCCACTCCACCGCCAGTCCCGATTCGGGAAAAATTCCAGAGCAGATCTTCCGTCACGCCGACCAGCCACTGACACTTTGGAAGCCGACGACTTCCTCTCGGCTCGAATTCTCGAGTATAAACCGACGAGGCGGGTCGTGCGGGCAAACACCACAGCAACACATCGGAACTGTCAGTGGTGATATGTCGCAACCTGGCCACGAGGATCCGCCACCGCACGGCATCGAGGATCGCACAGCAATCGATGCGTCAATCGATGCCGAGGATGCGCCCGCCGAGCGTCGCGACGAGCTTTCCGTCGCGACGAATATTCATCCAAGGGCCGCACCCAATCCCGACGGCCATCGACCGCCAGTCGCGGCGATTGACCGATCGAAAATCGAAGCACTTATCGCCAACTTGCAAGACCGACCCTAACATCGGGGAAGAAGCCGGAAACGGCATGGTTTTCTTCACTTTGAGCTACGGCCACGTGCGAGCATAATGTGTGACAGGCGAGAGTGTGAGAGTAATTGGAACGATATTTAATTAAGACGACCCGGCCAAGTTTTGGCCCCGACTCCTCTCTGGAGAGCGAACTCGATTAGCATTACGGAAGACCAGCGACGCCCCAGGACTACGACTTTGGAATATTATCGAATTTTATACCGACCAAGGCCGTCCCTGGAATTGTACGGAACCGACGAATAATTGTATCCGTGTGCGAGAGTGGTTGCGTGAGTTGCAAATAATTACTTTCCCTCCTGCCCCCCCCCATTCGATTTTCCCGTTAGTCGTACCCCTGAAGACCCCTTTTGACGATTTTGTCATAGCATTTTTAAGCCATTTTCTTCGCATATTTTGTGTTCAGTTTCGACAGTAGAGTTTATCAGGATTGAATATATTGTTGGAATTCGAATAGTGACAACCCGTTATAAAGTATCGATTGAATAGTACTTTTGTTTTACTGCTCGATGACTTTTTGTTTCTAGTTTCATCTGTTATATCCGCAGAAACTCAGTTAGCTACTCTGGGTTTTGCGGGAGAGCCGTTAGCTCTTATGATTCGGGATTTATCCAGTTAAGGGTTAGAACCCAAGAGAATTATAGTCGCACGATTTACTATTTATTATAGTTTATTAGAGAAATCTTCCAAATTAGAGTTTATTACCAATCGTATCGAGTACACCTTGTACAGTGGTCTTCCCGTGGAAGAACTTGTCCGAACTAGTAGTATCACTTACTACCGAATTGCGTGCCCTTGCACAAGTAATTGTTACGTGAATCGTAATGTAACTAACAAAACGTAACACGCAAAACGTAACCAGCAAAACGTAAACAACCGTACAGAATCAGGAGTTCCGAAGAGACTAGTGGGTGCCTGCTCTCGGTTCCCTATATATGGATGGAAGAGCAGGCACGTCAGCTTAATTTTAGTCGATGTCAGATATTTCGTCAGATTGCTAATTGTTTAAACAATTCTCGTTTCCGGGTAGAATACAATATCGTCAATAATTTCCCAATACCTGACTCAGCAATTCCTGAGCTGATGCGTTACTTGCCGAGTCGCTCGCGATTGCCTAAATACTGCGTTAGGTGTCAAGTTACACGCGTTTGCCTAAATGCTGACTCGACTGTACGGTCGATTTCGTTATTATTTCGCAACGACGCGCGGTCGTCGCCTGCAGCTGCATACCTCGATTCCGGTGCAATGACCTTGCCTTAATAATCGAGGTATTGAAATACCCGGGGTACAACACATCCATCAAACTAGTTGTACGTCTGATGGATCCTCCGCCTGTGATCTCAATAAATATATTATTCTGATATATCGTACATCTCGAGTATTACCGCCAAGAATGCTCTACGCAATATATATAGTGCGCGTGAGTGGTGGTATTTTGGCGAGATAATTAGCGTAATTTCTCGACCAAACCCCCCCCCCCCCATTTTTCCCCGAATTACCCCCGTTATTTATTGCGATTTCTACTAGTTTTTTGTGTGCCGATGTAATTTATCAAGAAGCCCTAGTCAGTGCCCTAGACCTTGAGAAGTCTCATTCCCGCCCCCTTTTTCCTTGCTAGCCGTGTGCCGCGTGCAAGTTCAATTTTTCTTCTTTCTTTTTGGTGCTAAGTTACGGTGCTACCCCGTGAAAGTAGCTGGCGCTCAAAAAACCGACGGATTAAAGCGTTTTTTCCATTTTTTTTTCTCTTTTTCGATTTACGATATTTTTGTGGAGATTTTCACCGGCCAGCCCCGCCCCCCTTCCGTGCGATCTACCCTTGCGAGCGACCATTATAATTTCCGTTCTTTTTTTCTTTTTTTTGCTTCGAGGTATTATTTTTAGTTTTATTTTCTGTTTCATTTTTCTTTTCTTTTTTTTGCTTTCGCTTCAACGTACCAGTGACGGCGTTGAAGCAACTGGTATTATTCTGTGAAATTCCTTTCTTTTTTTTTTTCTTTTTTCTCGTTTCTCGCCTTCGCTCCAACGTACCAGTAACGGCGTTGAAGCGATCGGGATTTACCGCGCTATTTTTTTTGGTTATTCATTCTAGTTTTTCTTTCTTTCTTTCGCTCAACGTACCAGTACCGGCGCTGAGCGATCGGTATTACTGCAGTTTCTCGCTTTGTTTTTCTTTCTATTGTAACATTCTTCAACGTACCAGTGCCGGCGTTGAAGCGGCCAAGAGTTGTTATTAAGCGAATTATTATTATTTTTTTTTTAAGTTTCTATCTAAAATTTTTGTGCTTTATTTTGCCCTACCCCTATCCTCCCGACCGCCCACGACTTCATCGCGTACCAAATGACGTAATGACGTACCCAAGGGTAAGCCTCCGTCACAAAAATGAGCCTGACTAGCTCAGTCGGTAGAGCATGAGACTGGAGTCTCGCAGCGACAGTGCTCGTGGTCGGACGTGTCCACACGAGCTCCGCGATACTCACTGTGATCTTTGCATTCCGGACAAATCATAGTGCTTTATTCGTGTAAAGAGAGGCTCGTACCCTCATATCAAGGTGCTGCTTATTTTCGCAGTTGTATTTCGGAAAAATCTGGTTTTTTAGTGGCCAGTAACAAAGAAAAGCTAAATACTGTTGGTCGCCGGCTGGCGTGCCTCAACATGGCGCCCACGAGCTGCAAGCGTCCGCTGCCCGACAAAGGATCCAACGAGGATAAGGATCCCTGTAGGACGTCCGGAGCCTCTAAGAGAATTGGAGTCATGCAGAAATTAACCTCGACGCAGCTTGATAGAATGTATAAACAAGCTCTAAAAGAAAAAAAATGCTGGTCCATCGGAACCTCACGTGATGCCGGGAATTATCAAGGCAAGAAAGGCAGGGAGCAGTGCAACAGCACTAGCACCAGCACTGATAGCAGGGCCATCTAGAGACGCTCGCATCAATCCGCCAGTGGGCGACGAGAATGATGAAACCTGGCAGGTCCCGGAAAAACCTCAAGAGGTGTAAAAAAAAGCATGTGGCTGAAATACCCACTGATAATAATAGCTTTGAAGCCCTATCAGACTGCAGTGACATGGAAGAAGGAGATGACGTGGCAAATATGGCCCAACAGCCTAAGCAACCGAAACCGCCACCGATACACGCGGAGGGAATTGAGATGCCAGCCCTTGTGACCCTCTTGGAAGCTGCAAAATTCCCAGAAGAAGCGTTCGAAATAGTACAAATTGATCCCATAAATCACACGATCCTTTTCAAAGATATATCGCACTACCGAATCGCCAAAGTTTTGCTCATAGAAAATAAAGTGAGATTTTACACCTACACCCCCAGAAACGAAAGATCAAAGTCCCTAATCCTAAAAAAAATCAGGCGTGACTTCACCACCGAACAGATAAAGGCAGAAATCGAGAGGAAGAGCCACATCGATAAAAGCAAGTTTGAAGTATCAAAATACTATTTTGACAAGAAAAATCGGCTAAAATACCACCATTTAGTGCAAATAAACCCGGACACCCCAACGGCGCCCTTCTTCAAAATCCAACACCTAGTGTACCAGAAGGTTCGCTGGGAACATCAGCGAAAGGAAGATCTTTTTCAGTGCAGAAACTGCCAACGAATTGGGCATGCGAGCAGCAACTGCACGCTCGAGTTTTGTTGTGTAAAGTGCGCTCAAAATCATGGCCCCAAAAACTGTCCGATTGAAGAGCAAACCGACAAAACTGCATTAAAATGCGCCAACTATGGGGAAATAGGACACCCAGCATCCTACAAAGGCTGCCCTTTCTACAAATACGCATTAAAACTAAAGAAGGAACAGGCGGCAGCCAACAAAATGGCCACCCAAGTGAAGCTAGCAAAGATCCATGCCTCAACGAACCCGTTGCCATCATACGCTGGCGCCGTGCAGCGCACTCCACAGAGCCAGCAGCAATATCTGCGAGCGCCACCTATCTACGATCAGCCGAACTACATAAGAAACATCCATCCACCGATCCACCGACCGACTGAAGCGACGCCGCCCGATCTCCCACCGCCGTGGGTACACGATCTGAAAAGGGACATCGCAGAAATTATGGAACAAGTCAAACCCCTTGTATCCCAAGTGGCCAAAAACACAACGAACATAGAGTTCCTAATGTCGGCATTATTTCCGCAATAAATAGATAGTATACTTCCGTACCTTTAATGGCTACTTCCACAAACAATTCTTCAAAAATTAGAATCACTGCAATAAATGTCAATTCCTTGATTGCAAACCACCGTAGGCTTGAATTAATAAATTTCACAGCTCTGCATAAATTAGACATTGTTTTGATTTCCGAAACGAAACTTAATAAAAATTATAATCCGCACTTGAAGGACTTCGATCTAATCCGTACTGATCGCCCCAACTCCACACAAGGAGGCGGAACAGCGATATTAATAAAAAAAAGTCTGAAATATGAAATAATCTCCTACCCTTCGTCACGGAGTAATAAAATTGTTGAGTATACGATAATCAAAATAGCAACCAGAAATAATAGTATCTTCTACATAATCAGTATTTACGCGACAAATGATAATCGAAAGTTGTTTGTGGACGAGCTGGACCTGATCTCCACAAAACTTAATCTACTGTGATTTCATTCGAAATTACCTTCTGGAGTAATTTCGACCCTCCGCGTTCGCTCGCGTGTCTGTCGTTTTCTTTTCTCGTTGGTCTGTCTGTCTGTCTGATTTTACGGGGTGTCGTACTCTGGGCAGTCGCGTCAGGTTGCGTCTCGTCAGGTCTTTTTGTTTTTGGGAAAAGGAGGAGGCTTCAGCGGTTCTCGCCAACTACGTCCGGAGACGGAGACACTATCATCATAAGCTTCCGGGTGAGGAGTAGGCGAGGAGTATAGGTTCGTGGTTTCTGAGTATGGTTGGATTATTGAAATAATCTATTGTGAATGTGGATCGATTTCTGTCTTTACTATTGTTTATATTGATTGGTATTCCTGTAATGTGTGCCTCGACGGCAACTGACACGTCGAGGTCACGTCCTAGTCTATGAGTTTCGTCGGCAGAAACTCGCGAATATTTATGTCGATTCGCCTCGACTAAACTGAATTTTATTTGAAGATTTATTTTGTTGGCTTTGACTCTACTTTGACTCGAATGGGGTTTCAATATTCATTTACTTTCCTCGGTGTACGGTAAATGGAGCTGTCCTGGCACAAGGATGCTAAGTTTTATTCAAATTACGCTTTTCGCCCGGTGGCACATGCGTACGCGACGGCGGAAAAGCGTGATGAAAAATAATCTTTCCAGTTCTCAGTGCGTGTGCTCGATATGCGCTAGCTTAGTATTTATTCACGTTTGAATTATTCTACTATTCACCCGATGGATCTTACTCTACTTAAGCTCTCGTGTCCTGCGCTGCGAACGTGCACGTTTCTAACTAGAAATCGGGCGAATCGCCTTTGTTCGAATTCGGATAGTCTTTCGTTTTTACACTATGCTCTTAGGGAATCGATATTTCGTCTTCCTGCAATTGAAACGCTTCTACTTGCTTCCTACTGATTTTGAGAGATTTTAATTTATTCGTTGCCTATGGGCTGTAGCCAACGGAGCTGGGCTAGCTCAAGCCACGCGTTATTAACTTCTGATTTGTCTATTTTGCGAGTTGGGCTATCTCGATGGTTAGACTTAGAATTTTAACGCGCAGGGAGAAAGGTCTCTTTCTCATGGAGTGTCCACGAAGGCCAGAGATGTCTGGAGCTCGCTTTCACGGGAGTGGTAGGTGGGTTGGCGGATTAGAAGTGATTCTACAGGAGTTTTAAGTTGAAATAAGGTTCTGAGCGTCCGATCGCTCACGCTTATATAGTCGAGCGGAGTCCCGTTATTCCTCGTCATCGATCGTACGATGTGTGACGTCGATGCAACGGCTAATTACTCTTAAGTTTTTAATTTGACTGGGACCTGCAACGGCGCTTTTCGCTTATTGTGGTAGGCGATGGGCGCTCGGTTTATATTCTAGGCGGAGCCTTTGGACTCGCGCCGCCCGTCGGTGACCGGTGACGTCGGTGTAACCGAATATTTTCCTTAAATCGAATTTAAGATTCGGCCGCAACGACGGATCTCCCTTATCAGGGATCCTGATACGCGCGTGGCTCGCGGATGGGCGGAGCCCCTTTCCTCGCGCTCCTTGGCCCGTTCGATGGTCGCGGGTTGTCGTGTCGATCGATATATCTATATCGACCGCTATCCGCGAGATTATGGACGGGGTAGGGGCCTGTCCCGTTACAACAGCCCCCAAAGAATTTGAACTCGAGAACTTTCGATGATGGAGAATTCTTTGTACTTTATTATTTCATTATATGCATATTGTTATTCATTGTATGCGGTGTCGTCGTATTACTCGATTTTAGCTGATTTGTTGGCCGGTGGTGCTTCAGCCGTGGGTGGCCGACGCTTCCCGGTTTGCACCTTCGTGAAAGTGTGCTTCCGCTGGATCGCCGCTTCCGTTATCGGGTCGGTGACTACGACGTGTTTTTTTTTCTTCCGTCGTCCTCCGCGCTGGAGCCGGCTGGCCCATGATTATGGACTTCCAGTCGCGTCTCGATGTGACGTCGCTTACGATCTTAGGGAAAGAACGAGTCCGAGAGTCACACGAATTTGTCGCTTTACGTATTGCGATTCTTTATTTTATTTGATTTTATTTGATTTTATCTTATTCTATCTTTTTTTTTTTTTATTTTAATTTTATTTATTTGATTTTATTTTATTTTTACCTTGAGCTTTTTTGGAACGAACTTGATGGGCTGCTTCGTTGTCCGAGCCCCCAGGATTCCTTGTACCGCTATTCCATTAGCTTCTGCCAGGTTTGCGAGCTCGGCCACTTCACGGTGCACTTGTTCGTAACCCGCAAGCAAGTCGAAATAGGCAGGTTCGGTGTTTGATTTTTTTGAAAATACTTTTATAAGCCGTTGTGGCTTGTGACGGTTCCGAATCGCGGTGAACCGCAGGTACGGGCGCGGAATTACTTCGCGGATTCCACAGCTTGTCGGCTCGGTTTGCGTTTGCTGATCGCACATGTTATCTTGTTCGCTCTTTGGTCGATACTGAAGGCTATCTGGGATTATTTGTCAATTTCGACCTTTATCGGCGTCGAATCGGCGTCTTGTTGTGACCCGTATTGCCCGCGTGTGAACCGCGTCGTGCTCGGCTGGTTCATCGCAGCTTCGCTGTGTCTCGTGCCTCGAGGTACGCGATCGCTGGTAATTCCTTATTTAATTTCTTCGTCCACGACAGGTGAGTTGTACGGGCGTAGATCGCTGGCATGGTATTGTCCTCGCTCTTTGCCGCTATCTAGGTATTTCAAGATATACGTGGACTCCCAAATTACTTTTTTTATTTGGTATGGTCCCTCATATAGACTCATGAACTTCGCGATTAGTTTTTTTGTCGGGTTCGAGACGTTTAAAGCTTTAACGAGCACGCGTTCTCCTATCGCGTATTTCGTTATGTTGTGGTTTTGGTTAAAGCTCGCGGCTTGCCTGCCTCGCCTTTCTTCCATGTTTTTCCGTGCCAGGGCTATCCAAGCCTCCTGCGTGGCTTTCGGTTGGTCTGAATTGTTTAGTAGGTGTTCCCATGGTTTTTTTGGTAATTTTCCAGTGTGCAGTAGAATCGGAATGCAGCCAGTCGTCTCGTGGTGCATTTCATTCACACATGACTCGATGGTTTCGAGGTGCGCGCTCCAGGCGGTGTGTTTATCTTTTAAAAAAATGCGGAAAAATCGCGAGAGCTCCCGATTCGTCCTCTCGACCGGGTTCGCCTGTGGATGCCGTATCGACGTGAGGATTCGTCGTATGTTCAGCTCTTCGAGCGCGCGCTTCCATTTCCCGCCGGTGAACTGCGTGCCTTGGTCGGATAGCAGCGCTCGAGGTTTTCCGAATTTGGGGAAATAATCATTCGTCAAGCACCGTATGGTGGCCCCGGCTGTCGCACTTTGCAGTGGATATAATCGGATTAGCTTTGAGAACACATCGATCACGGCTAGGATGTGTTTCATTCCGTATTTGGCCGTCGGTAGCGGGCCATAAAAGTCAAGAGATGCTAGATCCCCGGGTCGATCGGGCAAGATGCTGCGGGCTTCCGCATACGACCCACGGGTGTAGACCTTGTTCTTTTGGCACGTTATACAGGTTGCTAGTAGTTTCCTCGTGAGCCTGTACAGGTTCGGGCAATCAAAATCATCTCGCAATATGAGATAACATTTCTTTGCCCCTGCGTGACCGTATATTTCGTGGCATGCGTTGATAATCGTGCTCGCTTTACTCTTTGGTATTACCGCGCGTAACTTGCCTTGGACGCTTTTGTACAATATGCTGCTTTTCATTTCGTACCCAGGAGCGTGGTCGTTCGCGCCGATCGATTCAATTATGCTTCGTGTGCGTTCATCTTGGCGTTGTACCTCCGCGAGGCGGGTTAGGAGATCTTCGAGCTCGGGCGTTAAGTCACAGGCGAGAGCCGTAATCATTACTTCTCGCTGATTATTTCCTCGCTCTACAACGATGGGTCTGCTCAGCGTGTCCGCCACCGTGTTCTTTTCTCCGGGGCAGTGCTCTACAACCATGTCATAATCCTGGATCGCAAGAGTCCACCGGGTTAGTCGCGCGTGCGCGAGCTTGCATTCCCTTAAAAAGGTTAATGCCGCGTGATCCGTTGTCGTGATGACCTTGGCTCCGAGTAGATAGGATCTAAATTTCTGCAACGCCCATACGATGGCCAAGAGCTCTTTTTCCGTCGTGAAGTAACCGATCTCGGCCCCTTTTAGGGTTCGGCTTGCGAACTGCAAAACCCTTTTCTCACCATTTGCATCGCGTTGAAAAAGGACGGCCCCCAGGGCATAGTCGCTCGCGTCCGTATCGAGATAATATGGTTTACTCTTATCCGGATACTTCAAGATTACGCTGTCGCAAAATTTTGATTTTATGTCCTCGAAACATCGCTCCTCGTCCTTACCCCATTTCCACTTTACCCCCTTTCGGATAAGGTCCAGTAAGGGTACCGTCGCACTAGCATGCTGGCTGGTAAACTTACTATAATAGTTTATCAGCCCAAAGAATCCTCTAAGCTGCTTAGTATTTTTCGGTGCGGGAAATTCGTGGATTGCCTTTACCTTCTCCGGGTCTGGCTTGATACCCCCCGGTGTCAGGATGTGTCCGAGGAATTTCACTTCCTTTCGGAAAAAATTAGATTTTGTTAAATTAATCGTTAGACCGTGTATTGAAAATTGCGTGAATAGCTTGTCGAGATCCTCGAAGTGTTGCTCTATAGTTTCGGACATGCACAACAGGTCGTCTACAAAGTTAATAATATTTTGTAGGCCGCTTAGAACGGGTTGTAAACCCCGTACGAGACTCGCCGTGCTAGTTCGTAGCCCGAACGGCGTTACGCAAAATTCGTAACAGCGCCCACGGTGAGTAAAAGCAGTGTACTTTCGTGATCTTGCCGTTAGCGGGATTTGCCAAAAACTCGCGGTTAAGTCGAGTGACGAGATAACCGGCATCCCGGTGCACTCCTGAAATAATATTTCCGGTGTTTCCATCTGCTCATTATCGTGCTGTAAGATCTCGTTTATTCGTCGCGCATCTAGACAGAGTCTGATGCTGTTATCTTTTTTTATTACCACGAGGATGGGGTTACGGTACGGACTCGTCGAACGCTGTATTACTCCGAGCGATAACATTCGTTGGATCTCATCATCCACGCTGTCCCGATAGGCAATTGGTATCGGGTATGAGTGGGCTTGGAATGATTTGTGCGGGATGACCTTGAGATCATGCTCATAGGTCAACAGTCTCCCCGGTTTTTTATCAAAAACTCTTCGGTGTTTATGTAATAAATTGATGAACGCCGTTTTGTCCTGCTCGGAACCCCATTCGGTTGCCGCGACTTTTTGTTCGATCTCGTCGTCGGTGACGATGTATTCTGTCTCTGATGTTGGTGCGACTCGCATGATCGGTATTTCACCTGCGATTGCTGGTGGATTTGTAAATCGTAACCTTTGCGTTCTCATTGGATTGAATGGATCTGTGAACGTTAGTTCGTAATTTTCTAAGTCGATTTTAATTTTTAGTTTGTATAACAGATCGATTCCTATTATACAATCCACCGTCAGTTTCGGTACAACTAGTATCGTCCCGATTTCGTGTGCTTGTTGCAGCTGGATTTTCGCGTGAAACTGTCGAGAGACCTTCGTTGCTTTTGTTTCTGTCGCGGATGTCACCGTTACACCGGTCAGCGGTAACGTCGGGCATTTTCCGAACCGTGCGATGTGCGCTTTGTAGAATACTTCAGAAACGGCACTGACTTGACTCCCTGTGTCAATTAATGCACAAACTTCGATCCCGTCGATACAGATATTCAACTTTGGGCATTGTGGTACTGGCCTTGCCCGTGTTGCCTCAGCTTCCAACAAGTATTCCCTCGTGTCCTCCCCATATCCAAACGTCACTTCTCGTATGGGGATTTCTACAGAGGTGACGCCTCCTCGTTTCCCGACGGTGACACTGATTCCTGATCGACGTTATCTTCGGTGGTTTCCTCTTCGTCGACCGTTATCGCGTGGATTCCACGCTGCTCCGCATATGGCTTCTTCTTCCCGGCCTCCTCCCTCGTCTGGCCGGGTCGGCTGGCCGACGGCGTAAATTTCGCCCTATCGTCTGATTTTTGTACCGAGACGTTTCTCTCGGGGACACCCTGGGTCGTCGTGGCACGAGTAAATTTTTCGAAACGCCTTCGTTGGCTGTTGATCGCCCCCCCTTGGTCGTATGACTCGAGGAAGTCTAGCAGAGCCGTCACGGTGCGTATGCCACGCGCGAGAATTGCCCCGCGAATTTCCTCGGTGAAATGTCTTGCGAGTTTCCGTATGGTTTGTTCATCGCTCAGTCTCGGAATTAACTCGCGAGCGATGCCGATTAAATTTATCGCGTACGATATTCGTTTTTGTTTTGATTCCGGGTTGTGCCACCCGTAGTCGAGAATCTCTCGTACTTGGTGTTGCACGTCGTCGTTCCAAAATCGACGGGTGAACTGGTATTCAAAATCCTCCCAGGTGTTAACGTCAACCTCGACGAGCGTCCACCATTCTTTCGCAAGGTGTAACAGGCTCTGCTCGACGAGGGCTTTGAAGCTATATCGGTGTCCAAGGGTATCGCAGTAACGTCTAAATTCCTGTAAAAATCGTATGGGACGCTCCGACGCAGTTCCCTTGAATACCGGCACCGCGAGTTTCGGCGCTCCCCATATCAGTGCCGTGCATAGATTCAAAATTTGCTTGCGCGTTCGGCTGTCGCATAGTGGACTCATGAGTCGGTAACGGAGCCCCCCGCCGCGGCTCGTGAACTATTACCGGTTCGCTTGGCCGTGAGTCGCGAATCGGGCTGACCCTTGTCGCGTTTAACCACGGGTCCTGCCTTCCCTCCGTGTTTTCGTGAGCGTCGATGGTTTGATCATAGCTCCCGATCATATTCGAGTTTCGCGTTATCTGCTGCTGGTATGCTTGAGCGATACGCTGTTCCGTTGACTCGCTTACTCTGCCGGGATCGTGATTATTTCGCGTCTGTATGCTACCGGATACTTGCCCTTGATTTCCCGTTATCAGTTGCGAGATATTCGCTAAGTCTCGCTGAATCGATTTCATAGAATTTTCGGTATATTGCTGCACGTTATCAAGTCTTCGTTTGAATGAGTCGGCTAGTCTGGCGATACGTTTGCTCATATTTTCATTTTCTACACGTCTCTGCGCGTCGATCTCCCCGAGGATTCCTCTTAACGAATTTAAATCAGCCTCTGCCTGACGCGTGTTTAGCGGAGTCGGTATCTCCGTTCTTCGTACTCGTGTCGTCATCGTCGGTACATTTGCGTTGGGCCATACCGCCGCGGCTTCGGCTAGTGTTTGTCCCGCATGAGGAATTGTATACGATGAAATACATGATGACAACGTTGAATCGTTCGCAGACGTTAATATCGGCACAGTTGTGCTCGGCGTGGTTAACGCTGTTATCGTCGGTATTGTTCCGATCGTTGACCGAGTGGCGTTTGTTTTTGTTTTCGTTGCCGGCCCGTTTGTCTCCGACGTCGCCGGTACCTTCGCTGTCGCTCCGGTGCTATTATTCACGGGCGGAGCCATGATCGTTGAATTATTTACGCTTCCAGTCGCGATATTAATTTTAGAAATTCCTATTATTATATTTTCGCCTCCGAAGTCCGCGGAAATACTTTGTTCGCGACCGAATGCTAAGATCCTTTGATCGTATAACTTATGTTTGTTTTTCAGGGACTGTATATGAGTTTTTCTTTTGACGTTTTCCTTTAACGATGACCTTAAAGATTTCTTTATCGTCGAGCTTATTCGGAAATTTTTTCCGATCTTTCTAATGAGCTTTCGTGACGCCAACACACAATCGACTGCCCCACGTTGGGCGCCAATGTGATTTCATTCGAAATTACCTTTTGGAGTAATTTCGACCCTCCGCGTTCGCTCGCGTGTCTGTCGTTTTCATTTCTCGTTGGTCTGTCTGTCTGTCTGATTTTACGGGGTGTCGTACTCTGGGCAGTCGCGTCAGGTTGCGTCTCGTCAGGTCTTTTTGTTTTTGGGAAAAGGAGGAGGCTTCAGCGGTTCTCGCTAACTACGTCCGGAGACGGAGACACTATCATCATAAGCTTCCGGGTGAGGAGTAGGCGAGGAGTATAGGTTCGTGGTTTCTGAGTATGGTTGGATTATTGAAATAATCTATTGTGAATGTGGATCGATTTCTGTCTTTACTATTGTTTATATTGATTGGTATTCCTGTAATGTGTGCCTCGACGGCAACTGACACGTCGAGGTCACGTCCTAGTCTATGAGTTTCGTCGGCAGAAACTCGCGAATATTTATGTCGATTCGCCTCGACTAAACTGAATTTTATTTGAAGATTTATTTTGTTGGCTTTGACTCTACTTTGACTCGAATGGGGTTTCAATATTCATTTACTTTCCTCGGTGTACGGTAAATGGAGCTGTCCTGGCTCAAGGATGCTAAGTTTTATTCAAATTACGCTTTTCGCCCGGTGGCACATGCGTACGCGACGGCGGAAAAGCGTGATGAAAAATAATCTTTCCAGTTCTCAGTGCGTGTGCTCGATATGCGCTAGCTTAGTATTTATTCACGTTTGAATTATTCTACTATTCACCCGATGGATCTTACTCTACTTAAGCTCTCGTGTCCTGCGCTGCGAACGTGCACGTTTCTAACTAGAAATCGGGCGAATCGCCTTTGTTCGAATTCGGATAGTCTTTCGTTTTTACACTATGCTCTTAGGGAATCGATATTTCGTCTTCCTGCAATTGAAACGCTTCTACTTGCTTCCTACTGATTTTGAGAGATTTTAATTTATTCGTTGCCTATGGGCTGTAGCCAACGGAGCTGGGCTAGCTCAAGCCACGCGTTATTAACTTCTGATTTGTCTATTTTGCGAGTTGGGCTATCTCGATGGTTAGACTTAGAATTTTAACGCGCAGGGGGAAAGGTCTCTTTCTCATGGAGTGTCCACGAAGGCCAGAGATGTCTGGAGCTCGCTTTCACGGGAGTGGTAGGTGGGTTGGCGGATTAGAAGTGACTCTACAGGAGTTTTAAGTTGAAATAAGGTTCTGAGCGTCCGATCGCTCACGCTTATATAGTCGAGCGGAGTCCCGTTATTCCTCGTCATCGATCGTACGATGTGTGACGTCGATGCAACGGCTAATTACTCTTAAGTTTTCAATTTGACTGGGACCTGCAACGGCGCTTTTCGCTTATTGTGGTAGGCGATAGGCGCTCGGTTTATATTCTAGGCGGAGCCTTTGGACTCGCGCCGCCCGTCGGTGACCGGTGACGTCGGTGTAACCGAATATTTTCCTTAAATCGAATTTAAGATTCGGCCGCAACGGCGGATCTCCCTTATCAGGGATCCTGATACGCGCGTGGCTCGCGGATGGGCGGAGCCCCTTTCCTCGCGCTCCTTGGCCCGTTCGATGGTCGCGGGTTGTCGCGTCGATCGATATATCTATATCGACCGCTATCCGCGAGATTATGGACGGGGTAGGGGCCTGTCCCGTTACACTACATAGAATAAATACGTATTATATACTAGCGGGTGATATTAATGCATGAGTTGGGGAGATAGGGCTAATAATGAAAGAGGTAGATACATGGGTATCTGGGAACAGGCTTCTGCGATAAAATATAAATCTACAATTTATACCCCGTTAGAGCCAACATACAAACCAGCGTCCACCTTCGTAGACGTCTGTATCGCTGATGCTAGGTTAAACATAGTGCATAGTTTTGGGAACAAGGTACCGATTGTGCCTTATGACAGTGATCAAAACGTCATTTTAATCACTGTAAATTTGCCGAAAGACCATCTGTTGGAGGTGGATCCGGCAACGCGTTCGAGACGTTTTAATTTTAAAGCCACGAATTGGAAACATTTTTCTAAAAAATTGGAGACCCTCTACCAACAGAGAATTCCTGACAACGCCAACCTGACTATCCAAGAGATAGACCAGTACTTGCTCGACGTTAACACCCAGATAGTAAATTTGATAAATGAAACCGTAACAATTATTTTAAAAAATGATAGCATCCACTGTTTCGGCAAACATCGATAGCGTGTCAGGCGAGTCTATTATTTCGTATTTCGAATAATATTCGGACGACTTCGCACTGTCGGTGGTTCCCGTAAACCTCGACCACTGTCTACATTCTCACACTCATACACACGCACTGTTACACGCTTACACGCACTCAAACACCGGGTAACGCTCTTGCTCTCGTCGCCGAAACGACGAAGGCAGTCGGTCTCTAGAATTCGCTCTGGAGAGAGCTTGTATGTTCAAAATAAATTCATCACCAGCTTGTCCTCAACGATACCGGCTATTATTTCTTTACCCCTTTCACAACGGCTCCACCACCTTCCTCGATACTCTCTGAAGTCTCAACATCCACAAATATTTATCTACTAAAATCCGGCGCTTACAAAAAGACAAAACCTACCTAGTCACACTATTACACAGTCTCCATAAGAGTGACCCCCAAGCTAAATCTTTAAACACAATAGCTGCTAAAACTCTTCTTAGCACGATTAAAAGAGAACTCCAGTGGGAATTCCGTAAAGCTACCGATAGCTATTGGGTTAGTCAGCTCAGAAAAATAAATCATAGAGACACTGACAATTTTTTCCCCAAAATAAATGCACTACTCAGGCCCAAGAATCCGCTCTCCATAGCAAACCTGCATATACACGATCAAAATCATGAACTCCTCCAACGCAGCTATTATTATAGCTCTCTAGTCAATATTGAGAATAATGTAACGCGCACACTTCATAGGCTCGATGGTAACATCATCAGGCAAAAATATAATGGATTCATGCCCCCGCAAGCATTTCTACACTGCGATGCGAGAGGCCTGATACAAAATGAGGACAACATCCCAATATTATATCACTGGAGCCGAAACAAGGCAGACAAGAGCATCTCATTGACAACGGCCGATCTCAGAAATCACCCTAGAAAGTTCCTCGGCGATATGCATATCCCGGATAGAGACACAGTGGATTTCCACCGTCTCAATTTACAAAAATATTGGTGGTTATCGGACGATAGCCCAACCATCCAAGCGCTACAACAGCGCAAAAAACGTTACATAGACAACAGACGTCATAACCGTCGCGCGCTCCTGTAATAGGTGATAAGTTCGTCTAAATAGCGATAGAGGCATCCTCCCTCTCTCTGTACATATGTATATATCTCTTGTGATGATACTTCCTTTTTAAATAACGCTTCCAAACGGGGCAATCGGGGAAATATAGGGCGAGGGAAAGGGGGGAAATAACACTCCAGAGTTTTGTGTAGAAACGTGGAAAAATAACTTTTAATAATAATGACTGTTCAGCGAATGGTAAATAACAACGAAAAATCAACAATCTCAATAATAATTCGAAAGAACAGAAAAGGGGGTTCGCCGTAACAATTATAATAACCAAATCGAAGATAAGAGAAAGGGGCAAAGAATTCAGAAATAACAACAATAAATAATCAATATGCGGGGGAGATAAGAAAGGGGGAACAATGAGTGATACGCAGGGCGAATAAGAAGGTGGAAAAAAATAATTAGTACGCCGGGCAAAATACGGGGGGTCGAAATAT
Organism: Stenichneumon culpator; assembly: GCA_964017025.1. Taxonomy (NCBI): domain Eukaryota; kingdom Metazoa; phylum Arthropoda; class Insecta; order Hymenoptera; family Ichneumonidae; genus Stenichneumon; species Stenichneumon culpator. The sequence continues at coordinate 7,987,097 of OZ024776.1, read as the reverse complement.
AATCAATGCGCAGGTAACAATAAGAAGGTGATAAAATAATAGATATCCGGGGGAAAACTAAGAAAATAGAAAAAATACTCAATACACGGGAAAATTAAGAAAATCGGAGTATAGTTAACTCTCGTAGAAAAATAAAGAAATCAGAAAATAATTACCACTAAAAAAAAAAAGAAAATCGAAAAAATAATCAGTAACAAAACTTACGAAAATAATATCACTCAGGGTAATCGCCGAGACGGCAATTCGCAAGGTCAGTCGCAGGGAAGGGGAGGGGAGAGGGGGCTGGTCGGTGGATATTCTACACAATGCTGGTCTTACTTTGGCAAACTCAGAAAAATCTCAAAACTCGGGGAACAATCACTTATTTTTGGGCACCAGCTACTGTATCGGTGTAGCACCGTAACTCTCGATTTAGTTAATCGAGTTCAAAAAAGAAAGAAAAAAGAAACAAAATCGATTGCCTTTTACGTCACTCGGCTAGCGGGAACGGGGGAGGGAGGGGAATGAGACTTCTCAGGCCGCAGGCACTGTCCAGGGCTTCTTGACAATATTACCTCGGCACGAAAAAAAAGATACAGAAAAAATTTCAATAATTACAAAAAAGTGGATACGATGAAGCAATTTTCTAGTCTCGGGGGAATAGGAAAAATACGCTAACGGTCGCGCGCTGTAAACCTCCGCGATCGCCACTACCCACGCGCACACGAGAAATATAGAGCAAAATGCCGGCGCACGTGGCAGCCGGTGATCGACGGTCGAAAATAATACAATCAAAAAATCACTTAAAATTTCCAGAGGGGTGACGGGCAAATTTTCAGGGGGATTTGGGAAATGGGACAGTCAATCACGTATAAATGGGGGAAGGGAAACTTAAACTGTACTCACGCAACCGCTCTTTATCAATCTCTATCGGTTACAATCCCTCCGATAGTCCGTTCGGCAAAATCCTCTCGGCAAAACCCATTCGATAGTCCTTGGTTTGCCGAGTCGTTATACAATCCAAAAGCTGGTCCAAATCGTGTCCTTTATCTCTGCCTCGAGTCGGTACTCTCCGGGGATGGAGTCTGAATGTCACGGGGGCTTTCCGGGTCGTATAAATTCGTAGTAATTAACTTAATTTCGCTCGCTCTCCTGTCACACACAATCACTCTCTCACACGCCGTGGCTCGAAATGAAGAAAGCCATGCCGTTTCCGGCTTCTTCTCCGACCTTAGGGTCTGTCTTGCAATTTGCGATTCTTCTGGCGTAAATTGATTGGTCAGTCTCGGGACTAGCTTGACGGTGGGCGTCGTAATTGGCTGTGGCCGATTGCGAATCTTCGTCGCGACGGAAGGCCGGTCGCGACGTTCGGCGCGCGCATCCTCGGCATCGATTGGCTTATCGATCGCCGAATATTCTCAACGTCGAGAGGTGCTGGTTCCTCGCGGCGCTCGGACGAAGTGTCGCACTGACAGTTCGTGTGGAGTTTTACGGTGTTTGCCCGCACGACACAGCTCGTCGGTTTACACTCGTTATTTCGAGCCGAGAGTGTGTCGTCGGGTTCCGGGCTGTCCAGGGCGGGTCAGACGAGTGGAGTTTTCGTCGCTGTGGCCTCCAAGGGACGGGACGACGATGTTTTGTCCGTGTACCGGGGTGTTGGCACTTCTTGGAGGTTAGTGCCGTGCTGGTCGTTCAAGTGTATTTTACTACACTATTGTCGTGTTCCTCAGGGTCAGTCGGAGTCGGGCGGTCTTCAGCAGGTCAATCCAGGCTTTAGAAGTGTCTTCGATGGGCTGCGATGGTCTTCGGTGAGGCTGCTACGAGTCTTCGGTGGGTTGTCGATGAGTCTTCGGTGGGTGGCGATGGCTTGAGTGAGTGGGTCGAAGGACTGACAGGGTGGCAGGGACTGAGGGTAAGTCGAGGGGGAGGGTTAACAATATTAAAAGTCGTTGCTTAAATCGTAGGTCCTAATTCTAGTTTATTTCCCTAGGTGAGTGGTGGGACGTCGAGCCACGTTGGGGAAAACTTGTGACGCACCACGTCACACTCTTTATGATAAGTTTAGTTTTTAAGTTTAGTTCAGTTAAGTACTTCTCCAAGTTAGATGGGGTTTTTTTACAAAGCTTTTTTCCTCGTCCCTCATTCCGTTAACAAGGAAGCTAACTCATAGGGCAATAAAGAGCCCAAAAAATATCTAAGCTAAGTATGTAGTCCCTACCTCCATCGGGCCCAAATGCCCTTCTTAATGTATAGCTGCGAGTCCCTCTCTCCAAGGGCAAGGGCTAAATACCTCTGTTTATTTTGAGGTCTTTTTCATGTTGCATTTCTACCTATAATGTCTAATATGTTATGTAAACTGAAATAAACATTATTGAAAAAAAAAGTAGAGCATGAGACTCTTAATCTCAGGGTCGTGGGTTCGAGCCCCACGTTGGGCGCCATTTTGTAACAATATTTCCCCGTGGAAAGGGCGAAATTGTCTATAATCTGGGGGACTGGAAATTGGGCCAAATTCGTGCAACGGGGGGGGGGGAGGGGAAGGGCGAACAAAATAATAATTTTCGTCGGGAACAATAACAACAATCGCTTTAATGTTGCAAAAGAATAACAGAAATATAAGCTTGAAGGGCGGAAAATAATAACAAAGGTCGCGGGAATGATCGATAATAATAATCGCAATGAGTCGGTTAAGAAATGATAATGAAAAAACGGTAACTAGTTAACTGAATATGATCGCAAAAAAAATGGTAAATAATAAACGAAAAGAAGGTAACATTCGCTTCAACGCCGGTACGGGTACGTTGAAGAGGGAAGCAAAAAATACAATACCAATCGCTTCAACGCCGGTACTGGTACGTTGAAGGGAATAAAACCAAAAATGAAATAACTGTTGCTTCAACGCCGGTACTGGTACGTTGAAGAGGGAAGCAAAAAATACAATACCAATCGCTTCAACGCCGGTACTGGTACGTTGAAGGGAATAAAACCAAAAATGAAATAACTGTTGCTTCAACGCCGGTACTGGTACGTTGAAGGGAATAAAATCGAAAATAAAATAACAGTGACTTCAACGCTGGTACTGGGACGTTGAAGAAAGAAAACAGAAAAGTGGAAATATACGCGATTATAGGGCGGGGAAGGGGGGTGGATAGTCGAATGCTAATACTTAATTTTTAACAATAATATTAGAGAAAAACAAAAATGCAATTGGTTCAAATTGTTCAAAAGGCTCAAAAAAGGGGGTTGCAAAAATGGTAGGGGCTCTAAACAAATTTGGCGGAGATATAACGACTTTAAGGGGGCTTTCCGATGGATTACTGGGACATCCGGTGGTCAGTGACCGGGTCACGCACGCACAAACAATATGAGAAAAATGCACAAAAACGAGGGTCTGACGGGAGAAAATGGGGGGCTTCGGGGGAAAATAAACGGGTCTTCGGGGGATTTTTAAGGGGAGAGCTGCTCGGGAAAATGTTGCACGAAAATCGAATACTTGACAGACTATGGGCTCGGGTGAGCACCAGCTACTTTAACGGTGTAGCACCGTAACAGTCCGTGTGAACGACACGGATCTTTTCTAAAAAAAAAACACACAAACTCAAAAAAGGAACAACTCAAAAAAACTCGATTTACGAATCCAAAAAAAGGAATATCTCTGTCGTAATGGACAGTCCAGCTAGCTCGGGAGAGGGGTGAGGGCTCAGGGGGAGGGTACACGAAATCGACGGCTTCTTACAAAATTATCTCGGTCTTCACAATGATTTACGGAAAAAATAACTAAATGTCGGGCGGGAATTGATGGGGAAAACTTTAATTCACTAAACTATCACTTATGGCGAATTTAACGCCGCTCACCACGCGTGCGATTCCTCTTTGCTCGTGTAACCGAGATGCCGTCCATGTGTCGACCACGAGGCAAAGTCTTGCACAATTAATTTCTACTAAAAATACGGGGTGTTCGGGGGAGGAAAACGGGTCGAAGGGGTCGGGAAAAATTCGGGCAATAACTTACGAGTAGTTTGGAGCTCACTCACTCGACACACTTTACAATAATTTACAATATAACTGGTTCGGGCTTAACAACTAATGACACCCGATCTCACACATGTCGCGGCTCGGCTCGGAGTAAGGGACATGGCGGCGTCTTCTTCTTCCTTGGCGTTGGCGTTGATAACAATAGGGAAACGAGAGCACCTGTGCGTCAACTTCGGTCGGTAATCGGAGTCTTAGGTGGGCGTGTCTCCGCCGGACGGCGAGGGGTGGCGACAGAGGTCCCGCTGGATCATTGATCGATATCGAACGTCGACGATGCCAGCGGCGGCAGACAGACAGCCGGGCAGTGGCGACTTTTCGGCGGGCTTTTCGAGGGTTATCGGCGGGCTTCTCCAGGACTTTTTCTCTCGTCCACGATCCTCCTACCTTCCTCAACATCAGCACGTCGGCTCTCGCTCCTTTGCCGTTTCTGAAGGTCTTGATCGTTGGGCCGTCGGGGGGGGGGGGGGGGGGTCGATGCCGATATTGTCTTCGAGTCACGCACACTCATACAAAGGGTAACGGGAGGGACAAAAAAGGGGAAACTAAACACTATCATACACAAAATATATATCGGAAAAAATACCTAAAATTATCCGGGTCTAACGGTGGGTGAGCGGCGGGCTCGAGCCGAGGTTAGCGAGGGAATTGTGACGTACCACGTCACAATATATACGCATATTAACTGTATTTTAATTGTCTTACAGAGAGAGTTCTGGTCCCATAACAAGTGTTATTTTTATTTATTAACTCGTTTTCCTTTAGGATTAAATTATAAAGAGGGAAGGTTATTTTGTCGCCTTCCGTCTTTCTTTCTCTTTATTTACAGGACGAAAACCCTTCCGTTCTTTTACGTGAGAAAGAATTGTGAATTTCTAAATGTACTGAAGGTAAAAATGAAAGAAAGGATTACTAATTATTACATGTTTCGTCACTCGGTTTCATCCCGATTCGTGTTAGTTATGGGAGGCACGTAGAGGGGTGAGGCCCCTTGCTGTGTCGCGTCGGTATAGCCGCCGCTCGGCTCCTTAGGTAGCTGTCTCGGCCGATCGTAAAACTTCTTCCTCTCGATGTGATACCTTATTGTGAAAAAAATGACGTTTATCCTTTTGATGCCAACATTGTAATGACTGTCCCTTAAGTGTCTTAATTCTTTATTCCTATTGATCTTGTAGCTAAAAGATAATCAGCAATGATATCGTCGATTTTAATATCGATTGTTATCGATGTGCGATAAGATGCCAGATCTTATATAAATTCCTATAAATGGAGTTCAAAGTTGATTTAAAAATAGATCAAATTCTGGACCATTCATATTATTTTCCTTCATTTTTGTCCTTCATCTGGAAATCTTTTAGATTTTTATATATTACAATAATTGTTGCAATGGAATAAGTTTAAAGATATTCCTTCGAAATTTGAATAGAGGGGAGGAATACCTCGTTTCTACTGTTGCGTCACTTTCTAATCTCATCGTCTAGTAGCGCTTGTTTCTTTCTAGTTTAGAGTTTCAAAACCAGGAACTTCAAGACGGATTTCTGAGAGCCATAGGCAACGTGTCGATGCGACGCGTCGTGTCGGAAATTGGGCCCATCGGCGGTCGATGACCGCGGGCCTTTCCATTCATAGTTTTCCCGTGCGATGGTACGGAGGAACTAACGATGGGATCTACGGATTTGTAGTCGATACCCATTCCTTGACAGGTAGCCAGTTACCTTATATGGGTTGCCTACTCCAACGCTTTGTTGTGGCGTGGCGCTGAGTGTCATAGACCAACTCACGCGCCTTTCCTTTCCTAGATCGATTTTACCTTGTCGTTAGATCTCCGACCTTTGGTTTTGGAAACAAACTCTCTTACGAATCGAGTATACCGACTGAGTTGATTAGTTAGCTCGCAGCAGAAACGAGTCATTTCTGGTCTATCAATATTTCGGGTTATCTGACCGAATTCTTTCCTTTTCCTAGAATTTATGTTTCCTGATTCCAGTTTGTATGAGGAAAAATAATGGACTAAACTTGAACGTTACGCTGGACGTAACATACAGTCTTTTTATAGACGACGTTTTGTAAAATGGGAATGTGCAAATCAACAAAGGTGATACATACCGCGTGAATAAAATCAGAAGGGCGTAACTTATATACTTGTACATAGAAAATACGCCATTCTGATTTTCAACCCGCGATACATGAAGTAAAAACTCCCGTTTCTCCCTCCCCTCAGCTGCTTCCTTCACCAAGCACTCGCAAGCCGAAGTGACGCCCTTTGCCGCTAGAGCGTGCGTTGGCGGGGAGGGAGTAGCGACTACGTGCAGTTGACCGTCGAGCTACATCGAGTGACCATCGCAGAGCATCGTACGGAGCCAAGCGATTAAGTGTAGTGTGTTGGATGTCAGTGCAATATAAGTGCTACGTAATAAGTAAGTATCGTATTATTAAAATTAAAACTGCTGTTTAAAAAAATGAGGCCGCATTAGTCAACAACATTTACCTAGATAGGATGAAAAAAATGTCAAAGTAATTTAAACGTCTCGGACATTCCTTGAATATTTTAGCTTTTTTTTGTTCACCTTTTATATTTAATTACACTTCATTTATTGAAGTGTAACTAAAAATAAAAATTAAACCAAAAACTAAACATAAACCAAAACTAAAACTGAAAACGAAATGAAATACGTATGATACCTCAATTACATAGTTAGCGCGAATCGTATACGATTTGAAAAAAAATCGTACCTGGCGTCATTCCGGCATAAACCGATAGACACAGATAGTTCGAGATAATGACAGTTAGGATGGATGACACGATTGGCAGTTTCTATCGGATTCTAACAATAAGACGCAACTATGAACGCTTGAAAGAAAAAAAATTAGGCTTGTTAATTTCGAGGAGCAATCGTACATTTTAGCTATTTTTTTTTGGTTTATATTTAATATTTAACTACACTTCATTTATTAAATATTAAATATTAAATATTAAATATTAAATATTAAATATTAAATATTAAATATTAAATATTAAATATTAAATATTAAATATTAAATATTAAATATTAAATATTAAATATTAAATATTAAATATTAAATATTAAATAGACTTCCGTTTCCGGTGCGAGTGTGGGTTGACGTGCGTGAAAGGTGTGAGAGTTTTTTGTGGTGAAAATAAAGTGCAGAGTGTGAAAGAAGTAAAGAAGGTAGGTTAAGTGAATAGGATAGGGACGATAAGGCAGAGGGATATAAGGAATAGGGCAGGATAGAAGGGACAAGTAGGGAAGAAGAGCGTGAAGATAAAGCAAGAATTAGGTTAGGAATAGGGAAAGTGAGGGTGAGAGGAAAGAGGAGAACAGAGGTAGTGGTAGTTAGAGACAGGTGAGGAAAGTGGCAGCTGCGATAGGTAGAAGAAAGTGACGAAAGAGCAGAGAAGCAGTAGAGTAAGCGGCGAGGTAGAGCAGAGGTGGTAGGAGTGTAGTGGGGGCGATAGTAGGAGGGAGTAGAGTAGGGAACAGATAGAAGAGAACGCCAAGAGAATGCCGGGCGCGAATCAAGGCGACGAAGGGAGAGAGGAGGAGGGGAGTAAGAGAGGTAGTAAAACAAACGCCGAGAGACTAGCGAGGGAAAGGAGTGCGAGCGTAGGAAGTATAGTAGAGATTAACGAGATGTAGAAGAAAACGAGAAAACAAATAGAGGAGCAAGGGATAGCGGATAGTGAGGATAGAATATTTCGGAAGAGTAAGCTGGTGGGAAGATCGCCAGAACAGAAAAAATATGAGATGACAGGGATAGAGAAGTTGATTAGAGAAATGAGATTAGAACTGAAAAATGAGATGAGAGGTCAGAGAGGATGTTAGAGGGCAGGGGAGAGAGGTAAATGAGGAGATAGCGAAGATCAGAGAAGAGATGAAAAAAGAAAAAGAGAAATCAAGGCAGGAGAAAGAGGAGATGGAACGGAGATTAAATGCAATAGAACGAAGGGTCGTGGAGACAGAGAGAGTGGAGAGAAAGATAGAGGAGTTAGAGGAAAAAATAAAAGGACTAGAGATGGGTAAAGAAAAAAAGAACGCGGTTGGAGACGAGGGCAGAAGAAGGGAAGGAGAGGTGGGGAGCGAGATGGCTAAAAGATTAAAGGAGTTGGAAAGAAAACTAGCGACAAAGGAGAGGGAAGGACGAAAAAGGAATGTGATAATAAAAGGCGCGGAAGTAGCAGGGGCAGTCAAACAAACGGCAGAGAGGTTGCTAGAGGGAATTGGAGTGCAGGCAAAGATTGAGGAGGTGAAAGAGATAGGTAAAAGAAGAATGGAGGGGAAACAGGCAATGATAGAGGTGAAAATGGAGAGTCTGGAAGGTAAAAAAGATTTAAGATTTAAGATTTAAGAAATTTATTGTACACAGGACCAGGGGTCCTCTAGGCACATGTACACATCCAAACACGGCGCGCAAGCCGAAAAGAGAAAAAAATATAAAACAAAATCCAATGAGATTATCGCAACAATTATAAAAATACAAACATAATAACAATGATAATAGAAAGCATCAACGTTATAACAACCATAAACACACTCATAACAATAACCGCAACACTCCTATAAATCACCCCTCAGAAGCAGATCCATAACCAGGCCGCGAAACAACCCCTTGCTCAAAGCCAAAGAACCCGCCGGTAGCAGGTTCCACAACTCCGCTCCGGCATTACAGAACGCATGCCGCTTGGCCTCAGTCCGGAAGCCACGGAGCTGCAGAACACGACGCCGGTCCCTCAGCAAACGAGGGCCCCCGGCAGCCTCAAAACGAAAGCCATCTCGCAGGTACGAGGGTAAGCCCGTGCTGAGCACATCGTAGACCGCATTCAGTACAAAGTATTTCCTCCTCGCATCGACCTTGAGCCACCGAAGCCTCTCATATAACGGCGTAACATGGTCGAACCGACTGGCTTTGAATTTAAATTGCACGCAGGAATTTAACGCCACCTGAATAATATTCTCATGCTCCGCCAAGATACCGCCGAGAACCGCGCAGCAGTAGTCGATGACTAGAAAAATAACCGTACTTACTAGCTTAATCCTTAACGAAAAGGGAAAAATATCCCCATACGCTTTTAACTGATACAGACGCGAATTAACCGTCTTAGCGGTACACAACGCCTGCAAGCCCCAACATGGGTCATCCTCAATGACCACGCCCAGCAGCTTAATTTCAGTGACGTAACGAACAACCGCCCGCCCGTTGTAGACCGCAGGTAACTCGCCTAAGCCCCGAACATACGCCCGGCTCCCCAGAAAAATAGCCCGCGTCTTATCGGCATTCAGAAGGAGGCCGTTAAGCGAGGCCCAAATTCGAATTAAAACAATTTCCTTGTTCAATACCGATACAGCCTGGTCAACGCCATTAATCGGGCAGCGCGTGAAAATCTGCAAATCATCCGCAAAATAAGAGATAATGATAAGGAGGAAAAATATAAGAGGAAGGACAACAATTGAGGAGGACATGACGTGGATGGAAAGGAGGATGCAGTGGAGGTTGGGAGAAATAGGACATGAGGAAGAGAGGCAGGGAAACCGAACAAGAGTGAGTTATGGGAAGATATAATAAACGGTAGAATAAACGGTAGAATGTGGTGGTGGGATGAGCAGAGAGAAGGGTTGAGGGATTGGAGAGGTAATATGAGAGATAAAAAGGAAAGGGACAAAAGAGAAGTAGAAACTCACGAAAAGGAGGGTAGCAGAGAAGAAGAACGCGAAGAGAGGAGGCTAGACGAAGCCAGAGGAGGCGAAAATACAGAACAGACAAAAAACGCATAGTGAGACGGTCTTTAAAAACCGCACCCCTCGAAATCGTGTTTGGAGCAGCTTCAAGCAACGGAAGAGCCCGCGCAAGTCGGTAAGGTAGAGCTCTCAGGAGACGGGCTCCTGTCCAGCACGGTAGCAGCGATCGAGCAATCTGCCGTACTCGAGACTCACCAGGCATTTTGGAGCACGCCTCGACCACGCAGGTGTTGCTTCAGCCGCGCATGATCACGGGCCACGAGGGAAGAGGAAGGCTGCTGACGTCACGTTGACGTCATACGAGAGACAAGGGGTCGCGGATTCGTGCCGTGTGCACACCCGTCGCTCCAGTATAAAAGGCCGTCTGAAAGCCAGGAGTGACACTCTTGGTCGAATAGTGACTCCGACCACTACCGAGATTCCTTCCCAACAAGCATCGGCTACTTTCTCTGGGGACAGAGATAACGGCTGCTGTCTTGATTACCCCTTTACCTATAATACAGCGTCGGCGACTTCTCTCGGGGACGGGAGAGACTGCTGCCGTCTGTCTCCCTGACCAATCTTTTTCTTTGTATTTTTTTTTTAATATAGAATTTATATCAGCGCGGATTTAATTATAATAAGATTTTTTTACCAACGATTTTGATTGTAATTGAATAAAACAAACGATTTCAATAGACATTTAGAATCAATTTCTGTCTCTCGAATTTTTATTTCACAACGCCTGCCCTTACAAAAATTAAAAAGTGAGCAAAGAACTCACATAGCGACGCTTTTGGAGCAGAGAGCTGTAAGCCTCCAAAAGTGATACGTTACAACTGGCGCCCAACGTGGGGCAGGTGCACTAAAATTCAAGCCATTAAGAATTAGTAAATTCACTAACTAGGCTAAATAAAATTAAATAAAATTGAAAGAATAAAAGCACGACGTCCGGAGACGAGTCTCATGGCGAAGAGCCACGAAAGGATAAACGGCAGGATAATGACCCGGAGGAAGAGACTCCTGCGATCAAAGATCGAGAGGAAAAAGAACAGGATGAACAACCTGCCGATAATCCTATAGAGGACGAAGTTCAGCAATTGCTTGACTCAGGAGTCGGCATAAATCCAGGGGACATAACACTCCCGCACAGAACATCAGAGGTCTTTTTGAATCCCGAACACGGGAAGTTTGGAGAGGCGAGCAACCCCTCGCCGTGCAATCTAAGGCGAAACGAGTGCTCGCAAAATCTCGCGAATCGACGACCACCGAGGAAGTCATGCTGGACATCCGGCAGGCGATCCGAGACCTCAACATGCGCATGGAGGGACTATCTGGAGCAATGATAAACATGAGACAAGAAGCTAAGGACCAACGTGCCGAAATAGTAAAAATCCTCGAGCAACGAGACAAGTATATGCTTGAAGCAGTAGACAGACGACTTGCAGTAGTTGAGATCCGAGTCATCGATTAAATGAAGATGGTACAGACCCAAGTAGCAACCGAGGTCCTTAAAATAACACAACCACTCGAGAATAAAATCAAAGAGTTAGACGAAAAATTTTTGGACAACTCTGAACGGATGAGCGTATTAGAAGTAAACGACGCTCAACAGCGACTCGCACATCAAGAGATAGAAAAAAGGCTGCAAGCATTGGCCAATAAATTCGAGAATAAACCGGATACAGAAAGTACCCGAATCATTAAACATCCCGAGAAGACACGGGAGTGGGAGCAACACGATGCCGACTCGATAATTGAGGAAAGAACAGCCCGGGGCCGATCTAGGACATTCATAGAATCACAGATCCGTTTAAGACCACCGACGTTCGACGGCTCGGGCAAAATGAGGCCGATGAAATTTCTACGGGAGTTTCGGCAATACTGCGAAGTCACACAGCCACAATTGCCTGAATTAAAATATTTGCTCGGCCAATGTCTCGAAAAAACAGCAAAGGAGTGGTGGCTTCTCGTCGAGGAACAGATGCACTCACTCGAGGACGTAGAGCGCAGTTTCCAAGAACGATACTGGAGCCGAGACGTACAAAGGAAGGTACGCAGAAATCTTGAGTTCGGAGTTTTCGACAATGATAAATAAATGAGTGTCGAGTACGCTACACGGATGTTCGGAAGCGCACGAGATTTAATTCCCCCGCCATCCGATAAAGACATTGTCGGATCACTGGCCCAACATTTCACGGACGAAATTCAAGCCACCATCGTAGGTCGAGGATTCGAAACACTCGAGGCACTAATGCAGTTTCTCGAGAAAATCGATCAAGGTGGACCAACAAACGCCCACAGAAAGAAGGAGGCAAATAAAAAAACAGAGATGCAAAACAAGGCATCAGAAAAGCCAAACCCGGCTAACACATTCGGTGTTCCGAATCGGCAACCTATGCAGGCGAACCAAGGTTGGAGGGGGGCCGTGAACGTGGAATCGGCCATATAATTCCAGGGAATCACCCCAAGACCAAACTGTTCCCCCTAAACCGAACAATACGGTGCAAGCGTTAAAAACGCAAAAAGATTTAGAGAAACCGAGTACATCGGCGATGGGAAACGCATAACCATTGTACCCGTCCCGGCGAACAAAAAATTAGTAAACGACAGGCGGAGTACAACGGAACATCGAAAAAAATATGCAGAAGAGAAGACAGGAGGGATGCCCATTAATACAATATTCTCCGATACGAGAGAATTTTTAATGGGAGATGAAATAAATTCAGAAAAATTCCCACTAGTGAAATGTCCGGAAATTTATGCGAACATAGAGGGAATCCCAGTTACCGTGCTGGTGGATAGTGGTGCGAAAGTCACCGCTCTATCAGAAGAATTTTTTTTGGAAAACAAGGAAGTTTTTACAAACTGTCCTATCCTACCGTTGACTGGAGTTACGGTAAAGGGTGCCGTTAAAGGACGGCCCTGCAAGATAAATAAGCAAGTCATGGCTATGACAGAAATCGGGAAGATCCGAGTCTATGTTAGATATCTCGTCATTCCGGGATTAATTCGGGACGTGCTTTTCGGAGTAGACACTCTACAACCTCTAAGAAGCTTGATAGACCTTGAGAACGACACAGTTAGGGTCAAATATAATGAGTTGGCGGACAGTGTACCAACAATCCCGGTACAAAAAAATGAAGAGAAAACAGGTTCAATTGAAACCACGAAAAAAAGAGTGAAGCAACTCCAGAAGGAGAAGAAGTAGAAAGGGTTAAAAAAAAGTACTCCGAAGAATCCCGGAAATAAAAAACGAACAGAAGATAGAGCAGACTCCCGACGAGGCGACAGTCGAACATCTGAGTCACGAAAACGGGAGCAGAGATCCCGAAGAAAAAGTAACAATGGAAGAAATCGATACAGTCGTCGAAGAAGCGAATTTGTCGACGACTGAAGAGAAGGAAAGGCTACGTCAGACGTTGTGGAAATACCGGAACGTGTTTAGGAAAACACCCGGTAGGATAAGACTCTACGAACATCAGCTTGAAGTAACAACAGATACTCCGATAGTCGCGCACTCATATCCGATACCTATGCTTTATAAGGAGAAAGTAGACCGAGAAATAGAGAACTCGTGTTGAATATTATCCAAAGATCCACGAGCGCATGGGTAAATCCTCTGACGGTTGCCGATAAAAAAGATGGAACCGTTCGACTCTGTTTGGATGCAAGGAAACTCAATCAGGTTTTAACTAATGATCACGAGTGTACTCCGAACACAGAGGAAATATTTCAAAAGTCATGACGAGCCTCGACTTAACAAACAGCTTTTGACAAGTTCCACTTCATCCCGACTCGAGGAAATGCACGGCGTTCAGACATAGAGGTCGAGTATACGAGTTCGTGGTAACGCCATTCGGATTAAAAACTAGTACTTCGAGCCTGCTACGAGCCCTCGATATCGTTTTAAGAAACATGGGGGAAAACATAATAAATTTCGTGGATGATCTACTCTGCATCTCGAATAATTTTCAAAGGCACATGATACATCTCGAGGCGTTACTGGAGAGGCTCTCAGAACACGAAATGACATTGAAACTACGAAAAGCACAGTTTTTCCGAAAAGAAATAAATTTCCTCTGACACATTATCACGGCAGAAGGGATTAAACCACAGCCGGAAAAGATGAAGGCGATCCAGGATTTCCCATCACCGAGAAATCTCAAACAGTTAAGAGGTTTTCTCGGACTGGTTAATTATTATACGAAATTCACGAACAAACACGTTGAAGAAACAATTCCATTATTGGAGTTACTCTATAAAGGGGTAAAGTGGCGATGGGAGGAAGCCGAAAAAATTGCATTCGACAGAATAAAAAGTTTATTCATCAAGGATGTTCTTCTGCAACACCCCGACTCCTCGAAAGGGTACATTTTGCAGACAGACGCGAGTGATTATGCGCTGGGAGGCACTTTGGCATAAAGAGATGCCAATGGGGAGCTCGGAGTGGTGGTATTTGCTAGCCGAGCACTCAAAGGAGCCGAGGTGGCATATACTACTACCGAAAAAGAATTGCTCGCCGTAGTATGGACCTTAAAAAAGTTTAGGACGTACGTATATGGAGCACAGGTCACGGTGATCACAGATCATAAAGCCGTAGTATTCCTGCGGAATTGCCAATTACTTAATGATCGATTAACGAGATAGGTTTTGGCAATCCAGGATTATCACCTATCATTCGAGCACTGCCCGGGGGCAAGAAATATCGTTGCCGATGTTTTGAGCCGTGCCAAACCCCCGGAAGCCGGAAGTAAAAAAAAGTGATTGTTATAGCAGAACTGCTTGCGAGCCAGGCCCCTCGACCCATAATGGAAGGTGTAAGAATGTTAGCACAGTGGCAACGTGAAGAGTCCAAGCTAGCGGAAATCATCAGGGGAGTTTCCGAAAATAACACAAAATATCTATTACGAGACGATGTGCTGCTAAAAGTTGCCGCCAACGATCGAAAAAAGGTAATGGTACCCGAAAGATTAATAGAAGATCTCATCTGGTACACGCACAACAGCTATGGACACGTGGGAGAGAAGAAGGTATGGAAGATTCTTGAAGAAGTTTTCTCGTACCCTCGTCTATATCGAAAGATACGAACGCTCCTCACGACTTGTGACTCATGTCAAAGGAATAAACATCCAAATCAGCATTCGTATGCAGCGCAACAGAACCTGACTCCAGAAGGCCCCGGAGATCTTGTCTCGATCGATTTTTACGGTCCATTGCCAACAGGAGCAGGAGGAATGAAATATCTGCTTGTAATGATCGACGCGTTCTCAAAATACGTAGTCTTATATCCACTAAAAACCGCCACAGCCACCACGACGTTAAATAAAATCTTAAAAGATTACATTCCGACGTATGGAAAGCCAAAAAGACTACAGTTCGATCATGGAACTCAGTTTAAATCAAGAAAATGGCTTGAGGCGTTAGAGAGAGAGAGAATATACAGCCGATTTTCTCTTCAATCTGACAACCGCAGGGGCATATAGTAGAGAGAGTCAATCGCGAATTAGGCCGATTTTTTCGCTCATTAATAACCGGCAGACATTCGTCATGAGTTAAATGGGTTAACATTATACAAAATTGTATAAACGAGACTCACCACGAGACAACAGAGTTTACTCCAATCGAGCTACAACTAAACAAAAAACCGGTACGCGTTTGGAGACAATGGCTCCAAACAAACGGAGATTTAAACAGCGATAATGAGGAAATCTACGAACAAAAATTAATGCTTGCCGCCGAACGAATCCGAAAAAAGGGGTTAAATCGAGCAAAAAGGTTTGACAGGACTCAAAAATTAACACGATTCAATGAAGGAGATTTAGTTCTCGCGAAAGCATGTAATGTTAGCGACCCGGTTAACAAAATGATAGCGAAATTCTTCTCGATTTACAAAGGGCCGTATCGTATCAAAAAGCAGATAGCAACGGCCACATATATCCTAGAGGGAGTAAATAATGGAATAGAGCGTGGCATGTATCATGCAGGAAATTTAATTAAATATTTCCCGCTTGCCGCGATGCCAAACGAGGCTTCGGCGACAACATCAGTAGAATAAGGTTCGTGCGTCCGAAAAATAAAAAGGGAGAGGAAAAGAAAATATATCTATAAGGTATCGGTAGAAATAGAGATAAGCAGAACAAAGGTAGAAAGCCAGTCGATCACCGAACAGCGAAACAGTAACACGTGCGAAATGGAGATATCAACGCAAACCGAGAGATATTTTGGCAAACGGCATTTTACATGCCAAACGCGAGAAAAAGGCATTTGGGTGTAACGGCCGCAGCCCCATATTTTGTATCAATCGACTTTAATATTTATTCGAACGTATCGATACGGAGTTTCCGTTCGATACGCTCTTCAAAGAAGCCCCTAAGGCTATCGAGCATCCGGACCGCGGCGAGCGGCCACTTATCTCCTAGTCTAAACATCTTCGACTCTTTATTCCTTTGTATCAGCGAGCGCGAAGCCCTCAGCTTCACGCCCGCTTCACGACAGTTCAGCTCCGACTCTCATCCAGTGCGGTACACTCTCCCAAACTATTAACGCTACGACTAATAAAGACTTATATTATTTATCCGACTTCGAGTTCTCATCGAATATCCTAAGACCCAAGCGGCCATCCGTCTCATGGTGTCAGAAGTGCGGGAACTACGCAAACACGCCTGCATGAAAAAAAAAAATTTGTCAACATTTTATAAAAAAAAAAAAAAAAAAAAATTTGACACCTGTGTACATCCGTCACATGGTGTCAGAAGTGTCGGAACCAAGGAAACACGCCTACATAAAAAAAAAGTTTTAACACTTCATAAAAAAAAAAAAATTCTGACACCCGTGTACATCCGTCACATTGGTGTCAGAAGCGGTCTTACTACGCAAACACGAATGCATAAAAAAAAAATAAGAAATTTTTTTTTTCATCATTTTATTAAAAAAAAAAAAAAATCGCGACTTGTGTGTTCGAGCCGCAGCTCAAACACACCCGTAACCAACAACTGTGCTCGAGCCGTGCTTGCACAAATACAACAAAACCGGACAGTGAAAAACAAGAGTGACACAACAAAAAAAAAACAGTGGAAAAAAAAGTGATATTCAACAAAAAGTGACATAACAAAACAAAGTGAACAGGACAGTGAATAATAAAAAAAACCCAACAGTGAAAAGACACTTATTAAATAATTAACTTAGACATTAAATATATATATATATACACACATAGTAACCTACGAATAATAATAAAAAAAGAGGACAGTGTAAAAGGAAAAAAAAATTTTTGTGAGTGAGCAAGAGTGCACGGAGCGAACGACGTCGGGTGTACCGACCGCCGAAAAATCCTCACGCGACGGTACATTATCGACCGACCAGCCGCCAACGTTATCATCGGCGAGCCTTCATCGACCGCGGCATCGATCCACCGCGACGTAGATCTGCCGTCGCCGTGACCTGCCGCACCGACGCGACCCGCCCGAATCAACTCAGCGCTCACCGTCGATTAAACACCGACATCTCGACGCCCACCGTCATCCACCGTCCACCTCCACCAAAATAGAAGGAAGGAAGGACGTCAAAGTTCCATAAATACATAAATCGAAGGAAGGAAGGAAGGACGACACGACAGAGAAAGCCGAATAAAAAAAATCTAACCTAAACTGACCAAGGTTCCATAAAATTATTATTTATCCTCATCGTACACGTAAGTGCCAACCGATTAGTTAAATTATTATTATTATTATTATTATTATTATTTGACAGTGTGTAACGTATATTGAGCCAATTATTATTACTTATTTTGGATTTTTATCAAATACGTGAAATATGAGCGCTGACCCACGAAAACGTATCGCAACCCTGTTACGTGCTCGTAGTGCATGTCACGACGTACGACCACCGTATTCCACGGAAAAGATAGAATTTCCTTTTTTCTCAAATATACATCAATTCTCTTTTCGCCCTTTGCTTTACTTCAACACAAAGTAAACGCGCCTCTCGTAGATGGCAGCGAATAATAAAAAAATTAATACAACATTTATCGAAATACACAAAAAAAAGTATAACAAAAATAGAAAAAATTGTATGGATCCGAATTTAAAAAATAAATTAAAAAAATTAATAAAATAATAAAAAAATACAATTTTTAATAAAACTTCGAATAGAATTTTCAAACCTTTTTGAACAATAACAAAATCTTTTTTTTTCTCTTCATTTAACTACATTTATTCTTGTATAACTTCGAATTTTATTTTCGTTGTGCCCTTTGCCAAAGTTTTCTTTTTTGTGTGAATATTAAATTATGTCAGTTTCCAATTCAATCCATTCTTTTTTTTCACATATTCGATCAAATATTTTAGCATATGCATTAAAAAAAAAAGAAAAAAAATTAAATTAATTATAATACAAAATTCAAACTTACAATTAGTACACAATAAAAAAAAATTTGATCAAACACAATAAATAATCATACAATACATCATCGTCAACAATGGCGACCAATAATATTGCGTTTTGCGACGTTTGCAGCATAATACCTTCATTCAATGGTAAAAATATACCAGTTCGCGACTTTCTACGCACTTGTAGAAAGGTAGCAGAAATGGTTCCCGAAATTGACCAATCACTGCTTTTAACCATAATTAACCTAAAATTATCCGGATCTGCTGCAGATATAGCAGATTTGAGAACGCATCTTACACTCGAATCTCTCCTGAGAGATCTCAGAAAAGCCTTTGAAAAACCCGTAGAATTATCTGATTTCGAATTAGAATTGACGTCTAATGTACAAAATTACAACGAGTCAGTTAGAGACTACGCAATGCGTACGCGGAAAATCGCGAAAAGAATCGAAGAGCACCTCAAAGAAGTATACACAGAACAACACCAACAACAGTACCTGGAAAATAGAATACAAGAAGCAATGCAAACCGCGATAAAAGCCTTTATCCGCGGATTATTCGATCGCATCGCGAACATAATCATGCAACAAACATTTCTAACCCTCGATGATGCAGTCGACAAAGCAATAAATATAGAAAACGAACTTACGCGTAGGCAAACGCTTCATCAGACGCGAAGCCGCGAAAAATCCGAATCCAGGGAAAATAGTCTCAATAAAGCAAAAATTCGTTCCGCACAGTCCAACGACCAACATGGACAGAAGTTTTATAAACAACGCTTCGAAAATCCAACGCGAACAACATCAAATCGCCACACCGAAAATGGAATGCGCGAAAACATTAATTCGCGATCCAACAGTTATCAAAATAGCGACAGAAATTCTCGTAACCAAATCGACGATCGTGATAGGGACTCATACGATCGATACGACTATCGCAAGCCAGATTCACGAGATTGTAACTATCGAGACAATTCGCGGAACTGCAACTATCGTGATAACACCCGAGATCAAAATTACGGAAATTATTCTCGATATTGCAAAAATAATTCTCGAGATCAAAATTACGGAAATTATTCTCGATATTGCAAAAATAATTCTCGAGATCAAAACTACCAAAACAATTCGCGTGACAATTACAATAATTCGCGCGGCAATTACAACGATTCCTGCGACAACTCGCGCGATAATTATAACAATCCACATGACAATCGGAACAATTCGCGACGAGACGATTCGCGATATCGCGATTATCAGCGCGACCGAAAATATCGTGATAACTCAAGCGACAATTATCGCAACAACTATCGCGACAACTCGCACAAGCGAAACTATCGAGACAGTTCACGTGACCGAAAGTATCGAGACATATCATCAGACAGCAGGCTCAGCGATTCACGAAATTCGCAAGCATCTGATCAACATTCGAACCTCGATGTGGCACAGATCGAACAGATTTTTCAACGATTACTTCAAAAAAAAGGAGGAATGTGCTCCACAAAACTTCGCAACAATAACCAGGTCACAACAGTGTACGACGCAAGTGCCGAAAAAACTAAACAAATTCTCCCTAAACAGACAAAGCAACCACAAGAAGAAACAAACCAATTACCGAAAATGAAAGAATCAAAACAAATAACGGAGAGTGTACCCACAAAAATTGATTCAAATATTCACAACGAAACACCGCAAACTGAAACATCAGAAAACGAAGCTGAACTCATAAAAATACCTACATGGAAACAGACCAGGCAAATATTAAAAGGAAAACGCAGAATCAAACTACAATGGAAACCAATCGAAAAATGTCTAGCGGACTCATCTGAAGACGAAGATGATAAACGAACCACGCAAACAACATAGGAAACGAGATGACACTGAAACAAAATATAAGTATACAGACATAGACGATAGTACAACAGAAGAAGAGCAGGACAACGAGAGCCCAATGAGGCCGCAAAAAAACAAAGAGCCCAACGAGGCCACAAAAAACAAAAAGCCCAACGAGGCAACAAAAAGCAGAAAGCCCAACGAGGCCAGATAAAACACAAAGCTTATCGCAGCTAAACAAAAACGAGTTTCGCGAAAAAGTCAGCCCTGACGGGGCAACCGGCTACTTATACGGTGACAAAAGCGAAAAAAATAATGGAACCAAAACCAAAAACGACAACCAAAACGCTACAAATAAGGAAAATGAAACGGAAAACGAAACAGAATCCGAGAATGAAAACTTCAACAAGGGATTCAAAACGTTGCCGACGATCATCGGAGAATCGTCTGGCGACGAAAATAGTAGTAAACCACCCGTAAAACCAACCTTCAGATCACCTCCAACAATTATACAGGAAAAGGACTGCCCTCCGAAAGCCGCACAAATACTAGTGCAACTTGATAACTCACTGCCAACTCGCGACGAAAAAATATCAAAATCGGAAAACTCCGTACAACCATCAATACAACTGAATCCGGAACTGTCACGAGAACGTAATGCCGCGAAACTCAAGAATCAGCCAGTAAATAGCGATACAACAAACGAAACGCGATCACCACCAATAGCATTTGATTTGCGAGAATTCGTTCCACCATGGCATCGAGAAATAAGCGCATCGGAGAGAAATGAAAACAGCATACCACAGGAAGTACCACCGAACTTCCGATCACTACCGATTCCCAGAAACGTTTCAGAACTCGGAAGTTTACCGTCGCCTTTCAGCTGTATTGAATGCGCAACGAAATCGAAAATGGATGCTCCATCACCCGTGCATTCCAATATTAGACTACCATCGATAAACGCTGAACGAACAAATGATTCTGAACAACATCCTGCACAAACACCAGTGCCACCGGATTTCAGATCACCACCAATACTTCATTGTGACGTAAAAATTGATAGACCGAAAGCTAACAATTATCAACTAATCACACTCATACCACGCAAAAAAGTACTAGCAGAAACGATCAGCAATCTCTTATCGAAACTAACAACAAATCGCAGAACATCGCCTGGATGCGCATAATACGCATTCGTGGCTTAAATAAACATCCCGATCATCGACAAAAAAATCATAAAAATAGGAGAATATTCATTAATATTTTAGTTAAGACTAGATATAAGACAAATGAACTACACGTACAGACAACACACACATCTTGCACATAGTAAACATTCGAAATATTTAATAAAACAGATACACAGAAAAACCGGAAACACACAGAATGTAGATAAACACCAAGCCATCCAGACACTTAATACAACCAAACGAACTGCAAATTATTTTTTCGGAATACCAGAAAATAGGATAAACCATATTAATAGGACTACACTTCTTAAAAACAAATCACAACTAAACAAATACACACAAAACCCATATACTTATTCACTCATATATTTAAGCTACATTTACTCCGATATAATTGAGCATACAATATATTTAATTATCAAATATACTTCATATACCGGAACATGAGAAAAATGGAAACAAATAAAATAAAAACAAAATTGAGACAATTACAACCTAACAAAAAAAAAACGCATGTTTATATACAATGTCTGACTACGCTGGGACATGCTCTGCGACACACGTATTTTAATGCAACAAAGAAAAAACGGAAGTCAGCACCTTTATATTTATAACAAAAAAAATCGTATGGGAACAATCATATCCCAATGTCAATCAATATCAATATCAATTTGATTTATTTCATTTTTTTTTCGTCTTTCGCAACGAAATTATTGTCTACCCTTTTGGCCAATATATATTTGCTATGTTTTTTATATACCATAAATATTCGTGTTAATCATTTTACCTATTCCAGAAACAACTTCCATCTTTCACCAACAAACCACTTCCAAATAACATACCTAACCCACTAACCACCACTAATAAGAACTTAGAATGTTACAGGCACAATACCATCAAAATTCGAAATTTATAACAGAAATACCAGGAAATAGAGAAACGAAATACAACCAAGAAGAAACGGAAATCCAACAAATACCGACAAATCTACCGAAACGGGATAACATTTTTGGAAAAACAAACATGGAACTTCACCAACCGAACGAAACAGGACAACATTTTAATTTTTTCTTAACCATTTTTAACACCAAATTTAAACCCATCCAACATAACCAAACCACTCCCACTAACACGAACAACTAAAAGTTTTACTTAGTTACAGATATCAACGACCCTCATCTATTGGAGAACAACAGGAGTGTACCGCAACAAACATAAAAACCAAGGGATTTCGATCTTCCAAACCAACTTCAACAACAACCAGGAGCACTACTCAATCAACAATCAACAATCAACAATCAACAATCAACAATCAACAATCAACAATCAACAATCAACAATCAACAATCAACAATCAACAATCAACAATCAACAATCAACAATCAACAATCAACAATCAACAATCAACAATCAACAATCAACAATCAACAATCAACAATCAACAATCAACAATCAACAATCAACAATCAACAATCAACAATCAACAATCAACAATCAACAATCAACAATCAACAATCAACAATCAACAATCAACAATCAACAATCAACAATCAACAATCAACAATCAACAATCAACAATCAACAATCAACAATCAACAATCAACAATCAACAATCAACAATCAACAATCAACAATCAACAATCAACAATCAACAATCAACAATCAACAATCAACAATCAACAATCAACAATCAACAATCAACAATCAACAATCAACAATCAACAATCAACAATCAACAATCAACAATCAACAATCAACAATCAACAATCAACAATCAACAATCAACAATCAACAATCAACAATCAACAATCAACAATCAACAATCAACAATCAACAATCAACAATCAACAATCAACAATCAACAATCAACAATCAACAATCAACAATCAACAATCAACAATCAACAATCAACAATCAACAATCAACAATCAACAATCAACAATCAACAATCAACAATCAACAATCAACAATCAACAATCAACAATCAACAATCAACAATCAACAATCAACAATCAACAATCAACAATCAACAATCAACAATCAACAATCAACAATCAACAATCAACAATCAACAATCAACAATCAACAATCAAATAACAATCAAAACACACATTTAAAAAACATTACACAACTTACACAAATGGAAATATCTTAAAAAACCAAATAACTTTTTTATTATATCGAGTCACACTTAACAAATCATGTCAAATGTAAAATCCGTAATATCCGATGCGGGGCATCGTTTCCTCCCAGAGGGGGAGTGTAACGGCCGCAGCCTCAAATTTTGTATTAATCGACTTTAATATTTATTCGAACGTATCTATACGGAGTTTCCGTTCGATACGCTCTTCAAAGAAGCCCTTAAGGCTATCGAGCATCCGGACCGCCGCGAGCGGCCACTTATCTCCTAGTCTAAACATCTTCGACTCTTTATTCCTTTGTATCAGCGAGCGCGAAGCCCTCAGCTTCACGCCCGCTTCACGACAGTTCAGCTCCGACTCTCATCCAGTGCGGTACACTCTCCCAAACTATTAACGCTACGACTAATAAAGACTTATATTATTTATCCGACTTCGAGTTCTCATCGAATATCCTAAGACCCAAGCGGCCATCCGTCTCATGGGAGATTGTCGGGGCTCCTTCCAACGATGGTCGGGTGTTATTTCCCCGTGAATGGAGCAGTGATACGAACCTGGATATACCGAGCAAAGGAAAAGGAGTACAGACTCCGAAGACAGTGTTAAAGGACAAGATCACACAGACAAAGATCAAGGGATTGGGAAAGTGCCAGACAACTGTACAGGAGGATCCCGAGATTTTCAAAATACTCCACGAGGTTCCGACGGTGACACCGCCGCCAATCCGAGAGGATATGTATGAATTCACCGAAGTGACTGACGAAAACATCAAAATGTGGATGCCAGGTGAATTATCCAGACAAGATAAGAAGGATCGAAGAGGAACGAGCTCCGAAATTACGGAAGAAAATATCCGCGCAAAAATCCGAACGAGAAAACGCAAAAACTCGGCAAAGTATCACGAGAAAAAGCGACGGCGCCTCCTCCTATTATTCGGTGATACATAAAAAAAAAATTATAACATTTTTTTTATATTTTTGGTTAAAAGATGAAAAGTTTTGATTTAAAAAAGTTTTTTTTTAGGAAGTTTTTTTTTAATTTAAGTTAAAAAGAAGAACGTAGGAAGAATTATATTTTTTAAGAAAAGGAATTATATTTAAAAAAATTTTTGTTTGCAAGGAAAAAGTTTTTTGTTAGTAAAAAAGAAAGGATAGAGTTTTCGAAAAGAAAGACTTTTTTTTAGCTCAAAAGGAGCCAAAGTGAACTAGTTTAGAAGAAAAAGAAACCCGATCCGGCGGTCAAATGACCAAATGCCCGGTTGAATTACCACGGCTGCCACGAACGCCGCGACAACCTGATTTTTATATCAGCCATGGTGTAAGACGCACGGTGCACCGTAAGCACTGGCGCGGCGCCACGGCCACCTTGATTCAAAATAAAAACACGGAATCTAGGCACCGTGGCTGGAATGCCACCATAACAAAGGCACGTGTTTAGCATAGTGCTGAAACAGCGGATCAGACGTCAATACGTACTTTCAAGAAGAAAGAAATAGCACGGGATAATTAGAGTAGTCAGCCCAAGCGCAAAGAGGAGAATTGGAGGATAAAGCTTCCGGATATAAACACCTGGGTAAATTGTAAAATATTTTCACGAGTACATTGGTAAGCAAGCTCCAATAACAATGTCCTCCTATCGAATCGATTATTCGGTGGAAGAAGGAAAGATGGGCGCGATACCGATCGTTTTCCAGATGGCCGAGCGTTGCTTCGAGGGCATCATCCTCCGCGTGCTTGAGGTCGATAAGGTCGTCTTAACGACGCGGGATTTATGTCGAGAAGCCCTGGCGGTGCTCCTCGAGCTCCGCGAAATAAATGGAGAAGCGAAGCCGGTCCAAGGCGATCTTTCTCCCTATGCCTGGTACTCGGTAAGGGTCGACGGAAGGTATCATCGGGCCAAATACCTCCGGGCATTGGGCCACGCCCGAAATATTTTTTTTCTCGGGGATCTCGCCAAATGTGCCGCCGTTGAAGGGGATGACGTTTTCCGGATTCCGAGTCATCTCACTCGGTCGGCATGGCGAGCCGCGGTCGCCAGGCTCGCAGAGGTGGTGCCGAACCCGGACCGGAGGACCACCGACGATCTCGACCAGGTCCACAGAAATTGGCATCGGAGGGGCCTCCTTATCCGACCCCTGCGATCCATCGCGATGGGGCAGCTCCCCGTGGTCGAAATTTTTCGCCTAGAAAATGAGGAGGCTGAAAGCCTTCGCGACTGGCTCATTCGGGAGGAGTTGGCGAGGCCCAGAGACTGAAACGAGACAAAGTCTGCCTCAAGAGTTTTTTTTTTGTTTCGGAAGAAAAATTCTTTTTGTTCTTGTAAAAAAAAAACTATATATATAACTAATATATATATAATACTATAATAAAAAACTGTATATATGTATATATATACATATATATATAATAATTTTATATAAAAATATATATACAGATAAACTATATCATGTTGTTTTTATTTTTTTTAAGACCCATTTTTCTTTTTACAAGGCCCGAAGGAGGGCTGGGAGGACATCAGCTGGTTTGTTTGTTGCAGGGTAAAACAAAAGCGTGGGTGAACGCTCACGCTTTGGTTTGGGGGAGGGGGGGGGGCGTTGAGACGGTCTTTAAAAACCGCACCCCTCGAAATCGTGCTTGGAGCAGCCTCAAGCAACGGAAGAGCCCGCGCAAGTCGGTAAGGTACAGCTCTTGGGAGACGGGCTCCTGTCCAGCACGGTAGCAGCGATCGAGCAGTCTGCCGTACCCGAGACTCACCAGGCATTTTGGAGTACGCCTCGACCACGCAGGTGTTGCGTCAGCCGCGCACGATCATGAGCCACGAGGGAAGAGGAAGGCTGCTGACGTCACGTTGACGTCATATGAGACGGAAGGGGTCTCGGATTCGTGCCGTGTGCGCACCCGTCGCTCCAGTATAAAAGGCCGTCTGAAAGCCAGGAGCGACACTCTTGGTCGAATAGTGACTCCGATCACTACCGAGATTCCTTCCCAACAAGCGTCGGCGACTTCTCTCGGGGACGGGAGTAACTGCCGCCGTCTGTTAACCCTTTTTCTCTGAAAATACAGCGTCGGCGACTTCTTTCGGGGACGGCAGAGACTGCTGCCGTCTGTTTCCCTGACCAATCTTTTTCTTTGTATTTTTTTTTTTTTTTTTTTTTGAATATAGAATTTATATCAGCGCGGATTTAATTATAATAAGATTTTTTTTTACCAACGATTTTGATTGTAATTGAATAAAACAAACGATTTCAATTGACATTTAGAATCAATTTCTGTGTCTCGAATTTTTATTTCACAGCGCCTGCCCTCACAAAAATTAAAAAGTGAGCAAAGAACTCACATAGCGACGCTTTTTGAGCAGAGAGCTGTAAGCCTCCAAAAGTGACACGTTACAAATCATATCGTTGAAATATATTCTATAACGTCGCAATAACATACATTCAATGCGATAGCTGCAGGTCGGCTGGTAATCAAAAGTAACTTTCTACCTTTTATTACGTCCCGCCGTAACTTTAATTTCGACAAATATTTCTTTCCTCCCACTACACAGGGATTTTATAATAAGAATAAGAGTGATATTTTGCTGTGAGCACTGGCCTATATCCCAGGGAAAAATAATTGTGTTGGAATAATCAACCAATATAATTAACGTAAAAACCCAATTAATTGGGGTACCTCATTAAAAACAGTTATGGATAAAATCCATGACAAGGGGAACTGCGGACAGAGGCGATAAACTGCTTTCGACACCCACCCCATCGGCGGTAAAACAGCGGTCATTCCATTACAGGAACTGAATAATGGATCGAGTTATCGACTACCACCTCTAGATCTTGCGATCCGGATAGTTACCACGGCGCAAGGTAGTCCTGCGTTTAAGTTAAATGCCGCTAGATGGTCCGCTATAAAAATGAGGCAGATAGGTTACCCCGCGCGCAAGAGGTATCCCTAGCATACCAACAATTCGGGCCTAGGCCGTACGGGCGTGGCCCTACGCAACTCCCCGACGATATGAATCATGCAATTAAGCAAAAAAATCATTCTTTCCTTTAAGGGTAACTAATTTCAATTACGGGTTATATTTCAAATTCACCTCAATCCGTCGATTTGTGTAATTATCTGTTGAACATTCTAATTAATTCCGCAAATGTGCAAATTATAGACAAGGTTCTCGGATCGCGCCGTATCCTCACGATGACACTAGGAAATATTGAAGGAGAGGTAGCTCGAAGAATCACTAAATATCTTAAATAATAGCATGCGAAATAACTTGTCATTTTACACGTGAATATAACTCTCCGAGGCACCTCTCATAAACGGTTATAAAGCGAAGCGAAGATTTGACCAGAATTACGTCATCTCGTAGAACGTAGCTGTATCAGATATGACACGGAATTATTACGGCGGCATAAACCCTTCAAAGAACTGCGTTACACCTTACCAACTGGGTAAAAATTATCAATATCTCCAAATACTAGAGGATATTCTACATCTCAGGAAATAATAATATTGCCGAAATGTATAATACTCAGGGCATAATTAATTAAGTAAAAATAAGAATATGAGCAGATAGAGTACCCGAAGCGCAGGCACAACCAATTCCGACCGCATTAGCATAACCTCAAGGGCAATAGGGGAAGCTTCCGGTGCTCGGAAACCCCCACGGAAGATCCACAGAAAATATCCATGCTGGATCATATCGAGAATATACCTTTAGGATGACGCTGTCTCCATGCAAGTACAACGACCGAACGAATGTTCTAGAAAAACGGATACAGTGACGTATCATATAATATCTACCTGGGAGTTGTGAGAGGGAGACAGCCTGATCCCAAGAGGAACAAAGTGCAATTCGGTTGAGGAAAGATTCGAGAGGACTTTATAACCCCCTTAATTTAGCAACATATTTTACAACATTGTGTTAATATTTATAATTTGAAAACTTCAAACTTATAGTCAAGTTTGCGATAGATTTCTCTCCCGAATCTTTCCGACAGATCTTAAAGTAAATTAGTAATAAAAATAATAAGCAGACCAAAACTTTAGTGAGTAAAGTTAAAATTAAGATAAGTCTACGAAGGAATCCGCCAGGGATTCCTATTTTGAGTGTTAGGGCTAGTCGAAAAGATTATTTTAAATACGCAATGGAATATATAGCAATGACTAGTAATAATTAAGTTAACGATCGACCAAAGATATCAATAGTTAACAGAAGACCAAAGAACATATAAGAAAATGTTTTCTTAAATTGAAAGGAACAAAATAACAATACGCTACTGAATTAGGGGAAATGGACAAACGTACAGAAGGTGAGGAAAGGGTTGACTTTCAGCCCCTCGCCGCGCATATCCGGTATATAAGGAGCCGCGAAGACAGGCCCCGTGTGTGCTTCTTTCGGTCTTTTCTTTGGTACCCGAGTTACTCGCTGGTCATTTTGTCTTCTTTTAAAAAATCATTTAGTCACCTCCTTCTGAGTTCTTTCCGAGTTTTAGTCTTTCTCGAACCTATCGCGTTTCAGTCTGTCCTTTTGCATTTTTATTTGAACCAATAATAAAGAGGAGTGACGCATAGAGAGCACGGATGGGAGAGTAATAGAGTAGAGTGGGAGCTATCAAGCATCTCGGGCGCGACAAGACACGCGAGACGAACACCTGGGCGCGTAGACGGAGAAATAGATACGGTAGCGACATTAAAAGAAATAGAGAGGGTGCAGAAGATACCTTTGTAAGGGAAGAGGATAGATAGTGAGAGTCCAGAACATCGACGCGACCCGCTCTTTACTCAACTGTGTTTTCTCCTTTTGGGGTCATCTAGTTAACACCTTTTTGTCTCTTTCTTTCGGTCGATCCATATATATTGTCATAAGCTATCTCCTGGATATCTTTTAGACAACGGAGTCTCGATCACTCCGGTCCTGCATCATTATTTCACCGTCTTTTGGAGAGCGCACATCTCCTCATCTGTCTCCAAGTTTTACTCTGAGTAGACGTCGAAGTCAAAGTTTTAATCATCTTTGTACGGGAATCCATTGTATCGGTTCACCGTTCGTACCGTCTAATTTTTATATTTTTGAGATTCTTGTAATAATCTTGCGCTAATAATTTGAGTTTTGAATAAACGTGAATAATAAGATTTCCGAAACGCGTAACTATCTGTGAACAGCGACCTTCCCTCAACGAAACATCTCCGACAACATCAGAGTAAGTACCATTTTATTACCACCATTCTATTAAAAATAATTGTGTGTTCCCCAATTGGCCATCATTATAACCCTTAATTTACAATTAAAATCATTTTGCCAAGAAAATTCCACATTTAAAAAAACCCCACTGTTCTGCGTTAATAACTACCTAATTCATTCCGGATAAATTAATCGTGTAAATGACTCCCTTAAATTACGAAATAATTAATTCATTTAAATACCTCTCAGACATTTCGACGAATAACATTCCTAGCCCTATCCTTAGTAATTTTCCGAAAGGTTAGACTAGAAAATGGGCAGTTGCGTTTGATAATTGATGCCAGGAGTGGTAAAGGAGGGAGCAATTTCTCTTGACCAGCGCGTATCAATAGTACTCAACGTAACACTACGTTAAATCTGTGAGAAATCCGAAATCCCGCAGTTTTGACGTAACAGAATTTTTGGGGGCTCGTCCGGGATCCAAAGGAATGTTGCCAAATAACTGACAAAGTAATCTTTTAATATTCGGGCATTAGAACTCCATTTTATTATATTTTTTCCCTTATTTTCGCATACAGTTAATAAATGTCATGAGCAAAAGTGGAGTGAATAAAAGGAAAAATAATCCACAAGGAAGTTTAAGGGAAAATAGCGACGAAGATAATAATAACGGTGTCAAGAAACACCCACGGACTGCACAACTTTATCCGGAAATCGGAATTAAATATTTGCGCTATCCTATTAAATACCAGATAAAATTTTTACACCCTAAGTATATCCCCGATAACGATCCGCGACGGAACTTCTATACACATAAACTCAAGGAATACACAGACACACGAAATAAATTTTTCACTCTTTTCAGGTTGATTTAAATACTTTCTTCCTTTATGCATACGGACACATCTACGGGTGCAGCGTATGAATAAATAGAAAGTAAAATAATTACTACATAATACACACTTTTTAAATTGATTTTTTAAAAATACTTTCTTCCTTTATTCATACGGTCACATCTACGGGTGCAGCGTATGAATAAATAGAAAGTAAAATAATTACTACATAATACACACTTTTTAAATTGATTTTTTAAAAATACTTTCTTCCTTTATTCATACGGACATCTACGGGTGCAGCGTATGGATAAATGGAAAGCAAAATAATTACTGCATAACATACACTTTCCAAATTGATAAAAATATATATATATATTGTGACGTGTTTTTCGGGAGCTCACGCGAAACGGTAGCAAAAAAAAAATCGAATACCGAAAAAACTAAAACTTTACGCGAAATCGGGAACTCAAAAACGTCACCTTCGGCCGCCACCTCCGCGAGTGCAGCGGCGTCCCGGTGGGCGTCAGTTAATTTTTGTTTCGCCGATATTAACAACCGGACCAAACCGGGAGTGAGTTGAGCGGGCTCACTCCACTAATCAATTTTTATTTCGCCGGAGATTGAGAAACCGGGCTGAATCGGAAGTGAGTTGAGCGGGCTCACTCCGGTCAGTTTTTGTTTCGCCGGAAACGGACAAACCGGGCTAAACTGGAGGTCGATTGAGCGAGTCGACCTCCGCAAGGACAGAACAAAACGGTACAACGAAACGAGAACGGTATCGGGATCCGCGAGCGCGAAGCTCGCACAACGATAACGCCGGATGCCACTCGCGAAAGCGACGGTACCGGAAATGCACGGTCGCTCAGGATGCGGGTTATGGTAGAAGGGTCGCGATCCTTTTGCCAATAAAATAACAAACGAAATCGGTAAATCGGGATCTTTAAATCACGAGAACAATTATTTGTTTTTGGCTATTAAGCCACGGGAGCTCGCACACACGTGCATCGGGAGCGCTCAGCTGATCGAACGATCGAAGCGAGCGGAGCGAGAACGAATCCTATACGCGATCGAAAATTTATCTAACGATAAAACTTACCGAAGCAGCGTAATTTACTCCACAAAGGTACGGGAACGGCATCTCAGGATGCACCGAAAACTTCACCACGATCACTGCACCTCAAGAGCGTTATTCACAACGCACCTCGAACACAGAAAAATCGGCAACGAATTCGGACGGAATTCGCGTAACACACGCCGTATCCTAGCCCACTCGCGAACGCACAGAGTGACAGGTAGCGCGAGCGAGACACACGAACTCGAGCGAGAGCGATAGCCGGAGTCTACGGTAGCGCGAGCGAGAACACACGACTCAGCGCGAGACAATAGCCGAAACGTAAACACGGGAGCGCGAGAGGTCCGAGATACCTCGAGGACGCCTCTCAGTAGACTGATTAGCCTACGACAATACATCCGACGGGACGTTATGATTATTACGGGATCCTTAGCCGATAACTGCTGCCCTCTCAAACTTTTTCGTGACGTCATCGATACGAGAGCCGAAACTGTAACGCGGTAGCTTTGAGGACCGTCGCGATCGTTACTCGAAATTCACGGCGTGAAAACAAGGCTCTCTTCTCACAAAAACTCAGCACAAGGGGCTCGAACCTTGCCTGGACAAAAAAAACCGTAACTCCGCCTGTTCTCCAACGCCGTGCATTATCACCTAACCGGAGTGCCGGGTTTGCACCGGACTTTGACGTATTCGCGACGAAACCTCCGTCGGGCTCTCCTCTATTCGTGTTTCCCAGTACGTCGGGATTCCCTCCACCGAATAGACTCGAGGTTCCGACCTTAACTGAACCAAATCCTTAACTTATCCGTAAGCCCCATACTAAACTCCATACTGAACTCCATACTAAACTCCATACTAAACTCCATACTAAACTTGATAGGGTCGGAAAACTCACGAACCTTCTCGTAACGGGAGCTGGACGGTACCGTAACCAGCAAAAGGGCAGCGAAACGGGAACGTTATTTCTCTAAGTCGGTAGCTGTAGCGAAAAATGCTATTTATTTGTATTTTTTGTGACCGTGATCGAAAAATCACGTCACAATATATATATATATATATATATATATATATTTTCTTCCTTTCCTCATACGAATACGCCTATAGGGTACACAACGTGTAGGTAAGAAGAAGTAACGTTGGACAATTCTGAAAAAAATCTTCCTACAAATTTTATTATTCGCTGAGCCGAAACGGATGAAAAAGGGTAGTGGAAGACCTTCTCGCTCAAGGAATCAGTGAACAATTTCCGAACGGTACAACTTACACTCCTTCTGAGAACCAATTAATTCAGACAGAACTCTTTATCGCTGCAAACAAAACCGGATATTTTTTCGAATTAAGGAAGAAACCGATATTATTCAGAGAAATTACTGAAAATAGTCAGGTGATCGAGTGCATGAACGAATTCTATATAATTATTACCAAATTCGCCTTTATGAAAGAATTGCCCATTCCTAATTCATGGGTAAACGAGCCGGCGAGTGTGATCAATATAGGGGAAAATTGAGAATAGCAATTGACGAGATAATAAAATCGGGAAAAAGTGTTCAGCTCCTGTCAGACCTTATGAAAATCATACCAAACGAGAAATATCAAGCCTCAATATCAAACGAGGAAATAGTCCGAAACCTTGGAGACATTCAAAGACCATTTGAAAACTTGGTCTTATCTACCAATCCCATTACACAAGACCCCATTCTCGCAAACAAACCTCGAATTACCTCCATCGTAAGGATACCCATTGACCTGCCCATCCCTAAATTTTGGTCCACACCTTCCTCAAAAGTCGAGAGTAATTCCGAAATAACCAAAAAATTAAATTTCCAAATAAATAACGAGGAAAACATGTGATAGTCGTCAGGTATGGTCGAGGAAATGACCGAGAGTGAACGCGCGTAAATGATCGAAGTCCGAATGCTGGTATAATACTTTTATTATAATGAGCGTGAATGAAGGAGAGCGTGCGTCTGACAGATTCGGGACTCTGAGATGAACTCCTTCAAGGGCCTGTCGGAAGTAGGGCCCTCACCTATTACTGCGCGCGACGCGGTATTCTTACGCGCCGATAAGACGGCCGCTGCCCGCACGAGACGCGTACAGCGGCTGGACCGTTGCCGTGAGAAAGCGGGCGGTCGCACGGAAGGTGCTGACGGCTCAAAGATTGCTAAGAATTTAGATACGGTGTTAACTTGAGTTTCCTGCGCTAAAAATGCTATACGGGACCGTCACACTCCCCCTCTTGCAAAAAGAGCGATGCTCCGCATCGGATATGATTGTTACAAAATTTTGGGATGTGTGAGTCTATACAATGAGATGATTTT
This sequence comes from Stenichneumon culpator, assembly GCA_964017025.1. Classification (NCBI taxonomy): domain Eukaryota; kingdom Metazoa; phylum Arthropoda; class Insecta; order Hymenoptera; family Ichneumonidae; genus Stenichneumon; species Stenichneumon culpator. Next base: position 7,953,398 of record OZ024776.1, on the reverse strand, counting down.
TGTTTGTTTGTGGGTCTGATTTTATGCATTTTCCGCTGTGTATGTGAGTCGTTGAAATAGCCATTTCGTTGGATCCCTCTTTTGTGTCGTCCGGTTCTTTTTATTTGGGTTGCAAAAATGGTTCCTATTCGTTTCGTCCGAGTGTCCTTGTTAGGTGCGTCGAAAGTGGTTATAGGTGTTCTAGATCTGAAACTGACTATTGTTTGTTAGTGTTTTGTGTTAGTGGAATTGGTTGTGTTATAAGGATCGGTCGGGTCCATAGGTATGTATGTAATTGTAATGGTAGTAGACTCTTTTACGTTATTCTTCCGATTTTTAGTGACTTGGTCTGATTGTGGTTCCTTTAATTATATCAATGTCCTTCAGGTTTGGTCCTTTCCTGGTTCTTTTGCTCGTATTCTTTATTACCCAGTATCCTGAGGTGGATTTTGAGGAAATGTTTATTGTTGGCTTCGTTCCCTGAAACAGTCTAAATTTGTCAGCTTTCGATGTTAGTAGGAGAGACATGTTAACTTAGGATGTGGCTTGTGTGGTTGCTGGTTTGGTGCTAGGAAGAGAAATGAAGAAAAACTGTGATTTCTGCGATAATAAACGTATATTGGTGAAAGAAAGTTTGGCTTATAATTATATGATTATTATTATTTGTTATTTTATATTAACGTATCGATTATTAGTGTTGGTTATATGTGTCCTACATGTGGACTTTTTTTTTTTTTTTTTTTTTTTTTTTTATTCTTCTCCGATTTTTACACCATATTTCTTCTCGTACTTCTTGATGTTCATGTCCCAGTCGATAGTATTTAGTCTGTGCAGGAATTTTTGTCGAGTGTCTGCGTCTTGCTGCTTAAACCAGTGACATGTTGCGTCTTCCCAATCGAATGCTTTTGACAGCAGATATTCGCTAATGTCGTCGGTTTGTGCGTGTCGTGAAGTCTGGTTTGCTTTTATCGGCGGTGTTCTTGCTCTCTGTCTTGGTGCTGGTACCGGGGGTGGTGCCGATGTTTCTGGTGTAGTGACTGGTGTTTTGGTTACTTTGTTTACAGGGATCTGTGTTAGTGCTGTTATTATTTGTCCATCCTTGGCTTTCGGTTTTGTGTCCGTTGTTTTTCCTGTGTCATTTTTAGTTTTTGGTATAGCACCTGTCGATTTTTTTATTGTTGTCATGGCCTGTACGTTCTCCTTTCCCCGTGTCTCTGTTGTTTCCTTTGGAGGTACTATGATTGTTTTTCCCGGGTATATCACCACGGGTGGTGCTTTCCCACGATATATGGTAACGGGTACTGGTTTCATCTCGAGTGGTTGTGTCGTGCCAGGTGTAGGTTTTCCCGTTGTTGTGTTCTGTTGCCTGGCTATTAGTGGTTTGGTTGGTGTTATTTCCATGTTGTTTATACCCTGTTTTGTCGGTCCGGTTTTGCCTGTTGTTTTTGTCGTTGGTGCCGATGGTGTGGCTTTGCGCTTAGCCAGATAAGCAGCGCATTTCTCGATGTGTGCTATCATCCGTGCTGCCGGAAAAACGATTTTGCACAATGGACAGGGTGCATCCTGTGCCCTGCATGTTTCCATTCTCGTTGTTAGTGCTTGCAGGCATTCCGCGATATGAGCAGCGCACAACTTTGCCTCGATCTCCATTTTGCACAACGGGCATTCCCTGTTTGCGTCCATGTCTGTTCTGTTGTTATCTGTCAGAGGGAGGAAATTGTTGTTGCGTTGGTTTTTTTTTTGTGAATACATATACAGTAGTAGGCAATTGAAGTGGAACAAGGTTTTTTTCGCCGATTTTGGCGAAAGTTGGACCGATTTCGAAAAAACAAAAAAGTACATTCGAGTAAATTTATTTACCTGTCGAATGGCGTTGGTTTCATCCAAATCGGTCAATAATTGCCTATTTGCGAGGGAATGAGGTGGGGGCGTGCGAAAATCAGGATTACGCTGACCTCGAGAAGTCGCATACGCCCATAAAAAGTTGGACCGTAACCCATGCCAATCGAAAGAGCAGCTCGCGGCGTGCAAAAAACAGGGGTAACGCGCCTCAATTGGATCATCCCAGATGAAGCTGTGCACCCAGGAAGCCAAATCAGCTTTTTTGGGGTTACGCGAAAACGGCACAACCGATCCCGTAGAAATTTTTCGGGGAGTCATTGTTCGTGACCCTGTTCGAACACAAATTTTTTTTGTGCCGAAAACTTTCCTCGTAGACGAGATCCAGGTGCACATCCAATGCACCGTATCGTTTATCGACATTTTTCACAATTACAGACTGGGAGGAGACAGTTGAAATCACCTGAGCATTAAAGAGGAGGTTTCAACGATTAAAATGAGCCCAGGTTCATTATCGGAAAGTGTCTCAGTAATCCCAATCACGTCTGTGAAAAATGTGTACGAAAAGACGATTACGGCTCGGAGTCGCCAGGCGACAGTCATTTGGTCAGTTACAGGACCGAACTCGCGCGCGACTCCAAGCTTTCGCTTTTGCCGTTTTCTCTTCGCTTCGAATGTTTAACATTTTGTATTAATATCAAACACTTTTTGAGATCCAGTGTGACTGATTGGCCGATAAAAAATTATCGTATCGGCAGGATGAATTCACCGGTGTAACGGACACCTGGGAAAAATTAATCGTCAGTAAAAAAAAAAAAATTAATACCCTTTTTCTGTGTGGTTAATTCGGTGACAAAATCGCTTAGGTCGAAAATTGAAAAAAAATAAAATAAAAAATAAAAAGGTGTCATCTTCTTAACACACCCACACCCTTTGCGACAGCTTTAAAACGAGAAACTCGAGGTGTTCTCGGGCCTGTTATCGGATCTCGAGGTTCGAATCAGTACAGTAGACTCCTGCAACGATTCGAAGGTGGTTAAAATTTTTTGATTTTTCTTGCCACCCCCGCACTCTTTTAAACAGCCTTAAAACGAGGAACTCGAGGTGTCCTCGGGGCTGCGATCGAGTTTCGAGGCTACCATCGATACAGTACACTCGTACTGATAGTGCCGAGGTATAAAAAAATTTGAAATTTTTCTACCGCCCCCGCACGCTTTAAGATTGCCTTAAAACGGGGAACTCGATGTGTCCTCGGGGCTGCGATCGAGTTTCGAGGCTACCATCGATACAGTACACTCGTACTGATAGTGCCGAGGTATAAAAAAATTTGAAATTTTTTTACCGCCCCCGCACGCTTTTAAACACCCTTAAAACGTGAGATTTAAGGTGTCCTCGGGGCTGCGATCGAGTTTCGAGGCTACCATCGATACAGTACACTCGTACTGATAATGACGAGGTATAACAAAATTTGAAATTTTTTTACCGCCCCCGCACGCTTTAAGACTGCCTTAAAACGGGGAACTCGATGTGTCCTCGGGGCTGCGATCGAGTTTCGAGGCTACCATCGATACAGTACACTCGTACTGATAGTCCCGAGGTATAAAAAAATTTGAAATTTTTTTACCGCCCCCGCACGCTTTAAGACTGCCTTAAAACGGGGAACTCGATGTGTCCTCGGGGCTGCGATCGAGTTTCGAGGCTACCATCGATACAGTACACTCGTACTGATAGTGCCGAGGTATAAAAAAATTTGAAATTTTTTTACCACCCCCGCACGCTTTAAGGCAGCCTCAAAATGAGGAACTCGATGTGTCCTCGGGGCTGCGATCGAGTTTCGAGGCTACCATCGATACAGTACACTCGTACTGATAGTGCCGAGGTATAAAAAAATTTGAAATTTTTTTACCGCCCCCGCACGCTTTAAGGCAGCCTCAAAATGAGGAACTCGATGTGTCCTCGGGGCTGCGATCGAGTTTCGAGGCTACCATCGATACAGTACACTCGTACTGATAGTGAGGAGGTATAAAAAAATTTGAAATTTTTTTACCGCCCCCGCACGCTTTTAAACACCCTTAAAACGTGAGATTTAAGGTGTCCTCGGGGCTGCGATCGAGTTTCGAGGCTACCATCGATACAGTACACTCGTACTGATAATGACGAGGTATAACAAAATTTGAAATTTTTTTACCGCCCCCGCACGCTTTAAGACTGCCTTAAAACGGGGAACTCGATGTGTCCTCGGGGCTGCGATCGAGTTTCGAGGCTACCATCGATACAGTACACTCGTACTGATAGTCCCGAGGTATAAAAAAATTTAAATTTTTTTACCGCCCCCGCACGGTTTAAGACTGCCTTAAAACGGGGAACTCGATGTGTCCTCGGGGCTGCGATCGAGTTTCGAGGCTACCATCGATACAGTACACTCGTACTGATAGTGACGAGGTATAAAAAAATTTGAAATTTTTTTACCGCCCCCGCACGCTTTAAGACTGCCTTAAAACGGGGAACTCGATGTGTCCTCGGGGCTGCGATCGAGTTTCGAGGCTACCATCGATACAGTACACTCGTACTGATAATGACGAGGTATAAAAAAATTTGAAATTTTTTTACCGCCCCCGCACGCTTTAAGACTGCCTTAAAACGGGGAACTCGATGTGTCCTCGGGGCTGCGATCGAGTTTCGAGGCTACCATCGATACAGTACACTCGTACTGATAGTGCCGAGGTATAAAAAAATTTGAAATTTTTTTACCGCCCCCGCACGCTTTTAAACACCCTTAAAACGTGAGATTTAAGGTGTCCTCGGGGCTGCGATCGAGTTTCGAGGCTACCATCGATACAGTACACTCGTACTGATAATGACGAGGTATAACAAAATTTGAAATTTTTTTACCGCCCCCGCACGCTTTAAGACTGCCTTAAAACGGGGAACTCGATGTGTCCTCGGGGCTGCGATCGAGTTTCGAGGCTACCATCGATACAGTACACTCGTACTGATAGTCCCGAGGTATAAAAAAATTTGAAATTTTTTTACCGCCCCCGCACGCTTTAAGACTGCCTTAAAACGGGGAACTCGATGTGTCCTCGGGGCTGCGATCGAGTTTCGAGGCTACCATCGATACACTACACTCGTACTGATAGTCCCGAGGTATAACAAAATTTGAAATTTTTTTACCGCCCCCGCACACTTTTAAACACCCTTAAAACGTGAGATTTAAGGTGTCCTCGGGGCTGCGATCGAGTTTCGAGGCTACCATCGATACAGTACACTCGTACTGATAATGACGAGGTATAAAAAAATTTGAAATTTTTTTACCGCCCCCGCACGCTTTAAGACTGCCTTAAAACGGGGAACTCGATGTGTCCTCGGGGCTGCGATCGAGTTTCGAGGCTACCATCGATACAGTACACTCGTACTGATAGTGCCGAGGTATAAAAAAATTTGAAATTTTTTTACCGCCCCCGCACACTTTTAAACACCCTTAAAACGTGAGATTTAAGGTGTCCTCGGGGCTGCGATCGAGTTTCGAGGCTACCATCGATACAGTACACTCGTACTGATAGTGACGAGGTATAAAAAAATTTGAAATTTTTTTACCACCCCCGCACGCTTTAAGGCAGCCTCAAAATGAGGAACTCGATGTGTCCTCGGGGCTGCGATCGAGTTTCGAGGCTACCATCGATACAGTACACTCGTACTGATAGTGCCGAGGTATAAAAAAATTTGAAATTTTTTTACCGCCCCCGCACGCTTTAAGGCAGCCTCAAAATGAGGAACTCGATGTGTCCTCGGGGCTGCGATCGAGTTTCGAGGCTACCATCGATACAGTACACTCGTACTGATAGTGAGGAGGTATAAAAAAATTTGAAATTTTTTTACCGCCCCCGCACGCTTTTAAACACCCTTAAAACGTGAGATTTAAGGTGTCCTCGGGGCTGCGATCGAGTTTCGAGGCTACCATCGATACAGTACACTCGTACTGATAATGACGAGGTATAACAAAATTTGAAATTTTTTTACCGCCCCCGCACGCTTTAAGACTGCCTTAAAACGGGGAACTCGATGTGTCCTCGGGGCTGCGATCGAGTTTCGAGGCTACCATCGATACAGTACACTCGTACTGATAGTCCCGAGGTATAAAAAAATTTAAATTTTTTTACCGCCCCCGCACGCTTTAAGACTGCCTTAAAACGGGGAACTCGATGTGTCCTCGGGGCTGCGATCGAGTTTCGAGGCTACCATCGATACAGTACACTCGTACTGATAGTGACGAGGTATAAAAAAATTTGAAATTTTTTTACCGCCCCCGCACGCTTTAAGACTGCCTTAAAACGGGGAACTCGATGTGTCCTCGGGGCTGCGATCGAGTTTCGAGGCTACCATCGATACAGTACACTCGTACTGATAATGACGAGGTATAAAAAAATTTGAAATTTTTTTACCGCCCCCGCACGCTTTAAGACTGCCTTAAAACGGGGAACTCGATGTGTCCTCGGGGCTGCGATCGAGTTTCGAGGCTACCATCGATACAGTACACTCGTACTGATAGTGCCGAGGTATAAAAAAATTTGAAATTTTTTTACCGCCCCCGCACGCTTTTAAACACCCTTAAAACGTGAGATTTAGGGTGTCCTCGGGGCTGCGATCGAGTTTCGAGGCTACCATCGATACAGTACACTCGTACTGATAATGACGAGGTATAACAAAATTTGAAATTTTTTTACCGCCCCCGCACGCTTTAAGACTGCCTTAAAACGGGGAACTCGATGTGTCCTCGGGGCTGCGATCGAGTTTCGAGGCTACCATCGATACAGTACACTCGTACTGATAGTCCCGAGGTATAAAAAAATTTGAAATTTTTTTACCGCCCCCGCACGCTTTAAGACTGCCTTAAAACGGGGAACTCGATGTGTCCTCGGGGCTGCGATCGAGTTTCGAGGCTACCATCGATACAGTACACTCGTACTGATAGTGACGAGGTATAAAAAAATTTGAAATTTTTTTACCACCCCCGCACGCTTTAAGACTGCCTTAAAACGGGGAACTCGATGTGTCCTCGGGGCTGCGATCGAGTTTCGAGGCTACCATCGATACACTACACTCGTACTGATAGTCCCGAGGTATAACAAAATTTGAAATTTTTTTACCGCCCCCGCACACTTTTAAACACCCTTAAAACGTGAGATTTAAGGTGTCCTCGGGGCTGCGATCGAGTTTCGAGGCTACCATCGATACAGTACACTCGTACTGATAATGACGAGGTATAAAAAAATTTGAAATTTTTTTACCGCCCCCGCACGCTTTAAGACTGCCTTAAAACGGGGAACTCGATGTGTCCTCGGGGCTGCGATCGAGTTTCGAGGCTACCATCGATACAGTACACTCGTACTGATAGTGCCGAGGTATAAAAAAATTTGAAATTTTTTTACCGCCCCCGCACGCGTTTAGACACCCTTCAAAAGCGGGATTTAAGGTGTCCTCGCGGCTGCGATCGAGTTTCGAGGCTACCATCGATACAGTACACTCGTACTGATAGTGCCGAGGTATAAAAAAATTTGAAATTTTTTTACCGCCCCCGCACGCTTTAAGACTGCCTTAAAACGGGGAACTCGATGTGTCCTCGGGGCTGCGATCGAGTTCCGAGGCTCTCGTCAGCACAGTAGACTCGTGCTGACAGTGCCGAGGTATAAACAAATTTGACATTTTTTTACCGCCCCCGCACGCTTTAAGGCAGCCTCAAAATGAGGAACTCGATGTGTCCTCGGGGCTGCGATCGAGTTTCTAGCCTACCATCGATACAGTACACTCGTACTGATAGTGCCGAGGTATAAAAAAATTTGAAATTTTTTTTACCACCCCCGCACGCTTTTAGACACCCTTCAAAAGCGGGATTTAAGGTGTCCTCGCGGCTGCGATCGAGTTTCGAGGCTACCATCGATACAGTACACTCATACTGATAGTGCCGTGGTATTAAAAAATTTGAAATTTTTTGCCGCCCCCGCACGCTTTTAAACACCCTTAAAACGCGAGATTTAAGGTGTCCTCGCGGCGGCGATCGAGTTTCGAGGCTACCATCGATACAGTACACTCATACTGATAGTGCCGAGGTATAAAAAAATTTGAAATTTTTTTACCGCCCCCGCACGCTTTAAGGCAGCCTCAAAACGAGGAACTCGATGTGTCCTCGGGGCTGCGATCGAGTTTCGAGGCTACCATCGATACAGTACACTCGTACTGATAGTGCCGAGGTATAAAAAAATTTGAAATTTTTTTACCACCCCCGCACGCGTTTAGACACCCTTCAAAAGCGGGATTTAAGGTGTCCTCGCGGCTGCGATCGAGTTTCGAGGCTACCATCGATACAGTACACTCGGACTGATAGTGCCGAGGTATAAAAAAATTTGAAATTTTTTTACCGCCCCCGCACGCTTTAAGGCAGCCTCAAAATGAGGAACTCGATGTGTCCTCGGGGCTGCGATCGAGTTCCGAGGCTCTCATCAGCACAGTAGACTCGTGCTGATAGTATCGCGGTATAAAAAAATGTGAAATTTTTTTGCTGGCCTCGCACGCTTTTAGACAGCCTTATAATGAGGTACTCGAGGTGTCCTCGAGGCTGTGATCGAATCCCGAGGCTCCAATCGATACAGTAGACTCGTACGGTAACTTGGAAGGTTAACAAAAAATTCTGATTTATTTTGCCGCTACCGCATGCTTAAAACGAGGCTTTAAAACGAGAAATGTCTTAGAACGAAGAAGTCATTGTATTCTTGGCGCTATGAGCCTATTCCGAGTCTCCGATCAACACATGAGTCTCGTTTTAGAAAATGAAAAGTCAAAAAAATGTTCAAAAACTCACTCAGTATTTTAGAGGACCTCCTCGAGCACGCGTGACAGCAAGACAGCGGCGAGTCATGCTGGAGACCGTTGCGGCAATTTGTTCTTGAGGAATGGCAAGCCATTCCTCTTGAGCTGCGACCTCAAGTTCGTCGAGAGTTCGCGGCACTGGTCTCCTCGCACGAATCCTCCTCTTAAGGATGGCCCAAACATTCTCGATCGGATTCAAATCTGGACTGTTAGGAGGCCAGTAACTTCGATCGATCCCTTGCTCATCGAGGAATCTGTTGACGATCCGTGCACGATGAGCCGGAGCGTTGTCGTCGATGAAGACGAAACCGTCCCCGACTCGTCGAGCTTCCGGAACGACAACAGGAGCTAGGATACGATCGATGTAAACCTGGCCCCTAACAGTTTGATTCCGGAACACAACCAATACCGTCCGAGATTCAATTGAGATTCCACCCCATACTGTGATGGAACCTCCACCGAAAGCTCGAGACTGGTTTTGGAAGCGTTCCTGCATCCTTTCGCCAGTTTGGCGCCACACTCTTGCACTCCTCGTGTTATCACGCAGCTGAATTTTGGACTCGTCCGTGAACAAACATCGACGCCACTCCTCCGGTGTCCAAGCCTCGTGATCTCTGGCGAATCCTATTCGCCCAGCTCGATGCCGCGCAGTCAGAGCTGGCTTGATGACTGGACGTCGGGAACTCAGATTACGCTCCGTGAGTCTCCGTCGGACGGTTCGTTGCGACACCGGGCGTGGAATCGTCTCGATGATGTCGTGAACGGTTATCCGTGGATTTTGACGTGCTTGTTGTACAATACGTCGATCCTCTCGAGCCGTTGTCACTCGTTGCCGACCACCACCATGACGGTATGTCGGATTACCCGTTTCGCGTTTACGCGCGAGTAATCGATTAATTACGGACGCGCTCGTCCCGATCGCATTTGCAATTTCGCGTTGTGTGCGCCCCTCCCTTGACATTTCAAGGGCTCGCCCCATATCAACTTCTGACAATCTTGCCATTTCGCCGTAACTTTCGTGTGAACGTACAAATTAATTTGACGACTTTTCTAACAAGGATAAACAAGCAGTTGAATATCGTAACTAGGCGTTCATATTTTTTTTACCCATAAAATTTGATAAAGTGAACGTCTAGCCGCGACAATGCTTGTTTATCCTCGTTATAAAAATCGTCGGATTACCTCCAACATTTACGCGAAAGTTACGGTGTAATAGCAAAATTATCAGAAGTGAACACGGGGCGAGCTCTCGCAATGTCAGCGGAGTGGAGCACACAACGGGGCATTGCGAAGGCCGTCGGGACGAGCGCGTCCGTAATCAACCGATTACACGCGCCAAAAAACGAAATCGGCAGTGCGACATATCGTCATGGTGGTGGTTGGCAGCGCGTGACAATGGTTCGGGAAGACCGAAGAATTCTGCAGTAAGCGCGTCAGATAACTCGGATTACGGTAAACTAAATTATGGAGACGATTTCCTGTCTGATGTATGATCGAACAATCAGAAGAAGACTAGCAGAGGGTTGCGGAGGACTTGAGTCTCAGGGTTCGATCACAGCCCCGAGGACACTGCGAGTTCCTCATTGTAATGTTGCCACGAATCGTGCAGGGGCGACAAAAAAATGATTTTTTTTACAAAAAAATGATTTTTACTTGTAACTTTCAGCACAAGTCGACTGTATCAATGGGCCCTCGGAACTCGATCGCAGCCCCGAGGATACAGCGAGTTCCTTATTTTGAGGCCGCCTTAAAGCGTGCGGGGGCGGCAAAAAATTGAAAATTTTCATTGACCTTCCAACAGTAGATACGAATCTACTGTATCGATTTGGCCCTCGGGATCCGATTACAGCCCCGAGGACACCTCGAGTTTGACGTTTTAAGGCTGTTAAAAACCGTGCGTGGGCAAGAAAACATTTCCAACATTTTTTATACCTTCAAATGTTCAGCACGAGTCTACAGTATCGATTTGGCCCTCGAGATCCGATCACAGGCCCGAGGATACCGCGAGTTCTTCGTTTTAAGGCTGTCAAAAATCGTGCGGGGGCGGCAAACAAATTTCAAATTTTTTCGTACCTTTGAACGTACAGCACGAGTCTACTGTATCGATTTGGCCCTCGAGATCCGATCACAGCCCCGAGGACGCTTCGAGTTCGACGTTTTAAGGCTGTTAAAAATCGTGCGTGGGCGAGAAAAAATTTCCAAAATTTTTTATACCTTCAAATGTTTAGCACGAGTCTACAGTATCGATTTGGCCCTCGAGATCCGATCACAGCCCCGAGGACGCTTCGAGTTCGACGTTTTAAGGCTGTTAAAAATCGTGCGTGGGCGAGAAAAAATTTCCAAAATTTTTTATACCTTCAAATGTTCAGCACGAGTCTACAGTATCGATTTGGCCCTCGAGATCCGATCACAGCCCCGAGGACACCTCGAGTTCGACGTTTTAAGGCTGTTAAAAATCGTGCGTGGGCGAGAAAAAATTTCCAAAATTTTTTATACCTTCAAATGTTCAGCACGAGTCTACAGTATCGATTTGGCCCTCGAGATCCGATTACAGCCCCGAGGACACCTCGAGTTCGACGTTTTAAGGCTGTTAAAAATCGTGCGTGGGCGAGAAAAAATTTCCAAAATTTTTTATACCTTCAAATGTTCAGCACGAGTCTACAGTATCGATTTGGCCCTCGAGATCCGATCACAGCCCCGAGGACACCTCGAGTTCGACGTTTTAAGGCTGTTAAAAATCGTGCGTGGGCGAGAAAAAATTTCCAAAATTTTTTATACCTTCAAATGTTCAGCACGAGTCTACAGTATCGATTTGGCCCTCGAGATCCGATTACAGCCCCGAGGACACCTCGAGTTCGACGTTTTAAGGCTGTTAAAAATCGTGCGTGGGCGAGAAAAAATTTCCAAAATTTTTTATACCTTCAAATGTTCAGCACGAGTCTACAGTATCGATTTGGCCCTCGAGATCCGATTACAGCCCCGAGGACACCTCGAGTTCCTCGTTTTAAGCCTGTTTAAAAGCGTTCGAGGTCGACAAAAAATTTTCAAATTTTTTTATCACTTCGAATGTTCAACACGAGTCTGCTGTATCGATTTGAGCCTCGATATTCGATTACAGCCCCGAGGACACCTCGAGTTCCTCGTTTTGAGGCTGCTTAACAGCGTGCGGGGGTGACAAAAAAATTGAAAATTTTTGTAAACCCTCGATCCGTCGACACGAGTCTACTGTGTCGATTGGACCTTTGAAATTCGATCACAGGCCCGAGGATACCGCGAGTTCTTCGTTTTAAGGCTGTCAAAAATCGTGCGGGGGCGGCAAACAAATTTCAAATTTTTTCGTACCTTCGAACGTACAGCACGAGTCTACTGTATCGATTTGGCCCTCGAGATCCGATCACAGCCCCGAGGACGCTTCGAGTTCGACGTTTTAAGGCTGTTAAAAATCGTGCGTGGGCGAGAAAAAATTTCCAAAATTTTTTATACCTTCAAATGTTTAGCACGAGTCTACAGTATCGATTTGGCCCTCGAGATCCGATCACAGCCCCGAGGACGCTTCGAGTTCGACGTTTTAAGGCTGTTAAAAATCGTGCGTGGGCGAGAAAAAAATTCCAAAATTTTGTATACCTTCAAATGTTCAGCACGAGTCTACAGTATCGATTTGGCCCTCGAGATCCGATCACAGCCCCGAGGACACCTCGAGTTCGACGTTTTAAGGCTGTTAAAAATCGTGCGTGGGCGAGAAAAAATTTCCAAAATTTTTTATACCTTCAAATGTTCAGCAGGAGTCTACAGTATCGATTTGGCCCTCGAGATCCGATTACAGCCCCGAGGACACCTCGAGTTCGACGTTTTAAGGCTGCTAAAAATCGTGCGTGGGCAAGAAAAAATTTCCAAAATTTTTTATACCTTCAAATGTTCAGCACGAGTCTACAGTATCGATTTGGCCCTCGAGATCCGATTACAGCCCCGAGGACACCTCGAGTTCCTCGTTTTAAGCCTGTTTAAAAGCGATCGAGGTCGACAAAAAATTTTCAAATTTTTTTATCACTTCGAATGTTCAACACGAGTCTGCTGTATCGATTCGAGCCTCGATATTCGATTACAGCCCCGAGGACACCTCGAGTTCCTCGTTTTGAGGCTGCTTAACAGCGTGCGGGGGTGACAAAAAAATTGAAAATTTTTGTAAACCCTCGATCCGTCGACACGAGTCTACTGTGTCGATTGGACCTTTGAAATTCGATCACAGGCCCGAGGATACCGCGAGTTCTTCGTTTTAAGGCTGTCAAAAATCGTGCGGGGGCGGCAAACAAATTTCAAATTTTTTCGTACCTTCGAACGTACAGCACGAGTCTACTGTATCGATTTGGCCCTCGAGATCCGATCACAGCCCCGAGGACGCTACGAGTTCGACGTTTTAAGGCTGTTAAAAATCGTGCGTGGGCGAGAAAAAATTTCCAAAATTTTTTATACCTTCAAATGTTTAGCACGAGTCTACAGTATCGATTTGGCCCTCGAGATCCGATCACAGCCCCGAGGACACCTCGAGTTCGACGTTTTAAGGCTGTTAAAAATCGTGCGTGGGCGAGAAAAAATTTCCAAAATTTTTTATACCTTCAAATGTTCAGCACGAGTCTACAGTATCGATTTGGCCCTCGAGATCCGATTACAGCCCCGAGGACACCTCGAGTTCGACGTTTTAAGGCTGTTAAAAATCGTGCGTGGGCGACAAAAAATTTCCAAAATTTTTTATACCTTCAAATGTTCAGCAGGAGTCTACAGTATCGATTTGGCCCTCGAGATCCGATTACAGCCCCGAGGACACCTCGAGTTCGACGTTTTAAGGCTGTTAAAAATCGTGCGTGGGCGAGAAAAAATTTCCAAAATTTTTTATACCTTCAAATGTTTAGCACGAGTCTACAGTATCGATTTGGCCCTCGAGATCCGATCACAGCCCCGAGGACGCTTCGAGTTCGACGTTTTAAGGCTGTTAAAAATCGTGCGTGGGCGAGAAAAAAATTCCAAAATTTTGTATACCTTCAAATGTTCAGCACGAGTCTACAGTATCGATTTGGCCCTCGAGATCCGATCACAGCCCCGAGGACACCTCGAGTTCGACGTTTTAAGGCTGTTAAAAATCGTGCGTGGGCGAGAAAAAATTTCCAAAATTTTTTATACCTTCAAATGTTCAGCAGGAGTCTACAGTATCGATTTGGCCCTCGAGATCCGATTACAGCCCCGAGGACACCTCGAGTTCGACGTTTTAAGGCTGCTAAAAATCGTGCGTGGGCAAGAAAAAATTTCCAAAATTTTTTATACCTTCAAATGTTCAGCACGAGTCTACAGTATCGATTTGGCCCTCGAGATCCGATTACAGCCCCGAGGACACCTCGAGTTCCTCGTTTTAAGCCTGTTTAAAAGCGATCGAGGTCGACAAAAAATTTTCAAATTTTTTTATCACTTCGAATGTTCAACACGAGTCTGCTGTATCGATTCGAGCCTCGATATTCGATTACAGCCCCGAGGACACCTCGAGTTCCTCGTTTTGAGGCTGCTTAACAGCGTGCGGGGGTGACAAAAAAATTGAAAATTTTTGTAAACCCTCGATCCGTCGACACGAGTCTACTGTGTCGATTGGACCTTTGAAATTCGATCACAGGCCCGAGGATACCGCGAGTTCTTCGTTTTAAGGCTGTCAAAAATCGTGCGGGGGCGGCAAACAAATTTCAAATTTTTTCGTACCTTCGAACGTACAGCACGAGTCTACTGTATCGATTTGGCCCTCGAGATCCGATCACAGCCCCGAGGACGCTACGAGTTCGACGTTTTAAGGCTGTTAAAAATCGTGCGTGGGCGAGAAAAAATTTCCAAAATTTTTTATACCTTCAAATGTTTAGCACGAGTCTACAGTATCGATTTGGCCCTCGAGATCCGATCACAGCCCCGAGGACACCTCGAGTTCGACGTTTTAAGGCTGTTAAAAATCGTGCGTGGGCGAGAAAAAATTTCCAAAATTTTTTATACCTTCAAATGTTCAGCACGAGTCTACAGTATCGATTTGGCCCTCGAGATCCGATTACAGCCCCGAGGACACCTCGAGTTCGACGTTTTAAGGCTGTTAAAAATCGTGCGTGGGCGAGAAAAAATTTCCAAAATTTTTTATACCTTCAAATGTTCAGCAGGAGTCTACAGTATCGATTTGGCCCTCGAGATCCGATTACAGCCCCGAGGACACCTCGAGTTCGACGTTTTAAGGCTGCTAAAAATCGTGCGTGGGCAAGAAAAAATTTCCAAAATTTTTTATACCTTCAAATGTTCAGCACGAGTCTACAGTATCGATTTGGCCCTCGAGATCCGATTACAGCCCCGAGGACACCTCGAGTTCCTCGTTTTAAGCCTGTTTAAAAGCGATCGAGGTCGACAAAAAATTTTCAAATTTTTTTATCACTTCGAATGTTCAACACGAGTCTGCTGTATCGATTCGAGCCTCGATATTCGATTACAGCCCCGAGGACACCTCGAGTTCCTCGTTTTGAGGCTGCTTAACAGCGTGCGGGGGTGACAAAAAAATTGAAAATTTTTGTAAACCCTCGATCCGTCGACACGAGTCTACTGTGTCGATTGGACCTTTGAAATTCGATCACAGGCCCGAGGATACCGCGAGTTCTTCGTTTTAAGGCTGTCAAAAATCGTGCGGGGGCGGCAAACAAATTTCAAATTTTTTCGTACCTTCGAACGTACAGCACGAGTCTACTGTATCGATTTGGCCCTCGAGATCCGATCACAGCCCCGAGGACGCTTCGAGTTCGACGTTTTAAGGCTGTTAAAAATCGTGCGTGGGCGAGAAAAAATTTCCAAAATTTTTTATACCTTCAAATGTTTAGCACGAGTCTACAGTATCGATTTGGCCCTCGAGATCCGATCACAGCCCCGAGGACACCTCGAGTTCGACGTTTTAAGGCTGTTAAAAATCGTGCGTGGGCGAGAAAAAATGTCCAAAATTTTTTATACCTTCAAATGTTCAGCACGAGTCTACAGTATCGATTTGGCCCTCGAGATCCGATTACAGCCCCGAGGACACCTCGAGTTCGACGTTTTAAGGCTGCTAAAAATCGTGCGTGGGCAAGAAAAAATTTCCAAAATTTTTTATACCTTCAAATGTTCAGCACGAGTCTACAGTATCGATTTGGCCCTCGAGATCCGATTACAGCCCCGAGGACACCTCGAGTTCCTCGTTTTAAGCCTGTTTAAAAGCGTTCGAGGTCGACAAAAAATTTTCAAATTTTTTTATCACTTCGAATGTTCAACACGAGTCTGCTGTATCGATACGAGCCTCGATATTCGATTACAGCCCCGAGGACACCTCGAGTTCCTCGTTTTGAGGCTGCTTAACAGCGTGCGGGGGTGACAAAAAAATTGAAAATTTTTGTAAACCCTCGATCCGTCGACACGAGTCTACTGTGTCGATTGGACCTTTGAGATTCGATCACAGGCCCGAGGATACCGCGAGTTCTTCGTTTTAAGGCTGTCAAAAATCGTGCGGGGGCGGCAAAGAAATTTCAAATTTTTTCGTACCTTCGAACGTACAGCACGAGTCTACTGTATCGATTTGGCCTTCGAGATCCGATCACAGCCCCGAGGACACCTTGAGTTCCTCGTGTTAAGGCTGTTTAGAAGCGTGTGGGGGCGGCAAAAAAATTCCCATTTTTTTTTTACCTTCGAAGTGTCGATACGAATCTACTGTATCGATCTGGGCCTCGAGATCCGATAACAGGCCCGAGAACACCTCGAGTTTCTCGTTTTAAGGCTGTTTAGAAGCGTGCGGGGGCGGCTTAAAAAAATCAAAAATTTTTGACCACCTTCGAATCGTCGCAGGAGTCTGCTGTATCGATTCGAGCCTCGAGATCCGATCACAGCCCCGAGGACACGGCGAGTTCCTCGTTTTAAGGCTATCGCGAAGGGTGCGGGTGTGTTAAGAAGATGACGCCTTTTTAGTTTTTTTTTTTTTTTTTTTTTTTTTTTTTTTTTTTTTTTTTTTTTTCAATTTTCGACCTAACCAATTTTGTCTCCGAATTAACCACACAAAAAAAGGGTATCCATTTTTTTTTTTTTTTTTTTTTTACTGACGATTAATTTTTCGCAGGTGTCCGTTACACCGGTGAATTCATCCTGCCGATACGATCATTTTTTATCGGCCAATCAGTCACACTGGATCTCAAAACGTGTTCGATATTAATACAGAATGTTAAACATTCGAAACGAAGAGAAAACGGCAAAAGCGAAAGCTTGGAGTCGCGCGCGAGTTCGGTCCTGTAACTGACCAAATGACTGTCGCCTGGCGACTCCGAGCCGTAATCGTCTTTTCGTACACATTTTTCACAGACGTGATTGGGATTGATGAGACACTTTCCGATAATGAACCTGGGCTCATTTTAATCGTTGAAACCTCCTCTTTAATGTTCAGGTGATTTCAACCGTCTCCTCCCAGTCTGTAATTGTGAAAAATGTCGATAAACGACACGGCGCATCGGATGTGCACCTGGATCTCGTCTACGAGGAAAGTTTTCGCCACAAAAAAAATTTGTGTTCAAAGAGAGTCACGAACAATGACTCCACGAGAAATTTCTACCGGATCGGTCGTGCCGTTTTCGTGTAACCCCAAAAAAGCTGATTTGGCTTCCTGGGTGCACAACTTCCTCTGGGATGATCCAATTGAGACGCGTTACCCCTGTTTTTTGCACGCCGCGAGCTGCTCTTTCGATTGGCATGGGTTACGGTCCAACTTTTTATGGGCGTATGCGACTTCTCGAGGTCAGCGTAATCCTGATTTTCGCACGCCCCCACCTCATTCCCTCGCAAATAGGCAATTATTGACCGATTTGGATGAAACCAACGCCATTCGACAGGTAAATAAATTTACTCGAATGTACTTTTTTGTTTTTTCGAAATCGGTCCAACTTTCGCCAAAATCGGCGAAAAAAACCTTGTTCCACTTCAATTGCCTACTACTGTAAATTGCGAAACATTCGTAAAAGCATCGTGCTCATGCTCATGCTCTAGCATCTGTGTGTTTAATAAGTTAGGATGGGGGCATGCTCAAAGAGCATTTACATGATGTTATTATGAGAATAATACGTAATAGCGCGTGCTTGTCTGTGTTCTATTTCTAGTGGGGGTTCAGTTACTATTGCAACATCTCTGTAACGGGTTATTGGTACGATTGCTCTTTCAACGAGCTCTACCGGTTGCTGATGCGCCTGTGTGGTCTGCTCCGTCCTTTCGTTAGGTTGCTCTTGATTTCCCAGTCTGATACTTTGTTTTCTTGTCATGCACGTTATTAAATCAATGATTTTTGAAAATTTTCCGAATAGTGAGAATTTCCAACAAATTCCCAGCAAGACGAGGACTGATCCAAGCGATATTCCCGAGTACTTTAGAAAGGATTCCAATACCGATAGTCTATTATTCAAGCGATGTGTTTTGGTTATTTCTTTAGCCTTTGCGATCACAGTTTTTAAAGCTACTTCGTTTTTTGTGAGGTCGTCGTGAACAGTATTCGGCTCCAACGACAGCGCAAATGCGTCTGTTTCAGTCAGAATCTCAGTTATGTTCAAATTATCTGTCGTTTTGACGGCATCTTCTATCATTTGTGTAATATTCAGGACTAGTGTGCTTGAAAAGTTTACCTGTATGGATGACGTTATCTCTATTGATGGTGTTAACTGAGTGGTTTTACTTTTTGCTTGACATTTGGGGCTAAGTTGTAGGATTCCTGTATTTTTAATTATTGTAATTCTTGACTCAAGGTTTTTGCAGGTGATAAAGAGGCTTTCCGGTTTAGGTGCGGCATACAGCCAAGCGTTAGTGTTACTAATTCTGCTCCAATAGGTCTGCTGGAGTGTTTTTAACCGAATGTCGCAGGTTTCTAGGTTGAAAAATTGAGGGTTAGTTACCAATTGTACTTCACATTCGGTGTGGTCGGTAATACGTTGGACTGGAGTGATTTGTTCGCATACATAGTTGAGTGCGGTCAGTTTGCACTCATCTAATTTCCGTAAACTAAAATAGGTTTCGAAATCGTCTGAAACGGCTGTATACTGGGAAGTGGGTTTGATGAATGCAAATCGTGAGTTGTTATAGCTTTTGGCTTGACGTACGGGAACTGCTGTGTGATGGTATAGTTTGTATGTTGTCAGGTCTAGCAATGGTATCTTAATTACGTAGATCAATTTTTCTCCGTTATGGAACACACTTAATTTAGTTAGTTCCATCAACTCGGGTACATGTTTAGTGTCTAAAGGTATTGGGAATTCTGTATTCGGTGAAGATTTCCTGACTGCTTCGGCGCTGAGTAGTATTTTCCTACTCGTCAACAGTTGGGGATGTATTTGTCCTGTTTTTGCAAAAAGAATTGCGTTGATCAGTGTTTCGATGTCGAGCTCTAGTTCCGTTAGGTTTTCTTCTATTTGGGTTGTGAATTGTATTGCTATTGTATTTAGTTCGATAATGTGTATTTCAGCTCCGATTGCGACGTGGATCGTGTTGAATCTCTGAGTTTCCTTTCGTAGTGCTGCTACTAATGACGTTATTTGTTTCTGCATTGTATCGAATCCGGATCTAATGATGTGAGTTTGATTTTGTACAATTTCTGCCAATTCTATAGTATTATTCCCTAGTGCTTCGATTTGCGCGTTGATTCGTTCTGCGTCTTCGTTATCCATGGTTCCGAAAAGTACCTTATTTATTTTTCCTATGAATTCAAGGGGTGCGCGTTTTTCGCGTTTGCTTGCAGAATTTATTTTTATTGATGGAATCAATTCGTTCAGGATTAACTCTGTATTCTCCAAGGTGTCCAGGCGGGATAGCATTGCTGCTAATTGTCCTTTTATGAGGCAGCGCGTTCCTAGTGTGGAGCAAAACTGTACTGTTGACATTATGTTCTGTTGTATTTGCAGTCGCCTATCTGCGAGTCCGTGGGTGTTGATGTATGTGATTAGTGTCCATGTCGTGTGGTACAGACGGAGTTTTCCCAATGGTTCGGAGTATAGTCCTGGATTTTTCGTCAATGGTATAATTTCTACCGGATCGTTGGTGGTTAAAGCGGCCGTATGGCATCTGCAACATACGCCGTTTTAATATCATCTATGTGTACTATTTTTGACTTTTTCTCGGAGATTTGTAATTCTACATTATTTCTGTCTAATACTCGGAGGATTTTAAATGGGCCTAAGTAGTTACTGTCGAGTTTACCCTTCCTAGCTTTGTTTTCGAGCCATACCATCTGTTCGGGTTGGACATTTCTTGTCTGAGTTTTCCTATCGTAATATTCCTTCGTTTTCTGTTTAAATCGAACTTGTTTCTCGAACGCCAATTGTTGAACGTCCTTCAGGTTCTGTACCACTTGGTTCAGATAGTCATTATAAGTAACTACCCTTTCTGATGGTGGGAACTCTGAGGGTGTTCTGGCTGTTCTACCAAATACGAGTTCGAAGGGTGTGTAGCCTGTGGTTTCGTGCACGCTTGTATTGTACGACATTGTCGCGAACGGCAGCAACTCGTCCCAATCACGGTGTTTACTGATGAAATGTTTAAGATATTCTATCAGTCCGTGATGGCTACGTTCCAGAGCCCCATTGGACTGTGGATGGTATGCTGATGTTTTGTATCGTTGAATTTGGAATAACTTCGCAAATTCCTCGAAGGTTTCAGACATGAAGTTACTGGCTTGGTCTGACAAGATAGCGCGAGGAGCGCCGAATGTTGATATTAGAGTCGTACAAAGCGCTTTCGCAACGTCGATAGTTGTTTGGTTTTTTAATGGGACCGCTATACTAAATTTGCTAAAGAGATCGAGTATTGTTAGTATATATGTGAAACCGTTTTTTGTTTCGTGTAGAGGTCCAACTATGTCGATTGCGACTTTGTCGAAGGGTACGAATGGAGAGTCGGTGATGATCATTGGGGCTTTGCTTTTTATGCGTACGAGTTTGTTTTTCTGGCAATCGAAGCAGTATCTGATGAAGTTTCGAACGTCCTTTCTTAAACCCTTCCAGTAATACTGTGAGAGTATACGCTGGTACGTTTTTGATACTCCTTTATGGCCTCCAATTGTTGACCCGTGCAACTCCTTCATGATGCTCTGTCTGATTTCCGGCGGTGGAATAGTTAATAGGCCTTCGCAAATAGTAACCTCTATCCGTGATCTATTTGTGAGTACTCGCAATTGAGTCTTGATGTTTGCCCATAATATTGCGTCGATGATTTTTGGGTCTTTTGACATTGTGCAGGATTCCAGTTTCTCTTTTTCCAGAATTTCGACGAGTGCTTCTAAGCATTTATTCACCGTGTGCATGTTTGTGGTGTCTGTGGATTTTGTTTTACAGACCATCCCGATGTAGCATGTTTCTCCTTGGCGCGTGACGAGCATGTTTCCAACCTGTGGGTTACATTTTTGCAGTGACTGTTGGTCGATCTTATTTTTTTCGACTAATATCTCTGTGACCATAGTGTTCATCACACAATCGGCTGCCAAAAAGTATGCTATGTTGTCTTTTTGAGCTAAAAGGTTAGATTGTGTGATTGCGATGTTATCGTGTATAATCACGTCTTCCGTTATTGTTGGGCCTCTGGTCGATGGTTGTGTACCGGTGTGCGTTAGTCGCTTCCTATGGTAACTTGGTAGTTCAAAAGGAGAGTCGCTGTCTGTATCGTTGGATTCGTCTCTTGATGATTCTTCCTGGTTGTGTTTTGTTGGTGAGGTTGAGGTGGGATTTTGAGGTTCTGGGGTAGGAATCGGATATGAGGGTTGCGGGTTTGCATAACTGCGAGCTGGCATACTGGGTGGTGGTTGGCTGTATCGTCGGGATTCCCAATAGTCATCCGTCATTTCGGGAGAGCATTGACCAGGGTCATCAGCTGGGGTTTCCTTAGTTCTTCTGGATTCCCAATAGTCTTCCGTCATTTCGGGAGAGCATTGACCAGGGTCATCAGCTGGGGTTTCCTTAGTTCTTCTGGATTCCCAATAGTCTTCCGTCATTTCGGGAGAGCATTGACCAGGGTCATCAGCTGGGGTTTCCTTAGTTCTTCTGGATTCCCAATAGTCATCCGTCATTTCGGGAGACACATTTTCGGGATCGTTCAAGCTTTTTGTAATGGGTTGATTTTTTTGTTGAGTATCCGGAAGTTTTGGTTTTCTATTTGCTATCCTTTCGCTGCGCCTGGTTGGTTCTTTTGGCGTCTTTTTTGTTCGTTTTTTTATCGGTTTGGGCAACCGTTTCTCTGACTGCTGGCGTGTTGTTGTTTCCCGACACTCCAAAGGTGTGGGTGGTGAACGGAAATTCGGTTGCACTGGTGTTCGTGCTCTAGCTTCCTCATTACCTTTCCCCACGTTGTGCATTGAAGGTGACCTGAACGTTGGTCGTACTGGTGGTTCATGGGTGTTATCGTCGCTGGCTAGTTCTCCGATATTTGTCGGCGGCGATTGATCGTCTCGTTGTTGTAAATCTTGATCCTTTTGCATTGCCAAATCGGTTTTTCCATTTTGTGTATCGTCTTCCTTCCGTATTTGTGGACTTTTTCTCTCTGTGTCAGGCGGGGCTCTCTGTCCTCTGCGCTCTGCACTTTTCACTCTAGTCTCGCTTTGTACGGTCGGTTTTTTCTCTTTATTTTTCTCTTTTTTACTCTTTTCTTCCTCATAGTTTTTCACATATTTCTCTGTTACTTTTTCCTTTCGTGTCCTTGATTTCTTGCGTGGTTCTCGTGTTTTCCTTTCGTCCTCAGAAGTATCCTTTTTTCGTTTCCTTGTCGTCCTAGGAGTTTTTGGGGTGAGTTCATCTTCCGAAATTTCGGTTTGTGGTGTTTCGTCGTCAACCGTTGGATCTGTTCTGACGTGTGCGCTCTCCTTCCTTTGTCTTGTGACTATGTTTTCATTCTGAATTGAACCTTGTTGTGGCTGTTCGTCGTCCGAATCGTTTTCGTGCTGTTTTTTCCTGGGTGCTGGATTCCCGGATGATTCGTCGGATGAGCGGCCGCGTGTGTGTGACTGATGGAAAATTTTTGGCTTTTTGAATGTTTCTTCTGCGTTTTCAGAGGAGCTTTCGCGGGGTCTAACGGGAAGAATAGTTGCGGGATTCCTAGATAAAGCGTCTGCAACGACGTTTAGTTTGCCTGGTTGATGGTGAATTTCGAAGTCGTAGTTGTTGAGCGTCGTTTGCCAGCGTTGGAGTTGTTGTGGGAGGTCAGCCTTGTTTGCTAAATATGTTAATGCTCTATTGTCCGTGATAAGAGTGAATCGTTGTCCATATAGGTAGGTTTTGAAATGTTCCACTGCGTTTACTATTGCTAACAATTCTTTTCTCATGGCATCGCACGACTGTTCCGCTTTTGAGAGAGTTCGCGAGAAAAAGGCTACCGGATGATCGAATTTTTCGTGCTGTTGACTAAGTACTGCGCCGATTGCATAGTCTGAAGCGTCAGTTGTGAGTTTAAACGGTTTTTTATCGTCCGGATAGCGCAAAATTGGTCGTTCAATAATTTTGCTCTTGAGATAGTCGAAAGCCTTTTGACATTCCTGAGTCTAATCGAATTTAGCGTCTTTCTTTAGTTGTTTTGTCATGGGGACCGTTATTTTTGCGAAGTCTCGAATAAAGCGTCTGTAATATCCGGCGAGAGCAGTGAACTGTTTGATGGCTTTTTTATCTTTGGGGACTGGGAAGTCCTTTACGGCTTGGACTATTAGGGGATTGGGTTGGACTCCTTTTTCCGAAATTGTGTGGCCTAAATACGTGACTTCTTTCCTGAGAAAGTGGCACTTGTCGGTTTGCAGAGTTAGTCCTGCTTTTGTTAGTCGTTCTGCTAATCGGTTGAATTTCTTTCCGTGTTCCTCGAGCGTGTTTGCGTAGATCACGATGTCATCCAGGTAAACAAAAAGGTCGCTTCCAGTGAGTCCTGACAGTATTATATCCATTAATCGTTGAAATGTTGCTGGTGCATTTTTTAGGCCAAATGGCATACGGTTGAACTCGTAATGTCCACTCGGCGTAGAAAATGCGGTTTTTTGTTTGTCGTTCGGGTGCATTTCGAGTTGATGGAAACCGGAAGCTAAGTCAAATGTTGAAAAGTAACGAGCGTTTCCTAATTGGTCCAGAATTTCTACGATGTTCGGCAGTGGATATGCGTCGGGGGTTGTTTTTGCGTTTATTTTTCGAAAATCTATTACCATTCGCCATTTTTTGTTGCCTTGAGAGTCTGATTTTTTTGGTACGATCCAAACTGGAGAGTTGTACGGTGATAGTGATGGCTGTATAATGTCTTTTTCCAATAAATTCTCGGTTTGTTTTTGAATCTCCTTTTTGTGGACCTGGGGGAAGCGATATTGTTTTATGTTCACTGGTCTGTCGTCCGTTGTGAAAATTTCGTGTTTCAGAAGTGTTGTGTGTCCTAATTGATCGCCGGGTATGTGAAACAAGAATGGATTTTGCGACGCGAGTTTGTAAACATGATTTTTCTCTTCCTCATTTAGGTTTTCCAAATGCAGAAGAGGTTTCAGTTTTTCGAACCGTTCCACGGTGTTCGTGGCGACCGTTGTTTGAATTACTGCGCTGTGAGCGTCGCCGCTACAACGAGAATTCTCCGTTTCGGTCGTGACCTGAGAGATGCATTCTACAGGCTGCAGTTCGACTGTCGGGATCTCAAAATCGATGGCATTATTAGTTTTATTAATGATGCCCACGTATGCAATTCCATTGTTGTTTCTCACAAGGGCTTCGCCAAGAATGATGCCGTCCGGAGTTTTTAATCGCGGAACGTATCCCTCCTGGATCTCGGTGTTTTTTATTCTGATGTGAATGACGCTTTTCGCTCTGGGTGGAACCGAAATCTGTTCGCGAGTTGCAAATGGTATGCGATGGTTTTTGAATGCTATACAGGCGCTCGAGTAAAGAATATCGGCTGGTGTTTGTTTGAAAAAGGCATCGCCCAATATGGCGTCCTGCCTTATCGGAAATTTGTCGGAAACCACGTGGAATTCAACTTGTACAGATTTGATCGGAATTATACATTTGCCCAGTGTGTATACTTTACCTTCGGTGATACCTGTTAATTCGTAGATGATTTGTGCATCAGTTTTTATGTTGCGTGCGATAGTTTTTTCTTTTATCAAGTTAATTTGGGCTCCAGTATCGATCAAAAATTTCGTCGGATTATAGCGCAGTTCAGGGGATGTTATGCAGATTGATGGCGGCTTATGGCCTTTTGTTGTTCCTAGTGAGATCGTTGCTTTTTTTAGTGTCTTGTTTAGTGCTTTTAAAATTTGTTCTACGGCGCACTGGTTCGTAAAACTCGTTTCTAGTTTTTTAGGTTCAGGCTTGCGAGCATGGTTTTTAGCTGTTTTTCGATTTCCGATGGTGAGCTGGATTTATCATCGCCGTCGGAGGATCGGTCTCGTGAATTGCTTCGGCATTTGTCGCGCGAGTCGTCCCGTCTGTCGCGTCCGTCGCGTCGTTCGTCCGGGCGTCTGTCGCGTGAATCGTTTCGATATCTGTTCCGTGACTGTCTGTTTCGTGAGTCGCTATATCTGTCGCGTGAGTCGTTTCGGTACCTGTCTCGTGAGTTGTTTCGGTATCGGTCACGTGAGTCGTTCCTATATCTGTCTCGTGAGTTGTTTCTGTACCTATCTCGTGAGTCGTTCCTGTATCTATCTCGTGAGTCATTCCTGTATCTGTCTCGTGAGTCGTTCCTGTATCTGTCTCGCGAGTCGTTCCTGTATCTGTCTCGTGAGTCGTCGCGCCTGTTTTTGTCGTAACGTTCCCGAGAATAATCTCTATTGTCTATGCGTCTGAAATTTTCGCGCATTCTACGGATAGTCGTGCACTCCGCGGTCGTGTGATTTTTCATGTGAGGGTGTAGTTCACAGTGTTTGTCGGGCTCGTTTGTTGTTTCTGCGAATTGTACTTTCGCCGTACCTGTGGCTATTTGAACGTCGCGGATCGCTAGATTTTTTCGTACCTGTTTCTGTTTGTCTAATTCGTGTTCTATTGTTTTTGCTTGGTCGATGAGTGCATCGAATTCTTGTGCGTTGTGGAGGATGAGGTGTGAGCCGATGGCAGGCGTAAGGCCTCTAACGTAAGCTCTTTTAGTTTTTGCTGTAACTTCTACTATTCTGTCGGCTAAATACTGTCTTTTGTCGGCTGAGCTATAAGTTTCTTTTAATCTGTCTGTAATTTTTCGGAGTTTTTCGCGCAATCGTGCTGCGTCTTCCACTACTGTTTCGTTGTATTCTTGTGGCGTTGTTTCTATTCCATTTTCGAGATCGTTTAGATCTTCGGTTTTCAAAAATGCTCGTTTGAGTTCTTTTAAGAGGGAGTCAAGATTTGCTGGGGATGTCGCTTCTACTACGGAAAGGGCTAGGTCGGATAGTTTGAACGGGATCATGTTGAAAAATTTTTCGCGTTCTGTTTCAGCCAAGCAATCATTTGCACGATTGCATGCTCTGACAAAAACGTCGACGGCGGGTTTTTTCCCGTCGAATGTTGGTATGGCCTTATAGGCATCGCGAAACGTAAAAGTGTTGCCATTTCCGTCCGGCATTCTGAATGGGGTAACCTGGAGTAATTCAGGTGTGAAGATGTCGGAAGCAGAATTTCGGCGTCTGTGGCGACGCGGTGGTGGTCGGGGGTATGGGCGAGAAATGTTTGCAATTTATTGTAAACGGTTTAATTTGAGATATATATATATCGTCTTTTTGTTTTAGAGAAGAAATCAAAATGTCCTGTTCCTCTTTTTTTTGAAAATATGATTATTTGACAAATACTTTTATTTTTATTTTTTTTTTATTATTTTTTTTTTTTTGAAATATCTCCCCTTTTATCTTCTCTTATTTGTTTAACAAAAGGAATTTAGGTAGTTGTTTTGACTCAGTGTTTTCGTTTCAATTTGTAAAGGAATAAAAGAAAAATAAATATATATATATATATATATTTTTTTTTTTTGAAAAGTTTGTTGTTTAATTTGTTACTCCGTTCTCAAACTCTAGGGAAGTGAGGAAAAGAAAACTCGAAATTTATGTTGCTTGGAACTTTTGTGTCGCCCTGTATAGCTGTGGAGTGCTTCTTATCGGGGTGACGTGAGTGCGCTCGGCGCGCGAGTGTAGAAAGAGAGAGCGATAGTCGCAGCAGCGGCCCAATGAGCCGGTGTCGTCGGCTTGCCTTCGGCTTTGTTTCCAACGCGTGTAATTTGTATATGTTTATTTATTTATTTTTGTTATTTATTTGTTAGTTATTATTGCGTTAATCACTCAAGCAGCATGAATATTTAATAGAAAAAGAAAACAGAAAGAAATTTGAAGGGTACTTACAGTGCCAAAATTGTTAGAATGTGTAGTTGCATGAAAGATCCTTTCTTTTTTTTTATATATATATCTGTCCGACTTCCTTCCTTCCTTCCTTGATTTTATAGTTCGTTTTCCTTATTATTGGGTGTATGTAGAATGTTGCGTTGTTGAAAGTTGTTGAGAATATCCGTGAAATGTCAGTAGTCCGTGAAATTTGGTGATATCCGTTGAAAATGTTGAGAGTGTCCGTGAAATTTGTTGAAGGTGTTCGGTGAGTTGCACAAAATTTTGTCTACTATTTTTTTTTCTCACTTCACTTTGTTTTTTGTTTTTTGTTTTTTTTTTTTTTTTTTTTTTTTTTTTTTAAATACTGGTGTGCGCGTGTGTTTTATAGTCCGGACACTTCTGACACCATGTGATAGTCGTCAGGTATGGTCGAGGAAATGACCGAGAGTGAACGCGCGTAAATGATCGAAGTCCGAATGCTGGTATAATACTTTTATTATAATGAGCGTGAATGAAGGAGAGCGTGCGTCTGACAGATTCGGGACTCTGAGATGAACTCCTTCAAGGGCCTGTCGGAAGTAGGGCCCTCACCTATTACTGCGCGCGACGCGGTATTCTTACGCGCCGATAAGACGGCCGCTGCCCGCACGAGACACGTACAGCGGCTGGACCGTTGCCGTGAGAAAGCGGGCGGTCGCACGGAAGGTGCTGACGGCTCAAAGATTGCTAAGAATTTAGATACGGTGTTAACTTGAGTTTCCTGCGCTAAAAATGCTATACGGGACCGTCACAAACATTTAAATAAAAAAAGAGGGAAACATGTATAAATATAATTACTACATAATAATTATAAATAAATGCTCCATTTTTGGGTGGAGAAAATTTGCTCAGCTCTTTGGGCTTGGTATTACAGGAAAACAAAAATACGAGTGCAAAAGAAAAAGTGTAACGAGGTTAAAAAAGTAAAACGTATTTATCTCAAACGTAGAAGACAACCTATGAGGTGCAGATAAATATCTATACTAAACGAACAAGTCGAATTTCTTTAATGTACCTGGGTTTTAAACTATTATATGTCCTGTTTTCACTCATCATTTTAGTCGTCTTAAAACTTCAAGGGAAAGGAAAAATAACTGTAAAAGCAATAAAACGCGGAAAGGAAAAGGTAGGCGTCGGTATCACGGATACGACAGTAGAGTAAGATGGAAATTGATAAGGTTAAAACATACGTAAGAAAAAGATAATTAAAACATTATCAAAATACGTTAAGTATACAAAATGAGAGTTCGGTTCCAACCGTTAAATTGCACAGTAAAGAATTAGTGATACTTATAATTTTGATGGTCGACACAGGAGCCGGCCCGAATATAAATAAGGAAAAATGCCTAAATCCTCGAACATTTGTCAACCGTGAGGAAATTCTACAATTAAACGGCATCACCGAATCGTCAATCTACACATTAGGCCATGGGAAAATTCAAGCTTTTGGGCGATATGCCACATTTTATGTAGTAGGAAAGCTCGATGGAATAAATACATTACGAACTGCTGAAGTTACAGGAAAATCGAATCTATTGTCAATATGGGAGCCCTCGTATAAAATAAATAAAGCATATTGCTTTAAAACAAGGAAGGAAAATTATCGCAGGAAGAGTATGTATACGGAGGAAAAGACTACCAATAAAAGCAAAAGCGTAGAGACCTATAAAATTAAAGACATCGCATTAATAAGAAAACTAGGGATAATACCCATCTCGTTCGCCATACAGCCTTTCCCTCGTAAAGAGGGATGCTTTATAATTAATGAATCAACAAGAGAGGATCGGTTCAAGCTAATTAAAGAATTATTAAGACTCGACGATTTAAACAGTGAAGAAAGGAAAAGCATAGAAAATCTTTTACGACAGAGCGCGTTCTTATGCCACCTGCCAGGTGAGAAGTTAAGTTGCACAACAATTCTACAACATAGAATACCCACTGTAGATGATCTACCTATTAACACTAGGGGATACAGATGGCCAGAATGCACAAGGGAAGAAATAGAGAGGCAGGTAGAGGAGATGTTGACGAACGAGATAATAATACCCTCAACTTCTCCCTACAACTGTCCGGTGTGGGTAGTCCCGAAGAAGCTTGACTCGAAGGGCAATAAAAGGTGGCGGGTAGTATTCGACTACCGGTCCTTAAACGAAAAAATAATAGCAGACGCATATCCTATCCCAAATATCACCGAAATACTCGATCAATTGGGCGGAGCCCAATACTTCGCGGTATTCGATTTAGCCTCGGGATTCCACCAAATCGAGATAAGTAGCGAAGATAGGCATAAAACAGCATTTACCACACAGCACGGTCACTTCGAATTCGTCCGTATGCCGTTCGAATTAAGGAACGCCCCTCCGACGTTCCAACGAACTATGGACCTCACGTTAGGCAATATTCTCGGAAAGGGAGTATTTGTTTACCTAGACGACATAGTTATTTACGCCAGAAGCCTCGATGAACACGACAACATCTATAAGGAGTTAATGAAACGATTGGAAGCAGCCAATTTAAAATTGCAACCCGACAAATGCGAGTTCTTGAAAAAAGAGGTTGCCTATTTGGGACATATAATAGGGAGACAAGGAGTGATGCCCGATCCGAAGAAACTCGAAGCGGTACGCGATTATCCAAGACCCAAAAATATTAAAAATATTAGACAATTTTTTGGATTAACCGGATACTATAGAAGATTTATAGAAAGTTATGCGCAAATCTCAAAACCACTAACGACGCTCCTTCGAAAAGAAATAGATGTTTGTTGGAAACCAGAACAGGAAGACGCTTTTGAAACACTGAAAACAAAACTATGCACCGCTCCAATCTTACGATACCCCGATTTTACGAAACCCTTTAACCACTGACGAATCTGGGATTGCGATCGGCTCGATATTATCACAGGGGGAAATTAATCACGATCACCCCTGTGCATACGCTTCACGGGGATTAAACAAGACTGAAGAAAGATACGATACATATGAAAAAGAAGCTCTCGCGATCGTCTACTCTATACTACACTTCCGCCATAACCTATACGGACGACGGTTTACGGTAGTAACCGACCATAAACCTTTATTGTGGTTCCGAAAGGCTACTGACGGAAACGCAAAGATCTTGCGCTGGCGTTTGAAACTCGCTGAGTACGAATATGAGGTAGTATACAAGGCGGGAAAAACCAATGTTAACGCTGATGCATTGTCCAGGAACCCAGTAATCGAACCCACTACGACCGACGATATCTTCATTATTCGCACAAATCAAGAAACGGTAACAAGAATTAAGAAAAAAAGTAATTTAACGCAAGAAGATATACGCTACCTATTGGAACATGATCTGGATGACGAAGAAGTCGACATGGTGGAAAGCGAGGACGAAGATGATTATACACTAATATTTGACGCCGCCGAGGAATGTGAATGGGAACGCGAATTGCTCGATGCAGCCGAACCCATTGAGGATTTTTCGAATTATCACCCTCGTCAACTCATAACCCCATCTAACACTACAGTCGAGGAACCGACATCTTCTCAGGGACCCGCGTTCACCGATGGACACCCAGAGGAGGAGCCTAAACCGCTGTTACGCACCATAGAAACCATGAACGAAACGGCAGCAAGTGAGATGAATGAACCCTATCATAAAAGTCCGGCAGAGGACTTTACACACTATGCAACAATGGACGGTGAAGACCAGCACGAGTCATATACTGACCTACCCGAGCCCAGCACCTCTGGAGAAAGAACCGAATTCCCAAAAGATAGAGAAGCAGAAGCGGCAAGTTCGGACGGGGAAGAACCCGCCGACAGACGCAGACGCCGAAGGCCTAAACCTATTGCAGCAAGTGAGTCAGATGACTCCAGCGAGGAAGAACCTTATGGCGACGGGAACGACGAAGACGAACGGGAGCCATATTCGCCCTCAAACAGATGGCCACTGGCAGAAAACTGCCCAGCCACTGGGAATATTAAACAATCAAGAGACTTATTTCACACCCGAAAGGATAGTCTAGCATACTTCGTAACGACCACCGGTGAAGCCTTGGATGATGGTGCTAAAAAGTTGCAAGAACACGGTGAACTCCCGAAAATAAAGAATTTACGACTTAACCGTGCCCAATCCATAGTGAAAAGGGGAAATAAATTTAATATAGCCCTTCCAATTTCCGACGATGCAACAGAAGGCCCGACAAAAATCCTTGAAAATATCACAGAAGTTCTAAACAACTGTGAATACTTAGGCGGGAAACTTGGAGTTCAGACAGTAAGCATATCAAAATCCGCAAATATTTGCAATGTACCGTGGGACAGAATCCTGCCAGTAATACAACACGTATTCGCGGAAAGCTCTTTTAAAATAATTATCTGTAACGGAATGGTCAGAGAACCCCCGGCAGATCAACACGAAAAAATAATACAAGAAATGCATTGCTCACGCATAGGAGGTCACAGGGGAGTAAGCAAAACTTATAATCGAGTCCGTCATGAATATTATTGGAAGAATTTAAAATCCGATATTCAACAATACGTCCAACGCTGTCTCCAGTGTCAATTAAAGAAATTAGTAAGAGTGAAAACGAAACAACCAATGGTTATTACGGACACACCAGGCACCGCCTTCGATAAAATTGCTATGGATATAGTAGGTCCCATGCAAAAAACTAAAAGGGAAAACGAGTATATTCTTACGATCCAAGGTCAATTAACGAAATTTTCAATGGCAATAGCCTTACCAAATGCGAAGGCAGTGACGATCGCCGAAGCATTTGTAAAGCATCTTGTTTGTCAATACGGACAAGCTCGCGGAGCGAGCTGTACTAACAGATCAGGGGGCTAACTTTCTAAGCAGATTTTTGCAACAGATTGCAAAATTATTTAAAATTCGCAAAATTAGGACAACCGCTTTTCATCCACAGTCCAATGGAACATTGGAAAGATCTCACCATGCCCTCGGAGAGTATCTTAAACAGTACACCACGAAGGAGAAAAATTGGGATGAATGGGTTGAACTCGCGATTTTTAATTATAACACTAATGTACACGTAGGGACAAAACATACACCCTTCGAAATGGTATTTGGGAAAATAGCCCGAACTCCCTCGAGCATCCCTTTGGGAGAAAAGGAAAAATTAGCAACCTACGACGATTATCTAATCCAATTAGTAACTCAAATCCATGAGATACAAAAGTTAGGCCGCGAGAATCTCATACAAGCTAAAGAAAGAGCCAAAGAATATCACGATCGTAAAATAAATGCAATAAATTTCAAGGTCGGTGAACCAGTATTTTTGCTTAAAGGGCCCAAACCTGGAAAACTAGGAGATCATTACGTCGGACCATACGAAGTATTGGAACTACTAGGAAAAGGAAACATAAGGATAAGAATAAAAACGGGGTCCCGAGTCGTACATCCAAATCGGCTAAGAAAATCACACATACCGGCATCATAGGAACAAACGAAGTAAAAATCCGGGAAAAATATATATAATCACTAGGAGTGCTTGGGGCTCGCGCGCTTCGCGCGCTCGCACCCCTTTATGTACTTAAGCCCTTATTATTCTAAGTCCTTTAAGCCCACTTGGAACCCCCGTACCCCACCCCCTCAATTCTTGACATGGCATAGTAGTATAGCATCGAAACCAGGTTTTGCGAAAATCAGCGACATTAATTCGCCGTTTTTTTCCTAGGCTGTATCGTCGAGTCCTACTCTCCCTTTTTTCTCTTTCCTGCTCGTTTGTTATGGCGGCCGAAATGACTTACACAGGTGGTTGGATGGCAAAGAACAAAAGGCACACTTTAATGACAATAATAAATACAGTGCACAATCGTACACGCATACTTCGCGCATGATCAATGATCAATAAAATGTAATTTAATTTTTATTTCATTTTATAATGGTAACCAGGGGCCTTCCCTTAACAACCGGTGTGGGAAGGGGATGCCCTTTCACCCCTCCGGTTACCATGAAAACCACCCTTCCTTTACCATAGCAACCACCCCTCCGGTTACTCTAGCAACCACCCCTCCGTTTGCCATGGCAACCACCCCTCTGGTTGCCATAGCAACCACCCCTCTGGTTATTATAGCAACCACCTCTCCGGTTACCATAGCAACCACCCCTCCATTTACCATAGCGACCACGCCTCTGGTTACCATGACAACGACCCCTCCATTTACCATAGCAACCACGCCTCTGGTTACCATGACACCCACTCATCCAGTTACCATAGCAACCACTCCTCCGGTTACCATAGCAACCAACCCTCCGCTTGCCATGGCAACCACCCCTCTGGTTACGATGGCAACCACCCCTTTGGTTATCATAGCAACCACCCCTCCGGTTACCATGGCAACCACCCCTCGGGTTGCCATGGCAACCACCCCTCCGGTTTCCATGGCAACCACCCCTCCGGTTTCCATGGCAACCACCCCTCCGGTTGCCATGGCAACCACCCCTCCATTTATCATAGCAACCACCGCTCCGGTTACCATAGCAACCACCCCTCCGGTTACCATAGCAACCAACCCTCCGTTTGCCATGGCAACCACCCCTCCAGTTGCCATAGCAACCACCCCTCCGGTTACCATGGCAACCACCCCTTTGGTTACCATGGCAACCACCCCTCTGGTTACCATGGCAACCACCCCTATGATTACCATGGCAACCACCCCTCTGGTTACCATGGCAACCACCCCTCCGGTTACCATAGCAACCACCGCTCCGGTTGCCATGGCAACCCCCCCCCCCCCTCGATTCTTGAACACGGCGGCGGCGGCGGCGAAATCTTTTTATATCATAGAGAGATAAATAAAAATAATAAGCATCACCATCTGAAATATATATAAGTATAAGAAAAAAAACAGTAATGCTAAGGAGAAAAATGTCGAGTTCCCAACAAAATCTCCCCGACTACTGCTTGGAGGAAGAACGCCTTAATAGCTATAAAGACTGGCCTGTACCCCACCAGGACCCGGCAAGGCTAGCTGCCGCGGGATTTTATTACACCGGTGAAAACGACACCGTAACGTGTTTCGAATGTAAACTCACAATAAATGACTGGCAAAGGGAACATAAGCCCATGACAGAACGTCAAAGGTGGCAAGAAGACTGTCACTTCATTAGGAATTTGCCGTGTGGAAATGTACCAATCGGCACGGATCCCGCATCAGTACCGCGACCTTGTCGCAGAAGGCGGCCCTATGGCATAGACATAAGACCAGACGCCACAGCCGACTGCCACGAGAAGCGACACCTCGGAACTCCCGGAATGGTCACGATACCTGGCAGAACAACAAGGAGTTGTAAGACTGCCGCATTTCCACAATACCTCGAATACCAGGCGCAACTCGAAACTTTTGCAAGTTGGCCGAAAAGCTTGGGACAATCCAAACAGGCTCTCGCTGACGCAGGATTTTATTACCTTCATACAGGTGACCATACTCAATGTCATTTCTGCGGAGGAGC
The DNA here is from genome assembly GCA_964017025.1 of Stenichneumon culpator. Lineage (NCBI taxonomy): Eukaryota > Metazoa > Arthropoda > Insecta > Hymenoptera > Ichneumonidae > Stenichneumon > Stenichneumon culpator. The sequence continues at coordinate 7,918,882 of OZ024776.1, read as the reverse complement.
ATTACAGGATTGGGGTGCAACCGACGAGCCATGGACCACGCATGCAAAATGGTTCCCTAATTGTTATTATTTGCGCGGTCCAAATTTCGTCGAAAAAATGAATGAACTATGGATGCCACGACCTATTACGAAAGATACGTCAGTAGCTCACCCTTCCAGTCACCAAGAAGGCACGGCGCCACAAATCGTCCGCATAAGAAGTCTCACCGCGGAAATAAATAACCTACTCGACGACAACCGATGTAAGCGAATACTACGATCTTCCGCTCCAACCAGTGCAGCAAATATAGACCATGAAGGAGTAAAGGACGTGATCAATAGCAACATGTGCAGAATTTGCTGTTGCACAAACACCGCGACGATATTCTTTCCCTGCGGACATGCGATAGCATGCATGGGATGTGCAGCATCCATGACCAAATGCTCATCGTGCAAACAGACCATCCGCCACACTACTAAGATAATGATTATGCACGAGTATTGCCGCGAAAAAACCAACGTCGTTGTTATGTCCACAAAAATTCAGAGAGCGACTCTGATTTTTAGCGTACGAGTCGTGAGCTCGAAAGGTCGGGATTTATCCAGTAAAGGGTTTGAACCCACGAGAATAATGATCGCACAATTTTATTACAGGTTTAATTATTATAGTTTATTTTCCGTATAATTACCAATCGAGGTACACAGTTGTACAATGGTCCGGTAACGAGTCCCTGCTCGTTACTATGCTTCCGTAGTTAATTAACAATTAGTTTTAACCACTAATGAACAATTAATTTGATATTCCGTAATCAACGGTACTATTCGGAGATCTGATCAGACTGACGAGTGTTTGCTCTCCATCCCTTATTTATTCATGGGAGAGCAGGCACGTCAGCTAAATATTGTTTAAATGTTTATAATTTATCTTTATTTTAGTAAACTAATGTCTTTCCAAATCTTCGCTTCCTTGAGCGCGAGATTTGGAGTTTGTTTATTTCGAAATTCGAAATCTCCGGCTCGGTAGTGCCGGAGCAGGGGCTCTGTTTTCCGGATCGCTCGCGGTTGCTCAACTGCTGACCCAGCATACGGTGAATTTCGTCGCGGCCTTGCAGCGACGCGAGCTCGTCGCGCGCTGCTCTAGGCCTTGATTATTGCGCAACCGGTGTTGCTGCAATCATCGATGCAGTATCAAGCTACCCGGGGTACAACATCCCTCCCCCCTAAAAAGAAAAGAAAATTGCTTTCTTTTCGCTTGCCTCCGGCGAGCTCTATTTCTTAAGATTTCAATGTACCCCGGGACACACGTATGACTACCGCGCGTATTGTTCCCGTGTCGTGCAATATATTTTTCCCTTTATGCTGACGGTCGGGGTTAATGACTGACGTTGCGCGTCTGCATTTTTTCCCTATATTACGGGACCGTTACACGGGTCTTTTAGTTAATCATTCCCCGACCGTTGACAACTATTGAAACTCCGAGATGAGCAAACGGCGTAGCCCGAGTCCGCCCGCCAAGGTGAGTGTCATTCTTTTTTTTTTCTCTTTTTTTTGTTTTAAGGAAAAAAAAATTATTCCGAATAATAGAAAAAAAAAATCCCCAATGATGTCTTCTCCTTTTTTTAAAATTAATTCCCCCTATCCAAATTAAATAATGTTAACTTAATTCTTATCTGAATTAATTTTCGAGTTCTTTTTGCAGAGGATGCGTCTTTCCGTGGCCAACGAAGAGGTCATCGTCGACGTCCGCCCTTCTCGGTCCGGCCGATCCAGCCCGGATGTGGAAGTGGTGGACGTAGTCGTGCCTAGCCATCCTCCCAGCCCGGATATTGAGGTGATCGGCTCCTGGGTGCGCGTCTCCGCGACGCCGTCGGCGCCGTACCCGACCATTCGGGTCCTTTCCCCGGCCGCCATAAATTTCCGGGCCCTTTACGGACGGCTGCCTCGGATTGGAGAGGCCATCCTCCCTGGCAGCAGCCTCGCCCCGCTACCCCGGTGGGCTCCGCGAGTGAATCCCCGGCCCGCGGGTGATTCAGACAGTGATGACGACGAGGACGATGAGGAGGATCCGGCCTCGCGTGAGCGTCGTGCCTGTAGTGGCACGATGAACTGGCGGCGTGCTGATTTTTACCGGCGCGGTGATGATTAAATTTTTTTTTTTAATTTCCCAAAAATGTTTTTTGTTTTTTGTATATTAAAAAAAACTATTGTATTTAATAAAAAAAAACTTCCGGATTTCTTGTTTTCCTCCGTTTGTGTTTTCAATTTCCCTCTCTCGCTCTTTATTCTTCAGCTTTTTTTTTGTTTTTTTTTTCTAAACGTCCGGTGCCGTTCGGGCGGGCGTTCGTGCCGCCCTAGGTATGGCGGGTATTTCTCGTGCTAGGCTTTCGTCGAAGTGCTGCCGATCCGCTAGTGCTTGTGTACGGTTCCGGAAATACCCATTCACGGTGCGCACCATTGTATATAATTTTTGGAGATTTCTCTGCGAAGCTCGCGATGTCCGGTTGAAAATTTCCAGGGTCGATTCCACGACCTGTAATTGCTTCTTCATGGCTTCTCTCATTGTCTCCTGGGTATCCTGGACTGCGGTGATCTGTGCATCGATCCGTTCCCCATCGGCGGCGTCCAGGTTGCCGGTTATGGTCTTTAGCACGGTGCCAAGCCCATCCAGCAACCCCCGACGTTTCCGGTTTCGTTCCGCCCCGATGAGATCTTGTACGATCCCTACGTTCTCTTCAATTTTTTCAGACAGCCGGACGAGGTGCTCCAGCATCTCTGCGCAGTGTCCATCCGGGCTGCCATACGACTCGCAGTTTCCCTGGATCCAATCAAGCTGGGATTTTATTTGGTGCTCCATGTTTGCCAGATGTGACAGGTCCATTCAGATGGCCAAGGTCCACACGTCGGTGTAGAGGTGCATGGTCCCGACTTTCTCAAAGTAGAGCCCGGGAGCGTCCCTGAAAGACCGTACCTTGTATTGCCCATCGGGGGTGGTAGCTATGGTCTGTAGACCCACCAGTAGTAACCTGTAATTTTTCGTTTTGTTTTGGATACATGAGTTTTTTTTCCCCGAAGGGCTATGTTCCTGCTCAGAAGCTTTGTCGACCCCGTGTGAACATCCTGCTAGGGCTCGTTTCGTTCAATATTATCTACTCATCCACGTAGTGGCGTAACCGGTCCGCATGGACTTTTACGTTCCGTCGACCTTGGCGGAGGGTGTAAGTACGGGGCGGATTCACCTCCACGACGGAGTATGGCCCGATCCACTTCGGGGTTAATTTTGCGGAGCACCCCCTTCGCACCGTTTCGTCGTGTAATAGCACTTTGTCCCCCACCTTATAGGTTACCTTCTTGGACTTCCGGTCGTACTGGACTTTTGATCGTTCTTTTGCGCCCCGTAGATTGTTCCTAGCTGTAGACCAGGCTGCCCTCAGGCGTTCTCGGAGTTCCTGGGCGTAGTCCTCGTAGGAGTAGGTCGGCCTCGATGCCCTTTGGAGTGCTGTGGGGAGCTCGGCATTCTCCCCGTAGACCAGGCAATGCGGTGCGAATCCGGTTGCCGTATGTGGGGTTGTGTTGTAGGTGAACATGGCGTATGGTAACCATTCATCCCAATCCCCCTGGTCCCCATCCACGTAGCCCTTAAGGTACTGTGCGAGCGTTCGATGTGACCGTTCCAGTGCCCCATTCGACTCGGGGTGGTACGTTGTGGTTTGGATTTTCTCTACTTGTAGCAGCTGGCAGACCCCCTTAAAGGTTGCACTGAGGAAGTTCGTCCCTTGGTCGGTAAGGACTGTTTCCGGAGTTCCATACCGGCATACGATTTCCTTTGCGAATGCCTTCGCGACTTCGTTCGCCTGCTGGTTCTCCAGTGGTATGGCGACGCTGTACTTCGTTAGCAGATCCTGGAAGGTCAAGATGTACTTGTTTCCTCTTTCTGTCTCCGGCAGGGGCCCTACGATATCCATTGCGCACTTCTCGAAGGCCCTTCTGGGGGTATCTGTTATGACCAATGGCGCCCCGCTCATCGAGGCTTCCGTCGAAACATACCTACGGGAGATGGAACAAATGGCCGAATTTTATTCCGCTGGCATTTGTCGCAGCGGGCCACGTACTTTTCTACTTCCTTGCGCATGCCGGGCCACGTACTTTTCTACTTCCTTGCGCATGCCGGGCCAGGAGTACCTTGTTTTTATTCGCTCGAGCATCCTGGCGACCCCTTGATGCCCTCCCAGCGGAGCGTCATGGTATTCATACAGTATCCTCTGTTTCTCCTCTGGACTTGGTGACGGGTGGTCCGACCGTACTCCGTACCCGTCACTGTGGAGCGAGTCGGGCTGACCGATTGCGGGGCTATACTCCTGCCGTTCCGCGGCGGTTGCCGCCCTGGTTGCAGCTCCCTGGCGTGCCTGAAGGTGAGTCCCGTCACAGTGATGCGCGTCATTACCGGCGGCGTTTCCATTGCCCGTGCGGCATGTTTTCCGTGTGTGCGCGCGCGTTGCCACACATATACGGCTCAACGCGTCGGCGTTGGTATTCTGCTTTCCTGCCTTGTACTGCACGTCGAACTCGTGCTCGGATAAGTTTATTTTCCACCGCATGAGTCTCGGCCCCGGATCCTTTACGCTGAAGAGCCAGGTCAAGGGCTTGTGGTCGGTTACCACAGTGAAATGCGTACCATACACGTAAGGGCGAAACTGCGCGATTCCCCATACGATTGCCAGCAACTCCTTCTCGGTGGTGGAGTAATTCTGCTCGGCTTTGTTTAGCGTTCTACTTGCGTAGCAGATTGGCAGGTCCTCTCCTACCGGGCCCTGCGACAGTATAGCCCCGATGGCCTTGTCCGAGGCGTCCGTGGTAACCACGAAGCGTTTTGTAAAATCCGGGTACTGTAGTACAGGTGCCGAGGTGAGTAGGCCCTTTAAGTCCTTCAGGGCCTGTTCGTGTTTTGCCGTCCAGTCGAAGGGCACGCCCTTCTTGGTGAGTTCAGTTAAGGGCTTTGCGATTTTTGAAAGCTCGGGTATAAACTTGCGGTAGTACCCTGCTAGTCCTAGGAAGGACTGAACCTCCTTCACGTTCCTGGGGGTAGGGAATCCTTTTACGGATTCGATTAGTGCAGGGTCGGGTCTAACTCCCTCGCTGGAGATTATATGCCCGAGATAACGCGTTTCCAGTCGCAAAAACCGGCACTTGGCTTGTTGAAGGGCCAACCTGGCCTCCCTCAACCGCTCAAACACTTCCCGGAGCCGTGTGTTGTGCTCCGTCAGGTAGGCCCCGAATATCACAATGTCGTCCAGATAGACATAGCACTTGAGCCCTTCAAGCCCTGCCAATACTGTGCTCATCAACCGCTGGAATGTTGGTGGGGCATTTTTCAGTCCGAAATGCATACGGGTGTATTCGAAGTGCCCTTGTGGTGTGGAGAATGCCGTTTTCTCCCGGTCCTCTTTTGCCATCGGGATTTGGTGAAATCCCGAGGCGAGGTCAAGCGTCGTGAAGTAGTGCGCTCGTCCCAGTTGGTTCAATATTTCCACTATGTGTGGCAGTGGGTACGAGTCCCCCACGGTGACCTCATTCAGCTTACGAAAGTCCACGACCACCCGCATTTTTACCTTTCCCGATGCGTCGGGTTTTTTCGCGACGACGAGCAGTGGAGCGTTCCATTGGCTCCGGCTGGGTTGGATGATGCCGTCTTTCAGCATCCCCTTGGTCTGTTCTGCTACTTCCCGTTTGTGTGCTTCCGGTAGCCGGTAGGGGTGTACTTTCACCGGTCGAGCCCCACGCTCGAGGGGTATCCGGTGCTCGACCATGTGGGTGCATGGCAACTTATCACCTTCGAGGTGGAAAATATCCGCGTAATCCTCGCAGACCTCCATGAGGGTTTCCTCCTCTTCCCGGTTGAGGTGGCCAACATCTATCGCCCGGCGCAGACGTTCGAGCCGGGTCCCACCTGTTTTGGCGCTGATGGTGCCGACGGTGGGCATCGTTACGGCGGCCTCCCCATGCTGTCCGGTTGCTGATGCGAGCGGTTCAAGTGTTACCCGCGGCCGCGTGACGTGCACCTGTTCCGATGTGGTGTTGATCAGGCTTACCATGCAACTATTGCCCTGTGGAGAGGTCACGCACGCACCAAGGATTACCCCATCGGTAATCTCACGTTTCTCGATGACTCCCTCGCCCGTGCTCAGGGTTGACACGTACGCGATGTTTTCGCTGCGGGGCGGCAAGCTCATTCGTAGGTCTCCATCCACAAGGGGCATGCAATGCCCTTTTATCCGTATCGTCTCGCCTTGGAGTATATCAACCTTTTTCTCCTTGATGAAATCCATCCCCAGGATTCCGTGGGTCTGTACGTGAAGGTTGCGTGGTATTACGTGAAACCAGTGTTTCACTGAACCGTTCGGAGTTTCCAACTCCACTAGGGCGGCGTAGTGCGCCTCTAGGGCGCCGCCCCCGAGTCCCGTGAGCGAGATTTCCGACGACCCTGCGGGCGTACCGCCCGCTAGGGCGTCCTCATGTATTAAGCTCACCTGGGCTCCTGTGTCGGCCTTCAGTGTTAGCATACCGTCCCTTCCCGACGGCGACCTAATGTGGAAATCGCTGGCTGATGCGTGGGGTCCAGGTGGCCCTACCGCATATACGTTGACCCCCCTGGAGGGCCCGCCTGTTTTTCCCCGGTCCATCCCCCGGAAGGATACCACTGTTGGCGGCCCTTTGATCGGGATCCCGGCTCCTGCCGGTGCTTCGCCAGCCGCCAGAGTGAAAATATTCGCCTCCCTGGTGGGTTGATGGGTTGTCGTGACTGTACTAACTCGGTACGCCCCCACGGTTCCCTCCTGCTCTGGCTGGTTTGCCGCTTCTCCCTTCTTTTGCTCGGTCTGCCTTTTTTTCTTGGCCTGATTGTTGCCTTTTCCGTTGTTGTGGGTGCCGGCTGACTGCCTAGCCCGGCAATCCCGCCACATATGTCCAGTTTTCTTGCAGATAGTGTATAAGAAATCCGGCACGAAACGATCATTCTATGGTCGGCCCGAAGACCTCGCGCCCATCAAGAGCAAACCCAACGAACACTACCCACTTTCATATTGCGCTGCAATGTGCCCCCCAGAGTCCTCCTCGAATTGAGGCGATATCGGACGACTACCGACCGTCAAACACCGCGTCCGACAGGCAAGGTATCGCCTCCCCCAGGCTCCAATGACTGACCCAGTGACGGATTCACTATTAGTCTAACGAGTGGTTCGGTGGCCACCCGGGGTAGACCGAAAGCGAGAGCCCTCCCCTCTCGACGGCATCAACTTCAAGGTTCGTTTCATATATACGGTCTCCGTTCAATGCATGCACCACGATGGACAAGCTCGTTGCCAACCGAAGTCAACACCCAAAGCACCCAGAGCATCCTCAGGGAATGAAACTAGCCAAGTCGTATCAACCGGGCCTGCTTATGCCAACCACGAGCTCGACCACACCTGCGAGTTAGCGGGACTTACTACTCCGTTCGAGCCAGCCCAAGGGATTACCATGCGGTGTAGCATTAGCGATCGCAAGGGCCAGATAACCGTTCGAACCAACAGGGGCTCATAGTGTGGTATGAGTCTTATTGGATTTTAAGGACGTTCGAAAAGACGCAACGGCTCTTTCGAGACCGTTGCGTCTGCACCACAGCGTATCTCGGGACTGGGCCTAATACGAGCCCTGCCTTTTTGATGCCCGAGTTTCGCTGACCAGCGACCACAAACGAGACATGAACAAACGATTCGCAGGAGCGCCACTTCGTCGACCGTCTCTCTACAATAGAAAACATATCGGGAGGCAGGCAGCGTTTAAACACGCGCCGGGCCACGGCGATACAAAAAGTAGACGTGCGGTCTTTGACGTTAGGCGGATTCCTGCCGTCGTTCCAGAAACGTGCCCACGCGTATGATCGTGGATTTTTCCAAAACGACGGAACGGCTCTTATTCTTCCGAGACCGTTGCGTCTGCACCAGCGTATCTCAGGGCTGGACCTAATACGAGCCCTACTTTTTGATGCCTGAGTTTTGCTGACCACTGAACGTGGATTTTGTAATGCGTTCGATTTGTTGCCAGCCCGGGGGGCCGGCATCCCGCAAACGGTTGCCAAAGCCGTTTGCGTTGTCGCCAGAGGGTTCGTCCGTATAGCATTTCCATAAAGAAAACGACTTATAAGCCCCCTATGCACCAGTCTGCACGGTGAACCTTGGCTGGACGGCTCATGCTATGTAATGCGCAAAACACACCGTCCTACAGGGACAGAGTCCATTCCCATGCTCCAGTCGCGGACGCGGCCCATCTTTCTACACCGCCCGTCACCTTCTCAGCCAAGTGAAACGCCCTCTACCCCTAGCAGGGAGCCAGTTTTCTTGCAGTAGTTGCACGTGACGTTGGCCACGTTCACATTCCTCTGAGCTGGTGCCGGGAGGCTCGGCCGAGCCCCCTGCCGGCAATCCCTCGCCACATGACCGGATTTCCCGTAGTTAAAGCAAGCTCGCGTCTTCCCTCCAGCTCCTTGCGACTGCGTCGGGTTTCCTCCCCCCAGGCTAGGCCTTGCCGTACCCGGGTTTGCTGGGTGTCCCTGAGTCATCTTTTCGACCTCCACGGCTCCTACGATGGCGTCGTGCAGGCTTGAATAATTACGTGCGCGTACGAGGGTCTGCAACTCCTTTTTCAGGCCAACCTCGAAGTTCATCTGCGCCGTTTTCCGGATGGCCTCTCCAATGTAGCGGGCTCCCCGTGGTTCGACCCCCCGGTTAACTTCTCGATTAGTTCCACCGTAAGGGTTTTGATGCGCGTAGCGTATGCTGAAACGTTTTCCTTCGCTTCCTGCTTCATTATGCTGAATTGATACTGTCGTGAAGCGAATGACTCTCGCTTCCCATAGAGCGCTTCTAGCTCCGTTCGCAAATCCCGTAGGGTTACGACCGTCTTGTGCCGCATCTCCATCGTTGCCCTTCCTCCCAGCTTGCTGCTCCGGATGAGTGTAAGCAAGGTAGACCGATGCTTGGTGGTAACCAACCCCCACACAGCCTCGCACGACAGTATGAACCCGTCGAGCTCTGTGGGATCACTCCCGTCGAAGGTTTTGATATTCCTGAGGGCGGCGGGTACATCCATGTACACGGCCTCAGGCGGTGCCCGGGTTGAGACCCGGGTTTGCCGGCGGTGTGGTGATATCCGCCTCGTAACAGCTGCCTCTCTCCGCTGGCCCCCCTCACCCTCTAGGATGTAATTCCTCATGGTCTCCTCCAATGCCACGAGTCGTTCGGCCATAGACTCCCCCCCTTCCGGTGCCTCGTTCTGGTGAGGTTTCTCCTTTAGTTGTTCCTCGAGCTCCGTAATTCTCTGCTGCATTTGCGCGAGCATATGGGCTGTTTCGTCCATGGGTAGGGGTGGATGCTCCTCATCCTCGTCCACTGCCTCCAGCCCGGGGAATAGGGTTCTCCGGGTGGCTCTAGCGGCTGACCTCTGCAGGGTACCAGTGTTCGCTGCCAGCACACTGTTCTCGAGGCTCCAGTTGGGATCTCCGTGGCCTTCCCGTCCTCGTAGCACGCGTTTCATTCGTGCAATTTCTGCACTCACCATGGCAGGCGTGACCTCCCCGGGCCTACGTTCGACCATCCGGACGTCGATGTCCTCCCAGCCGGTACCTCTCCGGGTATGTACCCCGTTCGCCTGGGCTGGCACATCCTCCATTCCCCCCTCGTCGTCCTCAAGCGGGTGATTGCCCAGGGTTTCCTGTGCCCAATTCGTGATGTCACCCAGGGCGTTTTGGAGGCCTGTTTCATCCTCCAACGTTGCCTGCCCGGGGGGTCCGGGGGGTGCACCGGGGTCTTGCCCCCGGGGCCCCCTCCCGCTCGACCACCCGGGTGCACTGATGGCTCTTTGGGTAATCGGTATTCCCCTCTAGCCCTTTACCCCGAGATTTTTGCGCTTGCCCTTAATTCACCGCTAGCGTCCTACCGGTCTTGACAAAGCTTCTCGCAGGTTCAAAAATGTAAGTAATGTGGGGTCACTTACAGTGTACGCGCCGTCCACATTACGGGATGCCCGCTGTTTCCGGATATGACCCTTCTGGTCTCAGGCTCCCTTTCAGTTTCACGTCCCAGCATCTGGCGACGCTCTTCGAGGTCCTGCAGCGACCCGCGAAGACTCTGGATGATTACGTCCCGCTATTACTTCCTGATAGCGGGCTGCCCACGTTGATCCGTTGATCGTCGTCGTGGTCCGCCGAACCGTTGTCGACCTTGGTTCGCGGAATTTACCCTCCACACGGTGGAGTTACTTTTGTTACCGCACTTCACGGAGATTTCACGAGTTGGTAATTAACAGCGATGTTTTACAATTCTCTCTGGATATCCCACCGCTGCCACCAATGTTATGTCCGCAAAAATTCAGAGAGCGACTCTGATTTTTAGCGTACGAGCCGTGAGCTCAAAAGGTCGGGATTTATCCAGTAAAGGGTTTGAACCCACAAGAATAATGATCGCACAATTTTATTACAGGTTTAATTATTATATTTTATTTTCCGTATAATTACCAATCGCGGTACACAGTTGTACAATGGTCCGGTATCGAGTCCCCGCTCGTTATTATGCTTCCGTAGTTAATTAACAATTAGTTTTAACCACTAATGAACAATTAATTTGATATTCCGTAATCAACCGTACTATTCGGAGATCTGATCAGACTGACGAGTGTCTGCTCTCCATCCCTTATATATTCATGGGAGAGCAGGCACGTCAGCTAAATATTGTTTAAATGTTTATAATTTATCTTTATTTTAGTAAACTAATGTCTTTCCAAATCTTCGCTTCCTTGAGCGCGAGATTTGGAGTTTGTTTTTATTTCGAAATCTCCGGCTCGGTAGTGCCGAAGCAGGTGCTCTATTTTCCGGGTCGCTTGCGGTTGCTCAACTGCTGACCCAGCATACGGTGAATTTCGTCGCGGCCTTGCAGCGACGCGAGCTCGTCGCGCGCTGCTCTAGGCCTTGATAATTGCGCAACCGGTGTTGCTGCAATCATCGATGCAGTATCATGCTACCCGGGGTACAACATCGTAATTGTACACAGTATTGTCGCCAGACAGTAACAGCCGATACCTGTACTCTCCCTCGCAATACTAAAATAAACGGATGACGTAAAAAAAAATAATAATAAATATAAAAAAATATATATATATAAATAAATAAGGAAAATACATATATATATGTATATATGGTATGGTATGGTTTGATACGCGATGCGAGCACTCAGTCCTGCTGGACCATTGTACTCGTGCCCCTTTACGGGGCGCTCGCAAAACTCTATGGTTGGGGCGGGGGTCCGGCCTCTTCCACAAAGTGGAGTAGCTCACCAATGCCCGACATCTCCAACTGTAGCGCGGCCAGAGCTGGGGCTCCTAGGGTTCTCAGTCGAGTCCCCTCTAGCCCCTCGCACACCGCTATTAAGTGGAGGGAGGTCTCCTCTTCTAGTCCGCAGAAACGGCATAGCGAGTCCACCTCCCACCCCATCCGCTTTAAATGCTGCCCAGTGAACCAGTGACCTGTGATCAGGCCCATTAGCCACCTCAGCCTTTGCCTATCGAGGGCTATCAGTTCCGAGCCCAGCCTTTCAGAGGGGCCCGCGAAGAGAGCCCTGGCTTGTCTAGACCCTGGCGCCGAGGTCCATCGGATTGTAAACTGCTCGGCAGTCCACCTCCTTATGATCTCTTTTATGACGCCCGGGGCTACCGGTACCGACATAGGAATGGCCGCTATGGATCCTGTGGAACCCATTCTTGCCAATCCGTCAGCTTCTATATTACCCTGAATGCCGGTGTGCCCAGGCACCCAGAGCAGTTTGACCCTATTAACGCCGGCAATGCGTGACAGGGCTTCAATGCAGCTGCGAGTCAGCTCGGACTTCACCTCGATAGAATCGAGGGCCCTGAGCGCTGCACAGCTGTCACAGCAGACGTATCTTTGGATCTCCTGATTAGTTTCTTGTAAGCTTGTTGGGCTTCCTTGTAGGAGTCCCAATCAGAGCCCGTGTTCGTTTTTAGCGCTTTGTTCAGCAGATTCGGGCAGTGGGCCCGTGCCTGGGTTAGGTCACGGCTCCACCACGTCACCTTCTTTCGGCTGGACCGGCTTTTAAGAGGGCATGCTGCCTCGTAGGAGTCGATCATAGCATTCCGTAAGAAACTTACTTCCCGCTCGATTCCCCCTTTCGTCCCCGGCCTCTCACGGCCCCCCACAAGCTTCCCGTCCAGCTCTGCCCCGTAGGCAGTCCAGTCGGTAGCTTTGGGGTTCCTGTAGGAGTCCGGCGGGCTTTGCGCTGCATTACCCAATAAACTGAACCTGATCTGACGGTGGTCGGAGAGGGTTACCTCCTCACTCACACGCCAGTCCAGGACGCACGTGCCACTTCTGGTGCGGCCAGGGTCAAGTCTAAGACTTCCTGTCTGCGAGAAGGGATGAAGGTTGGCCTGGATCCTCTGTTGAGAATCTCTAGCCTAGTAGTAGAGAGGTACTCCAGTAAGGCAGCACCTCTCGGGTTGATGCCGGAGCTTCCCCACACCGTGTGGTGAGAGTTTGCGTCGCAACCAACAATTAATTTTTGTCCGCTGGCCCTTGTGTAGTCGACTAGGGCCGCGAGCTCGTTCGTAGGCGGAGGTTCCGCCGAGTCATAGGGTAGGTAAGCCGAGCAGATTACTAACTCGGTTCGCCTGCCCTCCACGTTTAAAGAAATCTTGGCCGCTGCTAGATCCCTGGTGCAGAACTGGTTCAACTTGAGGGCGATATGCATCTTGTTGATGAAGATGCAGGCCCTCGGTCCCGGCTCCGCCTCCGCGTGGATAAGCGAGCCCAGATTCTTATCAATACGCCTAAACAGTCCCCCGTTAATCCAGGGTTCCTGTATGAGGGCTATGTCTGTCTGCGCCACTGCTAGGTCCCGACGCAAAACAGCCGCGGCCGCTTTGCAGTGTTGCAGATTAATTTGGGAGAACCTTATACTACCCACAGCTATAGAAGCTGCAGGTACGATCTGTCTCCTAGCAAAGTGGGGAAGGGAAGGGGGAGAAAGTGGGAAGTGGATGGTTTCGGGGTTGGGGGGTTAGGGGATAGGGAATTCGGGGGGGAAGAGTCCGGTGTTCAGCCATCGAGCTTTTCCTCCCTCTCAGCCGAGTTCGCAGGCTCCACCACGGTCGTAGTCGGCGGCTCAGAGGTCCTTGGCGTTGCGAGGTCCAGCGTCGTCTAGACGCCTTGCCCCCGCCCCGCCAGTCCCGCCTTGAGCGCCAAACTCGTCATAGTGGGCCTGCCCCTCGTTCCTTTCCTGCTTACTGGTCGGAACGGAGTGCGCCCGACCACCGGGGTCCCGCGGGTTGTGACCCCCGAGCCCCCTGTAACCCCTGCTCCTTCCTCCAGTAAGAAGGCGGATGTTTCTGCGCGCTAGGCATCTTGGCCTTCGCTGGAGCCATGGTCCTAGCTGGCAGCAGCACAGGCGACCTCAACAGAGGGGTACCCGTGCTGGTCACCCTGGTCGCTGGGGCCGTCGTACAGGGTACTTCGGTCTCCTGAGCGATACCAGTTGCCATTACCGGACTTGATCTAGGGACCGAGACCACTGGTGCTCCGGTGCCGGTGCCGGCAGCGTCTTTCCCTCCGGTCCTGTTCGGGGCATCGCCGAAGCGAGCCCGCCCTAGTCCACAGTAGGGAGCGCTGTCGACCCTGGCCAGAGCCTCCATGGAAGAAGCGTCCACACTCAGAGAGAAGTGAACGTTGCCGTTCACCTCCCTTCGGTCCCAAACCCGCCATATGTCGGTGTTCAGGGCCGGGTTCTGGCGCTTCAGTCTCCTCAGAAGCACCCCGGTGTCCTCCTTCGTTCCGAAGAATACCGCCGAGGTTTTCTTAAGCCTGGGAAGGCCGTCTCTCTCCAGAACCTGGAGCGAGGCACCCTCCCATGATCTTAGCGTCGGGACCGTTGCCTTCAGCCACACTTTAGCCGTGTCGTCGGAGCAGGTCACCCACATGGCTCCCTGTTCCCAGCGGTGTCCATCGAAGCATGGTAGTGCCTGCCCAGGGGGCACGGCGTCCATAGCCTCGAGGAGCGCCCGTGTTAACAGTTCGCCCTCCTCCTGCTTGAGGACCGTCTCAGGGTAGTTAGGTGGTACGATGGCCACCTTCCTACAGCCGAGACAGCGTCCACATAGCTGGTCGGTCTAGGGTGATCCCTGCTCTTCTTCACGGTCTTGCGAGCCTCCGGCGGGGTTGGGTCCGCAGGTCTGGCCCGCTTAGGGCCCCGTCCTGCTGTCCCTTCCCCGTCCGTACCCACGCGACCTTCGAGGCTGTTGCCAGTTGCCCCGTGAGGTGCAGCTGGTGCCGCCTCGCTGCTTGCCGCCGCCGGCCGGTCGCCGTGTCCCCGCTCGGAGAGGGCTAGAATAGCCTGGCGGTTCTTCCAGGCCCTTCTCCTTGCAGCACCACTGCGCCCAGCTCTGCGGCGCTTCTCCTGTAAGGGCTCGGAGGTCCTGGCTGACGCTGAGCCCTCTGTCCCTTCCTCCTGACAAGCGTTCGTGTCCATCGGTTCCACAGGGGTCGGTTGAGCTTGCGCTACCCCAACACCCCGGGTCCCGACGGGACAGTCGTCCGCCAACTCAAGTGCTGGGTCCTCTTGCGAGGTCCCGGCACCAACAGAGATTTGTTTTATCATCGATGGTTCCGGCATGTGCGTCCCACGAGTAAACAGGAAAGGGTAGTCGACCTACGCAGAGCCTGTTGCGTAGGCAAGGCGACTTAAGTATAAGTGGGTGGCGCCTGGTACCCACAGAACATCGTTCGAGACACTACCTCCCAAGTGCCATGCATCCCGTCGGCACGATGGGCTTACACCTTGGGATTCGGGAAGTTGGTCCGCGGCAGGGCTTTTGTTCCCCCAGTCGGCTTTCACCCCGGCCCGGTTCCCTATAGCACCCGCGGTAACATGTTTAATTATCATAACGACAAAATAACGCGACAAAATAAAATACTCCAAAATAACACACGGCAAAATGACACAACGACAAAATAACAAGACAACGAAATAACACAATATAATATTATTGATACTATATATTGTATTTATCGATATATAAATCGGTACATAAAATATCACCCAAAAATAACGTGAAATCTAACATAGAGATTGGATTTTATAGTTCGATCATGCGCCCAGATCAATCGAACTCTCGTCGAGTCGATTATAGATGCGAGAACCGTAGATACGAAAACAAACAGAGGGCTCGTCATTACAGTATACCTGCGAAGAATACAATCAGTTATATGTTATACAAGATTCGAAGCAGTAGTCATCGGCAGCTGACGGACGACAGTGCCAAACGGACGTCAGCATGCCACTACAATTTATACTGAGTCAAGAAGGAAAGCCGTTATTGGTGCATAAAAAATATATCTATCCACATTTTCGTGTGTGCAAAACCCACGTAACATGGCGGTGTGTCGAGTACCACAAAATAAATAAGTGCACCGCGACGATAACAACCACATCCAAAACGAAAACCGGTAAGTGTACATATATTAGAAAAGTCATAAGTGGGGAAAACCGGTCACCGATAAGCAACACCGTTCGGATGCGTTCAAAATGAATAAAAAAATATTATGCATAAATCGATGAAAATCGCTGGGGTGATTCATTTTGCCCCACTCTCCGTCTATATGTTATATTATTGATATTATTGTATTTTATGTAATACAATGTATTTTGTTGTTATTTAATGAATATATTTTTATAACAAAATACATAAACTAGATACACGAATGAAATGTTTACATTTTTAGAGAGGGGAGCTATTTCAACCGGTTACCAGTGGATATTAATCTGTAGACTACTATGTATTTACTTTATTAAATTATTTACCGTGTCAATAATAATTAATTGAATGTGTCACAATTCATTACAGGCACGGTTCTAACGTCGAAAGAGCACAATCATGCGGCCGATTGCGCAGCAGTGAATGCTCGAAAAGTCGTGCAGAAGCTAAAAAAACGTGCCATAACATCGACCGAGTCAACTCGGAAAATTATTACAGCGAGCGTCGCCGGCACTTCTGCCGCCGTAACAGCGCAGCTCCCAACCGTTTCTGGGCTGGCGCGGACAGTACAGAGGGTAATTGTTATACTATTATAAATTTATTTGATTACATTTTTATCATGTGAATAATAATGAATTTTGACGTATAATGGATAGAAAAATTTATCAATATTGAATTAAACTGATTTCAGATACGGGTTGCAGCAAATCCGCAACTGCGAACATCGTCAACTCGGGGAGAATTGGAGCTCACCGAAGTGTTCACAAAAACATTAAACGGAGACAATTTTCTTTACCACGATGCCGGCGGCGACAAGAAACGTTTTTTTAATTTTCGCAACGGCACGAAATCTCGAATATTTGGCAAGATGCAATAAATGGTTTTGCGATGGAACTTTCCGCTCGGCTCCATCGATCTTTTTACAACTGTATACAATCCATGGAATGGTCGACGGAAAAACATTACCGTTCGTATACATATTGGCTCCTAGTAAGAAATCAAAACTATATATGACTGTTCTGGAACAACTAAAGGAATCTGAGCCACGTTTGAATCCCGATGTGACTGTCACAGACTTTGAACAGAGCTTTATAACAGCGGCACCGAAGATTTTTCCGAAAGCGACGATAAGAGGATGCCATTTTCACTTTGATCAATGCATTTATCGTCGCGTTCAGCAATGCGGTTTACAGCACCGACATGCGACGGATGATGAATTTGCATTGAACATAAAAATGCTCATTGCATTAGCATTTGTTCCCGTAGAAAATGTACGCGCTGCGTTCGACGCTCTCACGGCCAGCCGCTATTACAAGGCACATAGTGAGGATTTTGAACCCTTAATCGAATATTTCGAGAACACGAGGGTCGGCGTGAGGCGGCGCCAACGACTACGCGCACCACTATTTCCAATTGAAATATGGAACTCTTATTCCGCCGTAGCCAATGATGAGCCACGCACCAACAACGCGGTAGAAGGCTGGCATCACGCCTTCAATGGACGCGTCGAACAAAGCCACGCAGCAATCGGGATGTTCATAAATGCCTTGAAAGACGAACAAGCAACGACAGAATTATTGTGGGAGCAGCATGTTGCACGTCGACCGATCGCCGCAAAAAAACGTAAAAATTATCGGGATCTCGACGAGCGATTGAAGATGGTTGTCTCGGACTTCGATGAGAACGACGACTTCCTTGAATACTTGAGGGATGCCGCACATAACATTAAAGTATAAGGGTTAAATTAATTTAAGTTTAAGTTAAATTAATGAGATCATTAATTAATGATCATTAATTTGATGCGTATAAGAAGTAAAATATATTATTTTGGAGTTTCTGTTTTAATGTTGTGTTATTTTAGAGTGTGTTATTTCGACTTTGAGTTATTTTGGGGTGTGTTGTTTTGTCGTTGTGCTATTTTGGAATGTGTTATTTTGACGAGTTATTTTGTCGTGTGTTATTTTTGCATCCGGTTATTCAGACGTGTCACCGCACCCGCAGGCCAGTTCCCTAGAGATCTCCTGCCTCGGTTACCGGTCGCCACGCGCCCGGTCCCCCAGACTACGGAGATCCCCGAGCCTTGGTCCCTCCTATCCGCCACCTGGAGACGCGCTCGGTCGGCACTCAACCGAGTTACCCGCTCCCCTTTACGGGTGTTAGGTAACCTCCGAGCATATATATATATAAATAATGATAATATTCATTTAAAATATATATATAATAAAATTAAATAAATTAAAAATTAACAATAAATAAATAAAAATATATATTGTGACGTGGTACGTCACAAGTCCCTCGCCAAACTCGGCTCGAGTCCGCCGCTCACCCAACGTTAGACCCGGATATTTTTACGCTTTTTTCTTCTACTTATTTTGTGTAAGTTAGCATGTAAATTCCCGTTTTTTCCCTCCTGTTACCCCCTGTATGAATGTGCGCGACTCGAGGACAAAATCGTCAGCCCCCCCCCCCCCCCCCCCCCCGCTCGACGGCCCACAACCAGCAAGGAACAGCAAAGGAACGAGAGCCGACGTGCTGACGCCGAGGAAGGTAAGAGGATCGTGGACGAGGGGAAAAGCCCTGTGAAAGACCGTCCGAAAAAGCCCTCGAAAAGCCCGCCGAAAATTCGCCACTGCCCGCACCGCCTGTCCGCCGCCGCTGTGATCATCGACGCACGACATCGATTGACGATCCAGCGACACCTCTGTCGCCAGCCCTCGCCGTCCGGAGGAAACGCCCGTCCATGACTCCGATTACCGGAGTCCGATTACCGACCAAAGCTGACGCACAGGTGCTCTCGTTCCCCACCATAATCACCAGCGCCAGACCCAACGAAGAAGAAGACATCGCCCTGCCCCGTCACTCTCCGAGCCGAGCCGCGTGGTGTGGACGTGTGTGAGATCGGGTGTCATTAGTTGTAAGCCCGAAAAGCAAAATTGTAAGATATTGTAAAGTGTGTCGAGTGAGTGAGCCCCAAACTACTCGTAAGTTTTTGCCCGAATTTTTCCCGACCCCTTCGACCCGTTTTCCTCCCCCGAACACCCCGTATTTTTTGTAGAAATTATTTGTGAAAGACTTTGTCTCGTGGTCGACACGTGGTCGGCATTTCGGTTACACGAGCAAAGAGGAATCGCGCGCGTGGTGAGCGGCGTAAAATTCGCATAACTGATAGTATTATTGGTCAAAGTTTTTGCCTTCTCTCCCCTCGAGCCCTTAAGACACGTTTTTTTGTATAGTTTAGCCTTCACCGAGGTAATATTGTAAGAAGCCGTCGTTTTCGTGTACCCTCCCCCTGAGCCCTCCCTCCTCTCCCGAGCTAGCTGGACTGTCCGTCGTGACAGACTTTTCAAGTATAGAGTTTTTGAGTTGTTTTTCTGAGACGAGATCCGTGCCGTTTGCACGATCTGTTACGGTGCTACACCGTGAAAGTAGCTGGCGGCCATATTGAGTGTATTATTTGATTTTCGTGCAACTTTCGTCTGACCAGCTTCCCCTTGCTAACCCCTCGAAGTCCCATTGATTTTCCCACCAAGCCCCTTAAAATCCCCATATCTCGCCCAAATTTATTCCGAATATTTCCCCCTTTTTCATCCCTTTTTATTAGCGTTTTTCGAGTATTTTGAACCAATCGCATTTTGATTTTTCCCCGATATTATTGTTACAATTGAGTATTATTGCCCCGACCATTTTTCTCCCTCCTTCCCGGAATTATTATTTGTGACTGCCCTGTATTTTTCAGCGATTATTCAGATTATTATTCCCCGTTTCTTGCGATTATTTTAGATCGATTAGTTGTCATTTTTCGTTACTATTTCGTCATCGATTTATTATTTTTGGGTTCTGTCTTCGACGTACCCGTAACGGCGTCGAAGCAGAGAACATTATTGTATTATTTTTCCACTCTTCAAGTTAAAATTTTTTTGTTATCCTTTTGCATTATTAAAGCGACTGTTATTATTGTTCCCGACGAGAATTATTATTTTGTTCGACCCCCCCCCCCTTCCCCGTCCCGTTGCATGACTTTCTCCCCATTTTCAGTCCCCCAGATTATTGACAATTTCGCCCTTTTTACGGGGAAATATTGTTACAATATATATATATATATATATATACATATATATATATATATATATATATATATATATATATATATATATATATATATATATATATATATATATAGGCGATATGTTAATTTCGGTAACAATTCGTTCAACAATGTCCGTATTTCGGTGACTTATGGCATCTTTGGTGACCGTCACCGAACGGGTCATATATAATATGCAGGATTTGGTCACTGTTACCAAAATTTACGAATTATTCCTTCCAGCTAAATTTATTTTATAAACTCAATTAACCTACTGTAATTGATATTATTCAGCGTATAAATATTCCAATGAGTTCACTGTTCGTACTTATAATGGTATGAGACAATATTTCTTCGAATCTCTTCGAATTAACCCGAATTTACCCAAATTTCAGCTGCCGGAATAAGAATTATTTTATTGCACAATAAATCAACAAATGAACAGCACTACTGGTCAATTACGGCTTAGTGATGTGGTATCATAATTAAGGTACGCTTAGGTATCAGTACCATTTGGATAAAATCAAAATTAAAGACTTTATATGCATGTAGTGCATATTTTTACGTATGTATACTGTAATAACCATCGTCTCTACCATCCTCACTTTTCCCTGTATCTTTTCCTTTCTCACGCGATTACCGCACGACTGCATTTACCTTCGATATCTCTCCACCCGCCGCCGCTGCTTATCGCACCGCCGGCCATCTCGTCATTTCTTCAAAGACTCTGAACGCCTATTCCCTATCTCCCCCTAAAATACACAATCCTGAACCTCGACCATTGCATTCCTTTTATCACGACAGACCAACGTCCAGGAGTCCGAAACATCTGCCTTTTCAGTATTTTTCCGATCCCCGAATTCCTTCCCCACTACCTGGACTTTGCCACGAGATAGATCTATAAGAACGAACCTCCACCTAGCTTAGATAGTCAGTAAGTCACCGAATTTCTGCGCGTTCACTCTGTACCGCTGCAGCTTTTATTTAAATAAACGTCTTAAGCAGTTTGCTCCAGTGTTTACCGAGTCCTTCCGTCCTAATACCGCGTTCTGTAGCCGAGTTGGCTGCTCGAAAGTGGAAGTAATATAAAAATCGCCATCCGCGACATCACAATTGGTGCTCAGTGTGGGGTAGTCAACTCAAAGTGCTGGGAACATAGGACTGATCGACGACACGAAAAATCTGTAAGAGACGAAGAGATCCAACGCTGGATACACCAAACGAATCGGTGAGTAACAATTCATTTACTCATTACCGCGAACCAATAATTTTCGCGTCCGATTCGGAAACTGACTCCGTGGTCACCAACGAAATGTCGATAACAAACGTCGGTGACACGCTTAAAAACGCGATGAACAAAGTGTTGGATCGATCAAAAGGTCCAGGCGACGAACAAATGTCGCGAACCGGGAGCGTAACGACCGTAGCATCGTTTGAAGAGATAACACCGAAAGAAGCGATAGAGCTAGTCAGGGAATTTGACGGGAAAGGTATCGGTGTAGAAACGTTCATCGCATCAATTGAAGATGTAAGGTCACAGGTAGCCAGACCAGATTATCTGCGGAAATTAATAATCGCCAAAAGAATAATAGGCGAAGCGGCTCGGGAAATACAGGAATACGAAACGGACACGTACGATAAACTGTACGAAGGACTCCGTATATTATTCGGAAATCTGCAACCTGTCAGCGTTTGGAGAGATAAGCGTGCGCGTATGTTTCAAGGCAAGAATGAAGCTGTCTCGAAATTTACGAACCGTTTCCTCGAGGTGCAAAACCAGGTGCTTGCAGTTCTCTCAAACTCTACGCCGGACGAGGCGAAGAGAAAATTCGTCATCGAATATGAAAGAGAACAGGGCCTGGAACAGTATTTGCTGGGTCTCCGCAAGGAACTTTCAACTGAGGTACGCGCCCAGAGGCCTGAAAACATCCGAGCAGCAATCGCATTCGCACAGGCCGCCGAAGCCTACGATTACACCAGGGAGATGATGACACGGAACTTAAACCTCACAGAACGGAACTCAAATACACACCGCCGACCTTCATATCCGTCCAGCAGGCCACCCGCGGCTTCAGCCTCGACCCAGCGTATGCAGGTATCGTGCAATTATTGCCACCGAATGGGGCACCTCGAACGTGAATGCCGTAAGAAAAATTACGACACTCAACGAAAAGCGAGCGCTCCTGCCCAGCCATCGGGTTTTCGCGAGGAACGGTTTTCACCTCGCCCTCCACCACGAGTCAACCACGTACCAACGGAAGAAATAAATGCAACGGGAGAAACGAATCATTGCCTCGAGTTAACGCCATTGGATCCACCAAACGCGTCGTCAAACTATCAATGCAGCACATCCGAGGACCAGGAAGATTTCTATTAGATACGGGATCGGCCATTAGTCTCATTAAGAGAGGAATATTGAAAGGGACATCTCTCGTAGATAAAAATGTCAACACGGAATTTCGAATGGGCAACGATCTGCACAGATCATTATTCGTTAGCCAACAAGAATATGAGGGAAAGAAACACATTTTTCACGTAGTCCCAGATAACTTTCCTCTTGAAGAAGATGGACTCATTGGCATACCTTTTATGACGGAGTATCAGACATATATTGGTATTGGTCCACAAAATTTTCTGGAATTAAACGGCAAACGATTGGAATTTGAACCGCTTGAGCTAACGGTACCAGCAAGATCTATTTACTGGATCACGACACACACAAACATCGCCAACGGACCAGCTGTGACAACCGAGGACAACTCTAATTTTATTGTGCCTTGCATCTACGAGGCCAAAAACTATGAAGCCCGAGTGCCTGTAATAAACGACTCGGAAGAACCCATCAGGGTTACGGTAGACCTGCTTCGTGGGAGCCCATTAGAGGACCTTACCCTTTCACCTAAGGAGGAGCGCCAAGACGCACCGAAGGGCGCAGCAGGGATCTATCAAATTTCGAAACACAATTCGGCGGAAAGAATTCGTACCTTAAAGGAGAATGTACGACTGGAGCACGTGCCTCCAGAACTGGCGGAACAGGTATGGGACATCGTCTCGTCCTACCCCGATGTGTTTGCACTACCTGGCGACCCTCTGCCCGGTACAAAAGCGGTTAAACACCGCATTATCACAAGCGATGACGTTCCGATAAACGTCAAACAGTACAGATACCCTCCAGCACACAAAGAAGAAATCGACCGGCAAGTTAACGAGATGCTAAAAAAAAAACTCATCGAAGCAAGCGATTCTCCGTATAATTCACCCCTCTGGGTCGTACCAAAAAAATCGGACGCATCCGGAAAAAAGAAGTGGCGGATAGTCATTGACTTTAGGAAATTAAATGAAAAAACCGCTCACGACGCGTACCCTCTGCCGTGCATCGATGAAATTCTGGACCAACTGGGAAGAGCAAAATACTTTTCAGCGTTCGATCTTGCGTCAGGCTTCCACCAGATTCCAATGGATGAGCGAGACAAACATAAGACAGCATTTTCGACACCTTCTGGACATTACCATTACAACAGGATGCCTTTTGGATTAAAAAATGCGCCACCGACGTTCCAACGCATGATGAACAATGCACTACGTGGACTCATCGGAAATGCCTGCTTCGTGTACCTCGACGACATAATTATTTACGGTAACACGCTGGAGGAACATAATAAAAAGCTGATTGACGTGTTGAATCGCTTACGTGAATCGGATCTCAAGTTACAACCCGACAAATGCGAATTTCTTCGCCCAGAATTAGAATTTTTGGGTCACGTTATATCTGAAGAAGGTGTCAAACCAAACCCGAAGAAAATCGAGGCAGTTAAGAATTTTCCGGCACCACGCGATCCTAAGCAAATAAAACAGTTCCTTGGATTAGCTGGATATTACCGCAAATTCATCAAGGACTTCAGCAAGATGGCAAAACCACTCACCGAACTTTTGAAAAAGGACAGTACCTGGTCATGGACGGAAAAACAGGAACAGTCCTTCAATTTATTACGCACAGCCCTCACGACAGCGCCAGTGTTGCAATATCCCGATTTTACACAGCCTTTTGTTTTGACCACTGATGCAAGCAACCACGCAGTGGGCGCTGTGCTATCACAGGGACCGATTGGAAAGGACCGTCCTGTCGCTTACGCCTCTCGTACCCTTAACAAAGCCGAGCAACGGTACTCGACTACCGAGCGAGAAATGCTCGCAATAACATGGGCTACAAAACACTTTAGGCAATATCTGTACGGGAAGAGCTTCAAAATTGTCACCGACCACAAGCCGCTAATTTGGATTTTGAAGGCCACCGATCCCCCGACCAATAGCCGCCTAATGAGGCTAAGGATGAAAGTAGAAGAGTATGAGTATGAGTGCTTGTACAAAAAGGGCACATTGAATACCAATGCCGATGCTCTCTCGAGGATTTATGCCGTGACCACCCGAGGTCAGCAGCGAGCGGCAGGCCCAGCAGAGATAATGAAACAGACCACCAAAGAACAGAAAAACAAAGACGATAAAAGAACAGAAGGTGAACCAGGCGAAGAGACACCAGTATATATGGAATTTGAACTCACCGACAAGATTCCGTATGTCTCCGAGATTAGTGAGCAAACCGCTCCAAAAAATGTGCCAACTTTGAAAATTGCAGACGCACCTACAGAAGATAAAGACGCGCTGCACATTGACTTCTCCGAGGAAGAAATAGTTTGGTTCAACCAACTCGTAGACACACTAATGGAAATCACTGAACCAACAAAGATCTTTCTGGGATGCAAACACCTGACCATTCACCCAACAACAAAAGCACGAATAAAACAGATGATAAATTTCATTTGGTCGAAGAAAGTGACACGACCCGTACTGTACCTTTATGATTCGGAACTTCACGAAGCAGGTACAGAAGAAGAAAAAAACGAAATCATCAGGCACCATCACGGCACGAAGGCCACTGGACATTTTGGAGTAGCTAAGACCCTCGATCGCATAAAGGCGGTCGCTACCTGGCCAAATATGCAACGGGACATCGAGGATTATAGTCGGAAGTGTGACACGTGTCAAACGGTTAAGCTGGTTAGAATACGACCACAAGCAGAAGCCGTGATTACAGACACACCAGAAAGACCCAATGATAAAATAGCTCTGGACCTTGTGGGACCTTTACCTGAGTCAAGCGACGGATATAAGTACATCTTGTCAGTCCAGGATCAATTGACCAAGTACGTCACTCTCATTCCTCTCAAAACAATGGATGCTCAAGCCACCGTGAACGCCCTCGTCAAACACTTTATTTACATTCATGGTGCACCAAAGATAATTCTCACTGATGGAGGTCGCAATTTCATCAGCCAAACTTTCAAGCATTTGGAGAAACTCTTTAAGGTTAACCACATGACGACTACGGCGTTCCATCCGCAAAGCAATGGAAGCCTTGAGAGAGCGCACGGGCCTATCAAGGAACAGATCAAAGCCCTTATTCGAGATGACCGCGAAGACTGGGATAAAAAGTTGAAGTTCGTATCGATGGCATATAACACCGCAAAACACGAGGGCACCAGTCTAACGCCATTCGAGATGCAGTTCGGACGCAAGCCAAACATCCCGAACAATCTACCTATCCACCGTACAAATGTCACCATCGACCAATACTTCGAGGGACTTCGAGCTGACCACGACCGCTTCTTGAAGAAAGGGCGTGAACATCTTCTCCGAACAAAGGAACGATATAAAGCAACCCAAGATGCTCACATCCTACGTTCCTCACCGGTCTTCTCAATAGGAGACGAAGTTCTCGTCGACCAACAACGAGATACATCTCCTCTCGCCGAGCGCTGGGAAGGTCCAGCGATAATCCTCAGTCGAACATCCGACGTCGACTACGAAATACTGCTTAGAAATAGGAAGAAACTTATTCATGTAAACAAACTTAAGCCTTATTTTCGAAATTAATCGTTTCTATGTTTAGATCACCATGCTGGTGCTACTCTTCCTCCTACTTTCTCTATCAAGATGCTTAGCCGAGGATCAAGTCAAGGTTGAACCGGTGCCTGGACCAATCTACCTGGAACACCTGGGAGATGTGGTGATGTACCACAAGACCTGGACCGTGGTAAACTACGTTGACCTCACCGAGATAAATCTTCACCGGGATTATTTGTTCCACATCGCCAACATACTATCACTAGCTTGTAACGACACACGAAAAAGTGATCCTTGCTTAGAATCAATAACGATAGAAACTGTACGACAGAGAATGCACAGAATTGAAGACCGTAGAATTCGTTTAATGAACATCATTAATTATTCTCCTCGATCTAAAAGAGGCGTGTTCAATTTCATCGGAGACATTAGTAAAATTTTATTTGGAACATTAGGAAACTCGGACGCAGAATATTACAATAACGAAATAGATAAAGTCCATTCGGATAATACACGATTAAGCACGCTCATCAGCAATCAGACTGCAATAGTAAAAGCAATGGTCTCCACTTTCTCTAAAGCAATTCAAAATTTGACAAGAGACGCCGATAAACTTTACGAAGCAATGTACAAGGTCGGTTACCAGGCAACAAATAATACACGCAATATTATTATTAGTTCTCAAGTCGCCCTTCTAGAGACTCTTATTGACGAGTACAGCGAAAATCTTAACAACGTTCTCAACGCCGTTAATGATGGCAAACAAGGGATTGTTCACCCCCAAATTCTCAGTCCTGCAGATCTAATTAAAGCTCTCCTTGCTATACGGGAAAAAACTATTTCCAGCGATACGCCTCCCATACCCCTAACGGAGTCTGCGTTCACCGCCATAGTCGAAATAAGTGATATCAGCGTTATGATACATAGTAATCGTTTTGCCTACGTCATCAAGATTCCGGTAGTAGAAAATGCCGTACTGCATGCGTACAGACTCATACCAATACTTCAACG
This sequence comes from Stenichneumon culpator, assembly GCA_964017025.1. Lineage (NCBI taxonomy): Eukaryota > Metazoa > Arthropoda > Insecta > Hymenoptera > Ichneumonidae > Stenichneumon > Stenichneumon culpator. The sequence goes on along the minus strand of OZ024776.1, from coordinate 7,892,337 downwards.
AAAATCATCGGGCCCTACATTCTACTATCTGAATCCGCCGGACACAACCGTTATAATAAATGATGTAAAAACGTTGTTCACCCCCAGTTCCGAATCTGATCTTTCCCAATGTAAGAAACTGAGCTCCAAATTTCTGTGTAAGCGCCAAAACCCTGATTACACTATAAATAATCCGTCTAGCTGCGAAGCTGTTATATTACAAAGACCAAGCGATATATCCGATTCAGAATGTCAAGTATTGTTCATCAATTTAGTTAAATCTATGTGGATCCAGCTGAAGAACGGTAACTCCTGGATCGTGACCTCTCCTGCACCCGAAACCCTTCACATAATTTGCGATGACCACAATAGCCACCAGACCACACTACACGGGACAAACAAAGTAACAATCGCCGGAGATTGCATCGGACAAACGGACAACATCGTCATTAGACCTCGACATGAAGTCACGATGACACGGACAACTGACTTGCTCATTAACAAGACGCTAAGGACCCCCAGACTTGATGAAATCCTCGGCAATCACTCAGTGGCTCTAGAGGATTTGCATCTTACGACTCTAGGAAGACCCACACATGTCGACGTAACACAACTGAAATCCTTAGGACAGACACTAACTGAGATATCAGACGAAGCTCAGAAAATTGGACTCCACAGACGAAACAGGACTCTATTTCAGACCGCTTACGACAGTATACAATACCTCGGTTACGCTTGTATCACCATTGTACTTCTGTCAATCGCTATGAAGTGTGGTTTATTCGCTTGCTTATTGAATGTGCTCAAAAAATTGTTACAATGTACCTGTTCACCATGCGTAAATGTTTATAATAATTGTTTCCATAGTAATAACACTGACCACGCTATTTACCATGTACAGTACCCCCTAGAAGAATGTGTAAACCTAGCTGACGCTCGCCGTTCCAATGCCACTCAAATTGTACGACATTCCCACCGGCGCCATCATAGCCACCCGAAGGCTTAAGAAAATTCATCTTCCCCTTTATGAATTTTCTAAAATATGGGGGGAGGTGTAATAACCATCGTCTCTACCATCCTCACTTTTCCCTGTATCTTTTCCTTTCTCACGCGATTACCGCACGACTGCATTTACCTTCGATATCTCTCCACCCGCCGCCGCTGCTTATCGCACCGCCGGCCATCTCGTCATTTCTTCAAAGACTCTGAACGCCTATTCCCTATCTCCCCCTAAAATACACAATCCTGAACCTCGACCATTGCATTCCTTTTATCACGACAGACCAACGTCCAGGAGTCCGAAACATCTGCCTTTTCAGTATTTTTCCGATCCCCGAATTCCTTCCCCACTACCTGGACTTTGCCACGAGATAGATCTATAAGAACGAACCTCCACCTAGCTTAGATAGTCAGTAAGTCACCGAATTTCTGCGCGTTCACTCTGTACCGCTGCAGCTTTTATTTAAATAAACGTCTTAAGCAGTTTGCTCCAGTGTTTACCGAGTCCTTCCGTCCTAATACCGCGTTCTGTAGCCGAGTTGGCTGCTCGAAAGTGGAAGTAATATAAAAATCGCCATCCGCGACATCACAATACTTTAGTGTTACCGAAATGATCATTAGGGAATTCGTTGCATATTTCGGTGACGTTACCGAAAACGCCACTATATGCTCTAACGCGGATTTTGGTGACATCTAATGTATATAAAAGCGTTGTCACCGAAATGGACAGAATATGAATAATAGCGCATTTCGGTGGCACTAAATGTATATATAAGCATCGTCATCGACATAGACAAAATAAGAGTTATTATTCATTCCGCATTCCGGTAACGCCAAATGTATTCCTTACAATAATAACTTAGTGCATTTCACGGAATTTCTGATTAACATTATGCATCCAAGTTATAAGCGTACATATTTAATATTTTTCGAATACATTAATTCATATGAGAAATATTATCAACAAATATTTTCCGATATCCTATTACCAACATGAACGTTAGCATTTTCCAGTTCAATTTGCATACATATTTATTCATAATAATATGAATTATTTTACTGAAAGTGTACAGCCGTGGATGCAAAGTTACGGAATACATACAAATGTGTACTCGGCGAATAGATACTAATAATGCGCCAGGTTCGATCGAAAACTTACATACTCGATATGTACTCAGCCAATGCCAATATGAGCGAAAACAGAAATAAGGATTGTCCGGTCTTTGTAATTCGTGCACTCCGTATTGTATACCTAAGTCCGCGTAATGTAGTCTGTTGAAAATTTAGCCCTTTCTTTCAATAACACACATAGGCAGTATATTCACCTTAAAACGCGGCGTTACCAAAGTAGTCACTCGGCAAACTATTGTCACCATAATATGCGCTAGGCATAGGTCCGAGCTATTGAAAACGTATAGACTCAATATCGTATCAGCGAAAGACTGTCTTCGCGAGAAGAAGAATCAGGAATGTCCATGCTAAGTTAATGATGCGTTGCATTGCGTACCTAGAACCTTTTATTTTTATCTTAAGCAACATATTGTGTATGAATACCTTTTAACGCGGCATTACCAAAGTAGTAATTCGGCGAAATAGTGTCACCAAAGTATCCGCCTGTTAATACACAGTTACCAAAGTATACGTATATCGTATAGCTTGCTGGCTCAAACGGCGAATATATTTACTTGTGTTTATTCTTTTATTGGAACATTACAGTTGTACACGCAAAGTGACAATTTACATATGAATTTGAATTCGGCGAATAAGTACCAATAATGTGCTGCCTCATCGAAAACACATCTACTTAATATAAAATTACCAAACTCCTATTTTCGCGGAACTGAAAGTTATAACTATCCGTACTATGATAGTTGATATAATGAATTCGGGCTGGATGCGAAATTACCGTTGCTCATCCAGCTCGAATTTGCTTTTTCCTCAAAAAAATGAGCACCCTTGAGAAAAGTTTATTACAGTTTTCATTACCGACCGCGATATTTCACTTTCCCTTAAGCAGCATATGCCGTATATATATACATTTTTACGCGGTGTTACCAAAGTTGTCACTCGGCGAAATAGTGTCACCAAAGTATACGCTTATCAATACACACTTACCAAAGTGTACGTATGTCGTGTAGCTTACTGGCTCAAACTGCGTATATATTGATTCATGTTTATTATTTTTCATTATTTAATTAGAATAGTACAATTGTGCACGCAAAGTGACAACATACTTGTGAATTGGGATTCGACGAATAAGTACCAATAATGCGGTGGCTTGTCGAAAACATATCGAGTTGATATGAAATGAGCGAACGCCTATTTCCTCGGAACCAAAACTTATGACTGTCCATTCTAAATAAAATGTGCCATTTGCATTATATGCTTAAAGTCTCCGGTTTTTATCTTAAGCAACATATTCTGTATGACCCTTTTAACGCGGCATCACCAAAGTGGTTACTTGGCGACATAATGTCACCAAACTATGCGCTTGTTAGTGCAAAGTTACCAAAGTATACGTATGTCATGTAGTTTGCTGGCTCAAACTGCGAATATATGTACTTATGTTTATTATTTTCATTATTTTATTGGAATGGTACGGTTGTACACGTAAAGTGACAACTTACATATGAATTTGAATTCGGCGAATAAGTATCAATAATGTGTTGGCTTATAGAAAATACATCTACTTAATATAAAATTAGCGAACGCCTATTTTCGCGGAACTAACAGTTACAACTATCCATACTAAATTATGCAGTTTGCATTATATGCCTACAGTCTCTTGGTTTTATTTTAAGTAATATATACCGGATGTATACTATTTAACACGGCATTACAAAAGTAAATAATAATAATAATAATAAAATAAAGTAGTCAATCGGCGAAATATTGTCACCAAAGTATGCGCTTTTTCATACACAGCTACCAAAGTATACGTATGTTGTGTAGCTTGCTGGCTCGAACTGTGTACCTACAACCTTTTATGATTATCTTAAGGGGAAGTGAAACAGCTGTCCGTGCGAGGGAGATAATTGCAATTTTCAAATTAACTTTATTCAATGGTGCTAATTTTTTTGCGAAAAAAATGAATTCGGGCCGGATGCGAAATTATCGTGTGCATCTATCTCAAATTTGCTTTTTCCTACCAAAAATGGGCTCGCCGCACTCGTACATGGAGCACTCGCTTCGGCTCGTGCTCCTGTGGGACTCGCACGGCTATCTTCACACTGTGCGTATAAAGTTCGCTTTACCGCACTTGTATCGCAAAGTACTATTATATAACCAGTGGACTATATTTTTAGCAAGATGTGAATTAAAGTCAAAACAACCAAAGCACGTATTGTTAAGTAGGTGTTATTAATTGATTAATTAATTAGACATTTAATTACATAACATTAATATTTGATACTTGGTGGTAATTTATTTATTGATCCAATATTGCGTGCCTAAAATCAGAAAGGGATATGTTATATGCTCATCCACAATACCTCAGCGTTGTTCATCACCTTTGCCTTTTACATTTTTTTTTAGAATCTCGTATTATACCAAGTTGTACAGGCCAAAATTCATTGATATATTTAATATTAAAATGAAGAAGATATATTTAATATTAAAATGAAGACCTCGAGGCTGTAACCAATTCAGTCAAATTCAAAACGACCGGCGCGGCGAATAGCCTACGCAGCGAGCCCATCCCTCTTGAGAGTGGGATCATTTCTGAACAAGAATCGGCATCTGCAGTTGGCCCAAATAAATTGGATACGGAAAACGTCCTAAACTCGCCGCAGAAAAGTGGTGAGCATTCAAAAAATAACGTCTCACAATCGGTAGTAGTAACGTTGCTCAGAGCACTGTCAACTAAGGAACGTAATAGCATCCCTACAGATTTCCTTACGTAAGTAATTAATTCGAAGTATATATAGCCTGGTCAAATGATACTTGATGGAATGTCAATAGCACGGTTGATTAATGTATTTTCTGAATCATAATAATCGTAAACAGATTTTAAACAGTAGATTAAATGTATACTATAAAATGTATAATAATGCAGTTTTATCTGGCGGTCCACGGATATAAAAACTGATAAACCAATAATAATAACTGTAATAACTTTTTAACCATGCTGTCCATTTACTTTAAGAAACAAATTCTTACATGAACCTGAATTAATATCGATTTTATGTAAAAATTTGCTTTTAACAAAAGATTGTTAGCATTCGGGAGGCAAAGTCAATACAGTTTTTGTTACTGACTGAGCCCAGATTGGGCAGGAAGGAAGGGATGTTACATAGCCTATCAAATATGTTGGACATGCGCATGCACGCGTAAGACTGTGTTTTAATGATTATCAAATTTTTTAATCGCGTAGAAATGTTGCCATGTTTTATTTACTTGATTACTCAATTGCAGTAATGTTAATGCTATCTTGTAAATTACTTTATTGGTTGCTCGTTGATTCGTGTAACAAAACTGACTATACTTATCATTGTAGAAACCGTAGAGAAGAGCCAGTATATTATCTGTATCAAAAATATCTCTTACGTTTTAGAAACGAAGTCACCTTTCAAGATCGTAGTCGATGAATATGTGAACGATCCGATTATATCGAATGAAGATCCGAGTAACGTGGAAGCTACAGAAAAATATGAGCCGATAGCCGACAACGTAACGGATCTGGGTAAGTTGATGTGTATATTCTTTTTTCTCTTTTTTTATATCCAGAAAAATGATCACATACGTTAACTATATCGTCTATACATATTCACATACGATTATACATAAATTCCGACCCGATATTGCCATAAGTAGAAACATATATAATTCGCACATGGTCGTATTTGATTGATATACAATAGTAGATAATTTTTCTCTTGGATGTATCCAAGGAAAAAAATGTTGGTTTTAGTGTAGATATGAGAACTATAGTTGTATTTTTAATCAAAAGGTTCAGTGTATTTATTATGTGTTATGTATTGTATTATATTGCTTGTTTTGTTTCAGAAGGAACACAAAATGTTACGTCTCTGATCACACTTGGTTATGATCATGTCGTGCAGAACCCCAATTTGGGTGCCAGGCCAAACTCGCCCAAAACGGACGTATGTGAATCTCTCGATGAAGATAATAATAATAACTTGATCCTGGGTAAATATATTTACAACGTGATTTCTGGCTAAAGTTCCAAAAAGCTCAAAATCGACTATAATTATTTTGGTATGTTGAAATATTGTGACGGTCCCGTATAGCATTTTTAGCGCAGGAAACTCAAGTTAACACCGTATCTAAATTCTTAGCAATCTTTGAGCCGTCAGCACCTTCCGTGCGACCGCCCGCTTTCTCACGGCAACGGTCCAGCCGCTGTACGCGTCTCGTGCGGGCAGCGGCCGTCTTATCAGCGCGTAAGAATACCGCGTCGCGCGCAGTAATAGGTGAGGGCCCTACTTCCGACAGGCCCTTGAGTCAGTTCATCTCAGAGTCCCGAATCTGTCAGACGCACGCTCTCCTTCATTCACGCTCATTACAATAAAAGTATTATACCAACATTCGGACTTCGATACTCTCAATCATTCCCTCGACCATACCTGACGACTATCACATGGTGTCAGAAGTGTCCGGACTATAAAACACACGCGCACACCAGTATTTCAAAAAAAAAAAAAAAAAACAAAAAAAAAAAAAAAACAAAGTGAAGTGAGAAAAAAAATAGTAGACAAAATTTTGTGCAACTCACCGAACACCTTCAACAAATTTCACGGACACTCTCAACATTTTCAACGGATATCACCAAATTTCACGGACTACTGACATTTCACGGATATTCTCAACAACTTTCAACAACGTAACATTCTACATACACCCAATAATAAGGAAAACGAACTATAAAATCAAGGGAGGAAGGAAGGAAGTCGGACAGATATATATATAAAAAAAAAGGAAAGGATCTTTTATGCAACTACACATTCTAACAATTTTGGCACTGTAAGTACCCTTCAAATTTCTTTCTGTTTTCTTTTTCTATTAAATTTTCATGCTGCTTGAGTGATTAACGCAATAATAACTAACAAATAAATAACAAAATAAATAAATAAACATATACAAATTACACGCGTCGGAAACAAAGCCGAAGGCAAGCCGATGACACCGGCTCATTGTGCCGCTGCTGCGACTATCGCTCTCTCTTTCTACACTCGCGCGCCGAGCGCACTCACGTCACCCCGATAAGAAGCACTCCACAGCTATACAGGGCGACACAAAAGTTCCAAGCAACATAAATTTCGAGTTTTCTTTTCCTCACTTCCCTAGAGTTTGAGAACGGAATAACAAATTAAACAACAAACTTAAAAAAAAAAAATATATATATATATATATATATATTTATTTTTCTTTTATTCCCTTACAAATTGAAACGAAAACACTGAGTCAAAACAACTACCTAAATTCCTTTTGTTAAACAAATAAGAGAAGATAAAAGGGGAGATATTTCAAAAAAAAAAAAAATAAATAAAAAATAAAAATAAAAGTATTTGTCAAATAATTATATTTTCAAAAAAAAGAGGAACAGGACATTTTGATTTCTTCTCTAAAACAAAAAGACGATATATATATATCTCAAATTAAACCGTTTACAATAAATTGCAAACATTTCTCGCCCATACCCCCGACCACCACCGCGTCGCCACAGACGCCGAAATTCTGCTTCCGACATCTTCACACCTGAATTACTCCAGGTTACCCCATTCAGAATGCCGGACGGAAATGGCAACACTTTTACGTTTCGCGATGCCTATAAGGCCATACCAACATTCGACGGGAAAAAACCCGCCGTCGACGTTTTTGTCAGAGCATGCAATCGTGCAAATGATTGCTTGGCTGAAACAGAACACGAAAAATTTTTCAACATGATCCCGTTCAAACTATCCGACCTAGCCCTTTCCGTAGTAGAAGCGACATCCCCAGCAAATCTTGACTCCCTCTTAAAAGAACTCAAACGAGCATTTTTGAAAACCGAAGATCTAAACGATCTCGAAAATGAAATAGAAACAACGCCACAAGAATACAACGAAACAGTAGTGGAATACGCAGCACGATTGCGCGAAAAACTCCGAAAAATTACAGACAGATTAAAAGAAACTTATAGCTCAGCCGACAAAAGACAGTATTTAGCCGACAGAATAGTAGAAGTTACAGCAAAAACTAAAAGAGCTTACGTTAGAGGCCTTACGCCTGCCATCGGCTCACACCTCATCCTCCACAACGCACAAGAATTCGATGCACTCATCGACCAAGCAAAAACAATAGAACACGAATTAGACAAACAGAAACAGGTACGAAAAAATCTAGCGATCCGCGACGTTCAAATAGCCACAGGTACGGCGAAAGTACAATTCGCAGAAACAACAAACGAGCCCGACAAACACTGTGAACTACACCCTCACATGAAAAATCACACGACCGCGGAGTGCACGACTATCCGTAGAATGCGCGAAAATTTCAGACGCATAGACAATAGAGATTATTCTCGGGAACGTTACGACAAAAACAGGCGCGACGACTCACGAGACAGATACAGGAACGACTCGCGAGACAGATACAGGAACGACTCACGAGACAGATACAGGAATGACTCACGAGATAGATACAGGAACGACTCACGAGATAGGCACAGAAACAACTCACGAGACAGATATAGGAACGACTCACGTGACCGATACCGAAACAACTCACGAGACAGGTACCGAAACGACTCACGCGACAGATATAGCGACTCACGAAACAGACAGTCACGGAACAGATATCGAAACGATTCACGCGACAGACGCCCGGACGAACGACGCGACGGCTCACGCGACAGACGGGACGACTCGCGCGACAAACGCCGAAGCAATTCACGAGACCGATCCTCCGACCGCGATGATAAATCCAGCTCACCATCGGAAATCGAAAAACAGCTAAAAACCATGCTCGCAAGCCTGAACCTAAAAAACTAGAAACGAGTTTTACGAACCAGTGCGCCGTAGAACAAATTTTAAAAGCACTAAACAAGACACTAAAAAAAGCAACGATCTCACTAGGAACAACAAAAGGCCATAAGCCGCCATCAATCTGCATAACATCCTCTGAACTGCGCTATAATCCGACGAAATTTTTGATCGATACTGGAGCCCAAATTAACTTGATAAAAGAAAAAACTATCGCACGCAACATAAAAATTGATGCACAAATCATCTACGAATTAACAGGTATCACCGAAGGTAAAGTATACACACTGGGCAAATGTATAATTCCGATCAAATCTGTACAAGTTGAATTCCACGTGGTTTCCGACAAATTTCCGATAAGGCAGGACGCCATATTGGGCGATGCCTTTTTCAAACAAACACCAGCCGATATTCTTTACTCGAGCGCCTGTATAGCATTCAAAAACCATCGCATACCATTTGCAACTCGCGAACAGATTTCGGTTCCACCCAGAGCGAAAAGCGTCATTCACATCAGAATAAAAAACACCGAGATCCAGGAGGGATACGTTCCGCGATTAAAAACTCCGGACGGCATCATTCTTGGCGAAGCCCTTGTGAGAAACAACAATGGAATTGCATACGTGGGCATCATTAATAAAACTAATAATGCCATCGATTTTGAGATCCCGACAGTCGAACTGCAGCCTGTAGAATGCATCTCTCAGGTCCCGACCGAAATGGAGAATTTTCGTTGTAGCGGCGACGCTCACAGCGCAGTAATTCAAACAACGGTCGCCACGAACACCGTGGAACGGTTCGAAAAACTGATACCTCTTCTGCATTTGGAAAACCTAAATGAGGAAGAGAAAAATCATGTTTACAAACTCGCGTCGCAAAATCCATTCTTGTTTCACATACCCGGCGATCAATTAGGACACACAACTCTTCTGAAACACGAAATTTTCACAACGGACGACAGACCAGTGAACATAAAACAATATCGCTTCCCCCAGGTCCACAAAAAGGAGATTCAAAAACAAACCGAGAATTTATTGGAAAAAGACATTATACAGCCATCACTATCACCGTACAACTCTCCAGTTTGGATCGTACCAAAAAAATCAGACTCTCAAGGCAACAAAAAATGGCGAATGGTAATAGATTTTCGAAAAATAAACGCAAAAACAACCCCCGACGCATATCCACTGCCGAACATCGTAGAAATTCTGGACCAATTAGGAAACGCTCGTTACTTTTCAACATTCGACTTAGCTTCCGGTTTCCATCAACTCGAAATGCACCCGAACGACAAACAAAAAACCGCATTTTCTACGCCGAGTAGACATTACGAGTTCAACCGTATGCCATTTGGCCTAAAAAATGCACCAGCAACATTTCAACGATTAATGGATATAATACTGTCAGGACTCACTGGAAGCGACCTTTTTGTTTACCTGGATGACATCGTGATCTACGCAAACACGCTCGAGGAACACGGAAAGAAATTCAACCGATTAGCAGAACGACTAACAAAAGCAGGACTAACTCTGCAAACCGACAAGTGCCACTTTCTCAGGAAAGAAGTCACGTATTTAGGCCACACAATTTCGGAAAAAAGAGTCCAACCCAATCCCCTAATAGTCCAAGCCGTAAAGGACTACCCAGTCCCCAAAGATAAAAAAGCCATCAAACAGTTCACTGCTCTCGCCGGATATTACAGACGCTTTATTCGAGACTCTGCAAAAATAACGGTCCCCATGACAAAACAATTAAAGAAAGACGCTAAATTCGATTGGACTCAGGAATGTCAAAAGGCTTTCGACTATCTCAAGAACAAAATTATTGAACGACCAATTTTGCGCTATCCGGACGATAAAAAACCGTTTAAACTCACAACTGACGCTTCAGACTATGCAATCGGCGCAGTACTTAGTCAACAGCACGAAAAATTCGATCATCCGGTAGCCTTTTTCTCGCGAACTCTCTCAAAAGCGGAACAGTCATACGATGCCATGAGAAAAGAATTGTTAGCAATAGTAAACGCAGTGGAACATTTCAAAACCTACCTATATGGACAACGATTCACTCTTATCACGGACAATAGAGCATTAACATATTTAGCAAACAAGGCTGACCTCCCACAACAACTCCAACGCTGGCAAACGACGCTCAACAACTACGACTTCGAAATTCACCATCAACCAGGCAAACTAAACGTCGTTGCAGACGCTTTATCTAGGAATCCCGCAACTATTCTTCCCGTTAGACCCCGCGAAAGCTCCTCTGAAAACGCAGAAGAAACATTCAAAAAGCCAAAAATTTTCCATCAGCCACACACACGCGGCCGCTCATCCGACGAATCATCCGGGAATCCAGCACCCAGGAAAAAACAGCACGAAAACGATTCGGACGACGAACAGCCACAACAAGGTTCAATTCAGAATGAAAACATAGTCACAAGACAGAGGAAGGAGAGCGCACACGTCAGAACAGATCCAACGGTTGACGACGAAACACCACAAACCGAAATTTCGGAAGATGAACTCACCCCAAAAACTCCTAGGACGACAAGGAAACGAAAAAAGGATACTTCTGAGGACGAAAGGAAAACACGAGAACCACGCAAGAAATCAAGGACACGAAAGGAAAAAGTAACAGAGAAATATGTGAAAAACTATGAAGAAGAAAAGAGTAAAAAAGAGAAAAATAAAGAGAAAAAACCGACCGTACAAAGCGAGACTAGAGTGAAAAGTGCAGAGCGCAGAGGACAGAGAGCCCCGCCTGACACAGAGAGAAAAAGTCCACAAATACGGAAGGAAGACGATACACAAAATGGAAAAACCGATTTAGCAATGCAAAAGGATCAAGATTTACAACAACGAGACGATCAATCGCCGCCGACAAATATCGGAGAACTAGCCAGCGACGATAACACCCATGAACCACCAGTACGACCAACGTTCAGGTCACCTTCAATGCACAACGTGGGGAAAGGTAATGAGGAAGCTAGAGCACGAACACCAGTGCAACCGAATTTCCGTTCACCACCCACACCTTTGGAGTGTCGGGAAACAACAACACGCCTGCAGTCAGAGAAACGGTTGCCCAAACCGATAAAAAAACGAACAAAAAAGACGCCAAAAGAACCAACCAGGCGCAGCGAAAGGATAGCAAATAGAAAACCAAAACTTCCGGATACTCAACAAAAAAATCAACCCATTACAAAATGCTTGAACGATCCCGAAAATCTGTCTCCCGAAATGACGGATGACTATTGGGAATCCAGAAGAACTAAGGAAACCCCAGCTGATGACCCTGGTCAATGCTCTCCCGAAATGACGGAAGACTATTGGGAATCCAGAAGAACTAAGGAAACCCCAGCTGATGACCCTGGTCAATGCTCTCCCGAAATGACGGAAGACTATTGGGAATCCAGAAGAACTAAGGAAACCCCAGCTGATGACCCCGGTCAATGCTCTCCCGAAATGACGGATGACTATTGGGAATCCTGACGATACAGCCAACCACCACCCAGTATGCCAGCTCGCAGTTATGCAAACCCGCAACCCTCATATCCGATTCCTACCCCAGAACCTCAAAATCCCACCTCAACCTCACCAACAAAACTCAACCAGGAAGAATCATCAAGAGACGAATCCAACGATACAGACAGCGACTCTCCTTTTGAACTACCAAGTTACCATAGGAAGCGACTAACGCACACCGGTACACAACCATCGACCAGAGGCCCAATAATAACGGAAGACGTGATTATACACGATAACATCGCAATCACACAATCTAACCTTTTAGCTCAAAAAGACAACATAGCATACTTTTTGGCAGCCGATTGTGTGATGAACACTATGGTCACAGAGATATTAGTCGAAAAAAATAAGATCGACCAACAGTCACTGCAAAAATGTAACCCACAGGTTGGAAACATGCTCGTCACGCGCCAAGGAGAAACATGCTACATCGGGATGGTCTGTAAAACTAAATTCACAGACACCACAAACATGCACACGGTGAATAAATGCTTAGAAGCACTCGTCGAAATTCTGGAAAAAGAGAAACTGGAATCCTGCACAATGTCAAAAGACCCAAAAATCATCGACGCAACATTATGGGCAAACATCAAGACTCAATTGCGAGTACTCACAAATAGATCACGGATAGAGGTTACTATTTGCGAAGGCCTATTAACTATTCCACCGCCGGAAATCAGGCAGAACATCATGAAGGAGTTGCACGGGTCAACAATTGGAGGCCATAAAGGAGTATCAAAAACGTACCAGCGTATACTCTCACAGTATTACTGGAAAGGTTTAAGAAAGGACGTTCGAAACTTCATCAGATACTGCTTCGATTGCCAGAAAAACAAACTCGTACGCATAAAAAGCAAAGCCCCAATGATCATCACCGACTCTCCATTCGTACCCTTCGACAAAGTCGCAATCGACATAGTTGGACCTCTACACGAAACGAAAAACGGTTTCACATATATACTAACAATACTCGATCTCTTTAGCAAATTTAGTATAGCGGTCCCATTAAAAAACCAAACAACTATCGACGTTGCGAAAGCGCTTTGTACGACTCTAATATCAACATTCGGCGCTCCTCGCGCTATCTTGTCAGATCAAGGCAGTAACTTCATGTCCGAAACCTTCGAGGAATTTGCGAAGTTATTCCAAATTCAACGATACAAAACATCAGCATACCATCCACAGTCCAATGGGGCTCTGGAACGTAGCCATCACGGACTGATAGAATATCTTAAACATTTCATCAGTAAACACCGTGATTGGGACGAGTTGCTGCCGTTCGCGACAATGTCGTACAATACAAGCGTGCACGAAACCACAGGCTACACACCCTTCGAACTCGTATTTGGTAGAACAGCCAGAACACCCTCAGAGTTCCCACCACCAGAAAGGGTAGTTACTTATAATGACTATCTGAACCAAGTGGTACAGAACCTGAAGGACGTTCAACAATTGGCGTTCGAGAAACAAGTTCGATTTAAACAGAAAACGAAGGAATATTACGATAGGAAAACTCAGACAAGAAATGTCCAACCCGAACAGATGGTATGGCTCGAAAACAAAGCTAGGAAGGGTAAACTCGACAGTAACTACTTAGGCCCATTTAAAATCCTCCGAGTATTAGACAGAAATAATGTAGAATTACAAATCTCCGAGAAAAAGTCAAAAATAGTACACATAGATGATATTAAAACGGCGTATGTTGCAGATGCCATACGGCCGCTTTAACCACCAACGATCCGGTAGAAATTATACCATTGACGAAAAATCCAGGACTATACTCCGAACCATTGGGAAAACTCCGTCTGTACCACACGACATGGACACTAATCACATACATCAACACCCACGGACTCGCAGATAGGTGACTGCAAATACAACAGAACATAATGTCAACAGTATAGTTTTGCTCCACACTAGGAACGCGCTGCCTCATAAAAGGACAATTAGCAGCAATGCTATCCCGCCTGGACACCTTGGAGAATACAGAGTTAATCCTGAACGAATTGATTCCATCAATAAAAATAAATTCTGCAAGCAAACGCGAAAAACGCGCACCCCTTGAATTCATAGGAAAAATAAATAAGGTACTTTTCGGAACCATGGATAACGAAGACGCAGAACGAATCAACGCGCAAATCGAAGCACTAGGGAATAATACTATAGAATTGGCAGAAATTGTACAAAATCAAACTCACATCATTAGATCCGGATTCGATACAATGCAGAAACAAATAACGTCATTAGTAGCAGCACTACGAAAGGAAACTCAGAGATTCAACACGATCCACGTCGCAATCGGAGCTGAAATACACATTATCGAACTAAATACAATAGCAATACAATTCACAACCCAAATAGAAGAAAACCTAACGGAACTAGAGCTCGACATCGAAACACTGATCAACGCAATTCTTTTTGCAAAAACAGGACAAATACATCCCCAACTGTTGACGAGTAGGAAAATACTACTCAGCGCTGAAGCAGTCAGGAAATCTTCACCGAATACAGAATTCCCAATACCTTTAGACACTAAACATGTACCCGAGTTGATGGAACTAACTAAATTAAGTGTGTTCCATAACGGAGAAAAATTGATCTACGTAATTAAGATACCATTGCTAGACCTGACAACATACAAACTATACCCTCACACAGCAGTTCCCGTACGTCAAGCCACAAACTATAACAACTCACGATTTGCATTCATCAAACCCACTTCCCAGTATACAGCCGTTTCAGACGATTTCGAAACCTATTTTAGTTTACCGAAATTAGATGAGTGCAAACTGACCGCACTCAACTATGTATGCGAACAAATCACTCCAGTCCAACGTATTACCGACCACACCGAATGTGAAGTACAATTGGTAACTAACCCTCAATTTTTCAACCTAGAAACCTGCGACATTCGGTTAAAAACACTCCAGCAGACCTATTGGAGCAGAATTAGTAACACTAACGCTTGGCTGTATGCCGCACCTAAACCGGAAAGCCTCTTTATCACCTGCAAAAACCTTGAGTCAAGAATTACAATAATTAAAAATAGAGGAATCCTACAACTTAGCCCCAAATGTCAAGCAAAAAGTAAAACCACTCAGTTAACACCATCAATAGAGATAACGTCATCCATACAGGTAAACTTTTCAAGCACACTAGTCCTGAATATTACACAAATGATAGAAGATGCCGTCAAAACGACAGATAATTTGAACATAACTGAGATTCTGACTGAAACAGACGCATTTGCGCTGTCGTTGGAGCCGAATACTGTTCACGACGACCTCACAAAAAACGAAGTAGCTTTAAAAACTGTGATCGCAAAGGCTAAAGAAATAACCAAAACACATCGCTTGAATAATAGACTATCGGTATTGGAATCCTTTCTAAAGTACTCGGGAATATCGCTGGGATCAGTCCTCGTCTTGCTGGGAATTTGTTGGAAATTCTCACTATTCGGAAAATTTTCAAAAATCATTGATTTAATAACGTGCATGACAAGAAAACAAAGTATCAGACTGGGAAATCAAGAGCAACCTAACGAAAGGACGGAGCAGACCACACAGGCGCATCAGCAACCGATAGAGCTCGTTGAAAGAGCAATCGTACCAATAACCCGTTACAGAGATGTTGCAATAGTAACTGAACCCCCACTAGAAATAGAACACAGACAAGCACGCGCTATTACGTATTATCCTCATAATAACATCATGTAAATGCTCTTTGAGCATGCCCCCATCCTAACTTATTAAACACACAGATGCTAGAGCATGAGCATGAGCACGATGCTTTTACGAATGTTTTACAATATATATGTATTCACAAAAAAAAAATCAACGCAACAACAATTTCCTCCCTCTGACAGATAACAACAGAACAGACATGGACGCAAACAGGGAATGCCCGTTGTGCAAAATGGAGATCGAAGCAAAGTTGTGCGCTGCTCATATCGCGGAATGCCTGCAAGCACTAACAACGAGAATGGAAACATGCAGGGCCCAGGATGCACCCTGTCCATTGTGCAAAATCGTTTTTCCGGCAGCACGGATGATAGCACACATCGAGAAATGCGCTGCTTATCTGGCTAAGCGCAAAGCCACACCATCGGCACCAACGACAAAAACAACAGGCAAAACCGGACCGACAAAACAGGGTATAAACAACATGGAAATAACACCAACCAAACCACTAATAGCCAGGCAACAGAACACAACAACGGGAAAACCTACACCTGGCACGACACAACCACTCGAGATGAAACCAGTACCCGTTACCATATATCGTGGGAAAGCACCACCCGTGGTGATATACCCGGGAAAAACAATCATAGTACCTCCAAAGGAAACAACAGAGACACGGGGAAAGGAGAACGTACAGGCCATGACAACAATAAAAAAATCGACAGGTGCTATACCAAAAACTAAAAATGACACAGGAAAAACAACGGACACAAAACCGAAAGCCAAGGATGGACAAATAATAACAGCACTAACACAGATCCCTGTAAACAAAGTAACCAAAACACCAGTCACTACACCAGAAACATCGGCACCACCCCCGGTACCAGCACCAAGACAGAGAGCAAGAACACCGCCGATAAAAGCAAACCAGACTTCACGACACGCACAAACCGACGACATTAGCGAATATCTGTTGTCAAAAGCATTCGATTGGGAAGACGCAACATGTCACTGGTTTAAGCAGCAAGACGCAGACACTCGACAAAAATTCCTGCACAGACTAAATACTATCGACTGGGACATGAACATCAAGAAGTACGAGAAGAAATATGGTGTAAAAATCGGAGAAGAATAAAAAAAAAATAAAAAAAAATAAAAAAAATAAAAAGTCCACATGTAGGACACATATAACCAAGACTAATAATCGATACGTTAATATAAAATATCAAATAATAATAATCATATAATTATAAGCCAAACTTCCTTTCACCAATATACGTTTATTATCGCAGAAATCACAGTTTTTCTTCATTTCTCTTCCTAGCACCAAACCAGCAACCACACAAGCCACATCCTAAGTTAACATGTCTCTCCTACTAACATCGAAAGCTAACAAATTTAGACTGTTTCAGGGAACGAAGCCAACAATAAACATTTCCTCAAAATCCACCTCAGGATACTGGGTAATAAAGAATACGAGCAAAAGAACCAGGAAAGGACCAAACCTGAAGGACATTGATATAATTAAAGGAACCACAATCAGACCAAGTCACTAAAAATAGGAAAAATAACGTAAAAAAGTCTACTACCATTACAATTACATACATACCTATGGACCCGACCGATCCTTATAACACAACCAATTCCACTAACACAAAACACTAACAAACAATAGTCAGTTTCAGATCTAGAACACCTATAACCACTTTCGACGCACCTAACAAGGACACTCGGACGAAACGAATAGGAACCATTTTTGCAACCCAAATAAAAAGAACCGGACGACACAAAAGAGGGATCCAAGGAAATGGCTATTTCAACGACTCACATACACAGCGGAAAATGCATAAAATCAGACCCACAAACAAACAAAAATCATCTCATTGTATAGACTCACACATCCCAAAATTTTGTAACAATCATATCCGATGCGGAGCATCGCTCTTTTTGCAAGAGGGGGAGTGTGACGGTCCCGTATAGCATTTTTAGCGCAGGAAACTCAAGTTAACACCGTATCTAAATTCTTAGCAATCTTTGAGCCGTCAGCACCTTCCGTGCGACCGCCCGCTTTCTCACGGCAACGGTCCAGCCGCTGTACGCGTCTCGTGCGGGCAGCGGCCGTCTTATCAGCGCGTAAGAATACCGCGTCGCGCGCAGTAATAGGTGAGGGCCCTACTTCCGACAGGCCCTTGAGTCAGTTCATCTCAGAGTCCCGAATCTGTCAGACGCACGCTCTCCTTCATTCACGCTCATTACAATAAAAGTATTATACCAACATTCGGACTTCGATACTCTCAATCATTCCCTCGACCATACCTGACGACTATCACACTCTCACACCCATGGCCCCATCACGTGACTTTCACTTCCCCTTAAGAGTATGTAACTTGCATTTACCTTACGCTAGATCATTCAGTACTATTTACTTTAAGTCTAATTCATGGTAAATATCTAATATCTTTATTTTTCCTGAATCTGTCTCTTGGCTGCTGGTTTAAATGGTCTCAATTCTCTAAACGTGATCTTTCGATGGTGCGGAGAATTCAGATCTCTCACACGAGCAGGCAAGAGTCAGCTTCGGGAAAAACTCGTCGGCAATTGTTTGAGAATTGCCGTTGAGATTATAGCGAAGCGGGTAGGGAAACAATAATGAAGATGGTCACAGAAATTATAATAAAGAAAATACGTATATTTTCACACAGTAATTACACAGATGCACAGAACGCTGTGCAGTGAGCTGAACCGAATAACGAAATGCCGAAATGAATCCCGAATTGAGCCGTCACAATTTTATTAATCCGCGGAGCAAACGGGTGAGCTGTACCGTGTGCGATTCGACGCGTCGCACACCTGTTGAGAGCGCGAGACTTCCCGCGGAAAGGCACTTGACACTTTACCGAGGATAAACTCTCGCGACCGATCCGATGAGCTGACCAATACACCTAAATCGCGTGTTAACTGTTCCCGTGGTGATGTACCGTTTTTACTGAGCAGAACTGTGAGCAGACCGTGAGAAAACCCGAGTACGAAAATGAGCGAAGCAGAGACACGTGTGTTCAGACCGCGGCCATTAACGAAGAAGACTCGAGAAGAAGCCGGTTGCACACGGCACGACGGCATCTTCCCCTACCGCGCGTGCGCGAGCGTCGCGCGTGAGCTCGAGCGAGAGCGCCCGAGAGGTGCTGCCACTCGACAGCTGCCCGGCCGTCTCGCGCGACTCAAGCGAGACGTCGGATTCTCGAACATTCCGCCCGCCATCAGCGACGGCGTTGATGATGTTATCCGGTGTCCGTCTCCGATGAATCCGACGATGGTGATGTGGGCAGAAGCGCGAGCTTGGCAATGGGCCTGGTGAGCGTGGTGACAGCCGTCTTCAGCGTCGCCACCCTGGCGAGTCCATCCTTCCCTGGGTGAAGTTGAAGAATCCGGGCGAGCGGCCATTTACATGGCGGAAACCGCTCGTCTGTGATGAGCACCAACGAACCAACCTTGAGCTGATTCGACGGGTGGTGCCACTTTGAGATGGACTGCTGCCGTTGCAGGTAATGAGCCGACCATTGAGCCCAAAACGCCTGTACACGTTGCTGTATGAGTTGCCAATGAGCCAGCTGCGAGGTTCCCAGAACCGGCAGCGTCGGCTCGGGTAAGGTGGTGAGAGCTCGACTGATGAGAAAGTGACCCGGAGTGAGCGCCGAGACGTCCTGCGGGTCGTCGGTGAGAGGTTCCAGCGGCCTTGAGTTGAGGATGGCCTCAATTTGAGCGAGCAAGGTGGTGAGCTCCTCGTATGTGAGCAGTGTGTCGCTCACAGTGCGACGCAAGTGAAACTTGGTCGACTTCACGACCGCTTCCCATTTTTGCCCATGTGCGGAGCCGCTGGCGGATTGAAACGCCATTGAGCCCGGTCCGATGAGAGCATCGCGGCGATTTCTCGATGCTCGTGAGTGCTCTGGTCGAACAGTCGACGAAGAGCGGCATCCGCTCCGATGAAATTGGTGCCGCAGTCCGAGTACAGGGCCGTTGGAATGCCCCGTCGAGCTGCGAACCTCCGATACGCCGCGATGAACCCAGTCGTCGCATAGTCGCTGACGACCTCCAAATGCACAGCCGATGTTGAGAAGCATACGAACACGCAGATCCATCCTTTGTGTGTCTTGGATCCTCGTCCCTTGAGGGTTTTGAGCGTGAGCGGTCCGGCGTAGTCCACACCCGTGTGGCTGAATGCAGGTGAGGGTGACGACCGAGAGAGAGGTAGTTGGCCCATCAGTTGATGGGCACGGATCGCCCTCTGCCGGGCGCACACCACACACCGCAGAATGTGTGATTTTACCGGTGCTCTTCCTCCGACGATCCAATATGCCTGGCGCAGGTGAGCCAGGGTGAGTTGCGTGCCTCCGTGGAGTGTGCGCCGATGAGCATCGCCGATGAGCAGTTCCGTGAGTCGAGCGTGACGAGGCAGGATAGCTGGATGCTTCCCCTCTTCCGTGAGCGTTGACTGGTTGAGCCGCCCTCCAACTCGAATGATCCCATGCCCGTCGACATAGGCAGTCAGTCGAGTGAAGGGGTGATGTCGAGACAGCGGAGAGCCCGAGAGCAAGGTACGCAGCTCCGATGAGAAATATGCCGCTTGAGTTGCCTTCACCCAGAATCGCTTTGCTTCTTCCATGGCATCCGATGAGATGACCGCGATCGGCGGGTCGATGAGCTTCTTCCTGAGTTTGAGAGCGATTCTGAAACAAACAGAAGTGAGTCGAAACAATTTAACCAGGGTCGACACCTGGTAAATCAGCTCCCAATGATAGTCGACGCGTGGAGCGGCGACGGCGAGTGAGATTCCCGGACGAGCCTCTTGTGCACAGAGATCATCCGAGACCGATGTTGTGGGTTGAGACGGCCATGAGTCTTCGCCCTGGAGGAGCCAAGGCGGTCCATTCCACCAGAGTGGGTGACTTTCGAGCTGAGCGGTGGTAACGCCTCTGGAAGCACAGTCAGCCGGGTTAGCTACGCCCGGGACATGCCGCCAGTGAGCGTCTGCTGTGAGCTCCTGAATTTGTGCGACCCTGTTTCGCACGTAGTCCTTCCACCTTGAGGAATGTGAGCGAATCCACATGAGCGTTACCGATGAATCCGTCCACAGATGAGTTGAGTTAATATCCAGGCGCAGTGTAGCCTGGACGTACTTGACGAGTTTCGCCAAGAGCAGCGCTGCTGTGAGTTCCAACCGAGGGATGGTGAGCCGCTTGAGCGGTGCTACCTTTGTCTTAGAGCACACCAATGCCGCCTGAGCGGCTGTGGACGGTGAGCTGACCACGATGTAGACCACCGCTGACATCGCCAGTTGAGACGCATCCGAGAATCCGTGTACTGCCACTGCTGTGTCGGCCCGAGTGTTGAGCCATCTGGGTAGAGAAAGCCTGGCCAGGCAAGTGAGATCTTCCCGGAGGTTGAGCCATTTGACTGAGAGCGAAGCCGGCAGGGCGTCGTCCCAGCCAACCTTGTGTAGCCAGAGCTCCTGCAGGAGCATTTTGGCTCGGATCGTAACCGGTGAGATGAAGCGAAGTGGGTCGAAAATCTGAGCGACTTCCGACAGCACGATCCTTTTCGTGAGCTTATCCGTTGGTGGTGAGAATCCCGATGAGAACACGAACTTGTCGTCGTGTGGTAGCCACCGAATTCCGAGAATGTTGGTAGCGCAATCGTCTAATGAGAGGTGATCCTTGGTGTTCGCCGATGAGACTGCCGTGAGTAGATCCTGATGAGTGGAGTGCCACTTGGCTAGCGGAAAACCGCCCGCCTGGCATAACCCCTTCAGTTGATGAGCGACCTCAATGAGCTGTTCCAGTGTATCAGCACCTCCAAATATGTCATCGACATATCTTCCAAGCCTCAGTGCTGGCAATGCCAACGGAAACCGATGACCTTCGTCCTCTGCCAACTGCAGCAGAGCACGAACGGCAAGGAATGGAGCTGCCTTCGTTCCGTAGGTGACGGTGGTGAGCTGGTACGGCACCGGGTTAGACTGGCTGTCGTTCCACAATATTCGTTGCAGATTCCAGTCGTCCGGGTGTACCTTGATCTGCCGGAACATCTTCGTGATGTCAGTTGCGAAGAGGCAGCGATGAAGCCGAATCCAAATGAGAACGTCCGGGATGTCCAGTTGTAACTTCGCACCCGTGTGCGAGATATCGTTGAATGACAGGCCTGAGGTGGTCGCCGCAGAGCCGTTGAAAACCACTCTCAGCTTAGTTGTTTCCCTGTCCGGCCTGAGAACCCCGTGGTGCGGGAGATAGTAATGCACCTCATCGGCAGAAGAGTTGGTCGGTGCCTTCACCATGTGACCGAGCTCTTCGTATTCCTCCATGAACCGATGATAGAGCGTCCGGAAACTGTCATCCCGGGTGAGCCGCCTGAGCATCTACTGCAGGCACCGATGAGCTGTACGGTACGAGTCTCCCAGCAGCGTAACCGCTGACTTGAGAGGAACTCGCACGACGTACTTCCCTGATGAGTCCCTGGTGTGAGTTGACCGGAAGTGAGCCTCGCACTCCTCTTCTTCCGGGGTGAGCTGGCCTGGTGTATCCGACGAAGGCTCTTCCTGAGTCCAAAACTTCGTAAGAAGCTCCTGGAGGAGAGCGTCTTCCGGCTGTGCCGTGGCCGTGCGTGCTGTACACGTGACTGCGTGAGCAGCTTGCACCGGACCGAGCACCAGCCAGCCGAAGATGGAGAGTTGAGCCATCGGCTCCGTCGGAGCCCCTCGGATGATGTTAGGCTTGATGATCTGGCTGTAGTGATCTGCGCCGATGATGAGATCTACAGGCCGCGGCGTGAGAAAGTCCGGATCGGCAAGCCGAAGCTTAGCCAGATGAGGCCACGCCTGCATCGGCGCCTCGAACGATGGAAGTATCGAGGTGACCGTCCTCAAGATGTGAGCTGTCACTGCAACTGAGCGCGAGGATTGAGTAGACCGTAGTTCAAATTGAGCTGTACCTTTTGTTTGAGTAGACCGTGATCCGCCGATGCCGTAGATCGGAATCGACGAACGTCGACGCGGTAGACCGAGTAGACCGATGAGCTGTTCCGACACGAATGTGAGCTCCGACCCTGGGTCTACCAGAAGCCGAACCTCGTGAGTGGCCACCGCGTTGTCCGTGTGAGCGAGTGCTGTGGCGAGCAGCGACGAACAAGATGAGCTGGACCGTGATGAGCGACCGATTGCACCGAAGCTTCAAGCGTTGGCAGATGAGTTGGCCGGTTGAGTCGCTGCGGCTTCCGTGGAAGTCGCAGGAGCAGCACGAGTTGAAGCTCCGTGCAGCATTGTATGATGCTTCGACGAGCACTCCTTACAGGTCGTCTTAGAGCGGCACATGTTCGCGTTGTGCCGTCCGAAGCAGTTGAAGCACAGTCGTTTGTCGACCACCGCCTGTCGACGGTCACGTGCACTCAACTCCCTGAACTTCGGACACGCCACAATGAAGTGCTTGCCTTTGCACAAGTCACAGGGATAGGCGTTAGGGTTATCCCCTGACTTCCCCTGAGCGCCCTGTTGATGAGCCGATGCCTGGTGAGCGGTCTTCTTCGACGCTCCCTTTGAGTTCGTGGCCTGCGAGTGAGCTGCAGCGTCCTCCTCAACCTGGCCCTGTGCCCGCGCACGGTTGAGCAGGAACGCCTCCATCCGGTCGTAGGATGGGTACTCCTGGGATGAGCTGATCGTGTTCTCCCAGGCCTCCTTCGTGGCACGGTCCAACAAGTGGGACATGTGGTACACCAGAAGGTATTCCCACAGGTTGGCACCGGCACCCATTGCGAGCAGCCCCCGATGAGCCTCCGTGATCGTGGCGTGGATCTTGAGCAGTCCCGACGCGCTCTTGGAGGTGAGCGGTGTGAGCCCGTAAATGGCGTTGAGATGCGCCTGGATGTGAACCCGTTTGTTATCATAACGGGCCTTGAGCAGATCCCACGCCGCTGCGAAAGACTCATCGACCATCGGCAACGACGAGATGAGCTGGGCCGGCTCGCCCTGGACACTCACCCGAAGGTAGTGGAACCTCTCCAGGTTCGTGAGCTCCGATTCCTTGTCCAGGATACTCCTGAACAATCCTGCGAAGGCCGGCCACTCCGTGCAGTTTCCCTTGAACTCCGGAAGCTTGAGCTCCGGAAGGTGTGAGCGGTCCGCTCGCCCGGTCGGTAACATGGGCGCGGCCGCTACTGGGGTCGGTTCCGGGGTGAGCTTTGCCTTGAGAAGAAAAATCTTCTCCCGGAACCCCGCATGCGCTCGGCTAACCTGCCGGCTCACCTTGTCACGCAGGTACGGGTGATCCTCCAGCAGCGGCGCGTAATCCTGGATGAGTGCGTGGTGTCGTTCCATAAACGAGGTGTACCGATCGTCGATGACCTTGAGCTTGTCCCCCAAGCTCGCGTGAGTGCATTCCGTATGGTCTGCCGGAACCATCTCGGCCACGTCGAGGATGATGTCCAGCAGCTCCATCTGCGCTGCCACCCGGACCTTGAAGTCCGACCTGGACGCCGACGTCGTCCTCGGGGAGCGCCTTCCGCTGTCCTTGACTGGCACCGTCAGGGTCGCGCTGTCCTGTGCTCCGGCCGGGGACGCCTCCGCACCCTGCGTCTCGTCCTTAGGGAGCCCGGACGCCTTCTCGCTGTCCGACATCGCGAGTCGTGTGTGTGAGCGGAACCGTGAAACCACTACGACCCCCGATCGGCCGAAGGGAGACACAGGAATGAGCTGTACCGGTTGAGAGCGACGAAAATCGCGCAACGAGCGCCGGAATATTCGCGCAACAAGCGCCGAAATAACCGCGCAACAAGCGCCGAAGTAACCGCGCAGACAAGCGCTGGGATAATTGCGCACACAAGCGCCGAAATATTCGCGCAAACAAGCGCCGAAATAATCGCGCACACAAGCGCCGGGATAATCACGCACACGAGCGCCGAAATATTCGCGCAAACGAGCGCCGGGATACCGAGTGTCAATGAGCACCAAAAAATTAATTATCCAAGAATCACCGCTGAGTGTTTGTACACGAGCGCGGCACCGTTGTCCGATCAGAGTTCCAACACGTGGACTCGTACCGCGCACTGTACCCGATGAGAAGTCCGAACTGTCACTTTAGTGCGAGTGAGACGCGACACACGAACTCACTCCCGCACTGAACCGTTGAGCTGTCCATGACGCTCGAGAGCGAGAGAGCGCGACTGTCCGAAGTCGCTGACCGCGCGCCGCACAGCTGAGACTCGACTAGCGGTGGTGGGGAGAGTCGACCCGAGATCTCTCACCGCACGCACGCCGAGCGAAATGCCCAAAATGGCCGAACGCGCGAACGAAGTCCGGCCGCGCGCACTGCCGACGCACGAGAATCCGGGATGAGCGGTCCAAAGATGGCCGAGCGCGGGAGAACGGCACGACGCGAGCAAACTCTCACCGCACGAGAGTCGACCGATGTGATGGCCGAACGACCGAGCGCGAGTGAGAGAGCGGAACGCCCTGTCTCTCGCCGCGCACTAACTGTCGCACTGTCCGAGCGTCGCTGTGCGAGAGAGACGCACGACACGCGCACTCTCGACGCACCGACGGTTGAGCGGCCCGATGAGTGCACGCGCACTGGCACTGTATATTCACTGCCGCTACCCGTTCGCTATCCGGCTCGAAGGACCAAAATGTTTGAGAATTGCCGTTGAGATTATAGCGAAGCGGGTAGGGAAACAATAATGAAGATCGTCACAGAAATTATAATAAAGAAAATACGTATATTTTCACACAGTAATTACACAGATGCACAGAACGCTGTGCAGTGAGCTGAACCGAATAACGAAATGCCGAAATGAATCCCGAATTGAGCCGTCACAATTTTATTAATCCGCTGAGCAAACGGGTGAGCTGTACCGTGTGCGATTCGACGCGTCGCACACCTGTTGAGAGCGCGAGACTTCCCGCGGAAAGGCACTTGACACTTTACCGAGGATAAACTCTCGCGACCGATCCGATGAGCTGACCAATACACCTAAATCGCGTGTTAACTGTTCCCGTGGTGATGTACCGTTTTTACTGAGCAGAACTGTGAGCAGACCGTGAGAAAACTCGAGTACGAAAATGAGCGAAGCAGAGACACGTGTGTTCAGACCGCGGCCATTAACGAAGAAGACTCGAGAAGAAGCCGGTTGCACACGGCACGACGGCATCTTCCCCTACCGCGCGTGCGCGAGCGTAGACGTGCGCAAGCGAGACGTCGGATTCTCGAACAGCAATGCATAGTACACACCTTAAGTAGTATCTATGAATTATTTCAGAATTTTGTCAGATTCCTGTCGGCCAGACCGTATCTCCATACGAGCGAACGAACGAACTATTTTAGAGACTTTAGTCCCCTTAAAAATGTACTGAAAGGGTTTACTTCACAGAAATTTCTCTGGTAACAAGTGGCTTATGCTTCCAGAAATTTGTGTTAATTAATTCAGAATTTTATCCGAATACTACCACTCGCGTGTCATCTTCACAGTTATTTATACAAACCGCTTAAAACTATCACCAAAAAATCAGGTTCAACTTAATGTGTAGTACACATCTCAAATAATACGTACGATTTTTTTCAGAATTTTATCTCAAAGAGTTGTCTGTGAATAGATTTTTTTGGTAACTATTATCGAGCCGACCGCGCGGTAACTCGTGGCCCGCTAGCGGTGTGCGTAGGCCGTCCGCTAGCTCGGCCGCCAGCTTCAGCCTATAGCACAAATTTTCGGAGAATGGGCTTTCGGAGATTTTCTCTTTCGGAGAATCTACTTTCAGAGACTAGCCCCTTTCGGAGAATCTACAATCGGGGATTAGCTCTTTAGGAGAATCTACTTTCGGAGATGTGCCCTTTCGGAGAATCTACTTTCAGAGATTTGCCCTTTAGGAGAATCGACTTTCGGTATTTCGCCTAGTACGTGAATCTACTTTCAGTGCTTCGAATATTCGAAATGGAAATTTTTCGGGTTCGCAAATTCGCGTATATGACCGTTCTTTCAAGGAAATTTCGGGACTTCAGGCTGTCGACAGTCTTGTTATTCTCGAAATTAAATTTCGAATTTGTACATCGTCGGCGACTATAATTTTTCTAATTTCCTAATTTCCTAATTATAGTTATTCGGGATATGAATATGGAGTGCTCTAGGCTATCGGAATGTAGACCCGGTCTATGAAATTAATTTCGTCTAATTTATCCTTCGAACCTAATACCATTCTAGGTTAATTTCTATCGAATCCATAGACGCACGGTGGACTTACTCATCGGAAATTATATCGCATGACATATTTCAGTTCGGGGTTTCGCACCTTCGAATCTTTACCATTCGGGAACTTAATCCCACCCCGATACTTGTACGAAAAAGCGGTCTCCGGATGGCGGTTGGGAAGTAGGCAGCACTCGCCTCCTCTCGAGCTACAAACTCACTCGACTTCACCTCGTGCCGTTGTAGCTGTCGATCCGGCTCGTACAGCCAACTTCACAACCTTCGTCGAAAGACCGCTTTTCCGTACTAGAATCGCAAAGTACTATTTTATCGTGATTCCCCCTTTTTTAGGACTTAGCTTTCTGTTAGCCATCTCGCCACTATTCTCATACATTTTTCCAATTCCTCGCTTGCAAGTTTCATGGCCATACGCGCTTTTACCCCGCTTCCCCCCATACCATATCGCATTTGCATGAGAGCGGAGGGAAATTGCAAGAAACGTGCGCCTATACAGGTGGTCGTTCCAACTGCGTCTTGATATTCGCACACGATACAAGTACGAACACCAATCCTCAGAATTCGACTGCCCACTCAACAGTTCCAATGCGCCAATTAGTGCACGGCTAGACGATCACCCATCTAAGTACGTACTGGCCGCGAAGGATTTTGCTTGACTGTGAGGGCTACCGGAGCTGTACACGAACGTAGATCGACACAGCTAATTACATCACCCGCGCTACCACTGTCGGTTCGAAAAAATATTGTGACGCGTACGAAGCAATATTTACAGTCAGCAATCGTCGTGACGTAGCTTCGGCGACGTGAAGCGAACCTGAAGACCGATTGCTACTGACACCGAAAAAGTATCATCAGCAATCACTCATAGTGAGTAATCGCTATCATAGTGAGGAACCGTACCACTCAAAGTGGTACGGTTCCCACTAAAGTAAAAATAGTTGGTCTCGTCGCTAATAACCATAGCGGTTGATGCGCCGTTACATAAAAATCATTTAAAAAACAAACATTCTTATTAGCTGCATGTAATTTAAATTTAAGGAAAATGACAAACAATATAACTGATTTCTCTTTGAGATTCGGCGTTATGCCGGACTGTTGAGTAGTTATATGCGTGCAGAGAATACCGTTTAAAAAATCGTTCTGTTTGCGTATATGAAAAGTTTATTTTACGTTAGTTTAACATTAGTTTGTACATTAACATAGACTGGAGAATAAAAATACCGTGATTGAGGTTAAAGACTTGAGTCGTAAGATACCATACATCATTTTTGTTAATTACTCGTGAGAAGATTATTCAATGCAATTTATGAGCCGACGAAATTTACAAATACAATAAATGCAACATGGCGAATTTGAATGCGCCGAAGTTCAAACAGCATAATTCAAACCATGTAAGCATATTACTGCATTGAAGTGAGTAAGGTCAAATAGGATAGAGACGTTTTTAGTACCTTAAATAAATGAACAATTCGTTAGAATATTTATTATTAATTCAATTATAAAAGACGATAAACATTGTCTAACTTACACAAGAAAAGTTCTCCACTGACATGATGTACATCGTTCCAGCGGTGATTGCACACGGTTGGGTACACCGTCTTATGAAGACGACAATCAATTTTTGCGTCCTTAGAGGCATTATGTACCAATTACAGCTGTATCTGTGTGAGGTGATAAATTAAATTGAACACAGACGATGCTTGCAAGGTGTTTTTACCTCCTCCTAGTGTCTATTTTTACTGCGCTGTACATACGCGGAGTTTGGAAGCAAAGAACTAGAATCCAGTATCCATTGTCCGGGCAAGGATATACATAAAAGATGAACCACTTGAGCGGCGGTGAAGAATGTAAATCTTATGACATCTTCGGTGGTAGTGTCCATTGCTACTACCTACGCGAAGAAGAGTCAAAATTAACCAAAAGAATGTGATGCAATACGCCGCGACGATGTACCTGAGAACCCGTGCAGCTAATGACAATAATATTGAAGCCGATAACGATCAGAAGATACCAATGGCATGAAGCCTCCATGACCCGTATGTACCTTCACGAAGAAGAGAAAATGCAGAATGACTTTAAAAACCGAATCATCAGAGATAACAGGTTATACGTGTTACCTATGATGATTCGATTTCACATGTTTGACCTACCTCCCACAAGTGTGCGAAACATCGCTACGGGATGGCATATTTCCTTTTTAGTTTCGAACATTGGTGTACGTTGTATCTTTGAAGTATGTATGAAAAAATGAGGTGCATACACGCAGTTTGGCAATAGTAAATTGGTGCGAGAAGAGACAATTGTGGGAGGTCCTTCGACCCTAAGTCGTTGGAACGTGAGAGAATTCCACTGTACACCGAGGGAAAAAAATCGGAATGATCTCCACATTTGTATAGCGAACGTCAAACAAATGGATGGTCTTGGATACGTCCCCCAGATATTCGTAGATGCCCTTCAGATAAATTTTTGGGCTAGTCAAACGATGGGAAATGATCTCATATTCGTCCCGGTCCCCCGGTTACTATTCAAATCGGTGCAGACTATTCCTATATTTTTCTTAGTGTATCGTATATGATTATTCGTTATTTTACTCACTCCATGGAACGCTTGTGTTTCATCATGCAAGCAACTGTTAGTTGGTAATAAACATTTTCTTGGATACTAGTACTGGATCGTATACTGACTTCGTTATCCCCTTGTGTCATATTCTCCAAACGATATCTGCAAGTAAAGAGTATTATTGACTATGGATTCCCAATTGATATAAACATATTTTCGAATCGACTTCAATTTGTTCCATTCTATTCATCAGTAATATACAAAAATGATGTTTAGCAACAAGGTCGTTTTAATTGGGTTGATATCTGGATGCATAAATTAGACATTACTATTCACTAAATAGAACACGTCGCTGTCAATTTTATGGCTCTACAGTATTTAGGTTACGACAACATCGTTTCCACCGTGACACGAGAAATTGCATGAGACTTCCAAAGTTCTAAAATGTATAATAAACGGCGAATTTGAGTATTACCCCCACTGTGCTGAATTTTAATACTATTAACAGTAAATCCTTACGTGAAGGAACGTATAAAATTTTTCTATCCTTAGTTATTTTTTAAATATAAAAAAAAATATTATTTAAAGGGCTGAAGGACTCAGGTCGATGGTTCTTTGCCAAGGTGTATAATTATCATTGAGAATAAAACTAATATAAGAAGATACCTGTATAAAAATTTTGCACTGGTAATAAACCTCTTTTATTACTACTATTCAAAATGTTATTTTGAATATTATTGTTATTTATGAAATATTATAACCTTAGTATGTCCAACATTGCGCAAGCATGTTGTGCAAGTACCATATAACACGTATCGACGGCCACAAAGATTATCATGCATATACCAGTAACTGCGGATGAGTGTAAGAAAATCGAATAGAAATACTTGTCCGGATCGACACGGTAATCGGCCGCAAAAAATTTAATATTGGGTCTCGATTCGTTGAGCGGTGCGACCATATCCATGACAATTGGTATAAGTGACGTTGATGTCCAAGCCGCGATAGCCGTATAGACCATTGCTAAACATCGATATTTGAAACATAATGTACCGTTTAAAACAACCTTATCCATATCCATGATCGACTAACTTAAATATGCTATTGTGAAGCGCCTTCCTTTCTTGCCATGTTCATGAAGAATTTTTAGTTCCGGCAAGTTTCGTGTGCATTCCCAGTCATCTCGTGTCTCGTCGAAAAGCCTTCTTACCTTCAACATTCATGAGTCACTAGATACCATATCGAATTTTTATACACTGATTTCTCGAATTTTAAACCAATTTTGTCAACAATAAATGTTACCCAATTCAATACATTTTGTATTTCCTCACCTTCTGGATATGAACGATACTATTGATAAGCTTAAGGTCACACGCAATGGCCGTTACTATAGGTGAAAGACACTCGATGAAACTGGCTTTCACTTCCCATGACTGTATTAATTGTAGTGTCTAAATATAGTGGATATTTATGGGATGACAAAAAATCGCGGTACATACGATGAATATTGATACATAATATAATATATAATTTTTTTACATTTCAAGTAGTGGCAAGACTTACCTGAGGCACCATAAGAGTGATGCTAGCGATGAGTAGAAAGGTGGCTCTACTGTTTCGTTCAAGAACAGATTGATAAGGCCACAGACCGACAAAACAGAGTAGTCGTTTATTAATATTGTAGTAAAGCTTCTCAAAGATTTCCCCACAATTCGAAGAGTGATTCGTTGTACTATTCGTTTTGCTTTTATTCCTTGCCCGCGACATGTTACACATTATCAGGAGACCCTGAAGCGTCTTGACGCCAAGTTTTGTTTACTGGACAAGTATGAAGCATGTCTACAATAAGCCTACCAACGTATGATAATATAACGACGGGTATGATAAATGTTTAACAAGCGATAATGACAATTGAATGATTATAAGGTATCATAGCGTTTCTGCATGTACGCATGTTACCGATCACATGCAAGGAAATACGGGGTCAAGTAGTATTGGACTAATTTGCATATCTTATGACGAATCATGAAGGGGTGTGTCAGGATGACGCTGGGGGTTGGATCGTCATAAATCCAGTTCACAGCCGCAGCAAGCTTATAGCCGACACTTCAGAGCCAAAAGGGTATAAGAAGAGTTGGAACATTTTTATTCTCGAAGATGCTTAGAACTGTTAGTTGGCTGTATAAATGTAGTGTGTGACGTAAAATCCGCTTACCAGTCATTTTAGTTAACTAGTAATTTATTTCACCAGTTGAAAGACAACATGTTGATCAAGGTTGGTCCACATCTTTTAATTCTCTTGTGCTATTTGTAAATGTTACTATTTTGTTAAGGCTCACTGTAATACGTGTAGTGTCTCTTTTGAGTAGTACAATAATTTGTGAAAGATGACACCGTGTAGACGTAACTAAAAGGACATCCTTCTCACTTTTCGTGGCCAGAAGGTCATTGGAATGTTTTGTGTCATAAACGGAGCAAAGTGAATAAGTGCGAAGTGCTCACTCTGGCTATGGAAACTACAGAATATTTGAATTAGTAAATTAAGTGTGTCAGCTTTAAGGGCTTACGCCACAGTAAAATTTTGATTTTTTTTTCTAATAGTTTATAGTGTCAAGAATATTCTGTTTAATTTTTATAGCGAAATTCAACGAATTCCGAAATTTGCGGAGAGCTCGCGCAACTGCGCGGAAGGTCGAGTAGCGGCGCGGCCAAACTTTGAACGCTTTTTTCTCAAAACGTTATTTTCAAGATCAGTGTCCCTGACATCTCAAAAATAGCTTGACAGATCTTTATGGAAATTTGTACTGATATACTTCAGCAACTTCTTTTGTTCATGGTGGTCTTATATTTAAAAAATAATAATAAAAAAATCATTTTCTAAAGAGATTCGGCGATGAAAAATGGATAAAAATGGACTTTTTTCAAATGGCCGGCATTTTGCCAATTTTTCATTTGTATTTAGATTTTCCCCTTGTCAAGGATCACTTTATTTCATTATTTATGGAGAAACAATTAAAATCTTTAGTTTCTAACAAAATGAGAAGTTCAAGTCGGGGACTCCGCAAAGAAATAAAAAAAATTGTTTACGCCGACTGATAAAAACAATGCATAATAACAATCAAATTGAATAAAAAAATCCTAAATGTTCTTTAATACATCCTCCTTCCACCCTATAAAAATTAAATCGATAAAGCGTATATGTCCCGAGAAAAAAATCACGGAATATGCATATACTTTGACCTATTTACTGTGGCGTAAGCCCTTAATAACAATTAATTAATTCACCAAGTACAATTAATGAAGATAGTCAAGTTCAAAGTTTAAAGAATAAACAGGCCGAAAGTACACGATTCTTGTCAAATAGTGGCATTGTAGTATTGGTATTGTATTATCTTTTACTGCATGCGAAATGCCACGCCATAATCCCGAACCAGACGAAACAGAAACACGTGTATAAAATTGTACTGAGATACGTTTACGTGCCAAGCGTACAGTAATGTCATGATAAGAGCGTTGAAAAATTACGGCGCCGCAGAATTATCTTATTCGTGCATACCAATCGTGCGTGCAAGCGAGGACGGTGAATAAATTATTAGACAATTTTGCCTAGGTAATATACCTAGGCAAAATTTTCGTCCAGACTATCGTTCACTTATTCCATCATTGGTATTGTATTACCTTTTTCTGCATGCGAAATGCTACGCGATATTCTCGAAACAGACGAAACAGAAACACGTGTATAACATCGTTCTGAGGTACATTTACGTACGAAGCGGACAGTAATATCATGACAAGAGCGTTGAAGAATTAGGGGGGGGGGGGGGGGTAGAATTTTCTTATTTGTGCACACCTACCGTTGCGTGCAAGCGAGGACGGTGAATAAATTATTGGAAAATTGTGCCTAGGTAATATACCTAGGTAAAATTTTCCAATAATTTATTCACCGTCCTCGCTTGCAACGGTTGGTTGCACACACCTTCTAAGAGCGACATTACATAATCGATGAACGAACATTTTGGTTTGTCGGGCAGTGGCCTTATTAGTTTTTGCGAGAAAGTAGTATTAGGACTGTTGTCGGTGATAGTTAACGTCTCAAAAATCGAGAAAATTGTTTTTCTCCTCATATGATAGTAGTTAGCGGTGCACTATGGCGACCCCCACTCCTATCCCCACTCCCATCCCCACTCTTTTTCCCCCACTCCGCGGCAGGTCGAAATTTTTTCGAGACGTCGTGGTGTGGAGGGTAAGAGGTGTATGGGGGTGAGAGGGGGGATAGAGTGTCTGGATTCGTCATAGTGCACCGTTGTATATGAAAAAAATTAATTAAATTAATTAAAGTAATTAAAGTAATTAAATTAATTAAATTAATTAAATTAATTAAATTAATTAAATTAATTAAATTAATTAAATTAATTAAATTAATTAAATTAATTAAATTAATTAAATTAATTAAATTAATTAAATTAATTAAATTAATTAAATTAATTAAATTAATTAAATTAATTAAATTAATTAAATTAATTAAATTAATTAAATTAATTAAATTAATTAAATTAATTAAATTAATTGAATTAATTAAAAATAATTTTCCAAAATAATTAGTTTCAATTCAAAATAAATTTTATGAAAAATAATTTTCATTAAAAATTTGTTGAAAATAATTTCTGTCATTTTCGTAATTGTCAAAATTTATTTTTCAAAGAATTAAATTTTACCTTCATTTGCTGCAAGAAGCTCCCGAGACGACGCAGCTGCGAACGTTCGATTATAATAAAACTTAACTTACACTCCTGTTTTTACACGGCACTCTTGTTTTTAGACCTCGTACCACTCCTGTTTTTTACACGGCCCGCACTCCTGTTTTTACACTACCCGCACTCCTGTTTTTACACTACCCGCACGCCTGTTTTTACACTACCCGCACTCCTGTTTTTCACGTCCCGCGCCTCAATCCTCTCTTTCGACGTCGTCCGGAAGAAAATCGACCCCCTCATCCGGATCCTGAACGTCGTACCCGATGTCAAGACCGAGAAGCCGTATAGCATGGGCTCCCACATCCTGCCGGCCCCCGTTAAATAAACGCAGGACCGACGGGGTGCTGCCGTGGCCGCGCCTGACGAGGAGGCCGGTGGTGACTTCGTTAGGATCTAATAACGATGACAGCACCGGATCAGCTAACGGGTCATCGAGGAGCTCGAGCGTATATATCGAGCACTCGAGACATAATACAGGAAAGACCGTGCATGAATCGAGAGGATTTAGCCGGTAAATGTTACCAAGAGGAACAAAATCGGTGATCCCCTCGTCCACGAGCCTCACTTCCGAATAGCCGTCGCTATCGCTGTCAACTATTTCTCCGCGACTCGCACAGCCATTACGCACCTCAACGCACTTAAGGCCCTTCGCCAATTCCTCCACTTCCAACACTTGTCCTCTCCCGTTAATCACATAGTGATTTCGCAGTTCGCTCTGCAACTGTACATATATTGAATACAATTGAAAAGTGCGCACAAAAACACTTCGCGCACTGTGAACCGCGATAACGCGGCACAAAAAAAAATTATCGAACACATCGGAGCCGTAGCGCGGAAACATTTTTGAATATATTGACGACACGACGCGTACGGTATCTCAAGACGAACTGCGGATTAAAGACTTGCTCGCAAAGAAGAAGATGCATCTGATTCTCGACCGTAGATCCGCGAATGCACCGTCAGCACTGTTGCAGGTGTTCGCGGTCCATGGTCGGCCGGGAGTGCTCGAGGAAAAAATATTATTTTAACTTCACTCACGATATTTAATAGAATTATAGCCGAAATATTATTTTAACTTCACTTAAATATTTATCGCTCGGAAATTAAGTAACGATGAGCCGAGCGCTGAATGGTACGAGGCGAGCGCTGCGGCACGTGCCGCGAGCCGCCCACCCCCTGAACGCGCGGGGACATGCATGCTGTGAGCGCGGCGGCACGCGCCACAGAGTCCCAGGCCGAGTAACCGCAAGGTTGGTTGGGCGGTGGTGTGCCGAGCTGGGGTGGGCAACCACTCATGTGCTCGGTTACTGCTTGCTCAATTCATCGGGCTTTGCGAACCCGCGAAACCTGAGCACAAAATCCAAGTAGATGGTGACGCTAACGGAATTGAACGGTGCCGTAGCGTTTCGTACGGTTATAAAATCCAGATTTATCTGGTGGCGTAGCCTGCTCGAAAGAGCCGCTGCGTCTCGACGGTTATAAAAATCCAGATTTATCTGGTAGGCGTGCTTGTCAATAAAGGCCGTACGTCTTGATTCGAAATCCACGGCCTAATCGTGTGTACAATCAATGCGGGGATAGAAGCCGCCCGACAGTCAATGATCGCCCGACGATCGACGGGGCGATTTCTTCGTAACTGCTTGTGCGTGCAGCGAGGACGGCCACTGGTGCCCACGGCCCAACCGTGTGTACAATCAATGCGGGGATAGGAACCGCCCGACAGTCAATGATCGCCCGACGATCGACGGGGCGATTTCTTCGTAACTGCTTGTGCGTGCCGCGGGGACAGCCGGTGAGGTTCGAGTGTTCGCCGCGATCTGGCTCGAGATCTCTTTGCTTTGTCGCATCGTGATCCCGCTGCATGTGCTCGCACCGAACGTAAAAGCAGACCCGGTCAAGAGACCTCTGGCTAGTTACATCCTAGAGGATGCTCTGGGTGCCCTTTCCCAAAGAGTATTCGATGAATATGGTTCCCGATTCCGGACTTGGCCGGAAGCGGGCTCAGTCCGTCGTGGTGAACGCAGCAAAAGGAGACCGTATATGTGAGACGAATCAGAGGTTGGGGCCGACGAGGAGTGGAGGACCCTCGCTTTGGTTTACCCCGTGTGGCCACCGAACCACACGTGAGATCGAGAACAGTGCACTCTTTTTAAAAAAGAGGTAGCTACTAGATCAGTTATTGGAGCCCGGGGGAGGTGACACTTGTGTCGCCTCAGGTTGAGGGGATTCTGGGCTGGCACGCTGCAACGCAATGAAAGTAGATGGATGTTCGTTGCGTTTGCTCATATGGGCGAGAGACCTTCGGGTCGAGCATAGAATGACGGTTTCGTGCCAGATTTCTTATACACTAGTAGTCCCAGGCCGAGTACATCTGTAGATGCACCGTCAGCAATATTCCAGGTGTTCACCAGGATCATTCCCGAACGTGACGGAATGCATGTCGCAATGACCATGAGCGAATTCGGAGAACTAAATGACGCAATTTTATCGCCCGTGAAATAAATCTCATGAAGGCTAAGTAAATCTCTTATTTTATCCGTTCGCTCGTGATTCATGCTTTATTATGTCTATGACAAAAAGCGTGATTCAATAAAATCGCAAGCATAATCCGTTATGCTACAACACTCGCGTATATCACGCAGAAATGAAAAATTAATCAGTCGTATGACAGCCTGATAGAGTGGCGTATCGCAATGACGGATGCAGCCCTTCGCGCGTGTATTCGCGATTTTTTAAAATTAGTAAAATTGCGTAGCGCTCACATTCGGCGCCACTGCAATAATCAATGGAGTGAAGAATTAAGGGGTTTATCGGGTGAGAGACTTTTAAGTCGATTAAAATATATTATATGGTGGTCACCTCTACGCGTCATCGCCACAGCCTACAATAGAGGTATATTGAACGGACAACGTATAGTAATGTGCGTGTGTGAGGAATTACGCCGTCGGGGTCTCGAAGATGCCCCATGCGTCAAAGGAATTGCTGATGAAACCAAAGGTAGGTATCTCATATACGATAGATGAATAGATAAAAATCAGTTATATGTAAAACACCTTATTTTTCGAAAATTTCTTTCGAAATTTTTTTTTCGAAAATTTTTTTTCGAACATTTTTTTCGAACATTTTTTTTCGAAATTTTTTTCGTGATTTTTTTTGAAATTTTTTTCGAACATTTTTTCCGAAAATTTTTTTCGGAAATTTTTTTTCGAAAATTTTTTTCGAAAATTTTTTTTCGAAAATTTTTTTTCGAAAATTTTTTTTCGAAATTTTTTTTCGAAAATTTTTTTTCGATTATTTTTTCAACCCCAATTTCGACCAATGAGAGCGCGGTATTTGACATCACGTGGTACAACTAGGTCTAAATTATATCGATAATTTTTCGAAAATTTTCCGGCTAGGTTGCTAGGCGATAAACATTAATTTTTCTGTCACTTGTAACCTATGCGAATGATTAAACGTCAAATTGCCATTCACGAGCATGGACATGAGTGAGCGAAGAAAGCGATTTGGTGATGAATCTCTAAAATATTCTAGAAATTCGAAATAAAACCTTGTCAGGAAAATGTTAAATACCACAATCTCATTGGTCGAAATTGAGGTTGAAAAAATAATCAGCCGAATACCCCTCAAGCTTAAAAATTAATCGGGTATTTCCCTCTTGTTTCCCTGCGTAGCATCGATCGAGATAAGTTTTGCTCAAAAATCCCTCGCGCTGCGCGCTCGGGATTTTTTTAAGCAAAACTTATCTCGCTCGTTGCTACGCAACGAAACAATCGGGAAATACCCGATAATTTTTAAGCTCTCGGGGTATTAGAACCGAAATTTTTTTTCGAAATTTTTTTTCGAAAATTTTTTTCGAAATTTTTTTCGAAAATTTTTTTTCGAAAATTTTTTTCGAAAATTTTTTTTCGATCATTTTTTTCGAAAATTTTTTTCGAAAATTTTTTCGAAAATTTTTTTTGAAAATTTTCTTCGAGCATTCTTTTTTGAAAAATTTTCTTCGTACATTTTTTTCAAACAGCTGTCACACAATCATTAACGATTACAACATCACATATTTATAGCCTATCGTGAGCTCATGGAAGCGCCAAACGAAGAAGAAGCGGCTCTCAATGAAGCAGCTCATGCTATTGAGGAGGCTCTGGATCTTCGTGAGCGGATAGTCCTCGATGAAGCAACTCATGCTCCTGAGGATGTGGAGATGATTCTTCACACACAGTGTACCGTAAATCGTAAGTACTCAAATAAAAAATGTTGTTCATCTAAGACGTAGACAGACATAAAAAACAAAATTTCAGGTCCACTATCAGAGAATGGCGGTGATGCTGTTGGTACCGAAGATGTAATGGAACAACCACAGCAAGCACAGCATATTTTGTTAAGCCGTAAGTGTTTGAAAATGATACCGAATGAGGTACTCCTAATAATCAGCTCCAATGTTCAATAACGTGTTGCAAATTATGGATGTTCATGTGTTTTCTTTTTGCAGAAACACAGGTAGGAGCCGGAAGACCACGAAATACGCCTAATAACGAGCCGTTTGGAGATATACAGTCACCCGGAGCCCGCTTAGAAATTCTTCAGAACATCACGCGTTACTTCAGACGCTTCAAGCTTCGGGGCCGCGAGCTGACAATACGTATCCGCCAGCCACCGCCTGAAACTAGCGTCATGGACTGGCTTCGAGGAGCTTTTCGCGATCTGCTGACGCAAATAACTGCTAATTGCGAGGGCTGTGATTATGCAGGCATATCGTTAACATCAAGTAGCTTGACGCAAGGGCCTGTATGGCTTTCTTTCAGGCCTGTTAGGGACTATACGTTTGAAGACATATGGCAGTTGATAGCCAGCGTCGCTCAAAGCGCGGCATCAATAAATATCGATGACACCTGTAATATTAAAGTGTGCATTGTCAAGGGTGTCGAGGGTAGAGGTAGAAAAGGTCTAACGTACGAGGGTATTGCAAACAAATCTATTCTAACTATTCGGAACGATGACCAGCTATGTTTGCCTCGCTCATTAGTAGCAGCATTGGTTTACGCCGAGCGCGGTGAGATACGATCAGGAGAGTTACACATCGAGTGGTAACGTGTTAGGCAGGTAAACGGCTCATTGCAAAGAGAGAGAGCTCTTGAGCTCACCAGAGCCGCAAATATCAATGTACCGAGAGATGGATGCGGCATACACGAGATCACGCTCTACCAAGATCATTTGGCGCAGGACGGTATCGCGATTGTAGTTTTCGAGTTTCTGACTTTAGGCCGCCGTAAAAAAACCGCTCTATTCAATGGCGCACAAAAAGTTTTGGACACTGCAGGAGAAATTCGACATACTCTGTATATCTTATATTACGAACGTTCACATCATTTCGAGCCAATTCTAAACCTCAGGGCAGCCGTCGGTAGCTCGGGTTTTTGCACTGTTTGCAATACATTATATCGCACGCTTAATCATCGATGCTCGAAAGCCCAATGTCCACGCTGCGGAGCAACGCCGCCATGCGGCGGAAGTTCAAACGAAACGATCAGGTGTGTTGCATGCAATCGCGACTTTTTCGGAGAGGAATGTTTGCGAAATCATAGAACGAAGACTGGTAGAAAACCCTCTACTTGTGAATCCGTTTATCGTTGTCGCAGGTGCTTCCAGACAGTAAGACCTTTGGAAAAAAAAAGAAAGCATGTATGTGGCGTAGGCTTCTGTAAAATATGCAGGGCGGTACAGCCATTTAACCATATGTGTTTTATCAGACCAATACGATACTCTTCAGAGTCGAAAATTATCTTTATTTTCTATGATTTTGAAACGCAGCAGTGCAAATCCGTGAAAGGTGATGCGACCACGTTCGTTCACAAGCCGAATCTCTGTGTTGCCCAACGCGTTTGTTCAATGTGCTGTAACAATGATTCTATAACTGATCCGTGCGAACATTGCGGTATCCATGAATATGTATTCACGCATAACCCTGTGGGTCAACTTGTAGAGCTGGCTATGCAGACTGTAGGGGGGTTTTCGCGTACGATTGTGATCGCTCATAATGCAGGGGGCTTTGATGCGCAGTTCATTCTGCGCTATCTAATCGAGCAGAAAAAAACGCGACTTCCCTCATTGATAATGAATGGTACGAAAATTATTACAATGAGGCTCGGGCAATTAGTGTTTCTTGACAGTCTGCACTACTCCCATATGCCTTTGAGCTCGTTACCAAAGGCCTTTGGACTAACCGGTGCTATTGCAAAGGGGTCTTTCCCTCACCTGTTTAATATACCGGAAAATCAAAATTATGTGGGGCCCTTGCCTCCTCTAGAGTTTTATTCTCCCGACACAATGCGTACAGCGGAGCGCGAGAAATTACTTGTCTGGCATCGTGAACTGCAAGACGCCGATTATGTGTTCGATTTTGCGAAAGAATTTGTGAGCTACTGCTCGATGGATGTTACAATATTGAGGCGTGCATGTATGGCTTTTCGTGATATGTTCATAGCCAGTGGGGGTGTTTGCCCTTTTAACGAGAGCACGACAATAGCATCAGCCTGTTTTCGTATTTTTCGAAACAATTTCTGAACGACGAGACAATTGGTATTATTCCGACAACCGGGTACAGATGGGCTCACAATCAATCACAAAAAGCAGTGTCATGGCTCGTGTGGATGGAGCACTCGCTCGGTCATAATATTATTCACGCTGGTCGGTCACGTGAATTTAAACTACCGCAGAATCTATTGGTAGACGGATACTACGAGACTCCTGACAATGCACACGTATTACAGTTTCACGGTTGCTATTGGCACGGCTGTCCACGCTGCTTCCTCGTGAATAGGCATCGCCGACAAGGCGATGGAGCGTCATTGGACGAGCGTCTCGAGAAAACTATAGCCATAGGTAATAGAATCCGAGCGGCCGGTTACACGCTAACGGAAATTTGGGAGTGCGAGTTTGACAACATGTTAAAACAAAACGAGGAAATACGTGCATTCGTGCAGAACCATGCTTTAGTCACACCGCAACCCCTCAATCCTCGTGACTCGTTCTTCGGTGGCCGTACAGAAAATATGGTAACACTCTACGACATAAAAAATACAGAGCAGATAAGATATGTCGACGTTTGTTCTTTGTACCCATACATTTGTAAGTATGGTAAGTACCCCGTAGGCCATCCGAAAGTCTATGTAGGTGACGAATGTATGGAGTTGACGGGTCCTGATAACACCGATCTTTCGCGTGTCGAAGGGCTTGTCAAGTGTACTGTATTACCGTCGCGGAACCTGTATCACCCTGTACTGCCGGTGCGTATGCATCAGCGTCTGTTATTCGCTCTGTGCCGTAGCTGTAGCGAGGCTATGAACCCAGAAGAGTGTACACACGACGATCCAACTGATCGCGCGTTCGATGGCACGTGGGTAGTCGACGAGTTGCGAAAAGCTGTGTCATGTGGGTACCAGATCATACGCGTCGCTGAAATCTGGCAATATGAAATAACGCAGTATAATAGAGATACGCGAGAGGGGGGTCTGTTTGTCGAATACATTAATACGTTTTTAAAAATCAAACAAGAAGCCAGCGGATGGCCCGAAAGCACCATGGACCAGAACTCTGTTGCTCAAGATCGATATCTCGCTGATTTCGAGCGCTCTGAAGGTATTAAGTTAGATCGCGGGTCTATAGGGAAAAATCCCGGATTACGATCAGTGGCTAAGCTCTGCCTGAATTCATTTTGGGGAAAGTTTGGACAGCGGGAAAATCTGCCGCAGACGGTGATAGTTTCATCGCGTGAAAAACTCATGGAATTGTTGACAGGCCCCGAATACGAGATCACGGATATTCTCCCTGTAAACAATCAAATATTGTATGTGAATTATATAAAAAGTGACGATGCTGTGGTGCCTTCTGGTATAGCGAACACTGTTATTGCAGCGTATACGACGGCTCAGGCCCGCTTGAAGCTGTACAGCTATCTCGAGCACTTGGGTCGTCGTGCACTGTACTGCGACACCGACTCGGTAATTTACGTGACAAAGAATGAGCCAGGTGAATACGAGCCAGCTATTGGTCAGCTTTTAGGAGATTTAACCGACGAGCTGAGTTCTTACGCTCCCGGTAGCTATATCAAATCTTTCATTTCGGGAGGTCCTAAATTTTATGCATTTATAGTACGTTCTCCTGACGGCACGGAGAGTGAGGTTTGTAAAGTCAAAGGCATAACATTAAATTTTACAAATACTTCATTGATAAATTATCAGTCGATACGCTCATTTGTAATTGGTGAAAGAGCAGAGCCAATTGTACTTCGCTACAACGCGATTCGACGTACGGCGTTTCATCACGTGGTCACACGGCCTGAGATAAAATCTTGCAAACCGTCGAGCGTCAAACGAAGACGCGACGGTGAATACGGCTCTCTACCTTACGGCTACACAAGTTAAGAATATTTTATCGTCATGTAAACAATTATACACTTGGGAAATAAATTCTCTTTATCATCTACAGCAGTATCGAGATTTGATTCAATCATCGAGATGGACACGAGGTGGAAACATCCCTGGACGGCTATGGTTTGTGGCCCGACAGGTTGTGGTAAAACATATTTTGTGAAAAAGTTTTTAAAATTTATTTCGCATATGAACAGTGAGCCGTTCGAGAGAATTATTTTCTACTATTCCGAGTGGCAGCCAGCATACGCAGAGTATGGCACATCGATTGAATTTCACGAAGGTTTGCCGCAGGCTGCCGATTACGCGAATGATCCGCGCGCCAAGCTCATAGTTATCGATGATTTGATGCGCGAAGCGTCGAACAACAGTGTTATTGACCTATTCACCAAAGGTAGTCATCATAAAAATTTAAGTGTCATTTTTATAACGCAAAACTTATTCCACCAAGGTCATGGTCAACGAGATATTTCTCTGAACGCTAATTATATCGTTGTCTTCAAAAATCCTCGCGATCGCGCTCAAATACAGCACTTGGCGCGTCAGGTATATCCGGAAAATCCTCGCTTTTTGCAAGAGGTTTATCATGATGCGACGTCTAAGCCGCACGGTTATTTATTACTAGATTTGAAACAAGCGACGCCTGATAATTGTCGATTTCGTACCTGTATCTTTCCCGACGATCCCCATCATTTTGTGTACGTACCGCGAAAGAAATTAAAAAGCAACTGCACGTCCGGAGAACTGCCAGTTCTGCGTTTATAATGGCGGATAACGGATCGCTACGCTACAAAAAGAACGTTGCAATAGCTGACGCCCTTTGGCATTCCAACAAGGAGCAGCGCAAATCGGATTCAACCATCCTTAAGTGCCTTGTCGACTGTGCATTGTACATTTTACGTAATAACGCACCTCTGAAGACTCAGGGGTACTCGTCGTGGAAAAAAGGTGAAAAGCAGTGATTTGCGCGAATAATTATCAGTTCGTCTTTTGTAATGGCCCGTGACGGATCACCACTCTGCAAGAAGCACGTCGCAATATTGCGAGCTCTTCAGCATTTCAACAAGGAGCAGCGCGAAGCTTTTTTACGTAAAGCAGATCCTCGTATAATACGGTGCATCTGTGAGTGCGCATTGAACGTCCTTCATGGTAATGTGCCTCTGAAGACGGACCAAAGGAAAAAACTACATCGACACGCACCTGTTCTTCGTCGCTTGGCTGCAAGAAAAGGCTGCTGGAAGAGTAAAAAACGAATCGTAGTTCAGAGTGGTGAATTCTTGCCTCTTTTGCTCGCACCAATTCTAGGCACCGTCCTGTCAAATTTGATTGGCGGTCGTGGATAATGGAGCATGCAAGAAAAATGGTACTAGTGCCGGAGGAGAATCTATTGCAGATGAACACGCAAAGTCTTCGACAGCCAACTTTCGGCACTGATGTGTCACATTCACCAGAGGCACAAGCTATTGGCGCCACCTTGAGTAGATTGGACGCGGAAATGAATGCAATCTTGAATTCCAATAAATACAAGGATGA
Organism: Stenichneumon culpator; assembly: GCA_964017025.1. Taxonomy (NCBI): domain Eukaryota; kingdom Metazoa; phylum Arthropoda; class Insecta; order Hymenoptera; family Ichneumonidae; genus Stenichneumon; species Stenichneumon culpator. The sequence goes on along the minus strand of OZ024776.1, from coordinate 7,847,657 downwards.
GAGAGAAAAGTGGACGGCATATCTGACTGTACTACAGCGCTATCTGCATTTTGTCGACAGTGAGCGAACTGGTCAGCAGCTTGATCTTATGAAAAACAAAGTATCCGCTTTGGAGGAGGAGGAGGAGGACGAAAAAAAAGACACCTCTCCAGGCATGAATGATTCCATCATAATTGAAAGTGTACCACAAAAATTTCGGAACAAAGCGAAACTTCTACTGCGTCGCTTGCGCGATGCGCCGTCGTCAAATTTTTCTTGGAACTCCGCGGGTGTCGTTTCTATCGAGGGAAAACCAATCAAGGGTTCAAATATTGTTGATCTCGTGAATGATGCTATGCGCTCAAGAAAAGTCCCTAAACCAGCGGGACGCAAAACCTTCGCCAATTTTTTAAGAACGATAGCAACACCTCGGGAATTCGTGGGAAATGATGAGCTGTGGGCGGAATCAAGGGCTAACTCAACATTGCAGGCGATTTCGAGCGACGGGAGTGACGCGGAGGATATCGGCGATACCAGCGATCAGTCTTCGTACCACACCGATGATAAGAGCACCGAGGCTGGACGTGGTGTGCAGAGCGGCTCTGGTCGTTATAGCAAGAAAAGACGTGTAACTTGGGCTAGGCTTAAATTATAAACATGAAAATATTAGAAAAAGTGTACTTTGATCCCTCTCACGAAGCATCGTTTTCGGGCAGTTCCAAATTGCAGCACGTGGCACGAAAGAAACAAATCTCCGGTAAAAAGACGCTTCAGTGGCTTGAGTCTCAGGATGCTTACACAAAGCATAGACCTGTGAGACGCCGATTTCCACGGCGTTTTTATAATGTGCGTAACATTGACGATGTTTGGGAGGCGGATCTTGTAGATCTTCGTTCTATCAAGGATTACAACGATGGTTATGTTTATCTTCTCGTAGTCATAGATGTTCTTAGTAAATATGTATGGGTCGAACCTCTACATGATAAGACTGCTACAACCGTGACTAAAGCATTTACGCGTATATTATCACAAAAAGGCAGTAATGGTAGATCGCCTATTTGTCTCCAGTCGGATAGAGGTAAGGAATTTATAGGTTCTGCATTCCAGGCTTTCTTGAAGAAGAAGAATATTCAGTTTCGCGCGGCAAGAAACCCCGATATAAAAGCCGCCGTTGTGGAGCGATTTAATAGAACTCTGAAAGAAAGAATGTGGCGTTATTTCACGTACTCTAGAGAGAAACGTTACATTGACGTTCTGCAAGATATTGTCTCGGCATACAATCATGCACAACATAGTAGTATAAAAATGCCTCCAGCCTCTGTGACGCTTACTACAGCCGCTAGGGCTCGGGCTAATCTGCTGCGGCGATACAAGGATCCGGAATATCTCAGGCCTCCTAAATACAAGGTAGGCGATATTGTACGCATCAGTAGTGCAAAGGCAGCCTTTGCAAAAGGTTACGAGAGCGGTTGGAGCAGCGAACTATTTAAAATACACCGCGTGTCATACACCAGACGGCCTGTGGTATACGTCTTGCGGGATCTTCAAGACGAAGATATTGACGGCATTTTTTACGAGCCAGAATTATCCAGAGTGCAAACGGTTGCTCCACCCAAGAAGAATAAGAAAGGAAAATCAAAATGAAAGAAGAGTTTTATATTGTTTTACCTAGCAACAGCAGTATGCAATATTATCCTGATAATAAGACAACGCGTTACACTACTCATTTGCCGCAGTGTTTAACTTTGCACGGCAGTTGGGCCGTTTCTTTAGCCGAAATACAAATACCCCTGACGATGATGCATGTGCCGCCTGAGGGCGAGCAGAATTTTATTAACTTTGTAACTAATGCTGTGACGCCTGGTACAGGTGTCGCTGTGGACTATAAAGAAGATAGAGTTTGCGTGCCTCCTGGCGTATACCGTAGTATAGACAAATTACTCGAAACAATTAACGATATTCCATGTGTGTCCGGCCACTTGAGGTTTCAGTGTGGCCGCAATGGATACGTGACGGTAACGCGTATCTGCGACACATGTACGAATTTGGAACACTCTTTCTATTTTTCTACCGTGTTGAACAAGATTTTAGGATTCTCCCATAATCAGGGTATCGTTGTTCGAAGTGACACTAAGTACATTGATCAACGGCCCGCCGGTCTAACCAGTGGACTTCCTAATATGCTCTTCGTTTATACCGATATATGCGAGCCGTATATCACAGGAGATGTGCACACACCTCTGCTGCGTGTCGTGCCGTCTACTGTCACGGATAATTACAATTACGGCTCTGTCAAAATTAGAAACTTTTCACCACCACGCTTCATACCGCTATTGCGCACGAGTTTTCAAACGATAACTATCGATATAAGGGATGAGTTTGGTGAGCCGATACCATTCGAGTACGGGACGTTGACAACGACATTACACTTTCGACGTATTGATTGACCCGCGAAATGGATTATTACGACGCATACTTTGACGCGCAGATAGGTGGTGGGGGGAGGACAGGCTATGGCGGTATCAGTCATGTCTACATTGGGACGCCAAACCAGCGAGGTCACGGTATTGGTAGTTTCCTCGGCGGTCTCTTTCGTCGCATCATACCGCTCTTAAAACAAGGAGCCCGGACCGTCGGCAAAGAAGCCCTAAGCTCCGGTATTAATGCAGCCAATGACATATTGGATAGGGGTATTTATCCGCGAGAGGCCGTTAAAACGCGCATGCGTGAATCGGCCACAAATCTAAAGCGAAAAGCCGAGGAAAAAATTAATAACCTTATGCAGGGCTCAGGTTATAAAGAGGCTAAGATTAATAAACTACTGCATTCACTTGGTGGTAGCGCAACACGTCGTGTCGGTGTGAAAAAAAGAAAGAAACCGTTGACGTCGAAAAAGCGATCCGGGCGGGTGAAGAAGAGAAAAGGAAAGAAAAAGGCAGTGAAAAGAAGGAGGATCAGTGACAAGAAGAAAAGGAGGAGGAAAAAACCAAGGACGGTATCTGATATTTTTTCTTAGATAGACAGTCCTGGGAAAAATGGCGTTCTTACACGCTCATTCGTGCGAGTGTCTAAAGTCGGAGCTTGAATTATTCACACTACCCCCGACCCAAACCACGATTGAGGGAACACAATGGGTGTACTATAAGCCAATTTCATCGCTGACAGATAACTCGCCTATCGAGTTTGTAGTGCCAGGCCAGGGCGATGAGTACATTGACCTTGCCCATACTATGCTGAGTATGCGAGTTGAAATAATACCACCTCGGAAGCCCAAAGACACCGATGCACCTAAAGCTGGCCCCGTTAATAATTTGTTGCATTCAATGTTCAATCAGATTGATGTATTCTTGAATCAGAAGCTTGTATCGCCGCCTAATAACGCTTACGCATACAGAGCATATATTGAAACACTCTTAAATTACGGAGATGACGCGAAATCTTCTCATCTCACAAGTGTTCTGTGGTATAACGATTCATCCGGAAGAATGGACGATGTGGGTGACGCTAATAAGGGCCTAGCTATGCGAAGATCTCTTATGACTGCTAGTGGTAATCAGATGGATCTCCTTGGACACCTTCACTGCGACATTTTTAATCAGGAGAGATTTTTGATAAATGGCGTTGAGATGCGTATACGTCTCGTGCGCACCAGCGATGCTTTCTGCCTTATGAGCCCATCGAAAGACTGCAGCATGAAGATCGTCGAAGCATCGCTCCTTGTACGTCGCGCCAAGATAGCACCCGGTATACTCCTAGCCCACGCAAGGGCTCTCTCCAAATCGACGGCTAAGTATCCAATGACTCGCGTCGAGGTTAAAGCAGTATCACTGCATGCCGGCGTTCACGGCGATACTCTGGATAATGTCATACTAGGGCAACTGCCGAAGCGCATAATTATCGGATTTGTTGATAATAGAGCTTTTAACGGTGATCGCACGCTGAACCCCTTTAACTTTCAAAATTATAAAATAAATTACCTTTCTTTGTACGCTGACGGTGTGCAAATACCGTCAAAACCTCTGCAACCTGACTTTGGAGTGAGAGAGCAATACGTGGATGCGTATCACACATTATTCTCCGGTACTGGTATTCACTTTCTCAACCAGGGCAATTGTATTTCACGTACCGCTTACCCTAATGGCTATTGTCTATTTGCATTTGATCTAACACCCGATCTATCGGCAAATAGTAATACGCATTGGAATTTGGTGAAACACGGTAGTGTCAGAATAGAAGTCCGCTTCGAGGAAGCTCTGAATTCAACGGTTAACTGTATTGTGTATGCGGAATATGATAATGTGTTGGAGATTGACTCATCCCGACAAGTAATTGTAGATTTCAGCGGGTAGAGCGCTAAACTCCCGCTCTTGAGTCTTCAGTATTCGTCGAGAATTTGAGCTGAACAGTCGATATCATGGCTGTTGTAATTGATATACAGGGCCTAAAGGATAAATTCAATCATTTTACGCCGAAAGAAGTGGCTATCACCTCGGTGCATTCAACATACTTTGGCCACTGGATAGTAAAACCGAACTGTACTCATGACGACCTACCGCCTGCTATAAAGAGACAAAATACATGGTTGCAGAGCAATCATCACGGTATTGCATGGTCTGAAGGCGATACATCCATAAAAGCGGTTGAACTTATTCTAAAGAAAATTGCGGCAGAAACTGACCGAATATTCACCAGAGGCTCCGACAAAGCGCGGTACCTGACAAAACTCACAGGATGCTTCATCATAAATTTGGAAGAAGAAGACGAAGTACCATCATTCCGCAACCTACCGACGACGGGCAATACACGCTGCATATATCACGGTTTGCTGCGCAAAAACCACACATACAAGTGTGCTCTCAACAACGTGACAAAGATCAAAGCGTGGCTCTGTCATAGCGATCGCTTTGATTCTCTGTGGGAATATCGTACCATTACTAGCTGGAGAATCGGCATGTCAGAGGGTGCTACTGAAGAAGAAACAAAACCGTCTGCCTCTTGTTATGAACAGCCTTCAAATCCTGCAGTCTCTCCGGAACATAAAGGATCATACCGTAGGCGTATACCCAGCAGATCGCATACCGAAGGTGTGGACGAAACCGACGGCCATCGTTGTTAATACCGATGGACACAAATTACCCGGGGCCCACTGGGTCGCCATGTACGTCGATAGAAATGGACACGGATGGTTCTTCGACAGCTATGGCCTCCCGCCAATCATCCCACAGCATCTCACGCGACTCCGAAGAAACTGCAAACTTTTCCGATTCAACGCTATTCAACTTCAGGGTCCGGATTCGCAGTGTTGCGGACAGTATTGCGTTATGTTTCTTCATTATATGTGTACTGGCCTCGGCATTAATAAGTTTAGAGGTATATTTTCAGATAACTTGCCGAGAAACGATAGAATAGTGTATGATTATTATAATGCATTCGTCAATAATCGCGACAAATTTAAGTCGCTGGGTAAAACTTTCAGTACGGGCGCAGTCATAGGTGGTAACTACAAAATAAATAATTTTAGTGATATTGTATACAAAGTTGCTGGCCCCGTGCTCGGGTATTGTGATTATTATGCTTATAAAATAAAAAATAAATAAAATTCCTTTTTCTATCTGCTCTTTTTTCCCGGTACCTCACAAAAGCCAATTTCAGCAGATGTTGTATTTCTTCTTGAAATCGATATCGCAAAAAGTCGTACGTGACCAGAGACCTTTTGGAGTTGTTGAAAAAGCTGATTTCAGCGTGTATTATATTTCTTCTTGGAATCAAAAAAATACCGCGCGTGACCAAAGACGTTTTTTTCGAGCTACTGAAACGCTGATTTCAGCAGATATTATATTTCTTTTTGGATTCGGCATAGCGTGGGTGGGGGTGCCGTGAGTCGCCAATGACTTGCGGGGAAGGGCAGGCAAAATATTCATATTTAAACACTCCTCCTGTGAGCAGACGTCAATCGTGATCGAGCCGTGAAAGAGGAGCGCAATCAAAAAAGCCTCTTGCAAACTATCTGTCGCCATTGAAGTCTATGCAGAAAAAGCGGATCGAGTTAAAAGTGCGCATAGACAAACACTTACACGACATTGCAAAATTAAAATCGCTGATACGCGCAAGATCTGAGTTTCGACGTGTGATACGAAAGCTAGAAGAACTCAATCTCCACAATGGATCTCACTCGAATCAACAAGGTGGGCATGCTTGCGTCGTTTCTGCCGGTTAAAAAACTGTCTGATCTAGAGCCCGAAAGAAATTACGGCGTAACGGACATAAGATGCGTAAAAACATCATACGGATCGAGAATTACCATCGACATTGAGGAATCGTTTACCTGCTACCTCCCGGCGAGATTCATCAAAGTCTTCGAGGACGACGCAAATCTCTTGCAACAAATGGCAGCTTCTGCGCACGAGAAAAATCTACTCGTGCAATACCACGGAACAAAATATAATAATCTGGAGTTCAAGGCCGGCCGCCAAACTGAGGGCTGATATTTATTGGGCTATGAAGAGCTGCTGCGCCCTCCCTCCCTGCCTACATCACTCTACATGGATAATTCAACAACAACGGTGGGGAAGAAGAACACACCGCTCCGGCAATAATAATAATTATCGTACTTGGTCTATGTATAAATAAATAAATAACAGGTTATCGATGAAAATCAATTTATTTCTTAACATATTCTACAAAATATACCCTGCATGATCATAATGATATCGCCAACAATGTCGGTTTCCACAATAAGGTCAATTTCGTCGTTGGTGAAAAACGAGAGGCTTTCGGGTCTCTCAAGCTCAATTCGTTTCTTTAACTGCTTAAATTCTTCGCTCTCACTCGCCTTGATAGATTCAACGACGTAGTCCATGACGAATACATTAGTCGGCACCTCATCCTCCGTAACGACTTCGAAATACTGTTCCGACAACCGCTGCCGCTCGTGTTCGTCTTGTATAGTGAATTGCTCACCATAAAATATTCTGTAATTGCTGTAATTGATCAGCTGTTCCACACGTTCGAGAATCTTGCGAAACTTGACGGGTATCAAATATTTTTCACTCTCTACTACCCCAGTATCCTCGATAGTTTCCTCTAGGGTTACAATGTGATATTCAGTCTCGTCGCTCGTTACAGCTGCCATGGTTGCGAGCACCGAATCAACAAACAACTCGTTGCCGCGATCTCTCTCATGGATGACTATTATTCTGAAGGCCTCAGTGTCTTTGAAATGCCTGTCCCCCTCTAACAGCTTAAAATGACCACGTGCAATATTTTCATTATAAACCTGGAGGGGATAGCCGATCATTTCGTCTTCCACCACCGCCACCACTACCACCTGAGGCAACAGAAATGTGCTCGTGGCACAGTCGCTTTCGTCTCCTGCACAGAGACAGTCGTTGTGTTCTACGGAACGTTAAATCATAAAACAAAATACTCAGTACAGATTCTACGTTTAATATGTTCGATATAGTATTTGATATTCAGGGCTTTAAAGATAAAAATGGCCGGTTTTTGCCGAAAGAGGTGGCTGTTGCTTCCATTTACAAACCGCGGCTTCGTTTTACGTATATGGTTGCGCCTCCCTATCCTGCCGACGAATTGCCACCGCGTATACGAGCGATAAATGAACGACTAACTAACAATCATCATGGCATACATTGGGACACGGATGGCATCACATTGACAGAACTGGATGATATATTATACGGGAGTGCGGAGGGCGTTGGCGACGACTCTTGCCTGTACGCGAAAGGCCGCGACGTTGTAAAATTCTTGAAACATGCCACAGGCCGCAAAATCATCAACCTGGACAACGACGAGAATTGTCCATCAATCAATGACACACTGGCGGAGGCTACAAAAGTTTGCTCGTGTCACGAACACCTACAGCCCGAGCGCAGTGAATGTTATTGTGCTCTACGGAGCGTCATCAAACTCCAGCGCTACTTATGGAGCACACCTTATTAGACCTTCTTGTTAATCCACACCGTACGCGCTAGGTGAGCATACTGTAAACATTTTAGAAGAGGTTACAAGACACAAAATCATAAACCCTCTGAATCACGTAGATTATCTATTAATCGTTGTTCCGACGTCGAAGACGGCAGAAGTGTACGCATTAATTCATTCTTATCCTTTTTGTTAATCCATAAGGCGGATGATGTATTTGAAAAAATTGGGGAAACTCAGTGAAACCACCCACGTACCGTCCCACCTACCATACAAAGCGATTGCCGAACTGGATCTTCGGAAGATATATAAAATCTCAAGAATGAGAATCGTCAACACCAGACACGGGAGACAAGTGGTTGCCGATATTGGAAGAGATTTCAGTGTTTTCCTACCTCTAAGAGTTAGTTTCTATTTTAACTATCATGACGAACTGTTCGACGAAATGGCTAAACAATGTCTTAATAAAAAAGGCCTAGGGTTGCGATATTTGGGCTCCGTATATAATTATATTGAATTCATTGACCTTAACGCACATGAAACCTAACTTTAAGAAAATTGTAACACTGTACATAATTATAAATAAAAATAAAATAAAACAAGTGGTGCACTATATATTTGATACAGCGCAGAGGTAACATCATCATTCCGCCACCCTACCCCTCCAATCTGCACGTGCAATATTGCTGACGATTGCTATTCTGCTACAACAGCTTTAGGGCAGCTCAGTCTTCTGTCGCCTGTTGAGAGCATAACACGTATTCGGAGATTTCAACGACAATATGCGTTGTCCACATCGGGTGTTTGATACAATTTGTATAGATCTGGTGTTTGATATTCTGTATTTCATCATTCATTTCCTCGAATTCGGTCATGGTCAATGCAGTATGCATTCCATCACGTTCGGCAGTTATCCTGGAGAACACCTGGAATATTGCTGACGGTGCATTCGCAGATGACTCACAGCGTGCGACTCTGTGGCGCGTGCCGCCGCGCTCACAGCATGCATGTCCCCGCGCGTTCAGGGGTGAACACCTGCAATAGTGCTGACGGTGCATTCGCAGATCTACGCTCGACAATTAGGCGGATCTTCCTCGCGAGCATGTCTTTAATATTCAGTTCGTCTTGAGATGTCGTACCGTGTGTTTCGTTGCGTTTATTTTTTATAACGAGCCATGGACGTGCGAATATTCACGACGACCCATGTGAATAAGTGCGTCGTATGTGAATGGTCAACGCGAGTGTGCAGCAATTGGGAACGATGCATGGAGGAGAGCATTTTTGAAGAACAACCTCCAGTGCTGCGCTGCCCCCTCTGTAGCGTTATACTTCGCAGCAGTGATTATCCGCGACATACGGGAGGCTGCATGGTGCAGTATACACGACGACTGCGTCAACTCGCTCGTGCTGCGGGTTTTGTGTAAAACAGGAGTGCGAAATGTGTTAAACAGGAGTGCGGAATGGGTTGAACAGGAGTGCGGGATATGTTAAACGTGAAAAACTGACGCAGCGCCGTGACACCATTTTATTTGGGGAATAGTGCGACTAGGTGTAAAAACAGGAGTGTAATTTAAGGTTTTATTATAATTTCATTATAATCGAACTACCGCATCTGCGTCGTCTCGGAACCACCCCGCAGCAGATGAAGGTAAAATTTAATTTTTTAAATAATAAAAATTATGAAATGACGGAAATTATTCAAATTAAAGTAAAGTTATTTTCAACCAAATTTTCTAAAAAAAATGTTCGAAATTTTTTTAAAATTAATTAAATTAATTAATTAATTTAATTAATTTAATTAATTCATACACAACGGTGCACTATGACGAATCCAGACACTCTATCCCCCCTCTCACCCCCCTACACCTCTTACCCTCCACACCACGACGGCTCGAAAAAATTTCGACCTGCCGCGGAGTGGGGGAAAAAGAGTGGGGATGGGAGTGGGGATAGGAGTGGGGGTCGCCATAGTGCACCGCTAACTACTTATGATGTTGCAACTAACCATGCACAATCACTGCCGCCAAGATATATGTCATATGAATAGAGAACTTTTGTAGCGTGAGTTAAACAATTTTCATTGTTCTCTATATTCTGCAATGAACAGTGGCGATTTACCTGAAATCGTTGATTTATCTAAGAAACTTCAAACATCGATGTCCAATGTCATGGTGTTCACTTTGATGCAATGATTATGCACGCTGTGCGTGATAAAGACCCGACCATCAATATAAATCCACTATTCTTTAAAATTTGAATTCGACTATGTTCGAGAATCCGACGTCTCGCCTAGTTGAGCGAGGCAGCCGGGCAGCTGTCGAGTGGCAGCACCTTCCGGGCGCTCTCGCTCAAGCTTACGCGCGACGCTCGCGCACGCGCAACGGAGGAAGATGCCGTCGTGCCGTGTGCACCCGGCTTCTTCTTCCTCCTTCTTCGTTAATTGCCGCGATCTAAGCACACGTGTTAACGTCTCGCTCATTTTTCGTTCGGTTTTTCTCACGATTCTGCTCACGAGTTTTCACTCAGTTCTTTGGTACATCAACATCGGAAACGCGTGTTATTGGTTCCGGGACATCGCTGCTCACGGAACGCGAGTTTTCTTTCGGCCAAGTGCCAAGTGTCTTACGCCGGAGAAATTCGCGCGCTCAACAGGACGTTTCGGCGCTCACTCCGGGTCACTTTCTCACCAGTCGAGCTCTCACCACGTTACCCGAGCAAACGCTGCGGGTACTGGGAACTTCGCAGCTGGCTCATTGGCAGCTCATACAACAACATGTGCACGCGTTTTGGTCTCAATGGTCGGTTTCTTTCGGCCAAGTGCCAAGTTTCTTACGCCGGAGAAGCTCGCGCGCTCAACAGGTGTGCGACGCGTCGAGTCGCACACGGTCCGCTCACCCGGGTTCGTCGCGGATTAATATAATCGAGACGGCGTATTCGGGATCATTATGGACACATTATTTTGGACCTGCTCACGCACGTGCACGGTGCATTTTCTGTTTGTACACTGTTGTGGAAGAAAATATACATTTATTTTCATTTTTTGTTAAATCTTGTGACTATCTTATTGTTCCCTACCCACTCCGCTATCGTACCATCACGGCGAATCTCAAACAGACTATCATCATTAATTGTACTTGGTGAATTAATTAGAATATAATATAGTGTTAATATAGTGACAGACATCGGATGGGGAAGAGTTAACTGCACGTCCTTTAGGTATATTTCCAAGTTCACAATATAGGATTCATTATTATTGGCTTTAGCACTGTTAACGGCAGTGAGGGAGCGAATGGAGGTGAACTTCCCTTTTAAATCGAAAGTGACGTCACGTAAAAAAATTAAGGAAAAAGATTTTGAAGCAAGTTAAGCGAGATGCCACCAATCTAGAGAAGCGGTAGCGTCTCCGCGCCAAGTACATAAAAAAAAAAGATTTTTATCCGAGTGAAGCGAGATACCACGAAGTATACTTACGCCAATATGCTGAAATTGAAACCTTCATTATCGATTTTCTCCGAAACGAATCATCAGATTGGAATTTCGACGCCACTTTTGTAGTATAAACCGGATACAGTTTCGAATCGCACGCAGAGAGATAGTATATTATCCTACAGGGGGGAATGTGCGTGATTTTCACCGAGCGTGAGGTTTACTGCCCGAACGAAGCAGGCGGAGCGTTCACACGAGGTGAAAATCCAATCCCCCCGTGTGGCATACGATAGTTTTTTCGGATTATGCTAAAAAGTAGCCATATTTTTATGCCTGCATCAGGGATGCAACGTAGCTGATTCTTGACGAGCTGGGGGAAAAGTAATTTAGCAAGAGGAAAAGTGATTTATTTTTGCTGCTACCCCCGTTGCAGGCATGAAATAGGACCTTTTTAGCGTAGTTGGGAAAAAAAAAATTTTGTGTATTTTTGACTTCCTCATAGACGAAGCTTCGCATATAAAGGAACATTATGTAAAAGTAATATGAAAATTTTAGATTTCAACTCTTATGAGAAAGCGATATGAAAATTGCAATTTTCAACTTTTTTCAACCTCAACGTCATGTGAGACTTTTATGTTAAACGGCTGGATGATTCAGGTTTAGTGCGTAAAAAATTTTATTCATAGAAAAATATTTAATACGGAAACTTGCGTTGAAAATAAAGTACTAATTTTTTATAAAATTAAAAAATTCAAAATGACATCGAATTTAAAGGGTTCGGTCCATTCTCCCCGAATTTAGTAGGGGTCATCGGGGCAGTCCTTTTTTCCCGCACAATTCGATACACAACAACACTGGTTGCACACATTTGTTATTCTACAAACTCTATATTACATTCTGATTTTCTTACACATTCACATTTTCAATATACATACATCTAGGTGTCTTTTCCATCACACCTCGATCATACACATTTGTATTTTACACATTTCATTCCGTACAAATCGTTTGAGGTTGCCGAGATTGCTACGCGATTCTATGCATGACATTCTCAATAAACACATTCATGAATCCGCAAACTGTATCTTACACAGAATTATTCATTCACATTTTTAATACTCACTTGCTTTTTCCACGACGTATCGATACTACACACGTTGTGTACTGACATAACTTTCAACACAAGTCGTTTGAACACTTTGAATTTACCGCGCGATGCGATATACGACAGTGGCGAACCAATACATTCGGTCCCCCGCAAACTGTACCATGCACACTATTTTTCCTTTACATCCTCTTAATTAACGCGATTTTTTCACGACGTTTCGATAGTACACGTGTCGCTCATACACATCGCTTGCCAGACAAACTTCTTTCCTCACGGCGCGATTACGGCACAGACCAATTATTCGCAATCTTTTAACTGAATGTTTTATGTAACCTCAAATCAATCATACACTTTCGTTTCCACACATGCTTGTAAATTGGACAGAATTTTGACAACACGACCCGATTGTCTACGAGATTGTTACGTCCTGATCAGCATTTTCCTGCATCTACGGTAAAGGAGATTTCTCTCCCTATTACGCGTTTATCGCATGTGACGCTTTATCAGAACATTGCCCCTTTCGAATCTAACCTTTCGGAAATTTATTCAGGGATGGGCTAAGAATGCATGCCGAAAAATACTATAGCTCGATTGTAAGCGCACGGTGTTTACTATGGCTCGGTATTTAATTTTACTCGGTGCGTACTACGATGTTTACTACGTCGAACTGATATGACACTACGCGTGGCCCGGTGACATACCGTAGCAAGGCTGCGGAATAAGATCCCTCACGGTCGCGCGATGCTGCCCGGTGCTGGACTGCACTGACTCAAGGGTAACGTTAACACTGACCGTCGGGTTCGTTGCCCTATAGCTCAACTCTCTTTAAGAAAGATCGAAGATCTAAACTTCTGAATTTTAAACTATCACTTTTCAGTTTATTAAGACGCGAAATGATTATCAACGATGATTCAAGATGATTAATTAATGTCCAGAAAAATAAACAAAACAAGGGAAAATTCAGAAACGATTCGAGAAACAAAATCGATGATACAAAATTAAATGATTCGATGACTTACGATGATTTGTCAATGAATGACACGTGAGAATGAGTCGAAACGATTGAAGATGGATGAAAGTTGTCAATTCCGAGTTCCGAATTCCTCCTTTCTTCCCTCTTATTTTCAGCGAAAAATCGGTAAAGTCAACGTCGGATGTTAAAGTCGATGATTGATTGTTGATGGTATTTGTAGGTGATGAAATAACTTTTCGTTGAACTCCGATGTATTTATTCGTTGATATATTCTGACTTTTATTTAATTCTCGACTCCAAAATTCAAACTCCGAGATTTTTAATTGGTGGTATAATTTTTAATTGCGTATTCAATGTTGATTCGTATAAAGGCGAATACTCGATACTGATTTTTCGTCGTAATAGAACTGACAAATTATAAGTGACGATGTGAAGAAATCACGACGGAGAAGAATTATAAGTGACTAAGTGATAAGTAACAAGTGACAATTCGAAGTGACTAAATAAAAGTATCGATGCGAAGTGCTGTCGCGCCCTTTGGGGAGCTTCTTTTATTGTTTTGATCGGGGGGCACCCGCGCCTCCAAGCTGTCCGTTGCATCAGCCGTCCCCTACCTTGGTCAATATCGATCGGTTTTGAGCGTCTTCCGTAGCTTATTTTAATAATTTCACAATTCTGGTTTTTACAATAACTTCCCGGATAAACAATTGACTCTGATAATTTTGGATTTAAATAACAAGATTTTACAAATTTGAACGAAGTTTCTACGTCGTTTCTATCAAGAGTTACACACCTGATTGTTTAAATTGTTTCAAATATTATTTATAAATTCCTGATTTTTGACGGATAATTATTTTCTCTGCTTAAATTATTAACAATGTCACTATATATTCTGCTCGGACAATATTAACTGATTCCCTGCTATTGACTATTTTAGTTGACTATTCTACTGATAGTAAAAACATGATTTTATCATGTTAATGAATTTCTCATGCGTGATTTTACTGGATATTTAGTTGATTTATTATTTCCTGGCCAAATTTCCACATTTGTTTCATTTTGTCGTTGTTTCTACCAGCAATGATTAAAATGATTTTGATACTAATTTGAATAATTATGCCCCGAGAGGTGCTGCACTCGTTAGCGCCGACGATGATTTTTCCAATCAGTCGCCTCGAGACAGTCACACGGATTCTCTGGCTGCACCGTTGTGTGCGTATGTGCATCGCTTCGCGCTGCGTGTTAGAGAGATAAGGCACCGTCTCCCGACGCATTTAGCTAAAGATTCGGATTGCCTTCCTGTCTCAATTTAAACAATGGGTTCTTCAGGTAGCCGTAGGTATGCTCGCTGCCGATGATACCTCTCCAGCAACCTGAATATTCCCTTGCGATATTTTTTTAGTTATGTGACTGTTGCTATGCCAATAACTGAATTGAATCATTCAGCGACGGCTGACGCACAATTAAATACGAAATTCGTTATAAATTTTTCTATATATTTTTCAATGAATTTTCCTATGAATTTTCTATGAATTTTTATTACTTGAAATTGAAGGAGTATTGGCCAGTTGCGTCAGTGAATTTTGTCAAAAATTCACCGGACGTAACAAGATCATTACGGTGCTTTTTAATTCGTCACATACGATCCACTACAAAATTATCCAACGCATTTCGATACTACACAAATTTTTCCAACACATTTCGATACTACACAATTGCCCCGTCGATATCGATTTAGGAGATATCTCGCGTGGGTAAGGTAGAACTCGGAGCAGTTCGACGTGAAGGTAGAGGTGCTCATGCACGACAGATCTCCGGCATGCAGCTACAGCGTCAGAGGCCTAATTAGAAAGTTTCTTTCGAAGCTTGCGAAGTTTTTTGATGCCTCGTTTTCGAGTCAAGGCGTCCCCTTGACTCGGGGACGGAGACCTTGCCGTACTACCGTACATTCAGAAGGAAAGATACGTGGAGTTAGTGAACCTCTAAGAGAAAGGCCCAAGATGCACGCAGAAATAAATGTTTAACCCGGTGGCTTGCAGATTTGAGGCAACTTACGCATTTGTACTTTTAATCGTCAGACTTTGCCTCGGAGGGTTGGGGATTTCGCAGTAGAGCCTTGTTCGCTCTGTGAACATTTCGGTGATGCAGTAAGTTCGATGGTCGTTAAATAACCGACTTCGCCCGGACAGCCGTGGCCCATTTATACCAGGTTTACCCCTTAGCTTACTAATGCTAGAGGAAGTTGATAATATAACGCTAGACAAAAGATCGGTGTTAAATGTGCGGAAGGAATAAAGAGTGTTTAGTTCGAGGTGAGGAGTTCATGCTTGTTTGGATGCGACGAGGACAATATTCGAGATCGGGGGAAGTTTATGGTACCTGTAGAAGGATTTAGTAGAGATGATAAGGGAGTAGCTCTAGTGAACGTAATATAGAGCAACTTGAAAGGTGAATATATTGGGTTTTCGAGATTGACAGATTTTATCGTTGAATGTTAATTGGTTGTGACGTATTTTTCTTTTATCCGATAACGCGAACTCAAAACTAAAAAAAACCGAACAAACGAACTCTAAACTCAAACCGAAAGGGAACACAAAATGCGGAACCGAAATTTACGGCACCTTCGGCCATCCACCCTCACGGATACAACCACGTCCCGGTAGGCGCCAGTTAATTTTTGTTTCGCTGGTATTAACAACCGCACTAATCTGGAGGCCGGTGGGACGGCCAACCTCCGCAGGGTTGATTTTTGTATTGCCGGTATCACCAAACCGGGCTAAACTGGAGGTCGGTGCGATTAGGCTGACCTCCGCAAGGACAACACAAAAAACGACAAAACGGGAACTTAACGGTAACGAGAACTAACGCCGATGCATTCGCGAGAGCGAACTGTTGCGGAAATGCAGGGTCGCTCAGGATACGGGTTATGGTAGAAGTGTCGCGATCCGAGGCCGATAGAATAGCAAGCGAGACCCAGAACTCGAAATCTTAAAAATTACGAGAAGTAGTAATTATTGACCATAAAGTCACGGGAACGCACGACAGTGCACCGAGAGCGCTCAGCCGACCGGAAGATCGAGGCGGGCGAAGCGAGAACGAAATCTATACGCAATCCATGACTTAATAAAAACCGGGAAACTCACCGGAATTGCGTAGGTTTTCCGGTAATCGGCAGAACTGCATCTCACGATGCTACGAGAACTTTAACACGTAAACGTCACTTCGAGAGCGTTAGCTCTATCACCTCAACCGAAGGATCAACTCGAAAAGAATTCCTTTCGAAATTCTATCAAGGATAGCACACGCGAAAACTCACGAGTTGAACACGAGACCGAACGAGAACGAGAGCACTAACGCGAGAGGGAGAAGGATACCGGGATCTACGGTGACGCGAGCGAAACACACGATCACACGGTAGACTCAAGCGCGAGAACAATAGGCCGAATCCAACGGTAGCAAGAGCGCGAGAGAGACCTGAGTTGCCTCTAAGGCCGCTCTCGGAAGACTGATAACCTACGAAAATATTCTCACGAGGCGTTATGATTATAGCGGAATCCTTGACCGGTAACTACTGCCTTCGCAAACTATTTTCATACGTCATCTAAACGGGAGTCGAAATATAACGCGGCAACTTCGAGATTCTTCACGATCGCTACTCTTAATTCAGGACGTAAAAACAGAGCTCTCTTCTCTTAACAAAACACAGCACGAGGGGTCCTACCCTTGCCCGGAACTAAACCATACATCTGCCTGTTATCCAATGCCCTGCATTATCACCGAAACAGAGTGCTGGGTTTTCACCGCACTTTGACGTATTCGCGACGAAATCTCGTCGGGCTCGCCTCTATTCGTGTTTCTCATTTCTTCGAGATTTTCTCCACCGAATAGATTTGAGAATCCCGACCTGAACTGCATCCTCTGAGCTTATTTCTAGGATTATCTCCGACCCAAGCTCATCAGCAAAAATCTAAACCGGATTGCAACTTCACGAACCTTAATTTAACGAGAGTTGGACGGTACATGGACAGCTGAAGAGCAGTATAGGGGGAACTAACGGGCTAACCGAAATAAATCGATAGCCGTATCCGTAAATTTTTTTTTTGTGTATTTTGTGACGGTGATCGAAAAATCACCTCACAACTCCTCACCCCTTAGGAGTGGTTTCAACCTAGGGGTCGAAACGGTAGCCAGTCCGATGACTGCGGGGACTCCGGGATTTTCTCCCTTGAGTTTGAACCTAAAAGGTTGCGGGAACAATTCGCGATCTAAGCCTGTATAGGATGTATCGGTAGCTATTGGTTCCATCTGCGGTTTATCACGAAGACTCGCGAGTACCATCGGATATAAGCCGTGAGTGGCGCCCGAGGGTTGGCCGCTCAGCGCAAAAACTTTTAATAAAACCACTGCGAACAATCCAGTCGCAGCGATCCCTCAACCCTGTTACCAGTCGAGAGCTATTTAATTTAGGGTGAGGCGAGATCATCACGAGAGACGACGTCTCAATCGTGGTTCGAGAAGGTTATAATAAACATTTCCAAGGGATACACGTAACCAAGTGACTACGTTACCCTTCCTGCAGCGTAGTCTCCATCGGTTGAATCCTTGATCCATCGTCTGATTTCCGAGAGCTTCGGCTAGCCG